>CM044057.1:4690332-5896165 GCA_024086825.1 Abrus pulchellus subsp. cantoniensis | reverse complement strand
GGACTGTATTCGGGTTTGAACAGTTCTCAATCTCAAGGAAGTTCTTCCCAAGAAAAGAGTAATGGAAGTGGTTCAGGATCAAGTTCTTTCAGAGGACCGCTTAAGTGTTTTAGGTGTGGAGGGCCACACATGGTGAAGGACTGCCCACAGCTGAGGATAACTGGTAGCAACTGTAGGAAGTCAGGGCACGTTGCCAACGAGTGCTGAGCCGCCAAGAGAAGTGGTAGTGCAAGTGCAGCTCAGAGGCCAGAATCAAGAGGAAGTACAAGACCAAGTATGGGGCAGAAGTCGAGCATTCCTGGCAGAGTCTTTGCTATGAGTGGGGCAGAGGCTTCATAGTCAGAAGAGCTGATCCAAGGTAAATGCATTATTAAGAGTCGATTGCTTGATGTGCTGTTTGATTCGGGTGCTACGCACTCTTTTATATCTATGGACTGTGTGAAGAGTCTAAATCTGTATGTGACGGAATTGTCATGTAATGTTGTGGTGACTACCCTTACAGGTAAGCCGGTTATGACGTAATGGGTGTGTTTGGGGCGTGCAATGATGGTACATGGTAGGGAGTTTGAGGTGGACTTAATTCGTTTACCTCTTTCTCAACTGGATGTTATTCTAAGAATAGATTGGATTGCTGCCAATCATATGCTGCTGGACTGTAGAGAGAAGACTTTGATCTTCGGTGCAACAATGACAGAGGTTCCAAGGCTTATGAGCCAGGGAGCGTGGGAGAACAAGGTAAATGCCAAGGCTTTCATGGTGATCTTCTTAGTGGAAGCCAAAAGTATGGTGGAGCATGAGTATATTCCGATGGTGAGGGATTTCTTGGAGGTTTTTCCCGATGATATTTCTGAGCTACTGCTCGAGAGGGAGATGGAGCTTGCTATTGACCTCATTCTAGGAACAAGTCTGATTTCTGTGGCACCCTACTGGATGTCACATGTGGAGTTGGTAGAGGTAAAGAAGCAAGTAGAAGATTTATTACAAAAACGGTTTGTGAGACCGAGTGTGTCACTATGGGGACCACCAGTGCTCTTGGTGAAGAAGAAGGATTGAAGCATGAGAATATGTGTGGATTACCGGCAGCTGAATAAGGTAATGGTCAAGAACAAGTATCCACTTCCGAGGATCGATGATTTGATGGACCAATAAAGAGGAGCAGCAGTGTTCTCAAAGATTGACTTGAGGTCGGGGTACCATCAAATTCGACTAAAGGATACAGATTTACCTAAGACGGCGTTTAGGACGCGGTATAGTCACTACGAGTATTCGGTGATGCCGTTTGGGGTGACCAATGCGCTTGCGGTGTTCATGAACTACATGAACAAGATCTTCTATGAGTTTTTGGATAAGTTTGTGGTGGTGTTCATTGACGATATCCTCATTTATTCAAAGACTCAGGAAAAGTATGCAGAGCACTTGAGGATTGTCTTGCAAATTCTGAGAGAACGATAGTTGTATACAAAATTCTCCAAGTGTGAATTCTGGTTGTCAGAAATTCAGTTTCTGGGGCTTGTGGTATCAAAGGAAGGAATCATGGTAGACCCTGCAAAAGTGAAAGCAGTGGCTGAGTGGCCGAGGCCGACAAATGTGACAGAGGTGCGTAGTTTTCTCGAATTGGCGGGCTATTATAGGAAGTTCATTGAGGGGTTCTCCAAGACAGCGTTGCCCTTAACGAAACTGACTCGCAAGGGAAACGAGTTCAAGTGGACCAAGGGGTGTGAAGCTAGTTTCTTAGCGTTGAAGATAAGGTTGACTTCGGTGCCAGTGTTGGCTCTACCTGACCTGGAGCAGAAGTTTGATGTGTATTATGATGCATCTGGGCAAGGACTTGGTTTTGTCTTGATGCAAGACAGGCGAGTAGTTGCTTATGTCTCAAGACAGTTGTGTGGACACACAATCTGAAGTTAGCTGCAATGGTTTTTGCTCTTAAGGTATATTATCTGTATGGAGTGAGGTTTGAGGTGTTCAGTGATCATAGAAGCTTGAAGTATCTATTTGATCAAAAGGAGCTAAATATGCGGCAGAAGAGATGGATGGAATTTCTTAAGGACTATGACTTCGCAATTGTCTTACCACCCTGGTAAGGCAAATGTGGTAGTCAATATGTTGAGCCGGAAATCATTGTACGTGGCAGCAATGATGGTGAAAGAAATGGAGTTAATTGAGAAATTTTCGGGACATGAATTTGGCCATGGAAGTGAGGTCGGGGAGTTTGTATCTCAGAGCAACGACAATTCACAATGACTTTCTGGTGTACATCCGAGAGGCTCAGCAGGGAGATGCCTTCTTGCAAGACATGATGAGACAGAAAAGTGAGGGAAAAGACTTGGAGTTCCACTTTGATGAGAACGAAGTGATTAAGTTCCAGAACCGAGTGTGCATTCCTCAAGTGGATGAGCTGAGACAGATGGTGCTTGAGGAAGCACATAAGAGCAGAATAAGTTTTCACCCCAGTGCAACAAAAATGTATCATAATCTTGGGAAGAGTTTTTGGTGGAATGGAATGAAGACGGACGTGGCTGAATATGTGGCTGAATATGTGGCTAGATGTCTAACTTGCCAGAAGGTGAAGGTAGAGCACCAGCGTCCACCTGAGTTGTTGTAACTGCTGGAGATCCCTGAGTGGAAATGAGATAGTATTTCCATGGACTTTGTTTCTGGGTTGCCTAAGATCAGGAACAACCATGATGCCATATGGGTGGTAGTAAATCGGTTAACCAAGGCTGCACACTTTCTCTCGATCAACATGAAGTATAAATTGGAGCGACTTGTAGAGTTATATGTGTAAGAGATAGTCAGGCTGCATGGAGTGCTGACTAGTGTGGTGTTAGATAGAGATCCAAGGTTTACCTTGAGGTTTTGGGAGAGCTTGCAACGAGCGTTGGGGACTAAGCTGAGATTGAGCTAGCTTATCACCCACAGACTGACGGTCAGACTAAGCGGACCATCCAGTCCTTGGAGGACTTGTTAAAGGCTTGTGTGCTCGAGCAGCAAAGAACTTGGGAAGAGTGTTTATCGCTAGTAGAATTCATGTATAACAACAGTTACCATGCTAGCATTGGAATGACACCATTTGAGGCCTTGTATGGACGGAGGTGTAGAACTCCATTGTGTTGGTATGAAACCGGAGAAGCGACTTTGTATGTGCCGGATATGATCCAAAGGCAGAATGAGCAGATCAAAATGATCAGAGAGAAGATGAAAGTCGCCCAAGACTACCAAAAGAGTTACTATGATAAGAGGAGGAAACCGTTAGAGTTCCAAGTGGGGGACCATGTGTTTCTGAAGGTCTCACCTGTGACCGAAGCTGGGAGAGCTCTGAAATCTCAGAAGCTGTCTCCTAAGTTTATTGGGCTGTTTGAAATATTGAGTAGAATTGGTCTTGCTACATATCAGATCGCGTTGCCTCCAAATCTCTGGAATCTACATTCGGTGTTCCATGTGTCATAGCTTAGGCAATATATGCCGGATCCTTCCCATGTGATTGATCTTGACCCGGTTCAAGTGAGAGAGAACTTGTTGTATGACCTATATCCGGTGAGGATTGCAGATCACCGTGTTAAGCAGCTGAGGGTCAAAGACATCTCATTGGTGAAGGTAATATGGAGCTCAAGTGATGAGGGAGATGTCACATGGGAAACGGAGAGTAGAATGAGAGAATTGTATCCGGGGTTATTTCTGTAGTTGTGAGTGTTTGGTTGAATTTTGGGGACGAAATTCCTTAAAGGAGGGGAGAGTTGTAATGTCCCAAATTTTGTAATATTAATTATTGATAATTATATAAATCTAAATGTATTTTCATGTGTGTATGTATATACGTGTATGCATAACTGGTTAGGGCTAAAATGGGCTAAGTGCTTAAGTGTAGGGCATGATACTGGGCTGTTCTCGCTGCAGTGAGAGAATTTTCATTGTAGCGAGAGGGCTTTGGGAGGAAGGACTGAAACTGTCACTTTCTTGCTGTAGCATAGAGGGTCTCGCTGTAGCGAGATTTTACAGAAACCAAAGTGCAGTTTTCTCTGATTGTTTTTTGCTGCAGCGAGAGGGCGTGTCGCTACAGTAAGGGAAGAATATCTCGTTGTAACTAGAGTGTCGCGACCAAAAAGGGATTTAAAAGGGGCTAGGATTCGGTGAGAGTAATTTCTCCCCCTCCCTTCAAAATCCTTTCAATTTTCTCACTCCCAAACCCTATTCCATCGATTAAATTGCCTCTAAAGCCATTCTGAAGCTTGATTGAGGGTTGAATCTGTGTGGGGAAAACTTGGAGGTGAATTTTAATGGTTAGGGTTTTGATTTTCCTTCCTTTTCTCTGATTTTGGGTGATTTCTGGGGTTTTCATGGAAATTAACGTGTGTTTAGGCCAAGATCTGTGTAGGGAACACTCCCGTGGTCGACTTTGAGCGTGGATCTTCAATTCAAGGTAAGGGGGACTTTATCCTACTCTTTTATGTGTAATTTACTGTTATTCTGTGGAATGTTGTGATGTTGCTGAAATATGTGATGTAAATTATGTACTGAATGTCGTGAATGAGTGTGGGTACTCGTGCCAAAAAATTGAATGAATATTGTGTAAAATGTGGGCCTGAGGGCTATGTAATATGAATGGAAATAAGCTAGGGGCTGTGTGTCTTGAATGAATTATGAGCTATATGCTGTGTGTGCTGTGAAAATGAAATGTGGGCCTAGTGCCATAACTGTTAAATGTGGGCTATGTGCCGTATACTGAAAGGTGTGTGACTGGGGCGTGTAACGCCGTTGTAATGTGCTGTGAATAGTTCATCGATACAATGGGGGTGTAGGAGATGAGGACGGTAGAAATACCTTAGGGAAGAGGGAGTGATAGTGACACCGACTGTGGAACGGGTGCACCACAGGCCACATACTCTCTTCTTGACTAGACCTCTGACCATTACCTTTGTTGAGCGACCCATGACTGCCCACGTGGTATTCGTGAGGCGAGGGTAACCGGCGACCATTCATGGTGTAAATCTGTGGTCACAGTGTCAATGTGAGTTCGGCTGGCATGAGTATGCATGGGTTCATGAATTGTGCTTGTGGATGTGATAATGCTGCCTGTGCTTGTATTTGTTTAATGTATTGGAAATGTGCTTGTAGTGTAGAGTACTCACTTTACATTCATTTTTTAGGTAATCAAGACGATTAGCAGCAGATTCAGTGAAAGGGGCAGATGAAACTGCTATAGGACTAGGATTTTAATTTAAAACTAATGTATTTGAATGGGTCCTGTAGTTGTGAGTTGATAGAAATTGTAACCCCTTTCCTTATTTTAAAATATTTGATGAACCCAAGGATTGAGAACCTTATTTGAAATGAAATTTATTTTATTCCGAATTTGTGAAATTATGATTTATTGAAATTAAACATAAGGTGTTACAGGAACCATATCTTTGATAAAGACGGTAATTGTCTCCCCCATCCTCTTGAGAAGTATCAGAGATTCATTACTATCATTGATCACTGGAACGAGTTTATAATGCAAAGTTGCACAGAAGAGTTTAAGGTCATATAAATACACTTTTATTATATACAATTATTATTTGTGTTTGACTTGGTAATGTCTCCTGATTTGTTTTTTTTTCTTTTTGAAAAACAAAATTTAGAAAGAAAGTGAGGCCAATGCTGCTAGGACAAAATGAATGTCGTATAGATATAGGCGGTTAGCTAAGGGATATGCTTAGTTGGAGCAGGATTTGGTACTATCTCTATTTTAGGATATGAAGTTATCAAAAGGTTTTTGTCTTCTGTAATCATATGTTCAAGATATATTATTAATGTTCGTCTTTGTGTAGCTTGCTTCCTCTAGGTCTAATGTGACCTATGTACCTCGGCATGTCTTATGGAAGGCTGGTAGGCTTAATAAACAAGGTGGTATTAATGATGAAGGAGTTCAAAAAATGGTTGCTGAATTTGTAAGTAGAAATAACAACATAAGTACACTTTGGGTACTTGTCCTTCTATTTGAACATTGCAAAATTATACTCTTCATATTTGTTTTATTTGTTATAGGAAACCCTTTCATAGGTGGGTGTAGAGGCTGAGTCAGAATCAACAGCCAGAAATGACATATTGAGTCAAGCTCTTGGTGTAAGAGAGCATCCTGGTCGTGTAAGAGATTGGAGTAACCCAAGCATTTGGCCCAATAACATTAAATCCACAACCATCATCTACTGAGTGGCAGAACATGAAGCATTGGATAGCGCATTTGACAAGTGTTGTGGCACAGTTGATAGAGGGTCAAGGACTGCCCCCTTTCATGTCTGGTCAAATGCCATTCAACCCTACTACCACTCCATCACCATTTATGCCTAGTTCCATGCCACCACAATTAGGTATTCTAACTCAAATGCATTAAATAGTGGAGGGAGGTCACCATCCGCAGCCAGAACTGCAATGTAATAGCCAAAGAGGCAGTTGTACACCAGTTGTATTTGTAGAAATTTCAGAGGTACAATTGGATTACAAAATTAATTGACTTTTAATTTTATTGTTAATGACGTACGATTAAATTTTGATGTTATTACATATGCATGTAATTATTATAGGGTGATCACGATTGCATGCTGTATTTGACCACCCTATATCGCATGGTTGCAAGAAGGAGAATTTCACATACAGTGGTTGGGGACTCCTTACACAATACTGCTCTTCCTCTGAACCATTGTAAGGTCTCAATAGAGATAGTGCAAAGACATGAAGAAGAGACTGCGTGGCCTGTTCCTAATGAAGAAGCAAACCTCAATTGCTTGAAAGATGCAATTGGAACTTATGTTGGCTGGCCATTGTCTCTAATCACTTTACGACCCAAGGTAGGTAACCATAATTTTCTTTGCAACATTCTAATGTATGCATTTAATTTTTCATTCTATAATGAAACTTTGATGTTATTTCAGGTTGCCCCATCATCTAGTAGAGGGTTAGGAAAAATGACAGGTCACAAAAGAATCAATTGCTGGTCCAAGCAATAAAGGTGTTGTTTCTATTTCATCTGACCTTTCTGAGTTGGCACAGGCTCAAGGTACTGCATGCTTCGATATGATGAAGCTTTATATAAGAAGTGATCAAGCCATTGATAATGTAACAATTCATATGACAAGTCAGCATTGAGGAAAAGAATTTAATGACATAGTGGGAAAAGAAAACATACAAGAGGTCATACGTCACCAATGGTTGAGTGCCTCCAGCATCAACCTTTACATTAGATAATTCTTTAATTTAAACCAATTGTATAATTATAGCAATTCATAGGAAACTTGATGTTAACTACCTTATTTAATGCATTTTGATTCTTCTTTTGTAAGCTTACTTGGAAGGGACCAATATGGCAAGTAGGTTTTCATTTATATCTCCCTATGAAATGGATGCAAACCTTAATCAGACCCCACATCAACATATAACTGACATGTTAAAGTGTCATATGGGTGAAGATCACTTGGTATTCACACCTTACAATGTTGGGTACGTCAATCTTATGACCATGCATATTCGTTTTATAATTTTCATTATTATATTAAATTATTGTAATCTTAAACATTTGGTAGGCAATATTGGGTTCTGGTTGCCATCAACACCTCTGATGAGACAATGTATTATATGGATCCCCTCTGCAAACAATTGAAGACTAGACCATATATGCAAAACGTATTTAATAAGTAAGTATATATATGATTTTCCCTGTTAGCTGGTCTATCATATATGAATGTGGTTTAATTGTAACTTTGTTCTTTCATTTTTTCGTTAGTGCTCTTGTCACATATCGAGTAGAGAGAAGTGTAGCCCTCTAGGACAAAGATGCATCAAACAAAATGGGTCACTGTACAGGTATATATCATTTGACAAAAACTTTTTTTACTTATTTTATAACATTGCATAGTTTACACTTAATATTGTTCAATTATTAATCATACTTTTAATGTTTTTTTTTCTTTCACGTATAGTGTCCTGAGCAATCAAATAATGATGACTATGCATATTATGTGTGTCTTTTCATTAGAGATGCTTTGCACCATAGACAAACTACAATTCCAGTTAATGTAAGAGGAATGCATATCCAAAATCTTGATATATCATTTCAATTTCTTCTAGGATAGTGTCTGGCCATTTGGATTATATCTAATATAACTAAGATTTGTAATTTGTTTTTTTTTTTTTCAGTATTTTCAAGAGTTCCAATTACCAACCTTTTCTGACAATAGAATTCATCAAGTTCAAAGGGGGTGGTATGCATATATGTATCATAGATATTTGAAGGACACATTAAGCACAATTGATTCTTAGTACTTTTTTTTACAAGACCTAGTCATAATTCTATCATTTAGTAGGCAAAAGTGTATAAATTGCTGAGCCTTTTTAATGGTTCATTGTAATTGTATCTGTATAGATTCATCATTTTTTATGTATTAATGTTCTGATACTTTGGAATGATAGATATTCATATGTTGCAAAATTTATTTGATTTCTGATTGATAAAATATAATGTGGTTGGTTTATCTTTATGGTATATCAGGTTGTTGTAATCTGTTTGCACTATTTTTAAATAATATGGTTAATAGGTATGCAAAAAATTGGGATAATGTCAATTTTGTGAAACCCCAGACAAAATAATTTTAAATTTAAGAGAGCGGATCAACAAGAACCGCTCTCAAAATTACACTTAAGAAAGTGGTTACACATGAACCGCTAAAAGAACTAAACTTTAGAGAGCAATTTATGAATGAATTGCTCTCTTAGACTTTAGAGAGTGGTTCATAATAGACCGCTCTCAGATAATGACTTTGGAGTGCGGTTACTTGGAACCGCTCTAAGAAATATTGACATCAGAGAGTGGTTGGCTGATTAACCACTCTCTATTCTTGCTCTTACAGAGCAGTTAGGCGGGGAACCGCTCTCCAAGGTTAACATTTAGAAAGCGATTAGGTAGGGAACCGCTCTCTGTAACATCCTATGCTTTGTGTCATGCCTATAGTATATTAATAAGAAAAATTTGTAGTACTTTGTGAGCAGAAAGAAACCGTGTGTGTACAGTAACCCCTGATGTAAACAGTGACATAACGCTGATGTCATTGGCGACATCACGCTTATGTCATCGGTGACATCATGCTGACCTCACGCTGACATCATCGCTTATGTCATCGGTGATCTCACGCTGACATCATCGATGACATCATGCTGATGTCATCACTTGCATCATGCTGACATCATTGCTTACATCACATTGACGCTGACATCATCGCTTGCATCATGCTGACATCATCGCTTACATCACGATTGACGCTGGCATCATCGCTTGCATCATGCTGACATCATCGCTTACATCACGATTGAGCTGACATCATCGCTTGCATCATCGCTTACATCACATTGACGCTGATATCTTCAAAAAAATTTCTATAAATAGGGGGGCTTCAGATGAAATTTTCATTCCCATCCAAGGTTCTCGAAAGTTCTAAGGTCATATCTCGCCATTTTCTCCCATACTAAACCTCCTAAACTTAGATTTCTCTTCAAATCTGTGATTCTACGTCCGTTCTAAAGGATTTCAAGTAAGTTTCTCTAAGTTTGAAGTTAGATTTACCGTTCGTTTCTCTTCTTCTTCTTTTTCTTATAGATGTGCATGGTGTTCTTAGGAAAACCTCCGTTCTAGAGTTAAATCTTCGGTTAAAATCTTTGTAAAAGCTCTGTTTTGAGGTAAGAGGGGCTCTACTTTATCATTTTGTTATGTTTATTACTTGTATTCTCATAGATCTTGTCATGTATGTGATTATATGTGGAATAATCCTTGTTTTATGAGAAATAATCGGTGAAAAGTGAGAATAATTGGCTGTTTATGTGATTTTATGATGAATACATAGTGAAAATGTGATATTATGTTCAAATAAGGCATGATAAGGTATATTGAGGATGGTTGATATGATTTCTATGATTTTGTGATATGAAATATACAAAGAGAAGGATGTTTCATATCTGAATATATTGTGTTTCATGTTAAAATGATGTGTATTGTGAATATGCCATGGTTTGATGGATATGATGAAAAGTATGTGGAAATATAATGAAAAATATGTGTGAACATGATAAATAGCATATTTGAACATGTGAATATACTCGAAAGAGTATGAAATGGAAAAGGATATGATGTAAATAGTTACAGAGATACACTGGGGAGTGGAAGATGGAGACGATATGGGATATCTTGGGGAAATGTAAGGTGGTGAGTGACATTCGGGATTGTGCACGGAATATTGTGTTTGAATGCACCACATGGCCACACACTCATTTCTCGACTTGACTCCTGACCATTACCTTTGCTAAGGGGCCGTCTATTGCATGCGTTGTATCCGTATTGCATTGGGCCATCCGACGACTATTTACATAGATGTGTAAGACCTCAGAATAGAGGCATCAGATAACTGTGGCCACAGGGCGCGGTAAGCGCAGATGAAAGTAAAAGAAATTGTGAATCTATGGAATATAATATGTGTTGAGATGAGAATATGTTTTATATGATACTATGATATGTAATGCCATGATGTATTCTTTAATTGTGATAAGATGTGTTTTGTGATGAATATGCGTTATGTATGAGTGGTAGGGTAGAGACTCACCCTTACATAACATTTTTTAGGAAAACAGGATGAATAGTACCAGGCTCACAGTGCATGGATGGATGAGAACTGCTATAGGACTTAGTTATTTTGAGTTATGTAATGGATAATTTCAGTTCTATAGCATTCTTTTGAAACCGTTGTAAAACTACTATTTATTTTTATTGCTGATGAAAATTTTAGAATCTTTATTTTTCCAAAGTACTTATGAATTAATGAAATTTTACTCTTTGAACCTTATATCATTTCCATGTCTGTTTCTATTTAGAGTTTTTGAAAGAAAAATTTACTCTACTATTTAACTTTTTATGAAAATTTAGTATATATTGAGAAAAGAAATATAAGGCGTTACACTCTCCAATCTATTCAAGTCTTAGAGCGGCTTGGCCTTTAACTGCTCTCTAAACTACCATTTAGAGAGCGGTTGAGGGCAGAACCGCTCTCCAAGGGTTAACATATGAGAGCGTTTAAATAACCGATCTCTTAAATGTAAAGACATTGGATAGTACGAGATTTTAGAGTACCAATAACCACTCTTAGATCTCATTTTTGGCATAGTATGTGTAAAGTGGATACTGAAGTATTTGAAGGACACTTCAAGAATGTGTTTGTGTTTTGGAAAAAGCAATATCACTTTATAGGGATTAAAAACACATAACATGTTACATTTTTACTTTAGGTGGCTCTGCTGTGAGTTGGAAGTCTAAACTTTGAAGTAGAGTTTCTCTCTTAACCATTAAAGCTGAGTATATGACTATCTCATAAGTACTCAGAGATGTTATATCTAAGGAATTTTTTCAAAGAATCAGAAAAAAAATAAGATAATTTTTCATTATTTAATGATAATCAGAATGCTATATGTCTTAATAAAAATTCAATCTTTTATTCTAGATGCAAGCATATTAATATAAAATATCATTTTATAAGAGAACTAATAAATTTTTAATTATTTATTATCATTTTAACATTGAGATTTAAATTATGTACATACGATTGAAAATATTGATATTATAATATTAACATTTTATATTTTAATTATGTAATTGTTAAATTTTTTTTGAAATTAAAATTAAATTTTAAATGCTTTTAATTTTTTGAAGTATTTAATCATAGGATTTACAGTTCATTCTCTAGTTATAAATTAAATTATACCTCAAATGTAAAGATAAATATATATTTTTGTATGAATATAATAATTTATGATATTATATTCTTAAAATTAATATTAATTTAAAAGTTTAAAATATATTTTAAAATAGAATAATTAATTAGTAGTATACATTTACCTATTATAAGTCAAATTTAAATATGTTATTTTAAAATTATTAATTAATAATTTTATACATAATTATAATACTAAAACTCATTATTTATTAAATTTTTTTTTTGTTATATTTCTACTCATTGGTGTATATATATATATATGTGTATTTTTATATTTATTTTAAATAACAATAATAATATAATAGATTTACATTATTTATATTTTAAAATAATTAATTTTTTTACTGTTTATTTTTATTTTCATGTTCTCTTTAATTTATTTTTAAAAAAAATTATTTTTATGTTTACATCAACTAAAAGAATAACAATTTTTATTGTTGAAAAGGATGAAAAATATATAAAATATACAAAAAATTTATATATAAAAACGTGTTTATCATATTGTTTAATATAATAAAATTTTATTATTATATATTTTTATATTTAAATTATATTTTTGTTTATTTTAAAATAAATTAATTTAATAAAAAAATATAAACAAGTTTGTATAACACATAAATATATTTACTAATTTATAATTAAATTATTATTATTAAGATTTAGAATGTTTAAAGTCAATTATAAATTGAATTTAACTGTTACATTTAATTTTTTATACAATTTATTTTAAAAAGTAATCAATATTTTTATTTTTTATTTTTCTATCATATTAAAATAATAATTATTTGAATTATAATTAATTATTCAAAATTAAATTAACTAATAAAAAATATAAATATATAAATGCAAATTTGTGGGACACACGGAAATATTTACTAATAGAATAGAAGATCAAAGTAATTCTTGAAAAACAAAAGAAAGGTGGGTTTGACAATTCACATAGAACAAGTAATTCCAGCTGGAATTAAGAGTAAAAGTGTGCATTGTAATTAATCATGAGGTGCATTTAAGAAAATAGCATATTAATGCATATTGAAATTCTCAAAACAACCTGTTTCCTGGTCAACAAAATCTATAATCCTCATGGCCATTAAAATAATGACCTCAAAATATTTCATTGACATGCCAATCTAGAACACAGAATCTAACATAGGGATGCAAATGCATACTTTAATTGACATGCCAGCCAATAAAACTTATGTATCTCACATGGTATTTATAAATTGGTGTGCCCCTAATGTTCTGAGACTATTATAATCTTCAAAAGAATCCAATAAATTTGTTACAAACATCCGTCTGATTTACATTGGTTATATTGGTCGGTGTGGGGACCAAACTGCTCAATTATTCTTTGCGTTTTGGTTTATCTCCTTCCAGTCCCACTCAGGAATCCACGTACTGCCCATGCACTTTCATCCAAATCTTGGATTTCTTGTTTCTCTTTCATAAATAAATAACAAACCCTTCTTCTTTTCACTAACCATTTTCATTATTTGGGGTTATATTCTATGTGAAAGTGCTAAATGAAAGCTTGCAAAACAACAAAAATGTAGGGGAGCTACAAGGAAGAAAGTTATATAAATTATACCTTCCTAGTTTTTATATAACTCTTTTCACCTAGACAAAAGAGAACCAAACATGGAACGTACCAAGTGCCATTTATATCTATTAAGCTGGAGCATCCACTCCATTCTAGTTGATAGTCTTATGTCCTACATTCAAAAAATTCTATCAACAACATTCATTCATTAATTTGCTCCTTTTGGTTCCACGGCTTCAAATCTTAATTCTTTAGATATTACCTTCAAATTGTGGGGGAATACCATCTCCAGATATTCCTCATTACTTTTCACTATAGGGGTGGAAAGTAATACATTTGATGGATCTTCCTATAATATAAAATTTTCTAATCTGAAGATTCAATGATCATGGTACATTCTTACTTTAAGAACCAGAGTGAAGTATAGCTGTATGTCAGCTTTCCCCTATTTTGCTCCTCGAGAATAATTGAGGGGAAGAAGATTGATAATCCAAGTCAAACGTAGTTAGATATGTTTCCAACCAGCTTCAATTCGAATATTCTGTTTCACCTTTTCCTATGTTAATTTCTAGACCCAGTTGGTTTGTTCCTCTTTTTGACATCAATTGGCTTTAGGGATGAAAAGTAATATTTGTTAATTAACAGTACAAATATTGAAAGAGATAAAATAACAGTTGTATTTTAAATCTGACTCTACCAACTTGATTAAATTCCCCAACACAGTCCAGTGCTATCCTTGTTAAGCATTTATTTAGTAAGAGCTTGTGATATGAGAGCTTCATAAGCTTAATATCCAAGCTTGCTTAATTAAAAAGAATTTATATCAATAAACTTTAATATAAAGTTTATTATATAAGCTAAAAAAATTATAAAATCTTTTAAGTCACTTTCATTAACCCAAACGATTTATTTTTTTTAAATAGTCTAAATGATACCTTAATCATCAGTTATATATAAAAATAGGAGTGTATACAAGTTTATTTGGTTTGATTTTAAAGAAAAAATTGTGGGCCTGTGTATTTTAATTAATAAATAACTTTAATATAAAATTCAGAATAACTGTTAAATTCAGAATATTAATTAAAATATATGTTTTAGAATAAAAAGAGTCCTGAAAAAAGTTATATCCAGATAGGCATACGTACTCACTAATATATATATATATATATATGAACATAATAAACATACGTATTGATGCATTCTAAAGGACAAGTTACCAATACACGGAAGCTTCATCACACAGCTTGCTTTCATGAATATATAATAAAGTTCTAGAAGTATATTTGTCTGCGCTAATACCGGGATAACAAGGTAAAGTACATATAATTGTTATGCAGCTATAGATATGGACTTCTCTAATCACAAAGTAGATCTCTAATATTTGAACTAAATATCAAAAGATTACGAGAACAGAAAAAAAAAAGAAAAAAAAAAAGGAGGACAAGACAATATATAGGAGAAACATATAATGGAAGCTTCCACTGGTGCTATGCTGCTAACTTTTGATCCGTTCATACTTATGTTTGCTTTGAAACCTGTAACCGAAATTCAATTATCTTAGTTACAAAAAGTTGAGTAGTAGTTTAGAAAAATTCTCCCAAAATTAGCTTGCTCACAACAACAACAACAACAATAGAAATAATAATACGAAAGAGGAATCAATTGTAGAAGAAAGAGATTGGTTAGAGTTAATAAGTAAAACGGACTCGTCGTTTATCTGCTTTTTCTTTTTTTATTTGGTCACTATATGCGGCTTCTCTACAATGGGATTATCCTTAGGACTCATCATAATAATTAATTTTTACACTCAATAGACTTGACTAAAGTTAACTCCTTTAGCTAAGGTGGATAGTGACTGTATTTTGTATTTAAAATAATGTGTTATTCAAATTGATCATGTCAATCAATGCTTATATAAAAGAAACATCATGTGTTACTGCATATTTATGGTATACTTTTAAATGTATTTAGAGAAAAAATAAAAATATATAAAAGAAATAATATGATATATAAAATGTTATATATACAGGATATTAGTTTTTAAAGATTTAAATAATAAAATTGTATTTGTATTCCATTCAATGAAAACATAGCTTATCCTGAAAAGAAATGTCAACGAAAACGGATAGCAATAAAGAAGCAAACAATTAATTTGGAGATATGCTAAGTGCTAACCAGAAAGTAGCTTTCACCATGCTGCAAGCTCTGCATCAAGAAGCCAAACTCATTGGTGGGAACTGACACTCCAGAGGAATGAACTAACATTACATCTTCACCAAACACTGTTTTGATGTCCATTGGGCCCCTTGGAACTTCTGTTGCAACCCCATTGATAAACACTGTGATGAATCCTGAAATCCCCCCAAATCCTATGCCCCCAAAATTAATAGAAACAAAAATTAGAATATCAAACATAATTGATCATACAAATCATTAGGCAAGATACATATACAATGTCTAATAAGGAAAATACAAATTATAATGTAAACCAATGCAAACTTATTGTTTTTGAGAAATGCTTTTGTTGTGTCCTGAATTTTCTAGGCCAATTAAAGAAATAAACACAAAGTAAGCCATAGCATAATGTAGTGCAACACAAGGGGTGAATTGTAAAATAAAGGACATGATTAATATCGTAGGTTCCTTTCAACGATTGTATACAAAAGGGATTGACCAGTATAATCAAATGAGAACACGGAAAATTAAAAAATCTAGGGTTTGGAAATCTTGGTAAAGAGGTTTGGAAGAAATAAAATAAAAAAAAGAAAAGAAAAAGTGAGAGAATAAAAAGTGGGGAACAAAAACTGCAACTGGAAAGTGACCTCATGTTTTTCCTGAATGTACAATTTTCATGCACTTCAATCGCAGGAACTGTCAAATCAAGAAAAAGATTGCCACTTTATGCTATCACCCCTCCTAAACCTAATCAGCCGAAAAAGAAGAACTTTTACACACGAAAGGCATTAAACTAATAAATCACTTGAATAAAAACTTTAGATTCTAGCACTCATTTTGAGCCTCAACCTGGCCTTAAAAAGTGGTTTTGTCGTGACACCCCACCTCTGATGGAGAAATTATGTGAGAAAACTGTGGTTGGATATTGAAATAATAATGAAATAAAATAAAAATAAAAAACAAAATTGTAATTTTTTCCTTCAACCCAAAAGCTTAAAATCCTATGATTAAAAAAAATGGATTTCAGTATCATTTCACAAGCTCAGATTGTCAATGTAAAATAAGTAAGGGTATCCTTATCCTCTCATTAATGCATTTTATTCAAACCGAAAAAAAGAAGGGATGCACACAAAAAACAGAAGCATGCAAATGATGCAATCAATTACCAGATTGGTAGTTCATATTTGGAGCATCAGAAGGATACAAAACTTGTGACGATGTAGCTGAAGCATGATGATCAATTTCAGGGAATCCCATTTGAGTAGAGGGTAGAAATAAACCACCCAACCCTTCTTCGCCGCCATTACCACCGCTACCACCGCCACATGAAGAAGAGGAACCAGAGACATAAGAGTTAGCAAAAGAGTAATTACTAACACCACCAAGACCCATGTTTGCAACAACAGAAGGGTTATTTTGATGATGATGATGATGAAATGGATTGTGATTTGCACAACCAACTTGATTAAGGGTCGCCTGAATCTGCCGTTGACGGCGGCGTGACCGCGAGCGGCGGTTTTGGAACCAATAGAACACATTGGCATCACCAACGGTTCCAAATTTCTCAAGTAGCTTCCTTATTCTAACGGTTTCATCTTTTGGGGGGTTCACCATGCCACTATTGAAGATGGATTCAAGTATGAGAATTTGTTCAGGCTTTGGAGTCCATCGAGACCTCACGGGTTCACTCTTCTCTGAGCTTTGTTGTTGGTTTGGACTATTATTTGGGTCTTGTTGTTGCTGTTGTTGCCCCTGGTGATCTTCCATTCCAATGTACAAGAAATAAAGAAAGTGTTTCTGAAGCTGATGATGAAACCTAGGTAAAATAATATTAAGAGATATCAATAAAGTACATGGAATACAGTAACAGTGGTTTTGGAGTTAAGAGGGTTTATATAAAGAGGTGGAGAATGTTGAATCGCGAAATTACGTGACTGCCCTTCATGGCTTCATCTTCTCATCTCCATGTTTTGCCCTTTTAGTTTAGCCTCAGCATCAAAGACATGTCATAAAGTCCATTGGAGTCTAGATCACTCCCGTGTTCACATATACTTCTCATCCCTTTGAGTTTGAAATGAATAAATGCGTTTTGACTCAAATGCTTCTTTTTTTTTTTCCCTTTTCCTTTTAGTAATGTTAATTCTTAAGCTAATTGATTTATACTTATGTTTAGTTATGTTGAACTCACTGGACCTCAGTTCCTTTTTATAGAAAAATCAATGCATAATCCCAATAGATTGTTGTTATAGTATTTAAAACAACAAGGTAACTAATTTTTACATATATTGTAAATTAAGCAACGTTTAATAATTATTACTATTAATTTTATATTTAATATGTAAATAAATAATAAAAATTAATAATATATTTAAAAAACATAAATATCTTTTAATTTAAAAATTTACAATCATAAATATTAAGAGAGTATAGAATATCTTTTCAAAGTTTTCAAGTATATGGTGTCATAACAAACACCAACTATTGCGTATGCATTATAATTTGAATAATAGATATCACAATTTTAAAACAATAGACATGTAAAGTGAGACAATAAATATTTATTTATTTTTAATTTAAAATTAATTATATTTATAAAATAATTAAATTTAAATTAACGGTTTATGGATTTGACTTTTTATTTTATACATTATTTCATTTTTGAAGATTTAAAATCTTAAATTTTATACTAGGAAAATGGGAAACAATATTTTTTTTTTTAAATATTAGCTAGGCTTGTGTGTGAGGTTTTAGAATACCGCCTGAGGAAAAAGGATTCTCCGTTATACATGACAAGGCTTGAGCAAGCTTAAATATTTTAATATGTTTCTTCGTTATACTATTCATTTATGGGTGACATGCCATTGCTATTTTTACTAAACGTAATAGAGATTTCCACAAATCCCGTAAGCAGTCATCATCTTTTATCATAGCGTCATTTATTGCTTTAGACAAAGTCTTAATACACTTCCATCTTTTAGTTTCTTTTATTTAATATAATGATTAAGAAAACATATTTCTACATGAAAATTGCTTATCGGTTTCTCAAAATACTAGTTAAAAATTTAAAATATTTATATATTAAATATATTTAAAAATATCCACCGACATGATCGATTCTTAATATATTCAAATATAACTTTTAATAAAAAATATTTCTTAATTTTTTAAATAATATCCTAAAAATACTAATTAACAAGATGCTTACCTGTTCTAAAATTCGGTTCTAAATTTTTAACCACTAATTATTTTATATACTACTATTATATTGATACTTCCAAGTTATATAGCATTTTACATGTTATATAAGCTATTAAAAATGCGGTCAAATACTCTTTAGAACTGTGACAAGGAAAGATAAAACGCTATTAAATTAACCTGCCTCTAAGATAAACAAGTCAACATATAACGTCATTGAATTATCTAATAAATTAAAATCGTACCGTGCTCTAATTTAAGCTTAAGGTCACCACTCTTAAACTTATTTATGCAAATCACTCTATTTATTTTATCAATAAAAGGTCGATATAATTGGAAAAAATTGACAGTTATGATTTTTTTAATATATTATAAATTAAATAGTATTTATATTTTTTAAAAATAAGTTATAAATATCATTGTCTATTAATATAAAATCGATAATAATAATTATTAGGCGTGAGAAGACGTAAAATACTCTTTTAATTTATAAGACACAGTGAAAAAAATATGAGAGATCGTTTTTACACTTAAAAATAATTAATTTCTGACAATCTATTAGAGTTATCTTTATTTAAAATTAAGAGAAGGAAAGGAAAAGACCATTTTATATTTTGGGCGGTTACATGAACTGGATAACTTTAGTAGAAGTGGAATGGGGTTCATACGTCCTGATTTTAATTCTTATGTCTTAAAAAAGAAATCAATATATCCAAACATCGAAGTGAGACTGCGTGTACTTAGATATATACACAGCAGATTTGACTTCCAACCTCGTGGCATTGTCTTAGTGATAGCAAAAGGAGTTGGGTTATTCGATTATAGACACATATATGCTTGTATCATAGAAACCAATTGTATTTACCCCAATAATGTTTTCAAGTAGGATAAAGAGTTAGAATCTCTCTATTTACCTTTCTTTCTCCAGGAGTTTGATAAAATAATAACTATTAGGGGTGTTTAAAACTTTTTTAAACCGTTAAATCGATTAAAAATGTTAAATAGATTATCAACCAAAATACCAAAAACTGATAAAAGAGTCATAATTAGTAATGTAATACTTTCTTTTAAATTTGAACTTTCCTCAAAGCCATATTTGTTGGCGAAATATCACACACATAAAAGGTGTATTTAGAAATATAATGTAATTAAGTATTTATTTATTAATTTTATATATGAGAATTTATGGTATAAATTTAGCCATATATAAATTCTTTTAAACAAATTAAAAATTATTAAAAAAATACATATGAGAAATATACGTTATTTTTAACGCTCCCATAATAGTCTTATGGCTCCATTAGGAAATTGTTCAAAGCTTCCTACGTCAAAAAATAATATTTATCTGAAAAAAATAAATATTTTCACATATATGATCAAATGTTGAAAGATATCCACATTACCCTTTTCTGAAGCTCTATTTGACACGTCTAACTTCTCCCTGAAAAGAATATTCGTGAATAGGGTTCTTATTTAATGCATGGATGGTCCGTGAACGGTTAACTCACTTAATTTTTCTTTATAAATATTTGCATCCTAGTTCTATATTTTCAAACAGTATATAGGAAGAGCTAGATAGCATGAACTAAGCCTCTTACAAAGTGTTTGGAATAGTTAATTAACTTTTCATGTTAGTAATAGTCAAATAGAAGAATGAATACAAGTTCTTGAGCGAAATTAAACTATACCATTAAGTTGACAACATTTTTACATTTTGATAATTCAAATATATTAATACGGAGTACAAAGTTTATATGCATCAAAATAAGATGAATGAAATGAGAACCTGATACATCTAAACTTGAACCATTGAGCTCCTAAGCAAAAGTAAATGAAGGAAACCTGAAACGTTTACCAGAATTTGTGTAGAAACTATAGAAATTAACAGGTGACACATCCATATTCGACCACACTTTTTCCATCAACATAATGTAATTTCAGTAACCTTCAGCCTAAAAGTAATTGCACACTGCCATAACGTATATAATTGTCGGTGTGTAGTAATTAGAGGAGTTCATTTTTTGTTGACTATGAGAGTAATTATTTTGCCTAACATAGAACGAGCAATGATCGGACAATATTTTCAGGACTAATTTCAAATTATTATAAGATATTCTACGTCATATTAAAAATATTAGATATTCTAAGTTTTAATGGTTCTTGTTAGAAAGGATTTTACAATTTTTATAAAATGTTATCTGTATTTATCCTTATCAAACAAAAAAGTAAAAGCCAATAAGAGAAGGAGAAAATTTTTAATATTAAAATATAAAAATATTAACTTCAATATTTAAAAGTTGAATTCAGGTTTATTACAACCCGTGTACTCCAACCCATTTTATATATTTAGACGTCAGTGCAGCTTGTTACACTGAATTTGTAACTTGCCTTTTACATTATTCCGTGACAAACATGTACTACGTGGGATATTCAAATTGTTGATTCTAAAGTCCCCTTACATAAAGGACCTGTTTCAATACTAAAGTACTTAGGATTTGTGAAAGTGTGAATGAGGATAGCTAGAACTTGATGGAAAGGTGGCTTTGAGTATCTAAGATAGATTCTATTGAGGAAAAACTTAATACGTAGGTTACCCAATGATCCGAAAAATTATGGTCGGTGTTGGTAACTCCCTCTCCCCTTTCCCTTTTTTTTTCACCATCACCCTTTTTGTCCTTTGTGTAAATAGGGAATGCATCATTGTTCACACACCTCTTGGATATTTTGATTCGATTTTCTCAATACAAGCCACTAGCTTTTTTTGTAGTTACCACTTGCCTTGGATATAAATAAAATTTACCAATCTCAAAGGTTTAAAGTAATGGTCAAAATGGTAAAAGAAGAGTACACATGAATGACACCAAATGTGGACAAAATAAAAGGGGAACTAGCTAGGAATTTGGCAAGCAAGTGCATGTGATGATATGCATGGAAAGTTGGGTCGCAGTAAAGAAGGAAGAAAAAATTATCTAAGAAAATTAATAATAAAAGGGGAACATTCCAAAGGGTTGGTCAAGAAACCGTGCAATTATTTATTAGTGGCGACGCTATGCAAACACAGGGGGTTACAGTGGCTCTGCCTCTGCACCCCAACCCTTTCTCTGTGCCCTGTTTATAATAAACGAGAGGAGGGTAAGGGGTGGTGAGGTTGGCTTAAAACTCGAACGTTTTGCTGCCATCTTTTCCCTGCATTTGTCCCTGCTTTCTGCTTTGCAAAATTGTTTTTTAATTTGTTTTGTGTGAAACAGAAAGAAAACACTATTTCTTTTTCTCCTCTCACACGGGTCTCTTGCTAGTGTTTGTTGTTTGTGTATGTCAAGGGAGGTTTGAGTGTTGAGTGGCACATTTTTTGGTTCGATTTTGAGAATGGTTTTTAAATATTGATTTGAAATGGCAATTGTAGGTGATATTAGGTTCATGTTGTCTCTATAATTACAACAATTTTGCTTATGTGAATTTATTTATTCTGAGTAATACTAAGAATCGTGATATAACTGTAATTATAATTAATATAATATTATAATTAATAATTATAAAACAAAAAATAAATTTATAAAATATTTATGATAATATTTAAATTATTTTAAAAATTAAAATTAATTAATATATATTATATTATTACTAATAAAAATATCTCATATATTACATTAAGACTTGTAATATATTTTTAAATATTTGAAATTAACTTTAAAAGTAAAAGAATTAAACTTAAATATCATTTTAATTTATAAAATAATAATTTTGATTTTATAAAGTTTAAAAATGATGCTTATAATTAATTTATAATAATGTAACATATATACATACCACAACATTAGTGATCAGTAATAAAAAAAAATTAATTTTAATATATTTAAATTTTTCTAAGACTAAAATTATTGAAGGAATAAAATAAATATTAATTATATTTATAAATACTAAAAAAATATTTTATCTTACAAAATTATATAACACACAATTTAGGGATAAAAAATATTACTTCTCTTATGTCTAGTAAATATATCCGTTTGTTATATAGGTTTGCATAAATAGATAAAAATAATTATCTATAATATACAGAAACATAAAAAATGTCAAGTGAAAAATTTGATTACTTTTTGGAAAATCTATAAAAAATAAATATAATAATTAAATTTAATTTATATATGACTTTAAACATTGTAAATCTTAATAATAATAACAAGCCATTTTTTGTTGCAGGTGAATGTAATAAGTCAAGATATCCTGCCTATCTACAAATTCTCATAGCATCTTGGTAATTTTGAAACATATATCATAGCACTTCAGCAAAAGATGAGAGGAGCACGATGCATCTACCTGTAGTGGCTGGGTTAGTTTTATCTCTTAATATTGTTTTTGATTAGCAAACTCCTTTCATAAAGTACAAACAATTCTCTAGTTTCTACAAAATAAATTCAATATAATATAACATTTAATTAGTATAAAGTAATCAAAGAGAAAATAAATAACAAATATTTTAGCCATTAAAATATGTTGTAAAATAATGGATACTCCAAGTCTTTGAGAACCAAATCAATATGTTTGCTTTTTTTTTTTCTATTTTTTTTTCTGTCTCTTTGAGATTATCTTTCTCAATCACATGACCAATAACATCTAATTAAATACGTGTCAAACATTGTTTTAAAATAATAAAGTAGGATACATGATTAAATATTAAAGGGATTAAAATTAGAAAAAGTAATAAGAAATTTTTATGCATTTTGATTAAAGAAATCTAATAACTTTCACCTTTTCATCGACTAAAATCATGTTCATGCTATTGACTTGACTTTTATTTTTAAACTAATAAGAAAACCACAAATAAATGATTCAAACTATTATCCTCCAATTCACCTTCCTAAATCATATTTCAAAAAGCATTGAAATAGTAGATACTATTTTGGAAAAATTTTATTTCAAACAAACATACAATACTTTCTCTTATATATACCAAATAAAATATGATTTTTTTTTTCACTTTAAGATTTGAAAAATACAATGAAAGAAACAAATAAGTTATTATGTCATAATATAATATTATAATTATTAATTATAAAATAAAGAAAAATAACTTTATAAAAATTTTATAATAATATTTAAATTATTTTAAAGGTTAAAATTAATTAGTATATATTAATATTATTACTAATAAAAATATTAAATATTTGAAAAAAAACTATAATATATAACTTTATAAAGTTATTTTTTTTTCATATTGACATTAATTAAAAAATAAAATTTTTATTCTTATAATAAACTTAATTTAAATTAAAAAAGAAAGTTTTTTATTTTTAAAATAAACTTAATTTAAAGTTTAAAAGATTTTCTTAATTCTATCATTTATCAGTTTTCAATAATAAAATTTAAAATAAATATTAATATTAAAATTTAAAATTATCTTAAACGTTATATCTCTCGAATATATCAAAATTACAAATTAAAGATAAATGCATTTAACTAATTTGAATTAAACCATTTAAAATTGCCTTAAATGTTGCACCTCTCAAATATATCAAAACTATAAATTAGAGATAAATACATTTAACTGAGTTGAATTAAACCATTATTGCAAGAACAAATACATTAATATGAGTTGTGAAGGCAACGTTTTCTCCAAAACTCATCTACTTTTACATATATAAAAAGTTAAAGAAAAATTCTCTCCAAAACTAATTACTTTTATATATATATATATATATATAATATAATGAAAGACACAAATAAGTTATTATATTATAATATAATATTATAATTATTAATTATAAAATGAAAAAATGACTTTATAAAATTTTTATGATAATGATTAAATTATTTTAAAGGTTAAAATTAATTAATATATATTAATATTATTAGTAATAAAAATATTAATTATTTAAAAGAAAGAACTACAATATATAAATTTATAATATTATTTTTCCTTTCATATTGACATTAATTAAAAAAAATTTATTCTTATAACAAACTTAATTTAAATTAAAAAAGAAAGTTTTTTTTTATAATAAACTTAATTTAACATTCAAAATATTTTCCTAATTCTCTTAGTTATCAGTTTTTAATAAGAAAATTTAAAGTAAACATTAATATTAAAATTTAAAATTGCCTTATATGTTGCACATCTCAAATATATCAAAATTACAAATAAGAGATAAATGTATTTAACTGATTTGAATTAAACCATTTAAAACTACCTTTAACTTTGCACCTCTCAAATATATTAAAATTGTGAATTAGAGATAAATGCATTTAATTAATTTGAATTAAACTATTATTTGTATTTAATGCAAATAGTCTAGATATTAAAAAAAATATAGTTTCCTAATAAATTTATATTTTGATAAGTTTTGTAACTTATATTTATACATTTAAATCATATTTTATGGGCATTTCATACTTATAATGTTATTAATTGTTACAGTCTAGTTTGAAGCAATTATCTATGCATTGTGAAAATATTATAGACAAAAATTAGATGATTTTAGTTGAAAATAAAACATCGTCCCTAAGCAAGCACAACCTTGCTTCACAAACTAATCTAGGCATGCTTCAAAGCTTTAAGCATGATAGTACTAGACAAATCTAAGTTTAAATTCTAAATTTAACTTTTAAATTTGAAATTTGAGTCTAGTTGAAATTTAAAGATTTGGATTTGGTTTGTAGCTAAGATTTTCAAGGTTGGGAAAACAAATTTTCTTTCCTAAAGATTCAACTTATCATTTGAAGGTCAAGTCACAATTTTTTCTTTGATTCTACACCCAATATAAAGAGACATTTTGCTCCTGAGAAAGACATCTTTTGAATCTTGATTTAATCAACCATTGAGAGATATTGGACAATAAAAGATCATTAGAAAAGGTGACAAATATTCCTTTAGGGTCCAAGCAAGTGATTGAGTGCCTTTTGGAGAATCAAAATTTCTTTCATGTTTCCCTTGTGAGTTTCTTCAGTTTGAATTCTCTTTTTGAGTTTTTATAGATTTATTTATGATGGTTTTTGTCATTTGCTTTACTATGAGTAACTAAACGCATAGATAGTGTAATGCCTGGAATTTTATAATATTGATTATTGATATATATGTATATATATGTATGTGTAAATGTGAATGAATATTGAAATTTGCACTTGAGTGCGTGACGATTGATTGAACGATGATATGTATGAATAGGGATATACATACACACACACATATATATATATATATGTGTGTGTGTGTGTGTGTGTGTGTGTGTGTGTGTGTGTGTAAGTGTATATGTGGCTGGATTTGAAAAATAGGCTAAGTGTCTGGTGCAGGGTGCTCTCGTTGTAGCGACAAAGTCACAGTTTGGGGGTGCATTTCTGGGTGCAGTCTCGTTATAGTAAGATTATGCAGAAACCAGGGTGCAATATCGTCTGAGATTTTCGCTGTAGCAACAGGGTGCGTCGCTGCAGCGAGAGTGTCATGACTAGAGGGGTTTTAAAAAGGGGTTAGGGATTGAGATTTCATTTCCTATTTTCCTTCTAAATCTTTTTGATTCTCTTGACCTAAAACCATATTCTACTAACTAAATTGCCTCCAAAGTCGTTCGAGAGCTAGATTGAAGGTTGAATCCGTATAAGGGACGCTTGGAGGGGAGTTTTAATGGTTAGGATTTTTTTTTTTTGGTTTCCTTGGGTTCTCATGGAGTTCTTTCATATGTTTAGGCCAAAATTCTTGTAGAGAGCACTTCTGTGATTGGATTCGAGTGTGGGTCTTCAATCCAAGGTAAGGGGGGACTTTACCTAACTCTATTGTGTGTGATTAGCCATTTATTTCGTTGAATATTGTGATGTGGCTGAGTTAGAGGGTAGGAAATATGTGTTAATGTGAATGGTTGCGAAATATAATGTAGGCCATGTGCCGTGAGATGTGAATATTATGTGCGTAGATGAAAGAGTGTGTGTTTACCCAAAACTGACAAATATGGATTATATATATTAAATGTCGTGTGATAGAATGAGGGCATAAATGCTGAGTATTATGAATGGGTATGGGCACTTGGGCTGTATATTTGAATGAATATTGTGACAAGTGGGGGCCCAAGGGCCGTGTAATATGAATAAATATAGGTTTTGTGCTGTGTACTGTAAAACAAATGAGGGCCTAGTACCGTGTATTATGCATGATTGTGGGCTTTATGCCATGTACTGAGAATAAATATTGCAATGTGTGTGAATGGGGCATGATTAATGTCGGTGTAACGTGCTGTGAATGGTTCAGCGATACACTGGGGTGTTGAAGATGAGAACGGTAGAAATACCTTAGGGAAGAGGGAGTGGTGGTGACACCGACAGTGGGAGCGGGTGCACCACAGGCCCCACACTCTCTTCCTAACTAAACTTCTGACCACTACCTTTACTGAGCGACCTGTGACTGCCCACATAGTATCCGTGAGGCGGGAGTAACCGACGACCATTCATAGTGAAAATCTGTGATCACAGTGCCATCTTGAGCATGGCTGGCATGCAGTGAGTGCACAGGACTATTGTTTGTTAATTTTGTGTGTGTGTAAATTGTTTAATGGCGTGAGTGCATTGGTGCTTGAATTAAATTGAATGGAGTAGTTTTGCTGCCTATGAATATATATTTTATGAATTGTGTTAAAATGATGTAAAATAGGTGCAAGGTAAGACTCTATGTTTGTTTGTGTAACGAGTAGTGTAGAGTATTCACCCTTACATTCAATTTTCAGGTAATCAAGATGATCAGCACCCGACTCAGTGAAGGGTTGGATGTAACTACTATAGGGCTTAACATGTTATTTTTAGACTGTTGTATTAGAAATGGTCCTGTAGGAGTTATTTGATATAAACTTGTAACCCTTTCCCTATTTTGAAATATTTTATGAAATTTTTATTATTCTGAATTTGCAAAATTATTATTTATTTGAAATTAAACTTAAGGTGTTACAGGTGTAATGCCCCAAATTTTGTAATATCAATTATTATTATTTATATAAACCTGAATGTGTGTATATATGAGTATAAGTGTAAATGGATGTTGAAAATTTGAATTGAATGCGTAATGATGGTATTTTATGTGTATGTATAACTGGATAGGGTTGAAAATGGGTTAAGTGCCTAAGTGCAGGGTGTAATACTGGGCTGTCATCGCTGCAGCGTGAGCATTCTTGCTGTAGCGAGAAGGCCCGGGGAGGAAGGACCAAAACTGTATCCTTCTCACTGTAGCGATAGTTTGGGGTGCAGTTTTTGTCGCAGTCTCGTTGTAGCGAGATTTTGCAGAAATCAGATTGCAGTTTTCTCTGAGTTTTTCGCTGTAGCGAGAGGGCGTGTCGCTGCAGCGAGGAGCTGTAGCAAAAGTGTTGCGACCAGAAAAGGATTTAAAGGGGGTTAGGGTTTGGGGAGGGTTATTTCTCCCTCTTTCTTTGAAGTCCTTTGGATCCTCTCATTCCCAAACCCTTTTCCACCAATTAAATTGCCTCCAAAGCCGTTTGAGAGCTTGATTAAAGGTTGGATCCGTGTAGGAAACGCTTGGAGGTAAGTTTTAAGGATTAGGATTTCTGTTTTCATTCCATTTTCTCTGTTTTTGCAGTTTCCCTGAGTTCTCACGTAGTTTTTCCATGTGTTTAGGACAAAATCCGTGAAGGGGGAAACATTTCTTGGTGGATTTAGCGTGTGGGTCTTCAATCCAAGGTAAGGAAGGACTCTACCCTATTCTTTGTATATGTAATTGATTGAATATAGAGTTGTGGCTGAGTTAGAAGGTAGAAAGCATGTAGAGAATGAAAGTTGATTGAGAAATGTGATGAGGGCCATGTGCCATGAGATGTGAATATCGTGTGTGTTTATTTGAAATGGATGAATGTGAATTGTATGCTAGATGCTTTATGATAGAATGAATATTGGCTATGTACCGTGTAATGTGAAATGAATGTGGGCTTAGTGCCATGTATTTGAATGCAATGTGGGCTGTGTGCGGTGTGTAAGCATGATTATTGTATGCGTGAATGGAATATGTATGAATGGGCATGTTAGCATCGTTGTAATATGCTGTGAATGGTTCAGCGATACACTGGGGGTGTGAAAGATGAGGACGGTAGAAATACCTTGGAAAAGAGGGAGTGGTGATGTCACTGGCTATGGAATGGGTGCACCACGAGCCACACACTCTTTTCTTGACTAGACCTCTAACCATTGCCTTTGTTGAGCGACCCGTGACTGTCCATGTGGTATCTGTGAGGTGGGGGTAACCAGCGACCATTCATGGTATAAATATGTGATCACAGTGCAATAGTGAGTATGGCTGGCGTGCATATGCATGGGTTTATGAATTGAAATTATAGATGTGAAATGCCACTTGTGATTGTGTTTGTTTAATGTGTTGGAAATGTTCTGGAAGTGAGACTCTACATTGATGGTATGTTTTTGGGTAGTGTTTACATTCATTTTTCAAGTAATCAAGACAGTCAATACCAGACTCAGTTAAGGGACGGATAGACTGCTATAGGGCTTAGATTTTATTTTGAAATTGTTGTAATTGAACTAGTCTTGTAGCAGTTATTTGATATTAATTTGTAACCTTTCACATATTTCAAAATCTTTTATGAAAAATTTAGTTATCCGATTTGTGAAATTATTATTTAATTGAAATTAAATTCAAGGTGTTACAATTATCAATATTTTACTCAATTCATATTGACACTCATCACATCCAAGTACATATAATAATACAATCATCAATCAGAACATATATATATATATATATATAACACTTTATTCATTGTACAAACATTTCTATGTTGACTTATATATCACGATACATGTATCATATCATCTGTCCTAGTCACAATGTACTGCAACACATATATCATAACAACATAAATTGATCTGTTACGATACATATATTATAATCATACAAATTTTATATTATTTCACATCTATAACACTTTTATAATAATTGCCCCTGGGATCCTTTGAGAACTTCATATCATAGATAGCTGCTAGTTGGCCGCAACATCACGGATACATGTGTGTCGCCCCTATCCCTTTTAGCAAAGATATAGTCAGGAACTTCGTTAGGAAATGAGAGTGTGGCCTGTGAATGTCTATTTTTCAATAAATTATTGTACACCTATTTTACCATTAGCATTCACTATCCTCATTTTCCCAAGATTTCCAAATTTTCTTCGGACTCTATACTCTTAGTGTATCGTTGTACTATTTATACTTATTGCATCATACCAGTTTAACATAGAAAGTTATCATTCAATATCACACCATGCAATCAATATCATATGCCGAAGGTCGGACACCTTTAGACTCAGTCCAACTTGTACAATATCAATATGGTCTTCTAACCTAAAGTTCATTATTTTATATCCTTTATTACTTAACTTGTATACATTCTTAGAAACTTAGTTTTTTAAGACCTCTTAAAGCTATTCTAGCCAATATCTTTTTCTATAAATCTGATTTCATTAGCTTCAAATAAACCCCAAAACCTTTCTTTATACCAAAATGCATTTTTATTATATGATTCATAAAGATCATAGATTAATTACTAAAATAGGTTGTTCGTATTCTCCCAAGATCACCACATATGTATATACGATTAAAACTAGGGAATACTCCCTTTACCTGGTAACGGTTTCTCAAAACTAGTTTTCTAAGATATCTACAAAGAGATATTCCATGGTATCCACAGAGATAGCATCCGAAGGATGAAGTTTCCTAAGTATTTCAAGATAGATATCTTAATATGAGAAGAAAACCGAAGAAAAGGAATAAATAGATATCTGAGCTCTGAGAAACTTACTTAGATCTGAATGAAATCGATATTTGAGCTCAGACTTGGAAGATATTTGAAGTCTGAGAGAGTTTTCTTTAGAGAGAGGAAGAAGAGAAAACTAAGAAAATGAAGAGCGAAGGTCGTTTGGTGAGAAATGAACGTTTTTTAGGCTGAGGTTCCTTAAATATCCTTCTAAACTTGCGCGATCTCACTTAAGCATTATGATTTTTGCTTGAGCGAGCTTCCATTCTTGCCTGAGCGAGACAACCAGACACCAAGACTACTCATTTTTTTGATATTTTCGCTTGAGTGAGAATACTCTTACTTGAGCGAGATATAATCTCGCCTGAGCGAGATTAAGTCCAGAGAGCACTCTATTTTTCCTGCGGCTCATCGCCTGAGCGAGCTCTATCTTGCTCGGGCAAGCTGCTTTCAGCCTGAGCGAAATCCCTTTCTCGCGTGGCCAAGAGGATAGTTGGGGCAACATTATCTTATTCTCGCTTGAGTGAGACTCATCTCGCTTGAGCGAGGGGTTCTAGAACGTTCTATTTTAGAAAATCTTACGTCACTTAAGCGATATCTTTCTCGCTTGAGCGAGATATCTTTTATCCAAATTCCTATTTTTTCTATCCAAGAGTCATAAAATTGAGGATGTTACAAAATATAATCATTATCTTTTTCCTTTATAGCAAAAGTTTAATGTATAAGAAACATAAGCTAGTATCATGGTGACAAGATTTTTTGAGCATTTTTTATATGCTAAAACTGTATATATGACAACTAAGTCCACAAAGTTATCATGCTTAAGAAAAAAGACAACACCATAAGTGATGAGTGCCCAAACATCAATGAATGTCTCTCAATCTTTATTTCCTACCAAATTGTGCATATGTTACTCGAGAAATTTTCTTGCAAGCCTTTTACTTTGATACTTCTCTTGGTAGGCTTGTTGCAACTCCATTAGGTGGATCCTTAAGATATTAACTATGGTTGGGAGGGGAGGGATGCATGGTGTTGCAAAGGAAAGTTTAAAATCTACTCAAATTCTTTTAGTGTTGCAACCAATTGAAAATCTTGAAAAGTGAAACATCTCATTGGAGAATCATAATAATGAGATAAGGCTATTATGGTATCCTTTTGCACATCAACCTTTATTGTGCTGAAAATATTTCTAAAGCCTTCTTACTAAGATGAGTTGTTGAATTGTTCTTAACTTCTTTCCTAATTCTCATAGACTAATTGTGCAACTTTCATAACATTCAAATATAACTTTCTTTTCAATTCAATTGATCACACATTAATTTTCATTTTTCTTAAACATTTAAACAACTTTGTGATTTTTGAGCTATAAATGAAAACAAAAACATTAATAAATTATTCAAAATTTTATGTTTGCTTCATTGACGTAAGATCCTAATGATAATAGGGATCAATATTAATTTGATGAATTATTTATAAAGTACAAGAATCAATATTGATTATAATGAAACAAGCGTCTATAAGGCGCTTATATCAATGAAACAAATATAAGAGGATGCATGATGCAAGAAGAGTATGAATCATTACTCCTTTAATAATCTCTTTAAAATTATTTTGTTTTTATTTAAACCAAAGTTGATACCTAAAAGGATACTAATTCATATAGCAATATGAAAAAAAACATGTGAAATATATAATGCATGTAAAAGGGATTTTGTTGCTCTATAGGAAATGAGTGAATTTTTTTTTCAAGGGTAAGGTTACAAATTACAAGAGGAAATAGGGTTATAGTTTTTGTGTATAATATGGTTTCATATAAGAATGCAAAAACCCATAATTAGATGGTAATTGATACAACACTAACTACTCATGAGAGGAACATCTAGAAAATTTACACAATGGTATGAGAGTTGTTAACTATTGTCATAGTGTGTGCCACCTAATGAGTCCTTTATTCAAGCTAGTTAGGTGGTTTGTCTAGTTTTGGTTACTTAGGCCAATCTAAAATCTCACCAAATTAGTTATTGGACATATAATTTCACTTACCCTTTTGAAAACATGAGTTATGAGCCATATATAGAGCATAGGCAAAGAATATATAATCCTTATCTTTTTCCTTTTATAGCTAAAGTTCAATATATAATAAACATTGGCTAGTATCATGGTGACAAAATTTGTACACCAATTTTTATGTATTAGAGACACATTTATGACAATTAAGTCTAAATAGTATCATGCTTACAAAAAAGAAGAAAGCCATAGGTGGTGAGTGCCAAAACATCAAAGAATATATGAAACTTGAATTGAAAATGAAAATTTTATTATTTCAAAAATTTGTGAAATTCATTATTTATTGAAATTAAATTTAAGGTATTACAACAGGTAGGGCTATGGTAGATCTTATTGCATACTTTATGAAATTTTAATATTTAATGACAATGTTGGTTTCTTTTTAATATTTTGCTTTTATCTTATTGAACTATATTTTTCATATTAAGAATTGATCATCTTTGACATTGATAAATCCATATTTTATTAGAATTTTAATTAGTTTCTAGTAGCTTTTTAATAGAAAATTAGAGTTAGGAAGGTTAAAATTTCAAAAAAAATGATAATTGTTCAAATAAGTCAATTGTGTTTAAATACTCCAAATTGCTTAGATTAATTGAATTCTTATATAATTTTGTTATTGAAATAAATTTGCAGGAAGTCATGAGCCAAGGCACATGAGTTAAAGACATTTAGAGGTCAATATGGATAAATGTTATCACTTTGGACAGAAAAAGTTAACATTTCAGAAGATAAAAGGTAACAATGCACTGATAGTAACTAACTTTGAAGTCAAAAGTAATTACTTCATAGGCTTTAAGAAGAAATACATGATATGTGTTGCCACTTTTGGCATGAAAAGTGCCAACTACAGAACCTATTAAAAGAATCCTAGTGCTGGTCACCACTTTTAGTTGTGAAAGTAATCACTTTAAAATATTTTTGGTCAGAAAGGCATGTGTGTGGTTACACTTAGGACCAAAAGTGAATGTTTCAAAGGTCTTTGGAGGAAATGTTGATACGTATAATCACTCTCCCCACCAAAAGTGATTACATGCAAGCTTGTTTGTAGAGATTATGTTGTGCATTGCCACTCTCGAGACCAAAAGTGGATATTCCAGTGATGGTGTTTTGTAGAAAGCCATGCGTGTGATCATTTTTCTCATGCCAAAAATACTGAAAAAGTTATAAATAGCTCCAAACTCAAATTTTAAAGGTATTTTTCTTTGTTTTTCCAGGCTTTTAGAGGGTTAGAGAGAGAGAGAGAGAGAGAGAGAGAGAGAGAGAGAGAGAGAGCTTGAGGAGCGAATTCCAATGCTTTCTTCTTATACAAGTTTATTTGAATTCTTGTTATGTTTTTCTTTGCACTTCTAAATTTCATTGTGATAGAGGGCTAAACCCTTAGATTAATTCAGTGAATTGACATTCTAATCATAGAGATTTAAGGTATTGCTCTAATTCATTGACCTAATCCTCTTCTTCTCCTAATTCTGTGCATGATTTTGATTGATTGAAGTTTAATTGCTTAATTAAAACTCTGATTGAATTTCACTTGAGATTCTTGATTACATGTAATTCAAATTTTGTTAGGTGTTTATCTCAAAGGATTTGAATTGAATTGAGAGAGAATTTATAAAATTATAAGCTTCTTCTATCAAGAATTGCTTAATCTAGATTTGACACTGAATTTATAATGCTAATTCTGCAGTAATCACATTGAGGCTAGGTTTTGATAATTGAGAAGCATAGTTTGAATCTAATAAGGAACTCTCTATGTTAGATTATTAATCAGTAAATTGATCAATTACTTACTTGAATTTTATCCAATTTGATTTCTACTTTTGTTCTACCAAATCAACCATTGTTAAATTAACAAACTCATAGTTTTTTTTAATGTTTTTTCTACTTTTTACCTTGCATGATCATTAAGGGTAATCACCTAGGAAAAAATATTAACATTGTATAATCATAGATGTAAATAGAATAAGTATGGGTAGTTGGGAAACATAGAGAAATCAATATTGGAATCAGATTGAAAAAAATATAAAGAGGTGTAATAGGTGAAACCATATGCCCTAGGCTCATCTTAAATTCTTGCTTTTAATTCATTGCACATCCTTTTACTTTAAACAAATAAATCAAGATATTCTTAGTACTTGAAAATAATCTTTGTGGGACAATAACTTGAGAACTTTTAAAAATTCTATTACTTTTTAACGGGTACATTTACTTACGAACATTTGCTTGACAGATTAATTCATTTAACTTCAAGCTTAGACCTAAACTATGAGGTATGACAAATGTTCAACAATTTGGTTCACACACCAGTGGATTGTAAGCTCAATTTCTAGATTGATAGTTAATAGCATCATATATATCAACAATGCAATTTATGTTTAGCAAGATTTAAAAGATATATTCTCCTAAGGAGATTTGGTATATGTTGTAGAGTTGTAACAAGAGATTTACAATATAAAAAAATCATAATAAAAAATTGTTTTATTGAGTTGAAGGTATAACATGAGGAGTTGAAAAATTATAGACCTTACCTTATTACACATGTCTAGCCCTATGTACATTTTCTATAATAATAATACAAAGTTATTTTGACAACACCACAATGTCATTTGATTTTTTATTTGAGTAAATGAAAAATTTACTTCAACAGTCTTATATTCTACCTTTAGAGCCCTTACCTTTTTCTTTTCAAAGTATTTTCTATGATAATACAACGAGACTAATAAACTAGAAAAAGTGTAGTAGATAATTGTAAAATATCTATAAATATGGTAGATAGTTACATAGGTTCAATATGTGAAAGAGTAAGTGTGATAGGTCAAAAGTTTGATACTAAAATTTATACTCATTGAAAATTGTCAAGTTACAAAATAAAGGTGTGTCACAAGAAACATAGATAACTAAAAATTTATAAATTCATAGATAATTCATCGATTGATAATATGAGTAGAGAAAGAGATAATTAAGATAATAAATTCATAATAGATAAAGATAAGGATATGTAATACCCTCTTTTTCAATTATCTATTAATTGTTGAATTGTTTGATATTATATAGTATTAGAAGGTGTTTGGAATGATTTATAAGTGTTTTGGGAGAAGTTTGGTGCAAGGGATCTTGCTTAAGTGAGACAGATCTCGCTCAAGTGAGACTGAATGCCCAAAATCACATATTTTCAAGGCAATCTTGCTCAAGCGAAATAGGATAAATTCAGCCCAACTGTCACCTCTTCCGAGGTGAGCAGTGATGTTGCGTAAGCGAGATAAGTTGCTCAGGTAAGGACTAGTAGGAAAAATGTTCAACTCTCTAGACATTATCTCGCTCAGGCGAGCTTGACCTTGCTCAAGCGAGTGTATCAGAAAATGCTTAGTGAGGCCACTATCTGGTATTCTCACTTAGGCGAGCTATACCTCGCTCAAGCGAGAATTACGTCGCTCAAGTGAAAGAGCGTGGGACTGAGGGGTATTTAAGAGACTTCCAGCATGGAAATTTCATTTTATTTCAAACCTCAAGTTTCTTTCTCATTTTCTCTGAACTCTTACTTCTTTCTCTTATATAAAACTCCTTCAAACTCTGATTACTCCTCAAATTTAAGATTGGACGTTAAATCTAAATGACTCCAAGTAAGTTTCTCTAGATTGAGTTTTGTTTTCTCCATTAGTTTTCTTGTTTTTTTTTTTTTCTTTTAAGGGTATATCGTGATATTCAGGAAAAATTTTGTTGTTGAGCAAGAACCTTTATCAATCTCTGTTCATCTATTCACCTCGAGGCAAGAAAAGCTCTATTTTGTTATTCTAGTAAAGTGTTTATTTTGTTCCCATTAGAGCCTATCACATAAAGATTTTGTCAGAATATATGTTTTAAGTGTAATATTTGTGAATAATAGCTGGGAATATGTGTGTTTGGTTGTTTAGTTTGAATAGTTATGTTGTGTTCACTTGAAATATATGATAAGTACTCAATATGGAATATTATGAAAAATATGCTGAGTAATTATGGTGTGATTATATGAAATATGTATATATGAGATGTTATGATAAAGTATGATATTGCATTTGTGAGTTGAAATGTATAGACTATATGTAGAGATACATATATAAGCAACTGTGGTTGTGATAAAGTATGATGCTGGTTTGAAGGAATTAATAGTTGAGACTATATTCTAATGGTGTGAGTAATGTGGGCTTAGTCTGAAAGTGCTTTATAAAACACAATTTTATGAGTGTATAACGAAGAAATTCTCAAGAAAAGTATAAATATTGGATATGGAATAGATCTAGTGTGAATAGTTACAGAGATATACTGAGAGTATAAAGTCCAGAGATGATAGCAAATCTGGGAGAAAGGTAGGGTGGTGAGTGAAATTCGCATATGTGTATATACTCTTTTTGAGAGCGAATGTGTCATAGTGTTATAATATTGTTGCTAATTATGTAGGGATGATGCAATTTTCATCTCACTTTGTTGTTGAACAAACATTCTTTCATATTTGGTAATATGTGTACTCTATATGATGCATGTCATTTTGCTAAACAAAGACATAGACTTTTCCTTGTTAACACAAATCCATTTCACCATGTAAATTCCATTTGATACACCTTGATACACAAAGACATTTCCTATCATTTTTGTGCATAGTCATATATATATATATATATATATATATATATATATATATATTTTATCACCATTTTGGATGACTTTGGTATGTGTATATATATAGTTGAAATATAATATAATGTACATGTGAAAATAATTAGAAGTTGTAATAGGGATGGATTTTAATGTCTTACTTATTTGCTTAAAAAGGAATCTTATAGTAAACAAGTTGTGAAGAAATTGAACAAAATGGAAGGAGAGAACAAAATTACCAACATATACTTACTCTTAGTAGATTAATCATGAAACAATCTAAGTTAACTGAGAAATGTTGGTCTTATGTGGTAATTCATGCTACTTATAAATCAAGTTCAAAACTAAAAAACAAGGGTTAAGAGGGTTTTGGAGGGTTTAGAAAACTCCTACAAACTTTTTCTTTCTAATTAAGTAACTCACAAATAATGATTAATCCCTCCTACTCCCTCTCTTCCCTTCCTCTCACCTCCTAATGTCACGACCCCTTTTTATAAAGGACCGAGAACATTATTTCTACACCACATACTTATTTAAAAATAGGTAAATAATAGAGAATATAAGTATAAAAATTCACTTCTCATTCAAAGTAAAAATGAAGTTCCTTACAACAAATATCCAACAGATCAACATAATATTACATTTAGTTTATAATATTCAAAATACCAAAAAAATTATAATACATGACTCCCTCGACATGAGGTCTCATATATAAAGAAAAAGGACTCTGATGCATTATTACTCAACTCCAGCTTCTAACTTTTCTTCACTGGCCCCTCAGCCTGTGAAGTAGATGCAACCCCTGCTACATCTGCTCACGTACCACCGTACGATCATCGCAATACACACGCACACAACGACATAGAAAGAAATGCAAGGGTGAGCTTACCAAACATAAAATAAAATTATATATATATAGAGCAAAATATTTCTCACAGCAATAACCCCATGCATTTCCAGCCCATCTAATGCACAGCATGAAAACGGCTTCCAACTGGTTTCACACCTAATTAATCCAGAAGGAACCGAGCTGTCCGGAGCGACCCATTCGGTATCCGGATCCAGACAAAGACAAAGACAAAGACTCAAGATGAACTTACCGTTACATGTCTACCCACCTAAACATGTAACTCGGCTCTATAATGATGCACAACATATATCTCAGCATGATGCACGCCACCAAAATTATTTTAACAGCTCAACTACGGCAAGTTTATAATAGATCAGCCAAAATCTCAGCATTTTAAACTAATTAACAACGATTCTGACTTAGAAAATAGCTTTTATTCAATAGATCTAACAAAATCATATCAAAATATCTTGAAATAGCATATTAAACCGTTCAAAACATAGTTCATAGGTTAAAGTAAACTCCCTTACCTCGTAAAGATGATTCACACTAGATCTACCGAATATTACTTGATTATAACAAAAATTCACCGAAGATTCAGCTTTAGAACGGAGTTTCTCCTAAGAACACCATGAATTTCTATAAGAAAGAGAAGGAGAAGAGAAACGAACGGTAAATCTAGCTTCAAACTTAAAGAAACTTACTTCCAATACTTCAGAATAGATGTAGAATCTCAGATCTGGCGAGAAATCTAAGTTTAGGAAGGTTTAGTATGAGAGAAATGGTGGTTTACGGCCTTAGAACCTTTGAGAACCTTGGATAGAGGTGAAGAAATGAAAATTTCGTGTGAAGCCCCCTTTTTATAGAAAATTTTCAAAATTTACTGTTCACGCCGAAATTTACTGTTCACCGCCGAAAAACACTGTTCACCGCCTTACTGTTCATGCCGAAAAATACTGTTCAGGGAACTATTCATGCCGGAAAACACTGTACACGCGTACTGTACACGCACTGTACGCGTATGTGACGTCACCGATGACGTCAGCTGTCACTGTACATACGCGGTTTGTACTGTTCATACACGGTTTGTACGCGGATTGCACTGTTCATTGCACTGTTCATACACGGTTTGCACTGTACATACGCGGTTGCACTGTTCATTGCACTGTTCATACACGGTTTGTATCTTGTACATACGCGCTGCACCGTTCATTGCACCGTTCATACGCATCGTATATGTTATTTTTTTTTTTTAATAATTTCAAACTCCATCTAAATATATTCCAATACCAAATAATCCTTCAATTAACATTGAACAAGTATAAAATATTATAGATTACTCAATAATAAATTAGAAGCCTGACAAGTCTCCTCGAAAATAAATTTTCGTCCTCGAAAATTTCATTCCCCACAGAAAAGATGAGGATACAACTCTCTCATTCTTTCTTCTAACTCCCATGTGGCATCACCAGTTATTTGGTCCCAAACAACCTTTACTAACCGAATAGACTTACCTCTAAGTTTCTTAACTCTAGTTTCCTCGATACGAGCAGCTGGGACCTCCACAGACAAGTCATCTCGTAACTCCACAACATCAGGCTCAATTACATGAGACAAATCTGGAACATACTTCTTTAACTGCGACACATGGAAAACATTATGTATTCCAGACAACTGAGGTGGTAACGCTAATTCATAGGCTACTGGTCCTCGACGATGTAATATCTGATACGGTCCTATGAACTTAGGTGTTAACTTCTTGGCTCTTAAGGCTCGCCCCACACCTGTAGTGTGTGAAACTCTTAAGAATACATGATCACCAACCTCAAATTCTAGGGATCTTCTGCGTCGGTCAGCATAAGATTTCTGTCGACTTTGGGTAGCTCTTAGCTTTTCTCTAATAAGTTCAACTTTCTCCTTAGTTTCTTGCAGCATTTCAGGTCCAACCATCAAATGTACTCCATCTTGGAACCAACGAGATAGGGGTTCTACACCTTCTACCATACAGCTTCAAATGGTGCCATATCTATACTCGAATGATAGCTATTATTATAAGTGAATTCTACCAAAGGAAGCATATCCTCCCAATTACTCCTCTGTTCTACAATGCAAGTCCGCAATAAGTCTTCTAAGGTTTGAATAGTACGCTCAGATTGACCATCTGTTTGCGGATGGTATGCAGAACTCAACCTCAACCTGTTGTGTGCCCATAGATTCTTGGAAACTCGCCAAAAGCGGGAAGTGAATCGAGGATCCCTATCAGAGATAATACTAGAAGGTACTCCATGCAACCCGACAATCTCTCTAATGTACAATTCTCGCTAATTTCTCCAAGCTAAAGGTCATGTTAATTGGCAAGAAATGTGCACTCTTGGTTAGCCTATCAACTATGACCCACACCGCATCATGATTCCTAACTGTTCTAGGTAGATGGGACACAAAGTCCATAGTCACATGGTCCCACTTCCACTCTGGAATTTTCATCGTTTGTAACTCTCCTGGAGGGCTTTGGTGCTCCGCTTTTGCCTTTTGACAAGTCAAGCAGGCTTTAACAAACTCAGCTATCTCTCGCTTCATGCCTGGCCACCAAAACATCTGCTTTAAATCTTGATACATCTTGGTAACACCAGGATGAATGTTGAGACTACCCTTATGTCCTTCTTCTAGAATTGCTCTCTTTAATTCAGTATCTCTAGGGACACAAACTCGACCTTGACATCTGAGAATACCATCAACACCTTTACTGAAACCCTTTGTCTTATCTGTCCCTAAGAGAAATACAATCCGACATAACATTGGATCCCACAATTGTTTATCTTTAATTTCCTGTAAGAAATTATTAGTCACCACAATTCGGCTACAACTAATCTTTTCGGGTGATAAGTCCACATGTATGTTCAGGTCTCGGAATTGTTCTACCAAAAGGGTTTCACTGACGCTTAGGGAGAATGCCTGAACCACATTCCTACTTAATGCATCGGCCACCACGTTAGCTTTTCCTAGATGGTATTGGAGCTGAAAATCATAATTCTTAAGGAATTCCACCCAACGTCTCTGCCTCATATTTAACTCTCGCTGATCAAATAAATACTTCAGACTCTTATGATCACTATATACATCAAACTGAGCTCCATAAAGATAGTGTCGCCACACCTTCAGAGCAAAGACTACAGCAGCTAACTCAAGGTCATGAATCGGGTAATTTCGCTCATGAGTTCGCAATTGACGAGATGCATAAGCTACCACTCTCTTATCTTGCATCAACACACATCCCAATCCCTGATGAGAAGCATCACAGTACACCTCAAACGGTCGACTAGTATCAGGGAGAATCAACACCGGCGAAGAAGTTAGTCTCTGTTTTAACTCATTAAAGCTTTGCTCACATTCCTCAGTCCACACAAAGGGTTGATCACGGCGAGTTAACCGTGTTAATGGTGCAGCTATCTTCGCGAATCCCTCTATAAATCTTCGGTAGTAACCTGCTAGGCCCACAAAACTACGAATCTCTGAGGCTGTCTTCGGCCTTTCCCATTGCAACACCGCTTCAACTTTGGAAGGATCAACTGCAATTCCTTTAGCTGAAATAACATGACCAAGGAACTTCACTTCCTTTAGCCAAAACTCACACTTAGACAGTTTAGCATACAACTGTTTTTCCCTTAAAACATTAAGTACAGTCCTCAAATGCTCTTCATGTTCTTCTGACGAATTAGAATAAATTAAAATATCATCAATAAAGACTACCACAAATCGATCCAGGAAAGGTCTGAAGATCCGATTCATGTAGTCCATAAACACAGCTGGAGCATTTGTAACTCCAAAAGGCATCACTATATACTCATAATGACCATATCTAGTGCGAAAAGCAGTCTTAGGAATATCTTCATCCTTCACTCGGATCTGATGGTACCCAGACTTCAAATCAATCTTAGAGAATACCTTAGCACCTCTCAGCTGGTCCATCAAATCATCGATTCGCGGCAATGGGTACTTATTCTTAATTGTCAACTTATTCAACTTACGATAATCCACACATAATCTAGAACTTCCGTCCTTCTTTTTCACCAAGAGAACTGGGGCTCCCCAAGGCGATACCTTTGGTCTAATCATCTGTTTACGCATTAGATCCTCGATCTGCTCCTTAAGCTCAATTAACTCTTTTGGCGCCATTCTATACGGTACTACGTACATCGGCTCGGCTCCAGGAATCAAATCTATAGCAAACTCTACCTCTCTACGTGGAGGTATTCCAGGAATATCCTCTGGAAAAATCTCGGGGAATTCTCGTACTATCGGTATTGGTGAAGGCTTTGCTCCACTTCGCATTCATAACTCCCAACAAAACAAAACAAAATACTCCCTCACCTAAGTATGTTTCTACTTGGCGAGTAGAAATCAATTCTACACAATCTTGCGCTCAGGAAAGATTAAACACCTCCCGCCACAATCAATTAGCACACGATTGGCAGTTAGCCAATCCATACCCAGGATTACATCTAACCCTGACATCGGGATACAAATAAGATTTACTTTGTATCTTCGTCCCTCAATTGCTATGGGACACCTAACACAAACCGTCGAAGTCTTAATTGAACTTAAAGTAGGTGTCGATACTACTAAGTCTCATCCTAGATTGCCCACCGGTAATCCTAAGTTTCTCACACAATTGTCCGCAATAAAAGAGTGGGTGGCTCCAGAATCAAACAACACAGAGAGAAGTACTTGCCACAGCCTCCATGGCGTGAGCCATTTGGTTCACGTAAACAGGAGGAGGAGGGTTTGCAACAGATTTTCTCGGTCTAGCCATCCTAATATATAGACTAGCTTAGATTACTAATGTTTAACACATTCAGCAATACCACCACATAGCTATATTCACATATTCAAATTACTTAATATATTCATATTTAGTATATCATAAAAAATTTAATCAATTTAGTACTCGGCATAACAACATATCAACATTCACATAGCATAACAAACACATTCATTTCAAAGAATCATTTACAAATTAGCTTAACGGTCTCTTATTCACACAATACGACTCACCTATAGCTCACCCAAGTATCATATACCAAGTTTCCTACATCAATCATGTCTGAGAATCGAGGTGATCAAGCTCGTTCCCTCACAACTTGATGAATAGAAATCATGATATATGATTCACAGCTAAAACTTATATGTCTAATATGCACAACTGACGCCTAACAACCTCACCCTGTAGGTTTACCTAGACCATGCTCTGATACCACTAAAAATGTCACGACCCCTTTTTATAAAGGACCGAGAACATTATTTCTACACCACATACTTATTTAAAAATAGGTAAATAATAGAGAATATAAGTATAAAAATTCACTTCTCATTCAAAGTAAAAATGAAGTTCCTTACAACAAATATCCAACGAGATCAACATAATATTACATTTAGTTTATAATATTCAAAATACCAAAAAAATTATAATACGTGACTCCTCGACATGAGGTCTCATATATAAAGAAAAAGGACTACGATGCATTATTACTCAACTCCAAATTTTCTAACTTTTCTTCACCGGCCCTCACCTGTGAAGTAGATGCAACACTGCTACATCCGCTCACGTACCACCGTACGATCATCGCGATACACACGCACACAACGACATAGAAAGAAATGCAAGGGTGAGCTTACCAAACATAAAATAAAATTATATATATATAGAGCAAAATATTTCTCACAGAATAACCCCATGCATTTCCAGCCCATCTAATGCACAGCATGAAAACGGCTTCCAACTGGTTTCACGGCCTAATTAATCCGTATGAACCGAGCCGGTCCGGAGCGACCCATTCCCAGATCTGATCCGGATAAAGACAAAGACAAGAAATTTCAAAGATGAACTTACCGTTACATGTCTACCCACCTAAACATGTAACTCGGCTCTATAATGATGCACAACATATATCTCAAAGCATGATGCACGCCACCAAAATTATTTTAACAGCTCAACTACGGCAAGTTTATAATAGATCACCAAAATCTCGGCATTTTAAACTAATTAACAACGATTCTGACTTAGAAAATAGCTTTTATTCAATAGATCTAACAAAATCATATCAAAATATCTTGAAATAGCATATTAAACCGTTCAAAACATAGTTCATAGGTTAAAGTAAACTCCCCTTACCTCGTAAAGATGATTCACACTAGATCTACCGAATATTACTTGATTATAACAAAAATTCACCGAAGATTCAGCTTTAGAACGGAGTTTCTCCTAAGAACACCATGAATTTCTATAAGAAAGAGAAGGAGAAGAGAAACGAACGGTAAATCTAGCTTCAAACTTAAAGAAACTTACTTCCAATACTTCGTAATAGATGTAGAATCTCGAGATCTCGGCGAGAAATCTAAGTTTAGGAAGGTTTAGTATGAGAGAAATGGTGGTTTACGGCCTTAGAACCTTTGAGAACCTTGGATAGAGGTGAAGAAATGAAAATTTCGTGTGAAGCCCCTTTTTATAGAAAATTTTCAAAATTTACTGTTCACGCTGAAATTTACTGTTCATTGCCGGAAAACACTGTTCATCGCCTTACTGTTCATGCCGGAAAATACTGTTCAGGGAACTATTCATGCTTGCGGAAAACACCGTACACGCGTATCGTACACGCACCGTACGCGTATGTGACGTCACCGATGACGTCACCGTCACTGTACATACGCGGTTTGTACTGTTCATACACGGTTTGTACGCGGTTTGCACTGTTCATTGCACTGTTCATACACGGTTTGCACTGTACATACGCGGTTGCACTGTTCATTGCACTGTTCATACGGTACTGTATATGATGTTTTTTTTTTTTTTTTTTTTTTAATAATTTCAAACTCCATCTAAATATATTCCAATACCAAATAATCCTTCAATTAACATTGAACAAGTATAAAATATTATAGATTACTCAATAATAAATTAGAAGCCTGACAATTCTCCCCCCGAAAATAAATTTTCGTCCTCGAAAATTTCATTCCCCACAGAAAAGATGAGGATACAACTCTCTCATTCTTTCTTCTAACTCCCATGTGGCATCACCAGTTATTTGGTCCCAAACAACCTTTACTAACCGAATAGACTTACCTCTAAGTTTCTTAACTCTAGTTTCCTCGATACGAGCAAATGGGACCTCCACAGACAAGTCATCTCGTAACTCCACAACATCGTGCTCAATTACATGAGACAAATCTGGAACATACTTCTTTAATCGCGACACATGGAAAACATTATGTATTCCGGACAACCGAGGTGGTAACGCTAATTCATAGGCTACTGGTCCTCGACGATGTAATATCTGATACGGTCCTATGAACTTAGGTGTTAACTTCTTGGCTCTTAAGGCTCGCCCCACACCTGTAGTGTGTGAAACTCTTAAGAATACATGATCACCAACCTCAAATTCTAGGGATCTTCTGCGTCGGTCGCATAAGATTTCGTCGACTTTGGGTAGCTCTTAGCTTTTCTCTAATAAGTTCAACTTTCTCCTTAGTTTCTTGCAGCATTTCAGGTCCAACCATCAAATGTACTCCATCTTGGAACCAACGAGATAGGGGTTCTACACCTTCTACCATACAGAGCTTCAAATGGTGCCATATCTATACTCGAATGATAGCTATTATTATAAGTGAATTCTACCAAAGGAAGCATATCCTCCCAATTACTCCTCTGTTCTACAATGCAAGTCCGTAATAAGTCTTCTAAGGTTTGAATAGTACGCTCGGATTGACCATCTGTTTGCGGATGGTATGCGTAACTCAACCTCAACCGTGTGCCCATAGATTCTTGGAAACTCGCCAAACCGGGAAGTGAATCGAGGATCCCTATCAGAGATAATACTAGAAGGTACTCCATGCAACCTGACAATCTCTCTAATGTACAATTCTGCTAATTTCTCCAAGCTAAAGGTCATGTTAATTGGCAAGAAATGTGCACTCTTGGTTAGCCTATCAACTATGACCCACACTGCATCATGATTCCTAACTGTTCTAGGTAGATGGGACACAAAGTCCATAGTCACATGGTCCCACTTCCACTCTGGAATTTTCATCGTTTGTAACTCTCCTGGAGGGCTTTGGTGCTCCGCTTTTGCCTTTTGACAAGTCAAGCGAGGCTTTAACAAACTCGGCTATCTCTCGCTTCATGCCCGGCCACCAAAACATCTCGCTTTAAATCTTGATACATCTTGGTAACACCGGGATGAATGTTGAGACTACCCTTATGTCCTTCTTCTAGAATTGCTCTCTTTAATTCAGTATCTCTAGGGACACAAACTCGACCTTGACATCCGAGAATACCATCAACACCTTTACCGAAACCCTTTGTCTTATCTCGTCCCTAAGAGAAATACAATCCGACATAACATTGGATCCCACAATTGTTTATCTTTAATTTCTGTAAGAAATTATTAGTCACCACAATTCGGCTACAACTAATCTTTTCGGGTGATAAGTCCACATGTATGTTCAGGTCTCTAATTGTTCTACCAAAAGGGTTTCACCGACTCTTAGGGAGAATGCCCGAACCACATTCCTACTTAATGCATCGGCCACCACGTTAGCTTTTCCTAGATGGTATTGGAGCTGAAAATCATAATTCTTAAGGAATTCCACCCAACGTCTCGCCTCATATTTAACTCTCGCTGATCAAATAAATACTTCAGACTCTTATGATCACTATATACATCAAACCGAGCTCCATAAAGATAGTGTCGCCACACCTTGAGCAAAGACTACAGCAGCTAACTCAAGGTCATGAATCGGGTAATTTCGCTCATGAGTTCGCAATTGACGAGATGCATAAGCTACCACTCTCTTATCTTGCATCAACACACATCCCAATCCCTGATGAGAAGCATCACAGTACACCTCAAACGGTCGACTAGTATCAGGGAGAATCAACACCGGCGAAGAAGTTAGTCTCTGTTTTAACTCATTAAAGCTTTGCTCACATTCCTCAGTCCACACAAAGGGTTGATCACGGCGAGTTAACCGTGTTAATGGTGCAGCTATCTTCGCGAATCCCTCTATAAATCTTCGGTAGTAACCTGCTAGGCCCACAAAACTACGAATCTCTGAGGCTGTCTTCGGCCTTTCCCATTGCAACACCGCTTCAACTTTGGAAGGATCAACTGCAATTCCTTTAGCTGAAATAACATGACCAAGGAACTTCACTTCCTTTAGCCAAAACTCACACTTAGACAGTTTAGCATACAACTGTTTTTCCCTTAAAACATTAAGTACAGTCCTCAAATGCTCTTCATGTTCTTCTGACGAATTAGAATAAATTAAAATATCATCAATAAAGACTACCACAAATCGATCCAGGAAAGGTCTGAAGATCCGATTCATGTAGTCCATAAACACAAACTGGAGCATTTGTAACTCCAAAAGGCATCACTATATACTCATAATGACCATATCTAGTGCGAAAAGCAGTCTTAGGAATATCTTCATCCTTCACTCGGATCTGATGGTACCCAGACTTCAAATCAATCTTAGAGAATACCTTAGCACCTCTCAGCTGGTCCATCAAATCATCGATTCGCGGCAATGGGTACTTATTCTTAATTGTCAACTTATTCAACTTACGATAATCCACACATAATCTAGAACTTCCGTCCTTCTTTTTCACCAAGAGAACTGGGGCTCCCCAAGGCGATACCTTTGGTCTAATCATCTGTTTACGCATTAGATCCTCGATCTGCTCCTTAAGCTCAATTAACTCTTTTGGCGCCATTCTATACGGTACTACAGACACTGGCTCAGCTCCAGGAATCAAATCTATAGCAAACTCTACCTCTCTACGTGGAGGTATTCCAGGAATATCCTCCGGAAAATCTCAGGGAATTCTCGTACTATCGGTATTGATGAAGGCTTTGCTCCACTTCGCATTCATAACTCCCAACAAAACAAAACAAAATACTCCCTCACCTAAGTATGTTTCTACTTGGCGAGTAGAAATCAATTCTACACAATCTTGCTGCTCAGGAAAGATTAAACACCTCCGGCCACAATCAATTAGCACACGATTGGCAGTTAGCCAATCCATACCCAGGATTACATCTAACCCTGACATCGGGATACAAATAAGATTTACTTTGTATCTTCGTCCCTCAATTGCTATGGGACACCTAACACAAACCGTCGAAGTCTTAATTGAACTTAAAGTAGGTGTCGATACTACTAAGTCTCATCCTAGATTGCCCACCGGTAATCCTAAGTTTCTCACACAATTGTCCGCAATAAAAGAGTGGGTGGCTCCAGAATCAAACAACACAGAGAGAAGTACTTGCCACAGCCTCCATGGCGTGAGCCATTTGGTTCACGTAAACAGGAGGAGGAGGGTTTGCAACAGATTTTCTCGGTCTAGCCATCCTAATATATAGACTAGCTTAGATTACTAATGTTTAACACATTCAGCAATACCACCACATAGCTATATTCACATATTCAGCTTACAGTAATATATTCATATTTAGTATATCATAAAAAATTTAATCAATTTAGTACTCAGCATAACAACATATCAACATTCACATAGCATAACAAACACATTCATTTCAGCAATCATTTACAGCTTAGCTTAACAGTCTCTTATTCACACAATACGACTCACCTATAGCTCACCCAAGTATCATATACCAAGTTTCCTACATCAATCATGTCTGAGAATCGAGGTGATCAAGCTCGTTCCCTCACAACTTGATGAATAGAAATCATGATATATGATTCACAGCTAAAACTTATATGTCTAATATGCACAACTGACGCCTAACAACCTCACCCTGTAGGTTTACCTAGACCATGCTCTGATACCACTAAAAATGTCACGACCCCTTTTTATAAAGGACCGAGAACATTATTTCTACACCACATACTTATTTAAAAATAGGTAAATAATAGAGAATATAAGTATAAAAATTCACTTCTCATTCAAAGTAAAAATGAAGTTCCTTACAACAAATATCCAACAGATCAACATAATATTACATTTAGTTTATAATATTCAAAATACCAAAAAAATTATAATACGTGACTCCCTCGACATGAGGTCTCATATATAAAGAAAAAGGACTCTGATGCATTATTACTCAACTCCAGCTTCTAACTTTTCTTCACTGGCCCCTCGGCTGTGAAGTAGATGCAACACTGCTACATCCGCTCACGTACCACCGTACGATCATCGCAAGATACACACGCACACAACGACATAGAAAGAAATGCAAGGGTGAGCTTACCAAACATAAAATAAAATTATATATATATAGAGCAAAATATTTCTCACAAAGAATAACCCCATGCATTTCCAGCCCATCTAATGCACAGCATGAAAACGGCTTCCAACCGGTTTCACGGCCTAATTAATCCGTAGGAACCGAGCGGTCCGGAGCGACCCATTCCGGTATCACGGATCCAGACAAAGACAAAGACAAAGACTCAAAGATGAACTTACCGTTACATGTCTACCCACCTAAACATGTAACTCGGCTCTATAATGATGCACAACATATATCTCAAAGATGATGCACGCCACCAAAATTATTTTAACAGCTCAACTACGGCAAGTTTATAATAGATCAGCCAAAATCTCAACATTTTAAACTAATTAACAACGATTCTGACTTAGAAAATAGCTTTTATTCAATAGATCTAACAAAATCATATCAAAATATCTTGAAATAGCATATTAAACCGTTCAAAACATAGTTCATAGGTTAAAGTAAACTCCCCTTACCTCAGAAAGATGATTCACACTAGATCTACCGAATATTACTTGATTATAACAAAAATTCACCGAAGATTCAGCTTTAGAACGGAGTTTCTCCTAAGAACACCATGAATTTCTATAAGAAAGAGAAGGAGAAGAGAAACGAACGGTAAATCTAGCTTCAAACTTAAAGAAACTTACTTCCAATACTTCAGAATAGATGTAGAATCTCAGATCTGGCGAGAAATCTAAGTTTAGGAAGGTTTAGTATGAGAGAAATGGTGGTTTACGGCCTTAGAACCTTTGAGAACCTTGGATAGAGGTGAAGAAATGAAAATTTCGTGTGAAGCCCCCTTTTTATAGAAAATTTTCAAAATTTACTGTTCACCGCCGAAAAACACTGTTCACCGCCTTACTGTTCATGCCGAAAAATACTGTTCAGGGAACTATTCATGCCGGAAAACACTGTACACGCGTACTGTACACGCACTGTACGCGTATGTGACGTCACCGATGACGTCAGCTGTCACTGTACATACGCGGTTTGTACTGTTCATACACGGTTTGTACGCGGTTTGCACTGTTCATTGCACTGTTCATACACGATTTGCACTGTACATACGCGGTTGCACTGTTCATTGCACTGTTCATACACGGTTTGTACTGTACATACGCGGTTGCACTGTTCATTGCACTGTTCATTGCACTGTTCATACGGTACTGTTCACTTTTTTTTTTTTTTTTAATAATTTCAAACTCCATCTAAATATATTCCAATACCAAATAATCCTTCAATTAACATTGAACAAGTATAAAATATTATAGATTACTCAATAATAAATTAGAAGCCTGACACCTAAACCAAACTCCCAAACATAGTCTAAAAGGTTGGTCAAGACCAAGTTAAATAGGAGTCCACCTATGCCATGTTTTAAAGGACATCTTATCCAATAAGAAAACAAAAAAGAAGAATGTGACATAATGTTTCTTACTAAATAATGTAGTGCAATATATCAGTAAACTATCCCTTAAACTTAATGATCATAGTAGTTTTTATGTCCCATGCTCAACTAGTAATGTGAGCTTTGACAATGTGTTATGCGATCTTGAAGTTATTGTCATCTTAATTCCCTTCTTTATATATAAGAAGAATATAGGTGACTTAAATGTTCATATCAAATGCTTTATGGGTATTTTGATCGATGTTCCTGTTAAGGTAGACAAGCTTTTTATTCTTACTCATTTTGTAGTCTTAGAGATGGGAGAAGATTCTCAAATCTTCATCGTTCTTGGAATAACACTTTTTATCATTGCAAGTCCTATTTTTTATATTAATAATAGTAAGAATTAATTAATAATCAGTGAGGAAAAAATTATATTTGATTTATCAAATTATGATAAAAGTTTTACTATTAAAGATTCATATTATAGAATATTGATCTTTTTGTACCAAGTAGCAAAATGCAAATCACTTAAGTGCTACTCTGTGTTCGAGAAGTCTCCAAGATTTCCTTTTTCACTTTTCAAGAAAGAAAAAGTAGTGCTTCTTACCCTTGAGTTCTCGCATAAAGCTCAAGTGCTGCAGCCCCTCAAGGCTTCAAAGTTCTAATGACAGGTAGTTGTAGGGAAGTCCTCCACCCCAGTGCCCTCAAAGGATGGAGCGCTTGGAATAGAAGAAATGATCAACAAAGGAATTGGATCAAATGCATCGAAGCAGGAAAAAGGTAAAAGTGATTGTTGAATCTCCTATGGAAGAGTTGGAGGAGCACATGCAAGAGGAAGTCCCTGCAAATCTGTATATAGATCAGGTGACTTTGAAACTAAACAGATCTAATTATATCTTTTATAATGATAAAGTTCTCAAGTATAAAGAGTTAGATCTAGTTCTAGTGGATGAGGAAATAGTAAAATATGTACTTAAGGATTTCAATATGGGTTCTGATTGTGACAAACCAGAAGATCATTCTGACAAAAATCTAGACCTATGCCCTAGCTTAAAAATCCTCTTAGAGGAATATGAAACTTGGTGTTTTCTGTGGAAATCTACCTTGATATTAAAACTTATAGGGAAATCTATTAGTTTTAACTACTTTAATAAGAAACTAAGTAATCTTTGGGGGGGGGGGGATAGTCCCCTTAAAATCCTAGATCTCAATAATGAGTTCTTTTTGGTTGAATTTGATAACATGGAGGATTATAAGCGTGCTTTATTCGAGGAGCCATGGTTAATCCTAAACCACTACCTGCTTGTCCAAAGATAGCCCTTTTTTTAGGCTAAAAGATTATATCCCTAGAAAGATTACAGGTTGGGTTTACATCTCGAACCTACCCCTGAAATTATGAGAAATTCTTGTGGCAAGTTGGATTCTACCTATGGTCAATGCTGAAAATTGACCTTCATACCTCTTTACTGTCTAGGGGCAGTTTTCTAGAATTTGTATAAAGATAGATTTTAGAAAAACCCTTATTCCATCTTTTAGGGTTCTTGGCCAATAATTTAAAGTAGAATATAAATGTTTACATTTAATTTGTTTCAATTGTAGAAGGTATGGGCATAGGCAAGAAACCTGTATTGAAATTACTATTAAGAATAATAATATTATGACGAGCTGACTTAAAACTAGAAGAGAATTAGAGAATGTCTGAGATGCTTATAGAAGACTATGTTTGATGAATATGTTGTGTGTCGTACACAGATCACACAGTATATATTTATATTCATTTACAGAATTAAATACAATTAATTTTACCTAATAATTAGGAATAAAATCTATAACGGCCAAGACTATTTACATTCTAATAATCTGTAATGGCTAAGACTGTAATGGCTAAAACTATTTACATTCTAATAATCTATAACGGCTAAGGTTATTTACATTCTAACAATGCTAAAGGAACAAGACAAGAATCAAAATCAGGATAGTCAGGTTAGGAGTAACACTAAAGATATAGACCAATTTGGTCCTTGGATGCTAGCAAAAAATACTTTAGGAAGAAATTAAGTCATGTCCAGTCAAACAGTAATTCTGTTAATAATGGGAAAGGGAAAGAGATTCACTTAAGCTCTTGTTTTGACATTTTAAATCACTTTGTCTAGGATATGAGTCAAGGTCCACCCTGTAAAACACAACAGTCTCCTATGTCTTATGGTTCCAAAAAAGTGAGTCCCCATACTAAATTGGAACAAAAACATAATAATAAATTGAGGGTTAATCCTCATAAGAAAATGACTAAGAATAAACAATTACCTAAACTTGGAATGTTAGAAAGGTATAAGGAGGATATTATTAAGAAAGAAAACCTAAGTGATTTTTGTAATAATTTGACTAACAAAAAAGGAGATAACCATGATAATAAAGACACTCTGCTCTTAGAATTCTAAAAAGTCTACTACATAATAATGAGTATGGTAGCTCTGTCCATAACATAATTGGACTCAATCTTGACTTCTATTGGAATTCCCATCACATGTTTAATAGTTTCCATCCTAATAAACCTTTTGATAATAGACCCAATAAGGAGGAAAACTCACCAATCAAGGAAAGCCCTACCAATCTGGTGGATATGCAATCATTAGATAATGATAAAAGCCTAACTGAATAGCCTAAGGATGTTGTTACCCATTACTTTAGGTTTTTATAAAGTGTCTATTTTGGAATTGCAAGAGTGTCTATTTTGAAATTGTAGGAGTGCTGGAGGAAAGACCTTCACGACGTTGATAAATGACTTAACTGGTATTTATAAATTAGACTTCATAGCTTTATTTGAACCTAGGATAGTTTAGAGAAAGTTGATAAAGTTATTAAAAAAAATAAACTTAGATGAATTAGTAAAGGTGGATTCTGTTGGATTTTCTGATGGTATTTGATGTTGTTGGAACTCTAGGAAAATCAAGGCTACTGTTATTAAAAAAAAAAGATATTTAATTCATTTAAAAATTAGTTGTCAGATCAATGAGGACTAGATCCTTTCCTTTGCCTATGTTAGTCCTCATGAGAAGCAGAGAGTGAATTGTTGGGATGAGTTAATGGATTTTAGCTCAACTATAGATATCCTTTGGTGTGTTGTGGGGGATTTCAACTCTGTTCTGTTTGAAACAAAGAAGGTGGGTGGAAATCTTGCTAACCTTATCCAAATTTGGGATTTTACAAACTACTTAAATATTTATCGTCTTTAGGACATAGGGTTTAAGGGTAGCCTTTTTACTTGATAGAAAGGAAATTTGAAAGAAAGGATTGATAGGGCTATAGTAAATGAATCTTGACATCTCTCCTTTTATTCTAGCTCTCTTATTAATATTCCTTTATTGAAATTTGATCACCTTGCCCTTTGGCTTAAAATTAGAGAGAAAGATAATACCCATGAGGGTGATAGATAGACCCTTTAAATTCATTGCCTCTTGGATTGCTCATGAGGATTTTCAAAATCAGGTTAAGACTTCCTAGATTCCTTGAAATTCATAGAATGAAAATTTAATTAGATTATGTCTAAAATATTAAAATAAGTCCAGTTTTGAAAATATTTTTCATAGGAAAAAGTGCATCTTCAACAAAAGTAATGGAATTTCTAAAATATTAGATTTAGGAAGTAACACTTTCCTCTATAATCTCATGACCTCTCTTTGGCAAGAGTATCAAAAAATATTGGATCAAGAAGAAATATATTGGTACCGTCATTTTAGATCTAATTAGATTAGGCTAGGAGATAGGAATAACAATTTTTTTTCGTAAGGCTGCATTCATTAGGAGACATTAGATTTCAATAGAAACCCTTTAAAATGACAAGGGTGATTGGGAGTTTGAGCCCTTTAAATTACAATCCATGGCCTTAGAATTTTTTAGAAATTTATACTCTGACCCTGATTCTCATTTTGCTGAACTAAGTTGTACTTTATCCTTTACACCTCTTAAGGAGCATGATAAAGATAAACTTTACTCTACCATAGTGAACTACAAATCCCCTGGCCTAGAGGGGCTACATGCCATTTTCTTTAAAAGTCAATGGAATTTATTGGCACTCTTCATCTTTAATTTTGTTTAAGATAGTTTCAATAACCCAAAAAATATAGCTACGATGAATGATACTGCTATTACCCTTATTCCTAAAATAGAAAACCCTGAACATATTAAAAATTTTAGACCTATATCCCTTTGCAATGTAAGTTATAAAATAGTTACAAAATTACTGGCCAATAAAATTAGGGAAACCCTGACCAATCTGATGTATACCAATCAAACAAGCTTTATTCCAAGGAGACAAGGCATAGATAATGCCCTAATCCTTCAGTAACTCTTGTATTTAATTGCAAAATTAAAAAGAATGAGCGGTTATATGATTATTAAAATTGATTTAGAAAAAGCCTATGATAGACTTAGATGGGATTTTATTGTAAATACTCTCCAAAAAATTGCCCTAAGGACTGATTTTGTGAGTCTTATTTATCAATGTATATCCTCTTCTTCTATGTTCATTAACTAGAATAATAATATTACTCATACCTTCAAACTTGAAAGAGGTATTAGGCAAGGGGACCCCATTTCCCCCTTATATTTTTGTGCTTTGTTTAGAAGATTGGGCCATTTAATCCAAGACAAGATTGCAAATCAGGAATGGGTTCCTTTTTCTTTCAGTAATTATCGCCTAAAAATATCTCACTTATTCTTTGATGATGACATAAGTTTAGTAACAAAGGCTAACCTAAACCAAGCTAATATTATCTATAAGATCTTCACTGAGTTTTATATAGCCTTTGGCCTTTTAATTAATTAAAGGAATTCCACCATAGTTTTTTCTAATAATACTGACCTTGCTCTTGTTCGGGATAGTAATTCTTTAGGAATTAGAAGTACGCCTAAATTAGGTAACTACGTAGGTATCCCTATTAACAATAAAAAAAACTAGGTAGAAAAGATTTTGCTTTCATTATTAATAAAATTAGAAATTTGAGTACAAATTTATGTTTGATGTCCTTGCCTGTTGGGTTCTCACTTAAGCAAGAAGTCACTGGTAAAAAGGGTATTTAAAGAACTTCCTGTTTTAATACTTGCATTACAAGTCAAGTAAACACTTCTCACCTCCCAAGAAAAAACTCCCTTGAACTCCGAACTACCTTCAAATCGGAGCTTGGATGTCTTTCCTGTTTGATTCCTAGTAAGTTCTTTAGAGTTCAATCTTCAAAATTCACTTCTATTTTTTCATTTTCTCTCTTCTCAAAAGCCACTTTGTAATATATAGGAATAACTTGGTCTTTAGACGATTTCTTCCATAAAACTCTTCACAAATCATCTCTTTGAAGTAAGGAGAGCTCTATCCCATCGTTAAAACGTTATTATATATATATATATATATATATATTCAGTGTAGACATTCAAGAGTTATAACCTGTACTGTACCAAATAGTTCCTGTTATCAACCAAAATTGTAGAAACAATAATTTTAATTTTTATATAAGGAGTCCTTAACTATGTTGTGAGGCACTCTTTCATTTAGTCACTTAAAAGAGTTTTAGAGAGAGAAGCCCTAAGAGATACAACCCCTTGTAAGCTTTTCTTCAAGTTTTCAATAAAGTTTAATTTTCTGTATTTCTTTTCTCTCTTCTCTCTCCACTGGTTCTGTATTGGTTCTACTGTCGTTCTAGTTTCTATGTTTTAAATTCTTTATTTTAATTCTGCATTTACATTTAGTAGTCCTGCTACTATCTTTATTTTTCTTTCTTGATCCACTTTGGGTTCTCTGGTATCAGAGCTTGATGTGGAAGTAAAAATATATCCATGGATCTTATATAACCATGTTCATCTAGATCTAGAAATTTAGTTTATGATGTATAGTTTTATTTTCTTGAAATTCATTACTGGAAGGACAACAGTTCTTTGTTCTTTTGAATGGAGCTACAGCAGTAAATCCCCATGTGTGTTTAGAATAGTAAAAAAAATATAAGAAGCTGGTGACTGTGGTGAAGATAGTTCAATTTTTGTAAATTTGTAAAAAAAAAAATCAATAAATAACTAGATCTAAAAGAAAAAGTTATAAAAGATCTAACATTATATGTTTTTATGGAACCGAATAAGGGTGATGAACAAGATATTTATTTTTATGATGTCAAAACTCCTCTGCTCCTTCTCTTGTATCTCCCTTCGCTTTGGTTCTAACTCATCCTCCTCCTCCCTAACCAAAAACTTACTCTTCAACAATAAGAAGAAAGAGTCTCTTGAGATCACTCCAAAACATAACCTCTTCGACGAAGAAGTTCATTTCGAAGAGATCAACCAAAGTATGAATGACTGGACTATTCTAGAAATTCCTCAGGATACAACCAAAAGAAATAGTTCTGATTACATTATCAAGACTGTTAAGAATAATATTCCCCTAGGACAAGACATAGGAGAAGAATTTCACCTTTTGTCGAAACATTCGATTAATGATCACAAAAGAAAATACAAATACCTCCATATAAGATGTGTTCAAGTAGCAATTAAACCTTTAATAGACATGGGTATAGATGTTGTTGTCTTAATGTACCTTAGGGATGTTTAACACAATAAGTTTGAACATTCCTTAATAAGAATAGTAGAAACCAGTCTCGGTGAAGGTCCAATTTATTTTAACTAATTTCCAAACAAGACAATGAGTCTCATGGATGTAAACATTCTAGACTCTCTGTTTCTCAATATTTGCTTTCATAGTGTAGACATGAAAGAGGGATCTATTCCTGCAACTTTTATGTATAGGATTCAGTATAAGGTCATGAATTCTTGTACGTCTAGAGTCCTCCTCAAACCTTAAAAAGGAGAAACTACTTTTTTTTGTCACAGATATGACTAGAGCCAATGTTTCTTTTCATAAAATAGTTAAGTGGGATGAGGTAACTCTCCCTAAGAAGTGGGTTATAGATAAGGCTACGCCTTCTATTCCTAGACTGTTCTTTAAATTTAAGATATTTCTTAGGATAATTCCGGAAAAGTAGAAATAACCTCCAATAAGAGAAATTCATTCTCCCCTAGAATTGATGCTTTTAGCAGACAATCTAACTTTGCATCTGCGAGGAGATCATTCTCTTTCAGATCCCAAACTTTTAGATCTGAAAGGCCTAGATCTGTAGCTCATGATCCCTCTCACATAAACCTACAAGGTTTAGACACTTCTTCTAGCATTCCTAGAATAGTTTATCAAAACATACTCTTCCCTTAATGAGTCGTATGATATTCTCTCATAAGTTTGTTATTGATAAATAAACCCTTAAGAAAGATTTCTATTCTAAGGATTGGAAACCTTAGAGAGAGTGGTTTTTCCAGAATTACAAGGGTAATAATGGGTCTGATATCCAAGAGAAATTTTATAAATTTCTCAAAAAGTTAAACAAAATATTCCTTTCTTTGATTGGTTTCATGCTTATACCATTCAAAACAATATAGATTATCCTTGGTAGGAAGATATTATTAGTAACTTTTCTGCTAATGTCAATTGCCCAAATTGAAAGATAATAGTGGCAATCTAGTAATGACAACACCATTCAAAATAAAAAATCCTGATGAACTAATCACCCCTAGTGATATCCAAGGTCTCATGGAATAGGCCAACTATACCAACAAATATCTTTAGGTCTTAGATGACAAGATATCAACTAATCCTGTTAGACAAAAAGAGGAAGAAACATCTTCTTCTTCTGAATAACTCCAATTAGAAAAATCCCTTTTCAAACCTTTCAAGATTAGTGCCAAAGCCAAACAGAAAATCTTAGAGCTTAGGCAGAATGAAAGATAAAAAGCCTTAGAAGTTAATCAAAGTGAGCTATTAAGAAAAATTAATAGCATGCTTACAACCATTCCTGATACACCTCAAGTTTCTGAAGAGTCTAGTACCAGATGAAAGACTAGGTCTCTTTCTAAAACGGTTAATGCCATTTCCAAAACTGATTCAGAATAATTTTCTGAAACAAATTCTGTTTTAGAAGTCAATCCAGTAATTACTAAAAGTAAAAACTAGAATTCTTCTTCCAAGCTTTATTATAATAGAGCTACTGCTCCTAATGTTGTTTTAGAAGAAAATAACAAGCATAGTTTCCAAAGCTTTAACGCCAATAACATCTATAAATGGAACATAGATGGTAAGTCAAAGTATAACATTATTACTACTCTGCAACATATATCTATGGTAGCCACTACTTACCTAACCAATCATGATTATTCAAAAGTTACTATTGTCCATATCCTTGTTGCAGAATTTTCTAGCCAACTCAAAGGTTGGTGGGATAATTATCTCATTGAAACAGATAGAGAAAGAATTCTCTCTGCAGTCAAAATTGATTCCAAGGGAAAAGCCATTGTATACAATGAAAGGCAACTCCCTGATACAGGTGCTGATTCAAATTGTATTTTTAAAAATTAATTTCTACTAAATATTTTGAGAAAACTTCTGAAAAACTCAGCACTGCAAGTGGTTCAAAGCTTAAGATTAATTACAAATTATCTAAAGCTATTATTGAAAATCAAAATTTTAAGGTAGAGTAAATTTTCTTGTAAAAACTCTCTAATGAGAAAGAAACATTGAAATGATATAAGGTTCATAGAATAAAATTTCATTAATTCATAAATAATTTAGAAAAACAAAGATTCTAAAATTTTTATCAGCAACAAAAAGAAATAGTAGTTTTACAACTGTTTCACAAGAATACTATAGAACTGAAAATATCCATTACATAACTCAAAATAACTAAGTTCTATAGCAGTTCTCATCCATTCATGCACTGTGAGCCTGATATTATTTATTCTGGTTTCCTGAAAACGTTGTGTAAGGGTGAGTCTCTATCCTACCACTCATACATAACACATATTCATCATAAACAATATCTTATCACGATTAAAGAAAATATCATAGTATTACATATCACAGTATCATATAAAGCAAGTCCTCATCTCAACACATAAACACATATTATATTCCACAAATTCACAATTTCTTTTTCTTTTACTCGCGCTTATCGCGCCCTGTGGCCATAGTTATCTGATGCCTCTATCCCTAGTTCTTACACATCCATGTAAATAGTCGCCGGATGGCCTAATGCAATACGGATACAAAGCGTGCAATAGACAGCCCCTTAGCAAAGATAATGGTCAAGAGTCAAGTCGGGAAACAAGTGTGCAGTCATGTGGTGCATTCGTACACAATATTCCGTGCATAATCCCGAATGTCACTCACCACCCTGTATTTTCCCCAAGATATCATATATCGTCTCCATCTTTCACTTCCCTAGTGTATCTCCGTAACTATTTACATCATATCCTTTTTTATCTCATACTCTATCAAGTATATTCACATGTTCACATATGTCATTTCTCATGTTCACACATATTTTTCATTATATTTCTACATATTTTTCATCATATACATCAAACCATGACATATTCATAATACACATTATTTTTACGTAAAACACAATATATTCAAACATGAAACATTCATCTCTTTATATATTTCATATCACAAAATCATAAAATCATATCAACCATCCTCAATATATCTTATCATGCCCTATTTGAACATAATAACATATTTTCACCATGTATTCATCATAAAATCACATAAACAACCAATTATTCTCACTTTTCACCGATTATTTTTCATAAAACAAGGATTATTCCACATATAATAACATACATAATAAGATCTATGAGAATATAAGTAATAAACATAACAAAATGATAAAGTAGAGCTCCCTTACCTCAAAACAGAGCATTTACTAAGATTTAACTGAATATTTAACTCTAGAATGGAGTTTTTCCTAAGAACACCATGAACATCTATAAGAAAAAGAAAAAGAGAAATAAACAATAAATCTAACTTCAAACTTAGAGAAACTTACTTGAAATCCTTTAGAACGGATGTAGAATTACAGATCTGAAGAGAAATCTAATTTTATAAGGGTTTAGTATGAGAGAAAATGGTGAGATATAACCTTAGAACCTTTGAGAACCTTGGATAGGAGTGAAGAAATGAAAATTTCGTGTAAAACTCCCTTTTATAGAAAATTTTTGAAATTTACTATTCACTGCCAGAAACACTGTTCACCGCCTTACTGTTCATGATGGAAACACTTCTCGGTCACTGTTTATGCGTACTCTGTACACTGACTGTACGCATATGTGACGTCAGCTATGACGTCATTGATGACGTTAACGGTCACTGTTCATAGGCAGTTTTACTATTTATCGACATTGTTCACAATTATTTTTTTATTTTTTATTTTTTAAATATAAATTCTAACAAAATCTATTCCAATTATACTTTAATAAACCTCACTTTATTTAAATTAAAGTGCAGGATGTTACACTATTAGTGGAAGAACCCATCAGACTCTCAACCTATATATATAAAGGGACAGTCGAGACGCCAGATTTTGTGAACTATGTGTACACCTTTCGTGACCATAATCATTTGGGAAGGCCAGTTCCTGAGAGAAAATAACCAACACATAGGTTGTTGTAGACGCTGGAGTCTTTATAATGAAGACTTGACACTAAAAGAGTTGGAAGAAATAGAAAGTTGGCTTAAGGATAATGACTAAGATTATAACTTCTAGGTTGTTAGGGTGGAGATAGACTGCGCATTATGACTAAGATTATTTTGATTTTGTAATTATATAAAAGAAGTCTTAATGTATTTTAGGTTATGATTTGTAGATATTTTTTATATTTGAACGAAATCCAATATATCTATATTTTCTTACTATTCAAGTTAAATTTACTTAGTAAGTTATTACATAATGGTAAATATTTATCTTTTATCGTCTTGGATACATTTGTATTTTTATACACTGAATAATAAAAGCAAAATTTTTAATTTTTCTTCAAATTTTCATGCCATAAGTATAAAGAAATTCACTTTATTTTTTCTTTCTTTGTTATAAATCATTACATAATAATAAATTAAGGATGTCACAAAGGGTGCGTGCTTCAATCCACATGCATGACCATGCTTACCTGTAAGAAGTCTAACTTTGAAGAAATATTAGAGTTTTGAAATCTTATTAAAAGAACTTTATGGGCAATGACTTAGGATTCTATAAATCTTTGGACACCTTCAATCATGGTTTTGGCCAGTCGCTGATGAATACTGAAGCTTTAGGATCGTGTTGTGGAATCAAGGGTCTTCTTCATTTCTTCTCTGTTGGAGACTGCTCTAATTTGCATTTACTTTTCAAATAACTATGAATTGGTTTATTGTTGTTTTGATTTTTCATTATATTATGTCTAGTTAAATCCATAGATAGGGCTATAGTGAATTCTTTGCATGACTTTATGAGATCTTTATGATCAATGATAATTGCATGTTTCTTTTCTTGATTGATTTTTATGCCATTGCATTTTATTTGTATATTTAGATTTGACAGCTCTTAAACATATCATAATTAATTATATTGTAGGTGATTGTACCATATATAGTTAATGGATCTACAGGATAAAACAAGACTAAGAATTAGATGAACCAAGCTTAGTTCTTCTCTTTTCAATCATTATTAAATTAATACCTTATAGGCTCTTTATACTTTTTTTCTTCCTTTTACATTGTATAGCCATTAGGAGTAATAATTTAGAGAAAAGACTGTTAACGTTGCATATTCATTGGGTGTTAATAGATTTAGTATGAGTAGTTGACAATCATAAGAAATTGAAATTGGAATTAACCTAAAAGTAAACATAGAGAAATGTAAAAGTAAAATTATATGCTCTACGTTCTTCTCGATTAGTTTATTATAAAAGGTTGCTTTATTTTAATTCTTTTTAATTACTTTATGCTTAAATCCTTATTTTATTTAAATTCGCACACTTTAAATTCAAATAATTAAATTAAATTAAATTATTTTTATACTTGGAAACAATCTTTCTAAGAGGATATTTCAAAAACTTATTTTAGAAACTCTTTATTACTTTTGGACGAATACACTTTCCTGCGAACCAAAATCCATTATTAATTTTCTTTAACAGCCATTATGAAAACTTACTATTTTTCTCTCATCTTTATTAAAAATAGTTGAAAATATCTTCTTTTTAGCTCAATTTCACGATGCTATTAGATACTTTTATATCTGAAATATTTGTTAAGTTTAATTTCTTGACATATTTATGTACTAACTGTGTAATGTTAGGTACTAGAACATTGGAAGCTATTCACATAAACATACATTTATACAAAAGATAAGAGGCATGAAATATATGTGAACAAAAACTCATTCTTTTATTCAAAAGTATGAGTTTTTCTAAGTTTTCTATATATATACAAATCTTTTATACGTAATGTGTTAAATGTAAGAAGAGGAGTAAAATAAATAATTAGAAAGTAACGTTACCCACAAAGTTATTTGTAAAAATACTTGGACCATAGAAACTTGAAAGGCTTATGAAAAAACACTTCAGATATAAATAGTAAGTTAGTAGGTTCAAATTAAATGGTAAGGTAACCATGATAATTTAGAATAAATTAACATAAATTTTAGTGTTCTTTTTTCTTTCAATAAAAGGAATTTTTTAAAATTTTAATTTATCCTCTTTCTGAATTCCAACTAAATTTATTGAAGGTATTTTTAACTTTGATTTTCAAAATATTTGAAAACTATATTTTGTTTTTTTATATTTTTTTAACTTTAATTTTATTATAATGTGCAATTGCTAGATTGATAAAATTTAAGGTTATAAAGAGCTATTACATAAAATAATTATTGTTGAAGTTGTTTCCCTATTTGAGGGGAATGCTGCTTGTTGTGGATTAATTCGCAATATTTAAGGACAATTTTTGGCTGAATTTTGCAAAAGTTTAGCTTTTTACTCTCCTCTCACTAATGAACTTTGGAGTATTCTCTTTAGGCTGGAGCTAACTCTTCTAAAAGGGATCTATGTCTTATGGATTGAAAGTGACTCTAAAGAAGTCTTTTTTTTTTTTTTATCTTTATAATTTAAAGCATTAACTACTTTTTATTTGATCTAATTTCTAAAATTAGAAATATTATTAAAAAAATTTAGTTTATTAAGTTTGACCATATGTACTGAGAAACAAACAAAAGTGTTGATCATCTAAGCTAAATTATACCTTAAAGGTATTTTATATTCTAATTGACACTTCCTTCCTACTCCCTATTTTTTATATTTATTCTCTAGATATTTGGTCCTCTAAGTTGGAATATTAACTTTATTTTTAGTTGTTGAGCTTTTTAGCTCCTTTATATAGCAAAAAAAAAAGTCAAATTTTTATTTAATAATATGAATTTATGATTCATTAATTTAATCATGATTATATATATAGTAATATATTTTTAACATAGTGTGATCTATTAAGTAATAAATTCATATAAAATTATAAATTAAGGTAAATTTTGAAATTAGTATAAAAAATTATATTACAGATTTTAAAATATAAAAATTTATAATAAATAATTATTCCAATACATGTACTTAATAAATAAATTTTATAAATCAACCTTTATTTTAAATAATTTGAAATTTAAATTAATTTTCTACAACAGTTCTTATCAAGTTTTTACTTCATTTTTTTTATTTTACAGAATTTTCAATTGTCTTGTCTAGACTAATGACTTACTCAATTTTCAGTGCAATCAATTATCCTATTTAATCTAATTTTAATAAATACAATTAGTGATTAAATTACTTACACTCATCTCATATTCTTTATTATTACTTTAGGGATCAATATAAAAAATTGTTAAAAATTTTAAGAATTAAATAGTTCGCTTAATTAATCTGAATATAATTTGTAACTATAATCCCTTTTCAAAATTTTTAATTTTTTATACATAATTAAGTTAAGAATCAAAATAATTTAAATAAAAAATTCAATTACTTATTATCTATTTCAAGTCTTGCGGTGTGAAGCCATGTTGATTGATTAATATGTAATTTTTTTTAATGTTTGTTATAATATTTATAAATTAAAAAATATATTAACATTTGATATTTCAAAAATCAGAAAGTATTAATATTATTTTTAATTAAATTATTAATTTTATTATTTATTTATATAAAATTAACGATAACGATGGACAAGAAACATACTAAACTCTCTCGATTATGAAAGTTACGTATATTTTACCTTTCTTTTTATTCCAACGGTAATGAAGTGATATGGCAGTAGTTTCGAAAATTTAAAAGCTGTGGCGCTGATGTGATGATGATATCCGTGGACGTGATAGGCACCAAGAATGGGGAATCACAATATCGTGTCTCTCAGGCATGGCTCTCAAAAGTAAAATAATTTTAACTTCTACTATGTTTATATTTTTTAAGTATTAAATAAAACCTAAATTAAGGATAATATCACAACTTTTATACTTTTAATCAATTAAAATATATCATATATAATTCTTAAATTAATTATTACAAAAAACTAACGATTATTATTAATATGACAATTAATTATTAAATAATATCATTTTTTAAAATTAAATTCATAAAAAAATTAAATATTTTTATTTTAAAAAATAATCTGTATATCTCCTTCAATATTTATTTTGTAAAGTAATAGACAAATTATTAAATAGACGTGTAAGAAAATATAATAAATTTTTCCAATGTATTTACAGATTTTTTTTTTTAACTTTTCTAACTTGTATATAAGAATATACATAAAAATTATATATAATAAATTTTTATTAAAAATAATAAAATATCACAAAAATTTAATATATTAATAATATTAACTATTATTATTTTAATAAAATTTTATTATTTTAATATAATAAAATTTTATTATTTATAATATCTTTAACATATATTTTTATGCAAGTATCACTACAGCGAAATGACAAATTAGAGCGGTTCAAATTAAACATAAACAGCGGTTATAAGTGTTATAAAATCTCACGCTATGCAATGTCTTGAATTTAAAAGAGCAGTCAAATAACTGCTCTCAAATGTTTATTTTGGAGAGCGGTTCCGCACTTAACCGCTCTTAGAAGTACAATTAAGAGAGTAGTTTACCACTTAACCACTTTTTATACATGACACTTTGGAGAACAGTTCCAAGTGGAACTGCTTTCAGAGCGTAATATAAGAAAGCAATTCCACGTGGAACAGCTCACAGAAGCTGGACTAAAGAGAGTAGTTAGTTTTGAATCGTTCTACAAAGCCTACTTCTTAGAGCAGTTCACCCATAACCGTTCTCTTACGTATACTTCTGAGAGCGGTTAATCGCTCTCAGAGTGGACTTTGTAGAGCGGTTGTTTGTGAACCGCTCTCCAAAGTTAATGAAATTTTTTAATCTTTTTTTAATAAAACTGTCATTATTTCAACTTTTAGCATACTTGATAAACCATATAGTATTCAAAACCAGTGCAATCAGAATAGAAATTACAAACAGAGCTTGATATACCAAAATTTCATAGGAATTGCACATTACATTATTTAACTACAAATCAAATGTAACACTCAAGACTTAATAATGTCTTGCATCTGTATAGATTACAATCACAGAGTTTACATTGACAGTAGAAAAATAATGTCACATATATATTTTTTTGTCTAATGGCTTAGAAAGAAAATTGTCTAAGTCTTGTAAAAAATTACTACAAATCTATTATGCTTAAGATGTCCTTTAAATATCTATGGTACAGATATGTACACCACTCCTTTTGCACTTGATGAATTCTATTGTCAGGAAAAGTTGGCATATGAAACTCTGAAAAATACTGAAAGACAAAACAATAAAACACACAACTTAATTAATTAAGTTAAATAATAAGCATATGGCAGACAGTTAACATGATCAAATAGGTTCTATGATTATTGGTTTAGCATAGCGAAGGGTCTTACATTAACTGGGATTATAGTTTGTCCATAGTGTAAAGCATCCCCAATGAATAGACACACATAATATGCACAATCATCATTATTTGTTTGCTTTAGACACTATGTGGAAGATAAAAATAAATAAACCAACATTAACATAGAAAGATATACAATGTAGTTAATATTAACCTAAAAATTAAAAACACATTATATCATAGTGTTACCTGTACAGTGACCCATCTTGTTTGAGTAATTGACACTCAATTCTATGTTAATTGATGTACTTCCACCTTGTAACTCATTGATAGTCATATTTTAGTACATCTTTCTCTCCATGTTTTTGGTTTAATTGAGCTTCATTAGTGCATTATTTTGATGTGTTAGTTTAAATTTGTGTTAGTAAGTAATTTAGAATTTAAATATAAATCTTTCTTAATTCCTGCCATAATTTCTTATTTTGACACAGTTTCTTGCAAAGACCATATCTGGAGCTACACTACTCAGAATTGGACAAAATTGGTTTCCTTGGGAAGATAAGACAGAGATCTACAACTTCTCTGTTGGGAGAAAAGCCCAGTTCGAGCATCTTCAAGTCTAAAATTGCATCACAATGTTGCGGCCCTGCATTAAAATTTTTAGAATTTGATTTTATTGTTGATTTTACTTAGTTAGGTGTTTAGGAACCTCATTAGGAAATTGGGCCTTAATTAAGCCCAATTATTTTATCTTTAAATAGAGGTTATGACTCTATGTACGAATCCTTGTTTTTCTTTTCCCGCAATTTTTTTTTTAGGAATCAAAAAGTCTCTATTTTAAATTCTTTCTTCTTTTATTTTTGTCTCTCTACCTTTCATCTTTTCGTATTTTCTGGTTTTGGCTGAAGCAAGCATGACCATGAAGCTAATCCATCAATCAGTTCAAGGTTTCAAGAACTACATTGCATTTGTGAATTAGGTTCTATCGAATTCTCTCTCTTCCTTCTCTTTTCTGATTAGAATAATTATGTTTTTCTTGATATTGAATTTTCATTTGCATTCTAAACAGAGAATGAGAATTTCAGATTTGAAATAAAGGAATTCACCTAATTCAATCAATCAATTATTCTGAATTTCATTAGAGCATTGGGTTTGCGATTGCAATTCTTGTTTTGATGGAATTCTAATCTAGATTTAGATTTCGGATTGTTAATGTCGTATTGAATTAGTGTTGATTGAAAATTCGTTGGAATTGTATTCGTGTAACAATGAGAATTGTGTTGTAGTGATTGAGATCTTGAATTGGTTGAACTTCATATTTCGTTGGAATTATTCTTTGTTCTTTTCTTTTTCTGTTGTTTACAATTTAATTCAAAACAATCATTCCCTAAGCTAATATGAAATTATATGATGGAACCAGAAACAAAATGCATTTTATGTCCTTGTGAGATGACCTAGGTTTACTCCTTCTATTGCAAAATTGTTAAGAAAATCTAGTTTGTTTGATACCATTGCGACGTGGTTATCACTCATTGTGCTTTGTCCAACAAGTATATTTCTCATCTATTCCATTGCACATTAGATATTCTTCCAATTCTTCTACATTTACTTGTAACATATTCAAACAACACCAACAAGGATAGAGAATAAGGTTTATATCAGTTGCATGCTTAATCACAAATCTAATAAACTCCTTCACTCCATCTTTATATTCTTCACTCAAATGATCAGCTACCATCCAACTTTGATCTATATTTACTCCAACTACGGTTACGATAATTACAAATATGAATGTCTTATTAACTCTCACATGGTTGGGCCCTATCCCATTTGAGAACAAACTTTTTCATACCTTAATTAACAATTGCTACTTAAATGTATTTCTTACTTGACAAAATTTGGGTAGCATTTCGCACTAGTCTCCTAGTACACAACTTGAATATGAGATGATTTACCTCAATCAAGCATGCACCAAGAGACAATGCGAAATGCTCCAAACTCAAATTTTGTCAAGTATTAAATATAACATTATGAGAAGCAAATGCTAACCAATGAATAAATAACTTTGTTCATAAATTGTCCAACTTGGACAATTTGAGATTGAAAATAATGATTAATAAATCATTATTTTTAATCTCAAATCAGAAACTAAGGTTTCACTCAATTTTAGATTTCAAATCATACCTTACAAAGTTTAATCACTAACAATAATCATAAATTTATAACATTCTATAAGGCAAAACATCAATTTCATTCATACACAGAGAAAATTTACATAATGGGAGCAAAAAACAAAATAATATTTTGTTCAATAGATAAACTTCAATTCCCAGAACAACATAACAGCATGTTTCTTACTTTCTGTTTATAGTGGAACAAAAAAAACACAACAGAATATGTTTTTAATTCACAACGTCAATTTCCACAACAATCAAATGCATTTTCACATTAATCACCTGCATTACAGTTAACTAATGTCCTAATATCATGTTCAACAAACCCTAAATAACCATTCCAACAATATAATTTCATGCTCTCTATCACGCACCAATGGTCAACATTTGAATTTAATCAGTTCATGCAAACACAAGCGCACTAACCTGGAATGAAAGAAGTTCCACTAATTTGTCGCAGTTCAACTAAAGCCAAGGATGGAGGAGGGACGTTTGTAACTATTCAACGTAAAAAATACAAGTGCGTTTCAGTGAACAGAGACAAAGTTGGAGTGCGAATGTTCAAACATAGCCAGAAAACAAAGAAACAATTATGAATATACCTTAAAATTGCAAATGTGATGTCAACAGTGCTTATTCTTCTACAAAAACTTCTCAAAAAACACTGAATAGAGACAAATTTGGAGGTACAAACTGGGCACGGGGACAGGGATATCCAGATTTAGGGCTTAGGGTTTAATTTGAAATACTACATCTAAGAGTGAATTAGAGAGCGATTCCTATGTAACCGCTCCCAGAAGTGGAATTTGAAGAGCGGTTAAGGTGGAACCACTCTCTTAATGTTTTATATAAAGTGATTTTTACTAGCCGCTATCTAAGTTAGCGCTCCAAAAGCCAATTTCTGGCGTAATGTATTAAAAAATCATTTAAAGAAAAGGAACTAAATAGGCCAACCTGTCAAGGCAAGTAAAAGTGACGAACTAATTGTCTTGCATCCATTAGCCATCTTATTTTAATTCCGTCAAAATGAAAGTCAAGATAAGTTAGCTGATCTGACTCATTTTTTTTATTAAAAATAGAAATTTATTATTTATGAATTAAATATTAATTTTTATTAATATTAAAATATTTTCAAAATTTATTAATTTTTGTAATTTTTGTTTTATATCAACTTTAGTCAAATTTTTTTATTTATATTTATTTTTTATTTTTGTCAAATTAGCCTATTAACCTATTAATTCACTCTCAAATAGGTCAAACAAGCTTGCCTTGACACCCCTACTCATATTTTTGTATTTTAATTATTCTTTTTAAAATGTTTTATTAATAAAAAAACATTATTTTCACTTTTGATGATGATAGTGTTATTAGTGACAACTCATGAAAGGTTAGATCGAGATTCAAAAATTTGAAGTCATGATTCAACTTATAAGTGTCTTAAATTGCAATGAATGTTTAGTCTTTTTTTTGAAACTTAAAAATTATTATTATTATAAATAGAGAATTTTATTTGCTTAACGCATCTAAATTGTGTATTTGATTAATTATTATTAAATGAGTTATTTCTTTTTCATTTAATTGAGGAAACTCTTGGACAATGCTTATGAGGAGCAGGTATGTGAGGACGACCAAAGAATATGAATTATATAAGAAAGAAAATAATTCTTGCGAGTCTTAAGATTTCACATGAAATATCTTACTAAATCAACAAAATATGTTTGGAATAATATTTGAAATAGTAGTTGAAACAATTAAAATTATTAAAATTTAAAATAGTATATGTAAGTGATTGAAATTCAACACTCTCTCACAAAGAGAAATGAAGAGTTCTAATCGTACTTAAGTTTTAAGTTTAGAGTGTTTAGCATCAATATATATATATATATATATGTAGAATAAACTTTATTGAAACAATAATAAATGATTAGATTCATATTATAATCTCTCTTGACATGTCAAATTGGTTTTCCGTACTATTTGTAACTAACCTTTTCACAAGTGGTTGTTCATAATATTTATTTTGCACTGTGTTTAAAAATATGGTTGCATGATACAATTTTTTTTATAGGAAATTATTGTTTTATTTGTTATCCTTTAAAAATAAAGAAAATTAAATATGCAATGAGTTGTATAATTAATAAAAAAAAATTTGCATGTAAAAAGTTACTAACGTAACTATCGTGAAAAGATAAATTTTGAAGGGATGAAGAGAAGTTTAAACAAGTCAAACACTACTATATTGTTCTTTTATATTGAAAAGTCTTTCTTCTTTATTTTTTTAACTTGCTCATAGACAAATAATACTTAAAGAAATATCATATTGTAGCATACTTTAAAATATGAGATGTGTTTTCTTATTGAATTTACTTCTCACACAAAACTATTATTGTTACTAATGGAATTTGTGAAATTTGACCATTGAGAAAGTCAAATATGTCATTTCTTAAAAATATTTATTATTATTTATTTGAAATAATTATATGTATATTATTATTTAAAAATTTTAAGTATAAAAATTATTACTGTCACGATCCCTTTTTATAAGGATTAATGACGTTCTGAATTACCACTCCCAATTCAGTTTCATTTGAGTCAATACAAATATATTACAAATAATATAATTTTTTAAAGAAAATTTTAACTTTGACATCCAAATCAACAAATTAATAAAGTCTCAAAATATTTTATATATCATAGAGATAACATAAGAGTGTGTATATAATTACAACAATGGCTCCAAATAGAGCTTATAATACAAAATCTCTGCATAATAGTTATATCAAAACCTTAGATTCACACTAAAACCTAAACTGCTTAAACTAAGATACATATTCCAAAATCTTTGCCCCAGACTACTCTTTAACCAGACTCCCCAGCAAGTAATTTAGACACTCCACCTGTCACTCCTGCTCACATACCATAGTATAATCATTGCAACACAAGCACAACAATAACAACACAAACAAATGCAAGGGTGAGCTGATATAAATAAAAATCATCACTACAGAATATGAGTATATTAAAATTATTGGTACAATTCATATAATTCACTGCAATCAGCACAACAACTTCAATCAATTTATGCAGCATGTCCAGCCCATTCCTAGCCCATCTAATTCAAATGCTACGATTCAGTATCCATCTGATTTCACAAACTAATTAATCCAGAGAAACTATTCCAGTATAGGAGCGACCCATCCCAATATCTATGCTGCTCTAGAATGATGAAAATGAATGTGATGCAGCACAGTTAAATCAACATAATACAGTAGTGTTAAATCTAATCTCAGCTTAAGCAATACAGCAATGCATATTTTCATCTAGCATTGACAGCACAATCATACATATATTCTCACAGCAAACCAAGCATTTTCAGTATTTATTAAGCATTTCAGTACATATTATACAATGAAACTAAACAGCTCAAAACATGACTTGAATATTTTTGTGTATATTAAAATCCTCGGCATATATAACACAACTTTGCAGCCCATCATATTCCACCACAGCATTCCAAACATACAGTAGAGAATATACTCAACCATACGTACTTTGGATTTTACTCTAAAGCTTATTCACACAACAAATCATCGTCAACTTAAACAAGATTATCTATCACTTAAACCAAATCAGCTTAGTTGAACTCCCCTTACCTGAAACGAGTTTCAAGATCTTGTTTCTCATGAGTCTCAAAGAGATAAATCAAGCATTTAGGTATGAAATATGACTCAAACGGTCCAAATCCACTCAGAACGATATGATATAAGTTTCTTGAGAAAGAGAAAGCAAGAAACAAGAGTAAAGAAAGAGAACTGAGCTCCTTGAACTCACCTAGATCTTGATGAGATAGATGATCTCACTTTAATCGGGAAGGCATTCGGCTTCAAGAAGGTTTTCTTTAAGAAAAGAAAGTGAGAGAACAGAGAGAAAATGAGAAAGGAAAGTTGTCTGGTGAGAAATGAACGTTTCTAGCTCTGAGACTCCTTAAATATCCCTCTAGATTCGTGCACACTCGCTTAAGCAATCTAATTCTCGCATGAGCAAGAACTTCTCTTGCTTGAGCGAGCTCACCCTCGCCTGGGAGAGAAAATCAGACAGTAGAACCTCCCAGATTTTTGCTATTCTCGCTTAATCGAGTTCGATCTTGCCTAAGCAAGTAGCGTTCTCGTCTGAGTGAGATCGGGTCTAGAGAGCCACCTAATTTTTTTCTGCTACTCCTCGCCTGATCGAGCTTCTCTCACTTGAGTGACGTTGCCTCTCTCTTGAGCGAGATCTCTTCTCCCTTGGGCGAGGGGACAGTTGGAGAGATCTTATCTTAACTCGCTTGAGCAAGAACACTCTAGAATGTTCCATCCTGCATGACTTAGTCTCACTTGAGCGAGAACTATCTTGCTGGGGCGAGACACTTAGTATCCCAAACTCTCAATTCTTCCTAAAATAAAACAACACAAATCCTTGGCTATAATTCTTAAGTTATCACACGCACAATATACTTAAAACTCAATCCTTGACCCACACAGTTAACCACTTTCAACGACACCATCATACCTCACTGCAAATACATTACTCTCTGTTTAGCAATTATACAACTCTCTCATAATTCAAGCATATACAACACCATTTAAAAGGAATAATGCTTATATATATAATTGTTTGATATCTAATCAAATTCCACACTACTAGTCTCACTCAACGATCAGCCAAATGGTATTGCAACTCAGAACTTCCATTTGGTAACTACACAATTTACCCATTCACATTCCAGCATATGGAATTTCATACTGTTCAAATATATGTATCATGAATTCATAGGAAGAATTTATTTATAAATATGCTGGCCTGATAATTACCACTAAATTTTTTACTAATCAAGTTATTTATATTTAAGAGATTATTAATTATTAATAAAAGTAATTTCATAATCTTATCAGCAACAATAAAGACTAGTAAAATTTCTATTAACGTTAGATGCAATTTTCAATAATTTGTTTCCTTCAAAATTTTTGTTGACTATTTTATTGTCACTAAAAAATAACTTTGTTGTAGTTGTAACATCGTCTTTTTCATTATTTGATTAATTGGTGAATTTTTTGATATTAGATAGTATTAGAATGTGTTTGAGAATGATTTAGGAGTGTTTTGGTATAAGTTTGGTGTATGAGATCTAGCTCAGGCAAGATAGGTCTTGCTCAAGCAAGAATGAGCTTCCAGAACCACAAGATTTCAGAGCATTCTCACTCAAGCGAGATAAGTCTTGCTCAAGTGAGAATAGAATAAACTCAGCCCAACAGTCACCTCGCCTAAGCGAGAGTGATCTCGCTCAGGTGAGCTGAGATCTCGCCCAGGCGAGATGATTCACTCAAGCGAGGACTCATAGAAAAAAATGTCCAACTCTCTGAATGTCATCTTGCTCATGCGAGATTGGGCTCGCTCAAGGAAGAATATCAAAAAATAGTTAGGGAGACTATTGTCTACATATCTCGCCTAGGCGAGAATAGTCTCGCTCAAGCAAAAACATGCGAGGTTCAGGAGGTATTTAAGGGATTTCAAACTAGGGACTTGCATTACAATCCAAGAAACATTTCCTAACTCTTTTTTTCTAAGCTTTCTCTTCTCTTCTCCAAAGAAAAGCTTTAAAAACTCTGAAGTTACTCTGAATCCAAGCTTGAACCTCGACTCTACAGAATCGTTGGAAGATCTTAGCTTATTGGACCACTCTTTCCACTAATTTCTTCACTAAACATGTCCATTGAGGTAAGGAAGGCTCTATTCTATTATTGAAAATATGAATATATGTCTAAATGATTTTGCTAATAACATGAGTTTTCTTATTCTTGATGAATTGAAATGGCATGCGTATTGAAAATAAATGTATGTATGATGTAAACTTGAACAAATTAGAAAGAGAAAAGAATGAATAATATGTTAGAATAAAGATGATAAGTTCAGGCTATATGACTAATAAGAAGGGTGGAATCATAATGAAAAACATAGAAATGAGATGGAAGATATGAAAAGAGAAATGGAATGAGAAAGGAAAATAATAAGGACAAGTATGAATAGTTTTAAGATACACCGGGAGAGTGAAAGATGGAAGCAATTTGAGAAATCTTGAGAAAATGAGGATGGTGAATGCTCTTCTTGAATTGCGCATAATAACTGAGAGTAAGAGGACCACGAGTCTCATACTCATTTCCTGACCTAAACTCTTGACCATGTTTTTGCTAAAAGGAGCCAGGTCGGCACACGTTATATTAGTGTAGCTATGGCTATGCAATAACTATCTATGCTAAGAAAAATCTCAAGGGATCTGAAGGACAGTGAAAGTGTGAAATGAGAACTCCAAGAATTAGTAGAAAAGAAATGAGATAAATTGAATAATTGATAATTATTGTATGTATATGAATATGATTGTACTGTGTGTTTGATTAATGTATTATTTTTGCTTGTATTGTTTGACTTAAATGTGAATTCATGTTTGGTAATGAGAAGAGAGGCTCATCCTTACATAACCATTTAGGGAATAAAGATGACGGACCATAAGGACTTGTTAGTTTGTCCGAGTTACTTATCACTAGTAAAATAGATCATGCAGTTAGGGAGTGGCAACATATATGCCATTGTAACTTTATTGTACGTGGTAATGATAGTTTTGGTATTATATTTACCTTAGAGGTGACTATAGGATATGATGTACTCTTAGATTATCCTGACAGTGGTAGAATCCACCATACCGTATGCGTAGTTATATATAGAGGTTTGATCAGGCCACCAAATGCATGGAACTATGTGTATACTTTTTCAGGCCATGATTAATATGGGAGACGAAGTCATGCACCAATGAGCGGATTACTGGTCTTGAACTTAGCATATGAGAGTAACCTTGATGAAAATGAAGACTTATCCCCATAAGAGATAGCAAAGATAGAGATGTGGTTTGGAGATGATGACTAGTAGAGTCTTCAGTCTTTTGAAGTTATATTTTACAAATGTTGACTTCTTGTAAATTTACAAGATTAATGTATATTAATGTTATTTCAACTTTCCACTTATGTTTGTTTACTTTTCATTACTTTATTATTTAAATTTTTGTATAAATATGAGTAAATTAAATGAAATGTTTATATATCTAAACTTAATATTATGTGAGTAAACATATTTAATTTAATTTCCCTTTTTGACCTTATTTTTTCAGTCTAGCCTTTATTTTCCTCCACGCTCATTCTCAGAAAAAAAAAAGTCTAAAATATATAATATTAAAATGGGTTACGCATGTACTAATCTGTAATTCGAAAAAGTTTCATACATAGATGGATTTATATTTTCAGTCGGTTATGGAGCATTCATTTGGAAGAATGACGAAATCGAATACTAGTTCACATGTTGTGTGACTCAAGGTTCCTTTGTTTTTACATACTTTTCTTTAATGAGATCTGGCGTTGAATACTTTTTTTTCTTTCAAGAGATTATTATGAAAATGCTTGAAGATGATGTTGTAAAATATCCTTATCTGCAACTTTAAAAAAATAAAATTAAATCTGATAACAAAACTTTCGTATAGCGTTATTTTACGAACACAATTTGAATCTTCCGTGATCGACCCTACCATTTCAATTATCTTTGAACTTATAAGAGGTTTAAAATTTTCAAACATATTGTTCATTATTAAGATTATCTTAAGAATATACTTTGTTATGTTAATATATGTTTATATACAGAGAAAATAGATAACAATGAATTTTCGAAATTAAAAAGTATAAATTAATTTGAATTTATACAAAGAGTTGAATTCATTTTTCTGTATTTGTTTATATCTTTATATAAACTAACTCTCTATGAACTTCCTAACTTTATAGCTATTACTTTATTGTATTGAAATGCGGTGAAGTGAGGGTATTTAGTAGCTCCTTGTCTTTTCCACTCTTATCAGCTATTACTAAAGAAATTATTCATAGAAACGGGGAAAAATGCAATGGGAAAAGTGGTACTTAAAGACAGAAAACTCATCACAATACAACACTATCCAGCGAAGAAACTGCGTAAAATAGGGCAGCCAAAAACGGAATATGCTTAGTGCGTGTACCCCAAAAGAAAAACATTGACGTTCGATGGTATGTGTATGTATAAAGCACACCATAAAATAGATAAAATATATATATATATATATATATATATTAAGCAATTGGTTGATTAGAGTAAAATAAAATTTTAAACCATTTTTTTAATGTGTAACATCACACATGATAAAAAATTATATATAATAATTTTTAATAAAAAATTATTATATATATTTTATGCTGTGCAATGTTGCATAAATTAAAAAAGTAAATAAGAAAGTCAATAAATAAATTTTTAAAATTCAAAACCATTTTTTGTTTTAAATTGAGCCACAATCTTGTTCTAAGTTTTGTTAAAAATATATAAAAATAAATGAAGGAAACTCAATTTTATAGAGCGATTATTACAAACTAGAATGATGGGTTTTATTGGTTAGGTGGCCCCGAGCTAGTGATGAGTGTTGAAGGTTGCCAATTCTTTTCGTTCTACAAGGTTTTCTTGGGCTTAATTTGGTGTTTTGCCAAAAATGGAAAGGTACTGGTGTATATGTCTAGTCCTTTTATTGTTTCCATGACTGTGGAGTGAAACAGAAGCAATAATAAAGAAATAAAATAACATATAAAATAAAATATATAGAATGATAACCATAGGAATCTCCATTGTTGGGGAACAGTGAAGGTGAACTGTGAACTGTGAATGACAGGGTCTCGTGCTTCTCGTACTGCATTATAAACATTAAACTACTAAGCTACAAAATAGGCTTTTGGCAACTACCTAATTCCATGCAGAACTGTGCCATCCAGCACTCTCTTGCCAGTGCTTAGTACACTGCTAACATATATATTATGGAGGGTCAAATAATAACCGATCAATGTTTTGGGTTCAAATTTATTATGAATAAAATTTTTATATTTACAAGTATACATGAGTTTGATTGAATAGGTTTATATCTATTTGTTTTGTATTAGATCAAAGTTTTCTCTGTTCTTCCCATAATGATAGTGAGGTATGAATCCTTGCCCCTCGATATTTATTCATACATGAAATTATTAAATATTTTTAGAAATATAAAAAGTAAGATTTGAATATATTTAGACTGTTATATTTTTTAGAAATTCAAATTTTTATTTTTATTTGATTTAAAATTTTAACTTTTTTAAAATTTATTACTTTTAGTTCTAACCATCGTGGTTCCACAAAATTTATCATTGGGACTTGATGATAATTTTAAAAATTGAATCCTCTCTCTTTTACAAAATTAACATAATCTTAGTTATTGAAAATTTTAAAATCTTTAATAAGACTTCAACTCATTCTTTAAAGGAAAAGTATGCAAATTTATAATATTTCATATTCTATAACATGCTATAGTTTGTTTTTCAATATAGAACTTATCTCTTTTATTAACCATATTTAATATAATAAAATATTTATCATCAATAATAATAATATTTACTACTTTTAGCGTTATAAAATTTATTAAATTTACAAATTCATGACATAATTTTTGTTTCAAAAATTATTTTATTTTAGAAATATCTGTGCAATACAAAAAAAATTAATAAAATTTGTTAAATTTATTGGAGCGTTATGCTACTTGAATTAATTTTTTGTTTTGACTACCCACAAGAAAGTTAATTATAGCCTTTAATAGAAAATAATTGTAAGTGATGAAAAAATGATATTGAGTAGCTGACTTATTGAATATTGACATAGTCATTATAGAAAATGAGTTTATTTTGACTTATGACAACACCAATGAGTAAAATGTTTATCATAAGGAGTGAATGAGGGTTAATTGTAAAGTGTTGATGCTCACCAAAAGATCCATTGATGAATCACTTGTGAAGTGAATTTCAGATTTTGATAAGGCTAAAATTTTTCTTGTTTTTATTTGGGGTAGGCATGTAAATTTTTAGAAAGTTAATGCTGAACAATTGATAAAATGTTATACTAATATGTCAAAATAATGACTTATTTAATAAGATAGTTGACCTTCACAATCCACAGTTAATATGTTGCTTATCTATCACATCTTGAATTTCTTCTTTAACAATTTTGATACATTGAAAACTTCCTATCATGCTCAAAGGGAGGTATTAAACATAAATAGTTTGATTTTGTACAAGACATTCATATTTTCCATAAAATATTTTTTTTAGAAGAAATAAAATCAAGTTTCAGGAAAAAAAAAAAAAAGAAAAAGAAAAAAAGGTCTTGATCGATCTCAAGAGCCCTATAGTACAAAGTCCTTTCTTCAAAATTAAATTAAAATGTTGGTTTCGCAAAGCGGTAGGGCTTAAGAAATTTAAGTATTCATTAAACTTATTCAGAAAAGAAATGTAAGAGAAAGTTATTAACTTTCATTTGTTATGAATCTAATTTTATTAAGTGGATTGATTATGAAGCATCTATTAATATTACCAATTTTTTGCGTGTAATATTCTTATTATTATTTAAATAATTTTTTTTGTTAAATATATAATCTTAAATAAACCTTGATTGAAATCGTAAAGAATATAGATAGTTTTAGAAAGTTGCATAAATATATGAATTTAAACTGATAAAAATCAACAAATTTTAAAACTTTATTTAAATAAAAATATCATTCATAATAAAAATAAAATACGTTTTCATAACATAAATCTATAATTAAGATAAAAGTTAAAATTTTATGATATATATAAACTTCAAGTTCATACTATAAATAAAACTGTTTTCAATAAATTAAATTTCTAACTAGAATGGAATATAAATTAAAATTTAAAGTAATTAACTATTAAGTATTATATATACACTTTAAATCATCATTTAAAATAGGATTTATTAAAATATTATGAGTTCTAAATTAACATTTGAAATATTTACATTTATATATTAAATATAAATGAAAACTTAACCAATATTATTATATTCTTTCTAAAATAACTAATCCTAACAGAATAATTTCTTTTCTTAAAGTTTAATACGAGTGTAATCCTAGGACGAATTCATCTTCTTTTATTTTTTTCATTACCTAAAAATGTTTATAAGAGTAAGCATTTTTTGTCCTACTAAATTCTCATTTTATAATATAATCAAAGAAATACATAAAATATTTTTTAATACATCATGCATCAAAATAAAAGTAAATTTTTTTTTTACAATTCTAACAAGACGAAGATCATCTATACACATCATTTCACACTTAACCAAATACAATCATTCAATTCTTGAGCTCATGACACTTTATTCATTTCAATTCTAAAGATTCATCAAAGAACAATGCTTTAGGTACTCATGGGCTCTTAAATCACTGTCAACATACTCATCCTAGTTATGAAGGATTTACGCCAGCATGGATTGTCACCAGTCAGCCACCACATATGGATACAACATGTGTTTTGTATGTCAATCATAGCAAATATATAGTTATAAGTCTAGTCAAGAAATGAGTGTGAGGTCTGTGAATGTTTTCACTATCAATTGTGTGTACATCAACTATTAAGATTCATCATCCTCATTTCCTCTCGTTATCCCTAATCACCTCCAGACTCTATACCCCCTAGTGTATCTCTCAACTATCTATATAAAAACTTAACAATAGAAAATTAAAATCATACTATTTACACCACTCAACATTGTCCTAATACATGTGTTATAATCACTTTAATCAATATGTTACAACATGTGTTATAATCTCACATGTCGATGTATTACAACACATATAGTATAATTACATTAATTAATGTTTTAACGACAAGTGTATTAGTTGTTGTAATCACTCTAATCAATATGATACAACATTTGTTATAATCTCACATGTCGATATATTACAACACATATAATAAAATTACATTAATCGATGTTTTAACGACAAGTGTATTAGTTATTTCTTTTCTTTTACTAATATTTTCTTATATATTCATATCCAATTTCATTAATCACTTTTACTATTAATCAAGTTTCCTTCATCTCTTTTTCCTCATTGAGTTCATTGAATTATGTCTAAATTACAACATACACAAACTTAGTCCACATTACATATATTAAAGGAAAATATTCTAATAATTCTAAATCAATCAATCATATATTATCAACTTTTCATGATAGTCAAAGATTTCATTCAAGCACATATTGGTGAAATAAAAAAAATATCACCATATAATTCAATACAATATGCCGAAGGTCGAACACATTCAAACTTAGACCAACACACAGTTAATAAGTATAATGCCAGAAATCACACTCTCTTGGTCTTAATAAAATCTTCTATCCTAAAGTTTAACATTTTATACTTTTTCATCATCTAACACATATATTATTCAAAAATAATAATTCACAATATCAACAATACATTTATATGAATATAATCAGTAACTTGCCTATGAAAACTTCTTAAAAGATTATTCATTTATAACTATTATTATAAAATTTTGTTTTAGGTGATTCTTAAATCAAACCATAGGTTTTCATGCCAAAAATCCATTAACATTATACTGTCAAGAAAATACTTCAGATCTACTATTCAAAAGGTGGTAGTGTGGATTTTTCAACATAAAAATAGAACTTAGAGTTTGGGATCAACTCCCCTTACCTGAAAATACATCTCTGAGACTAAATTTTCCGTGAGGTCTAGAGAGAAGCTCAACGTTTTGTTAAGAGATACTACCTAAATACCATTATTTTTCTTGGATTCGAGTGGAATAGATGTTCAAGTTCATATCTAAGAGAGATTCAGGGTTTGAGGAGGTTTTCTCTAAGAAGGGAAGAAGAAAGAACAGAGAAAGTGATGGAAGGTTTCTTAGTTTAAGATATGTGTTTTTAGAAGGCCAAAATCACTTAAATATCCATTTTTCTCGAGAATTCTTGCTTGAACAAGAAAACCAGACAAAAATTATTACTTTTCTGGTGATATTTTTGTTTGAGTGAGAGTATTCATCTCATCTTACAAATTAAAATGTGCATTTTAATTAGCAAAGTTAAAGCAAATGGGAAATATTTATCTAGTCTTTTCTTGGAGATTTTGGTATTTTCACAATTTAAATAAATACAGTGAATGTTTAGATTTTTCATAAATTATTTTTAACACGATAGGTACAAAGAAATTCACATTATTTTATATCTTCAATATGAATAAAGACATAAAACAAAATAATAAGTAAGAGTGTCACTTTTATCAGTACCATTGTACTACTTTCTTTCATTACTTTTCTTGCATTTAGTACATAGAACCTTATAGAGTTTCTATTTCTCTCTTGCCCAAGCCATAAAATGTCTCTCTTTTCTTCGCTACAACCTTGTCTTCTTCTCAATCTTGTTTGAAGCTTGTCAAGTATGTAAATCATTCTTTATTCTTTGTATTTTCATGCATGAGAATGTCATTAATAGTACTTCTATGTTATTTGTTTTTGAAGATTTTGGTATTGCTTTTACTTCTAGAATACACATTTTTCATGCTAGGTTGAAGGAACCAAGGTTGACATTTTAAGATAGTATATACATGTTTCTTACTTTGAATGTGTAATAAAATTTTATACACACACACACACACACACACACACACACACACACACACACATATATATATATATATATATATATATATATATATATATATATATATATATATATATATATATATGCATGGAACCTTATAAATGAAGTATCTTTATTTTGTTGTTTGTTTATCTTGCAATTTTTGTGTATTCTGAATTATGTACATTGTATACATACTAATTTTTCAACCTTTTTAGTTGCACACAGTATGGTTTGCGTTAAAAAAAAAAGGTATAGGGTTCATCACTTGTTGTTTAGTTCAAGAAAGTTAAATAAAATGACTTAATTATCTATATTAACATTCCACACTTCAAAGGATGTGACTTGTTTGTATGGATTCCTTAACCCTTTTTCAGATTCAGAGCTTACAAAACAAGCTTGAAGATATTCAGCATACATTCAATGAAACTTATGTCAAGGAACCAAAGATTACTACCTTGCCCCATGTCATTATGGGTAAGTTTTTCCTAATTAGCCTTTTCATATGATTAGTTTTACTATCGTTAATGGTCATTTTGGCTTGCAGGAACCATTAACAATTGTTAATACTTTGTCCTAAATATAACAAAGTCATCTCTACTCATTATGGAATAAGTCTGAGAAAGAAATAAAAATTATTATTGATGTGTAACTATCAATAATAGGTTGTCATTGAACCAAGGAACATTAGGTTGATAAAGTATTAATTAAATTTTTTAGCACTAATTTAATTTATTTAGATTAAATTAATTATGTTGTTGTATTTATTCATTTAATTTATCTTATTTTATTTATTAAAAAATAAATATTATTTGTAATTATAATTTTAATATTTTATAATATAATAATTGCAAAAAATTAAATATAATTAAAATATGTCTGAAATTATTTTGCTAAAAAGCATTTTAAAATTTGTCATGATATTTTTAAATATTTGAACCAAGTTTACGTCGGTAATATTTTGTATTTAATTTATTTTATAAATTATAATTTATTAATTATGTTTTTGTATTTAGTCACATATTTTATATGTTTTCATTCATTAAAAAATAAATTTTATTGTAAAAATAAATATATGTAAAAGGTATAAAATGTGACATATTTAATTAGTTTATGTATACTAAATATATCTTTAAAATATGTGATATAAAATATATTTTTTTTATAATTTTTAAAAATATTTCAAGAAATTTTAGGCTAGTAATTTATTTGAATTAAATTTGTTTAGTAATTATTTAATACATTGTTATTATTTATTGATCATTTTGTTGTATTTAGATATATATTGCATATATTCTTATTAATTAAAAAATAATGTTATTTGTAATAATCAATATAGTTTTAATTAATTTTTCAAATATTATATTTTTTAAAAAATATTTATATATTAATATTGAGTGTGAAATAAATGTGAATATAAAATAAATTTAATTTAAATAACTTTTTCTAAACGTAGGACGGATGGAATTGTGAATATTGTATATTAAAATGATAAAATTTATGAAACAAATAAGGTTATATGCAAATGTTGAAGGAAAGAAAGGAAAAAAAAAAACTTTGATAGAAGAGAATAACATTAAAAATTAAATTAAAAAAAGTTTGAGTTTTCAATAATAGTTTGAAAATTTTGGATAATGATTTGATACTAAAGTGCCGGAAATGTATAGAATACAAAAAAGCTTTGGTCTAAAGTGTTATTATTTAGAAAGCTTTCATTAAATTAAGAAAGAAAATAAAATTAAAAGAGAACTTTGATTGAAAAATAATTTTAAAAATTAAATTGAAAAAGAAGTTAAAAAACTAAATTAAAGCCTAAAGAAGTAAAAAAAATAAAAAACTAAATTAAAACTTAAATCAAATTTATAAAATATATTAGTAATTTAGATAATTTATAAATATTAAACAAATTATGTGAGAGTTTATCTATTAGAACCATACAATACTAATGTTTTTCTTAAAAATCTCAAGTATAGGAAATAACAATTTTGACTTAAAAATCTATGATTATTTTCAAAAATAGCTAAATGCAATTTGTAGTAAAATCTTTGAAAAGACCAATTTTTGAGAAATATTACAATTTTACTAGTAAATAGTGTTTAGAGATAGTTAAGATTTCTCTTGATATTGTTCAAATAATAAGCATACTATGAATATTGGATGATGCCAAACTTGCAACATTCTTATCTTAAAAATCCGTACAATATATGAATTATTTTTAATCAATTGAAACAATACATTTTTTGTATAATTCTATGAATTTATATAACAAATTACTGAAATTTTCTTTTTGTTCTGCATGTAAATGAAAATTTTAAAAATTTGCAATATTAATATAACAACATTAATGAAGATTGAAAAGAGTAAATAAATATCATGAATACAACTTAGAAATGTTCATAAGAAACTTATATACACAGTACATATTTCATACTTTGAATATTACAAATTGTTTGTCAAAATGAATGAGACTTACAACAAAATATACATAACCATAGTATGTACAATTCATAAAATAATATAAGTCCCAAAGTAGTCTTCCTCCAAAACCAACTACTGAAGACTGATCCTACTTATCCACTCCATGCCAATTCTCTATCTCTGCCAAATTCTTTGAATCAAGACTGAACCCAAATAATAATCTCCTAAATCTGCTTTAACCTTTGTACCAGTGGCATGTTCAAATGTTCATCTGGACGGTCTTTTGAGGTGGTCGTGGTCATGGTAGGTGAATAGGTAAGTAAAAGCTGTTGAGGTCTTAACAGTACCTCGGTACATATATACACAGAGAGTCTGGTGTATCTTACTCCTAGGAAAGTCAAAAGGAACTATAAGAGAAATTCATCTCTATCATAACAAAAATCCTAAGTTCATCTTCTACAAGTACAACAAATTTAAAATAATTCACTCTCACTTGAGTGAGATAACAGTTGGACAACATTTATCTTATCTCGCTTGAGCGAGATAGCCCTGCAACAATATATTCCTGCACCTTCAATCTTGCTTGTGCGAGATTTACCTCGCTTGAGCGAGATCTCCTGCACCAAAACTCCTCTAAAAATCCTCCAAACTTATACCTAAATGCATTCTATGGCCACTTAACATTAACAAAAATATAATTTACCAAAAAATAAAATAAGGATGTTACAAAACTCTAGGATAAACAACTTTATTAATACTGAAAAATGTGTATATTAAATTGTACTGATCTGAGTCTGAAGGTGTCTGACTTCGACACATTGTATTGATATGTTTGGTATGAAATTGTGTGATGACTTCTGTATTAGATGATATAGTAAATATATAGATGTGGTATGATAGTTAAAGTATGTTGAAATTGGTAGATTTATATTATTGATGGAAAAATGTTCTTGGATAAAGAGAGAGGATGATGTACAAGATTGAATAATGTGACATGATCAGAAAATTATGAGATGCGTAATTATAATACGTGAGTCAAAATAAATTGAGAGGTGTGATTACGATACAGGTATTCTGGTACATCGAAGGGTGTATTATAATACATGTGTTATAATATATGAATTTATATAAATCATAACTCATGTATTATGACATGCTAATCGATGAAAAGAATGTGAAAATGAAACAAGATATATTAAGAAATAGAATGATATGAGAAATGTTAAGAATAAGTATAGATAGTCATAGAAATACACCAAAAGTGTGGAAGACAGAAGCGATTGTAAAAATCTGAAAGAAATGAGGGTGGTAGATGTTTTTCTATGAAATGTACATAATTAATGAAAATAAAGGGAAAAGACATCATAGGTCTCATACTCATTTCTTAACCTAAATACCTGACCACACTTTAGTTAGGTTGGCATACGTTATATCCGTGTGCAACCGCTAACTAACAATTATCTATGCTATGAAGTCCTCAAGGGATCGGAGGGGCAATGATTATAAAAGTGTGATGAATGTGAAGTAGTATAGAAATTGTATGATTATAATATATGCATTGTAACATATCGATTGGTGTTGTTATGATATATGTATTATAATACATCGACGAGTGTGATTAGGATATATGTATTATGACATATTGATTGATATAATATAAAATATATATTATGACATACTGATCAATGTAGAAATATAATTGACTTATTATATGTACTCTACTATGATAATTACTGGTGTAATCTATGAGTTATTAGTAATGAGTATATATTGAAATGTGTTAGATAATATTTTTAGTTTAATTTAAATTATTCTATAAAATAAGAGAGTGGGGTGTATTCGGGTCCCTTTCAAAAATAAATTTCAAAATAAAAAAATAAATATAATTTAATTTTTTTAAGAGGTTAATAAAATAGAAAAAACTAATTTAAAATTTAAATTTTTAATTTTTAAATTTAAAATTAGATTTAGAAATGGTCAAAGTTGTTTGTAGATTTTTATTGGTCATCAGAAAATAAGGGAGCCTCTATTAAAAATAAATAAATAAATAGGATCTAATGTTTTAGAAAATGACTATAAATAGGAAGCTTGGGTCTTTCAAGAGGAGACTTGTAGGTGGATACCTTTTATTTTTATGAGACCTCTTTGAGAGAGAGTTCTAGAGAGAGCCTAGGAAATAAAAAGCAAAAAGAGGAGAGGGGATCAGAGAAAATTATCTAACAGGGCTAAAAATTCTAAAACACATATCAAGATCGATTACAGAGAACAAATCGAATTAGAGATCCAACCATGAGGGGAAAAAGATAAACTTTCATCAAGTAAGTGTTCTACATTTTATTCTTTGGTTTGTTTCTCATCCTCCCTTTATCTAATAAAGATTTTTCTCTCTTTGTTCATTTTCTATCCTTTCTTTATCTAATAAGAATTCTACTTCTTTGTTTATTTCTCATCTTTCCTATATTTATTAAGGATTCTCCTTCTTTGTTTATTTATTTTGTACGTTTTTCTCTTCTTCTTCATAATCTAATACTTTTTGCAAGTGTAATAAATAAATAAATAAATAAAAAGAAAAAATTCAATAAAATTTCCTTTTTATAAATTCTAGTAATTTTTCTAACCCTAAGTTACTTCTCTCTCAGTCAAACCCTAAAAAAAAAAAGGTCAAATCCATGAAAATTATTTATTTTTCTAACTCCGAGTATTACCTCTTTTACAAACCTAAAAACAAACTATTTTTTTCTAACTCTAACTTCTTCTTTTTTTTTTTTGCAAACCCACCCAAAATCATTTGATTTTTTGCAATGTCTAAAACAAACTATTTTTTTCAATCCTAACAATTTTGCAAATTATAAAAATTTAATTTTTTTCAAAATCTTAAAAATTCTTTCTTTTCATAAATTCTAAAAACCCTAATTTCTTTGCATATTCTAACCTAAACAAAAACTTAATTCCTAAATTGAATAAGAGTTATTTCTTCATCATTTTTGTTTGCTCTTGTATTTGTTTATTTGTTTTGTATGTCTCTTAGTTGTTCTTTTTTTGCATGCAAAAATCTCTTATTAAAAGGTATATCAATTTTTTATTATTAAAATAAAAAAAGAGTTTTTTGAATCCACGCAACGACCAAGTAATTTTGATAAAGTAGAGGATTCACCTTCAATGTTGCTTAGATCATAAGAGTTTATTGAGTAATCGTGTGCTAACTTAAACCCTGTGCTTTAGAACTTATCCAAAACTTAATTTTCAAAAAAGAACTATGTTGTAGCTTTGATTCTTCCGTTGCCTACGGAAGATACTTAGGAGCGGGAACTTAACTCGTCAAGTCCAACTTTTTTTTAAAAAATTTTCATCTTTAAAATATTTTTAAAATTATTTTAAACTAAGATTAATTTCTAGCATATTTTCTTTATAAAAATTAAAAATGAAAATTTTAATTTATTTTAAAAATAAAAACAAAAAAATAAAAAAAGTGTTAAGATAAATTTTTTTAATATATATTTCTTTAATACAAAAAATGAAAAAAAATATTTTACAAATAACTCATTCCTTTAATTCAAATAATTTTTATTATGTTTCTTTATTTTAAAAAAAATAAAATTAAATATTTCCAAAAAAATAGAAAAATTAGAAATAAATCTAAATAATAATAATAATAATAAATTTAAAAATTGTAAAATATTAATTAGTTTCTTTTGGACAATTAATTAGAAGGTAACTGTTTTAACCAACAGATGTCATAGAGTGCTAATACCTTCCTTACACATAAATGACTTTCGAGCCTAAATCTGGTTTTGAAGATTTTTTTTTATCAAAAGTTTTTTCAATATTTTCTGTAATAAACTTTGGTGGCAACTTTTTATTATCGCCGTCTCGTCGTGTCCCCGATTGTGACATGGGGCAGGAAATACTCACTTTTACTAATATTTTTCAGGTAATAAAAATGAAAAGATAAGTAAGGATGACAATGGGTAGGGTATGGGTAGGGTACTATAGTACCCATCCCCATACTCGCGATTTTAAAAAATACTCGTACCTAGCCCCATATCCGCATGAGTATGAATATAAATCCTCGTACCCGTATCCTCTGTATACTCGCATACCCATCTTGTACCTATTACCCGCGCTTGTTTGAGAAAAAAAATATTTATAAAAAAAATATATTTATATAACTTCACATAAGTAGCATAATAATATAAAAATTTAATATGTAGTTGCCGAACAAGGTACAAACATAGATAAAAAAGTAAATATTCAAAGATCACAAGTGTCAAATGTATCTTAATATAATAATTTTTTAAATTAAAATTCTTAGAAATAATAAGCGAAACTAAACACACAAATTATTTGTCGGCGATAACCCTATCTTGTGTGAGATTCGATCTATTGATAACGTTAGAGCGATAACAAAATAGATTTGCACAATGGGTGACCCTTCGTGTGGAATCACTTGGTGACCTCTTGTGGCGACATTGACAACTAACTCTAATGAACAATATTTTATAGTTGTTAGGTTTTAATGAGACAGACATTGAGAATGAGAGTAGAGTTAGGGTAGAGAAGTTCAAGTACTAACAACAAAAAGTGGATACATAAAATATTTTTTTTAACATTTGAATTTAAAATTGTAAGAAAAATAATAGATTTAATTAAAATAATATAATATAATATATATATATATATATATATTAATACTAGTATTTTTAACTCATATATTATACGAAAGTATTTTGTCAAAAATACAAATATTTGAAAAATTATTTTAATAAATTAAATATTTATAATGCATATAAACTTTAAAAGAAAAAATTTGAATAAAATATAAATGGTCACAATAAAATTTTATAATAAAGAAATATATGTTTATATCAAAAAAAATTATACTTTTTTATCTAAAGAAAAAAATTAACAAATAAAAATTAACAATAATTTTTTATATTTTATATCTTTTCAAAAACTTCTTTAAACGTAAATAATAGTAAGAATAATATTATTTAGATTCAATAGATTATAGTTGTGCTTGTAATACATATGTTGCATAGAAAAATATTATTTTAAATTAAAATATAAAAACTAAAATTTAAATATTATCAATAAATAATAAGTTTACTGTAATAGTATATGATTATAAAATTTATAAAATATTTACAATATGTTTATTATTTATCATTCACTTTATGATTTAAATATCAATATGATTTTATTAACAAAAATATTTGTGTAAAAAATATTTTATGTGTGTCATATAGAAATAATATTTTTTAAAAAAAGTCAATCTCATATCAATTATGTAATAATTAAATTGTATTAGCCTAATTAAATAATATAAAATAGTAAATAAATTTTTCTATTAAAAATATAATCCAAAAATTTTTTTTTGGTTTACTTTATAATATATTTTTATATTAATCTTATATAACTTCACATAAGTAATATAATAATACAAAAATTTAATGCATAGTTATAAAACAAAGTTCAAGAATATATATATATATATGTAGGTATGATGCAGGGTGGGTACTTAGATACTCATACTCGCACTCATCTCTATTAATATTTGTAGGTTTTTACCCACACTCATACCTGTATCTATATAGTGGGTAAATACCTTACCCATTGTGAGTAAATTTTGCGAGTGTCTATCGAGTACTTTACCCATTACCATCCTTAGAGATAAGGAAGATTGATCCGTTCTAGGATCATACTCGCAAATGATTGTAAGAAAAAATTGTTCTATTAGGATTAATTTAATTTGAAGAATGTAATAGTTTTAATTAAGTTTTCATTTAAAATTTATATTTATTAATAAACTCTATTATAAGTATTGATTAAGGTGCATGTGGAATATTTAAAAATTAGTCGATTTAAATTTTAATTTATATTTAGTCTTAGCTAGAAATCTAACTTATTGCATAATAGTATAATTTATATTATAAATTTGAATTTCATATATGTAATTTGCTAGAAATCTTAGTTTTCATTCTAATCACAAATTTAAGTTATGAAAATGTACTTTTATTTCATCATGAATGAGACTAATATAGCGGTAAAGTTTTAAAAATTTGTCAACTTTTATTAGCTTATATTCAAACATTTGTACAATTTCTCCAAAATTATTCAAATCTTTATCAATTTCATCAATTATATTTCTAATAATATGTATTATTAAGAAAAATTATTTAAATTATAAGAAGAATGTTACATTTTTTGTGAAAAATTAAATAAATAATTTTATTTCTTGTCTATTTTAAATTTCAAGATTCAAAAGCATAAATTATATAATTTACAACCTTCTTTTAACAAATTTTAAGTTAAGAAAGTTATAAATTAACTTTAACTTTTATATTAACATTTTTTTTGTGAACATAGAGTTAATTTTATACATACAAAAATAGTATATTTTTATTTAAAAAGAAAAGATTTAATACACTTTGTGTATTTCTAATATAATAAATAATTATTTTTAAATAAAATTTTATTATTTCAGAGGGTTTAAAATTAGTCATGAAGATTGATATTAATATTTTTTATATTATAAAGATAAAACATAGGTGCAATTCTTTAATTTTTCTTATGTTATTTTTCAATCAAAATTAAAATTTATCTTGAGGAAAGATTCACATTTAAGACTATCACAAGTTACCGATTTCAAAATCCTAAGTTGCATGCATTTTAAATTTCTTGTATTCAGTTTAACGTGTTTAAAGACACCTGTTAAGAAAATCAAATATATCATATTAGATGCTTTAATTTATTATTTAAAATATGAATTGAATAGTTCTTTTTTATAATTTTCAGATAATAAATGTTTTAATTTTTAACAAAAAGTTTTTATTTTTACGCTCTTACACGTTGGATACAATAACTTTCATCATCTAAACATACCAATTGAAATGCTACCAAATAAGTAACATTAATTAAAGACCCTGCAATTTTTTCTTATATCTCCACGATCTACAGCCAAATAACCCAACTTAACCATAGCATTTGCAAAGCTCTCACGAAAAGCACTACCATCACTTGAAAACCTGGATGCTATGTCCCTAGACAATGGATCCAAAGCCAATTGCTGATCAATGGAAAGCACCCCTCTCTTGTAAAACAATTGACCATAGAATGTGTTGTCAAATACATTAGATGTGGCATCCAAAACAGCTGTGGGATCATCCTTTGTAGTGTTAGTAGATGAAGACCCACAAATTCTCACCAAATTTGCATCCAAAGCCGGGTCCATAGTAGGATCAATGTGACCTGAAAAGCTAGAGAGCCTATTTCTAAAGGTGCTACAATGAGCAAAGCCAAGGGTGTGTGCTCCCAAAAGGGTCACCATTTCATCGAGTGACATGTTCTTTGCAGTGAAAAAATCAAGTGCTTGAGACACGGGAAGATATGGGCCTGGAAGGTTCACTTCTTTGGGATTGGATATCAGCCCATCTTTTCTTCCTGTAGGGACAAGATATATGGGCCCTCCTGCTAGGCCCACTGCATCTCTTGCTGCTAGTGTTATGATGTCTGCACATGAAACTGTTAAAGGGCAAGATTCTTCTAAGAGGGTTTTGGCCTCATCAATTATCTCATATCCACGCACTGTTAGATTTGGTCCTGCATTCTTCTCCGATGATGTTTCGTTCGTTGGATCAATTAGTATGGAGGCGTCACAACCCTGAAATTAACCAAGGTGTTGGGAGAATAATATTTAAGCATTGTTTTAGTATAGTTAGTTTAAATATTATTAAATAATAATAAATTTTAATTGAATTTAAGAATATTTTTTTTGACTATTTTTTAAATTTAATAATAAATATTTTATTATATTTAATAGAATAAAACATATGAGATAAAGTTTTTAAAATTAAGAATAAATTATAAAAAATTAATTAAGATTAAATTAGAAATATTAAATGTTCAATATAGGAAAATTCATGTAATATTGTAGGAAAGAAAATAAGTCTTATAAATGTTCTGTATAAACTCAAACCATTACTAAACAGGCTGGACTAGGTTCGCTTGCAAAGAAAAAAAAAAGTGTTGTATAAATATTATTAAATAATAACAATTGTTAATAAAATTTCAAAATATTTTATACAACTAGTTTTAAATTTAATGTATTCAATAAATTTTTATAAACCCAAACCATTATTAAACAGTCTGGGGCCCGTAAAATAAAAAGGTAAAAAAATATATATTAAATTACATAATGGTAAATAAAAAATATTTATTAAAAAAAAAAAGAGTTAAGTGAGACTATCCACTATCATGTAGAGCACAAAGTCATTGAATCTGCAGTTTAAACAAGTTAGATGATAAACACAAACCGACCAAAATATAACCCAAAATTAAATGGGTTCATGTTTAAATTTTTTTCACGCAATAAGGTTGTTAAGTGATACTTCAAATAAGGAATATTTTAATATTTTTAAGAAAGTGAAATAAAAATAAAAAATGTTATATTTAATAAGAAAGAATAAAAATATAATTTTAAAATATACAAATTTATAATAATATTGATTTACGAAGTAAAGACTGATTTATTTTGCTTGATAATTAGAGTTGAATAAATATATATAAACTTATAGTAAATAAGAGTACATTTAATAAACATACTTTTTTGAACATTTAAAATTGATTGACCATAATGTCTGAACTGTACACTCTTGTTACAATTGTTTAAATTTTTACCTACTCTTTTTAATTTTTATGTTAATTTTATTCAAAATTTTAAAGATAAAAAATTTTACTTAACCGTTTTTGTAAATACTTATATTCACATTATAAAATTCTTTTATTATCTTATATTTTATGGTTAGTGTTAAATTTAAATAGTTTTTAAAAAATTAAAATTATTTTATTATACATACATATATAATTATTTAAAAACTAATTTTTTAATTATTAATATATATATATATATAAATAAAAATACGTGTATACTTTACATGAGTTGAAATAAAACGAGAATGAGATATTGTAAGTACTCTTAATATCAAAGAAACCATTTTGATTCACAATAAGGTTATGTTGATATACTACTTCCGTGTTTACTGAAATTAATTGATAAAATTTATTATTTATTTTTAGACTATTTATATTTTATAAATATTTTGTTTATTATATTGAAAATTTATATTAACAAAAATAAAAAATATATATATATAAATAAATAATAAATAAATTCTTCTCTAGAAGGAGAAAACAAAATGAAAGATATATTCCTCTGAATAAATATGAAGTAATAATGTGCAATGGATGGTTTGGGTCTTACTGTGACAAAGCAATCATGGAAGTGCATGCGAAGCAAGCCTCCGGTAATTGACGCATCCTGCAGGAAATACCTTCGTACGACGTCGTGTACAATGTTCTCGGCCATTGGACAGTTCATGTCATAGTATCCAACTATTAGGTCACCCAATGCAAATGAAAGGACACAAAAGAATATCAGAATAATGTTTATGATCTTCATTTTGTGCCTGTCTTTGTTTTCTGTTTTGGGATCTTGCAATTTCTTTTTATAAATGGCATGAACAGTGATAGTAACCCCTCTTTTCTTTTGCTAACCTTCTTGGGTTATGTAGTTAATGAAAATCAAGCTTAATAATAAAGTTTGTGTAGACAAAAGCATTAAAAGAGTGTATTTTTTAATAATATTTTTTTAAAATGAAATTGTTACTCGGATTAAACTTTGAATTTTTTGGTAGAACCATTAATTGAATGGCAGTAATTAATGTTTTGTATTAACTTTCTGCAATCCTAAAGGGCAGACTTTTGTCAAGTGAAAACAATGTTGAATGCTTTGAAAATGTTAATACTGGGAAGGGGAAGAACTTAGAGGCGGTTTTTAACAGGAAAAATTAATGTTCAAAGCCAATAAATATTTTTTCAAGATAAAGTCAAGAAATTAATATTTATTCAAAAGTGAAAAAGTTTAAATCATAATTTCAAGATTTATTCTAACTTAAATTAAAGAGAATTATTACATATATTTTATTTTATATTTATAATTTTTTATTGTCATTGGCGGTTATCTCTCACTAATTAATAAATTACACTTTCTAACTTATTATGTAAATTAAATTGGTTATTCTTTATGTTTAAGTAAACCTATTTTTTTTCCTTAAAGATATATATATATATATATATATATATTTAATACATAATAAATACACCTACTCCCCTTATTTTCAAAGTAATTTAATGTAAATAAACTCATTTTGAAAGTGTAAAATTAATGTTTAATTTTAACTAGTATATTTTATATTTTTCTCTAATTTCAATTACAATATATATTTTTAATTATCATACATACAAATAAATATAAAGTCAAATTCAATTACTTCCTTCTTAGCCCAGCACCACGTAGTGCCATCTTCACACCAACATCAAGGCCCAAAATATATGTAATATCAGGGCAAGAGAAAACAAGTATGAGGTTCATCTGTAGTTCCAAAGAAAGTAGAAGGGGAAACCAATGCATATCCTGATTTTGATTCTTGCGAAGATAAAGAATTTGCGAGTCGCTTGGAGAGTGTTGATAATATATAATTTCATTTATAATAATAATAATAATAATAATAATAATAATAATAATAATAATAATAATAATAATAATAATGGTATTATGTGTGACTCTTTTATTTAAAAGTTGATTGATATAAATGGTGAAGATTATGAAAATTATTTATAATAGCTCTTTATATAATTTTATATTATAGTATAGATCATTAATAAAAAAAAATTAAATAGACAATGATAAGATGGGGAAATAATATAAATTATATTTAGACTTAAAAACATTGAAGAGTATAATTATTTTTTATATTATTACAAAAAGAATTCACTTTTGTAGGAATTTTACATTGTTACCCCCTTCCGTGAGAATATTTTTTAAAAAACCTTATTAAAAATATATTATTTGAAATTTTAATTTTTAAAAAATATTTTTTAAAATATTCATACCAAACAAAAAAATTTATATTCTCAACTTCACATTCTTTAAAAGTTTAAAAGAATTCCCTTACGTACCAAACATCTTTAATTAAGAAAAATGTAACCAGTTTAAGTGTATAATAATAATGGCAAAATTATTTAAGAAATATTTTCATAAATTTATATTTATAATACAACAAATATTTCGTAATAAAAATTTACTGTATTAAATATTTAAATTCAATCTTAAAAGTTAAATTAATAACATTAATAATTTAAAATACTTTTTAATGTGTGTCCTAAGAGACATGTTAAAAATAATTAAATATATCATGTTAAATATTTTAACTTCTTAACATGAATGTTTTTAAAAATTTAAATTTAAATAAATAAGAAGGGTTCAACTGATACTCGTAGTTTATTTAAAGATATTTATAAATAACTCATAAAAATATTTTATAATTTATATAAAATTTATTATAATAAGAAAAATTATATAATTTCATAAAAAATGTTTTATTTTAATAAATTTTATATTTAACAAATTTTCATATATATATATATATATATATGCCCATAGATTCATTCCATTGGCAGTAAAAAAAACAGCCTGACGCAGTCAAAGTAACGTGAAATGATCGAAAATTTTGGATTTTTTTCGCCTCAGAAAGTGTAGAATTTGGGAAAGAAAATGGTTCAACGCATTGAGAATTAACTTTCATGCAAAACTGCATTTATGAGTAGGCGTCATCATCTTGGACTCTACCATTCAAATTCTGCAAACTTTACTCTAAATCTGTGGGGTGTTACATTTGACCATTCAAATTTATTAAATATATTATTTAATACAGTTTTATATTATGATATATATTGAATAGTTGATATTTAATGCAATAGTAATGTCACTGTAAAGACTTTTTATTTCTATTCACACTATCTACCTGCCTTTTATATGAACAGCTTCTCTATGCATGCCAATGGTATATACTAAAAAATAATTAAGTAATATTTTTTAAAATAATAATATATAGTATTATTACTATATTAAACATTGTGATAATTTATATTTTTTAATACAACAAATATCATCTATATTTTTATTATATATCCTTAAGCAAAGATATCGGTTTGGTAATTAATTTTTGAAGAGAAATGAAAGAAAAGAGAAGATTGATTTAATTATAACCTTATTTAGAAGTCTTAATTATTAGGTGTTTTTTTAAAAAAAATTTGGAGTTTTTCATTAATTATTCTTTTCTCTTTTCTTTTCTTATCCTTTAAACTCTTTTTCCTTTTTTTCTTTTAAATTCTCAAACAAAGTCTGAAAAATAAATGTGAGTTTTGAAAAATTATTAAACTCTTTTCTCTTATTTAAAATCTCTCAAGGATTAACACTAGAAAAGTCTTTTTCTTTTTTTTTTTTCCTCAAAAACAAACTTCCTAATAAAGTCTTAATTTTTTAATTATTATATTCAAACTCATGTCTCCAAATTTTATCCAATAATTAAGAAAAGTATAATGAAGATGTGATATATTATTAATTTATATACACTAATAATATATATATATAATATTTAAGTAAAAATATTATGTAAAAGATAATAAAAATATATTTTATTTTATTATATTTCATATAATTTTTCTTAACAAATTTTCACGAATCAATTATATATTATATTTTTATTGGTTATTATATGAAATTTTAGGATAAAACTTAATTTAAATAATAAAAATTTAAAGAGTTTAAATATAAGATATTAAAAGTAAGATCACTAAAATCAAATATAAGCTTAAACTATGAGAACTAAAAATGGAATTAAGAAAATAATAAAACAACAAAAATAACGCTCCAATACCATTATTGATTTTGTAGGCATTTCCTTTTATATAATGCGCAACAGCGCATTCTACAAAGGAAAATTAAACTCCCTGCAATTCTTCCTGATCTCACCCTCACTCCCAACCAAAACACCAATGTTCCCCATCTTTATCATAGCATTTACAAATTTCTGTTGAAAGCTATTACCATCAGCCGCAAAATTAGCCACCATGTCTTTTGACAAAGGGTCCAAAGCTAGTTCCTGATCAATATGAAGCACCCCTCTCTTTCGAAGCATTTGGTCGTAAAATTCACTATCAAATTTAAACGGTGAATTTTGGTCCAAAAACACAAGAGGGTCACCTTTTGGTGGCTTATTGAGTGACCCACAGATTTGCACCAACTTTGCATCCAAATCAGGGTCCATTGTGGGATCAAGTGTCCCTTTAAAACTTGAAAGCCTATTTTGAAAGACACTACAATGAGCAAAACCAACCGTGTGTCCTCCCAAAAGGGTCACCATGTCCTCAAGTGTTAACCCTTTTGCGGTGAAAAATTGAAGAGCCCGTGACACGGAGAGTGATGGTGCTGGAAGGTTGACTTGTGAGGGGTCGGATAGTAGACCATCTCTTCTTCCCGTGGGCACGCTGTACCTGATTCCTCCTGCCAGTGCCACGGCATCTCTAGTGGCAAGTGTTATGATGTCAGCACATGAAACTGTTGAAGGGCACTCTTGTTCTAAGAGTGTTTTCGCTTCATCAATTACATCGTATCCACGAACGGTTCGGTTTGGTCCTGCATTTTTCTCTGATGTCTTAGTGCTGGTTGGATCTATTAATATTGAGGCATCACAACCCTGAAACCAAAGTGTTGTAAATTTTTACTGTGGTCCCAAAACCTTAATATTGTTTTATATTACGATTTGCAGCCATAACATAAAAAATTTTAAGGTTATTATAATTGTATTGTGAATGCAATTGCAGCTTCATCAATAGCATTTACCACAGCTTTTTACAATATCAATGATAATGGTATGGGTTCAGTTATATGATATTGTGAGAATGTGTGTGCTCATTAAACACAAAGAAACATGATTAATATCATCTATTGGATAAAGGGTATGTGAATATGAACTAATATCATGAAATGAGTAAGGTTTTTAATTTGGTCTTACTCTAACAAAGCAATCATGAAAGTGCATGCGAAGAAAGGCTGCGACAATGGATCTATCCTGGTTGAAACGCCTTTGCACAACTTCATGAACAATTGTCTCTGCTTTAGGACAGGTTAAGCTATAGAAGCCATCGCGTAGATCAGCAAATGTGAGCGGAAGGACAAAGCAGAAGAAGATTAGAATGATGGTGTTCATTTTGGGTGTTGCACTGCTATATAGGCTTCATCTTTGAGTCTCTTGCAAATGCTATATATATATATATATATTATATATATATATATATATATATATATATATATATATATATATATACAAATTAGCAACATTTTTGGGATAAATCTTGGTGGAGCATGTCATTACAGATTTTTTCTTCTTTTCTTAATTTTGTTAAAGCCATTAAAAAATATGGTGTAAAATTACGCTGTATTTCTTGTCCGGATGCTTGAAGGGTAACAGTTGCGTAAACTTTTTTCTTTTCCCATATAAAAACATTAATATTGAATACTTTGATAATGACAACTAGCTACATTTACGGGGCACGGCAGCAGTACAATACAACAAAACTATATACACCGTCATTCAATTAAAATATACAATAAATATAATTTTTAAATTAATTATTATAAAGTTAATAATTATTCTTAATACAAAAATTCATCCATAAATAAATAACAGTATAAAAAATGTTTACATGCATTATCAATACATTCTAATTAATTTATTTATCTAATTCTGTATGAAAAGTTTAGTCACTTAAGTTTGTGTTATATTAAGTACTAGTTTGAACGTTTTAATTGTCTAGAGTGATTAACACTATATGAAAAATTATACATATTATCATTGTGTCATAATGTACCCTATTATTAACACACATTTACACTATCTATATTGATAACTAATTTTCACTAAATAAAACTAGATTAACGAAAATAAGTCTAACCAACAACTAACGTGTTTTTTTATTAGTATCTTACATTATTTTGTAATTAATACTTTTTATGCTTTACGTTTAAGCTTATATATATATATATATATATATATATATATATATATATATATATATAATTACTGTTTTCATATTTCATTTATATATATAGATACATAGATTGATAGAGAGAGTGTGTGTGTGTGTATTTGGATTATCCAGTTCAACTGAATCAACTCCAATCGGAAAGCCCTCTAATGCAAATAGTTGACTTTACAAATCGATCATTTTATAATTCTTTTAAAAAACGTGTGTATTTTAATTTATATTAAAGATAAAAATTTACGTTAATAATATTTTAAAATATTTAAATTTAAAACATTAAATATCTATTCAACATGTTTAAAATAAAAATATATCATTAAATTGCCTCATTTAATAACAAAATTAAAATATTCTAAATAGTCTTAAATATATAAAATAAATAATTTAATTAGTATCTACTTTATTTAAAAATCTTTAAGAAAGCTTTTGTATATTTTAACTGCAATAATTTCACTCTCTTCATCACCGTACTTGTTATCATATTTAGAATCAAATATTAATTATGTTACTAAATTCTAACCGACAATAAATTAATACAATGGTTTTAATTTATTGACGTGGGTTGTCATGGGATGTATTTAAAAAAAAAAATGCTTTAAAAATAAATATTTTTAAAATTAAAGGAATCATTATAAGGAAGTTTAATTTTTTTAAAATAATATAATCTATTAAATTAAGAATGAGTTTAAAAATCATTTATGTGCAAAAGAAAAAAAGTATTAGCATTTGAAAACATCTATTCAAATAATAATTACTTTAAATTAGTTGTGTAAATTTATAATAATTTTTAAAATATTTATTTCAACTTTAAACAATTTTTTTACTATTTTTATCCATTTTGTTTAATAAAAGAATAAATTTATTTATTGAAAGTATTACTTGATATTACAGTAAGGAGATAAAATTATTTTTAAATTTTGTTTTACTTCGATAATGAATTTTGTAACATCCTAAATTTTCAATTGCATATTTCTTGTTTTTAAAATGAAGAGTTTTCTAAAAATAAAATAAAATATGTGAGAATATTCTTTTTAACTTAAACAAAATTTTTTCGCTCAAGTGAAAATGGATCAAATTTTCTCACTAACACTCTCACTGAAGTGAGAAATCTGCCACTTAAGCAAAAATTTGTGACAAAAAAAGGTAGCTCTCGGGCTGTTTTTGCTCAAGCGAGAATACCCTTGTTCGACCGAAAATATCAGTAGAAAAGTAGTCATTTTTATTTGGTGCTCAAGCAAAAATTCGCGAGAAAAATAAGTATTTAAGTGATTTTAGGTTTCTAAAACCCCATATTTCTAAGTAGGAAACCCTTCTTATCTCTTTCTCTGTTCTCTCATTCATAAAGGTTTTATTTAATATATATATATATATATATATATATATATATATATATTGTAAAAGAGATAAAGCTTAGGATAGATGATTTTTATAAAGATCAAGAGTGTGTGATCTTCAACAATGTATTTTTGAAGTGTATGGTTGAGTTCAAAGGTGTCTGACCTTTAACACATTGTATTGATTTGTATGATGTGAAATTGATTGATAAAGAGTGTTTAACTACTTTTGAATGATGAAATCTATTATTAGTTAAAAGTAATGAAAGGAATTAGTGTGAACTTGATTGCATATGAAAGGAAATTATTATGAAAGAGATTTGATGTAAATGATTGATTGATAACTGTACATGAATAACATAATATGGTGAGTTTTTATTATGAAGAGAAAGAAAAAGAGTGAAAATCGTACTATCATGAGAAAAGTGATGAAAAGAAATGATGTGAATATTGTAGGGTGGTGAATGACATTCACTTGTGTATACACAGTCTATTCATTATGAATACATCACATAGTTTTATACTTGTTTTGTGACTAGACTCTTGACTATACTTTTGCTAAGAGGCCCTCTATTGTATATGTTGTATCCGTGTGCATGGCTATACAACTTGTTATTTCAATATTCTTTCAGCACATAACATAATAATGCAGTCTATCTAATGCACAATACAATAACTCAGTTCCAATTGGTTTCATAGCCCTAATAATCTAGAAGGAACCTATAATTCTCTAGTCTAGAAGCGACCTTTCTCGGTACCTGGATCCAGATATACAACACAATACAACTCAGCATGTTATCTTATCGATACATGCCTACCCTACCTAGAGATGCAACTAGGTTCTAGAATGATGAATATCAACATGATAATCCAGCTCAACCATAATTATGTATTTAACAACTTAGCAATATCTAGCAATATACATAGATATACAACAATATCTCAATATTTATAATTTTTATTAAAGCATCATATCAATACTCATCCATTCATTTCAACACACAGGATTCACAGTATATGCTGAATATTCCATAGTCTTTATTAAATATTTTAGCCTATATGTCTCAGCATAACAATCTAACTTTCACAATCAATCACATAGTTACTTGGTGTTCTACCTTAGGGTTTATCCCTTCATCAACTCATCCTCAGCTAAAGCGAAATTATATATAAATATCTTAACATCTAGTGAATGAACAAGGCTAGCTCAGGTAAACTTCCCTTATCTGGAACAAGACTTCTTAGATTGAAGATTTCATATGTTTCAAAGAGAGAATAAAGCTCAAGATCCTCAGATCTCCCTATTATCACAAAATAGAGACCCTTAAGAAGAGAAATCAAGGGAGAAAGGGTAGAATAGGGGAAACCAAGTCCAGGAACTCACCTAGATCTCTACTAAGTTGATGTTCTCAGTTGGATCAGGAAGAAGATAAGCCTTGAGAAGGTTTTCTCAGAAGAAGGGAAGTGAGAGAACAGATGGAAGGTGAGAAGGAATAATGGTTTGGTGAGAAATGAAAGTTTTCAGCTTAAAACCCCTTTAAATAGCCCTCAGCTTGCAATCTTCTTGCTATAGTGAGCATCTCTCGCTACAGCGAGATATATCAGACAGTGGAACCCTTTTGTTATCTATCATTTTCACTGCAGTGAGAATTTCTCGCTCCAGCGAGAGTGTTAGTTGGGTCAACCTTATTCACTTCTTGCTACAGTGAGAGCTCTAGAAGGCCTTGTTCTTGACAACTCATTATCGCTATAACGAGATATTTTGCAATTTTAACCAACTATCAAAAACTCACACAACATATACCAGCTTTTTACTCAGCAACTATATAGCTTATACATACATTACTCAAGTCATTTTATACCATAACTAATATATAACTTCACATTCAAAACACTAGGACACCGTAGTTAAATGATTACAACATCAAGTTTAAAAGTAAATAAGCATACGCATAACACAAGCCTGACAGGAACTTGCTTAGAGACAATGATAAAGGTTGATACCTATACTTCTCTATTATCAAGGAGTAGATTTGGTAGGATATGTGTAAAGTTTAACTTAAGGAAGAGATTACCCCATCCTTTAAGGTTTTGAGGCACAAATTTAGAATTGAATATGAGAGTTTACACTTCATTTGTTTTAACTATGGAAGGTATGGACGCAGGTAAGAATGTTGCCCTGAAAACCTTGTTTTAAAACCTGACTTGTAGATCCTCTAGTAGAACAAGGTAGTGAGCCAGTATAACAAGGATCCTCTCCATGGAGAGGTCTCATAGACCTCCTAAAGGTATTCCTAACTCTAATTTTAGAGTGAAAGACAGTTCTTCAGGATTTAGATTTGATATCTTAGATTCTTCCTACTCTGAGCAAGATCAGGAAAAATATTCTAACCCTACAAATCCCTTAAATACTTCTAGAAGTTCTAATTTTAATAAATCAAGTCACCTTGTATCAACTGTTCCCAACCACCATCAAAACCTTTTGTTGAAGATACTTTGAATAACCAATTAAAAAAAATCACCAAAATCCAAAGCTAAACCAAAACAAAAGATGAAGAGGACAACATCCTTGTTGATAGTGCTAATTCCTCACATGATCTGAGAAGCTTGGTAAAACCTAATTAGGAAAAGAAGGAAGTTTTTAGGATAATGAATAGGATGCACTAAGAACTTAGCCATTACTCGAAGGATGGGTGATAAATGTACAAAATGGGTAATTTTAGGTGATCATTTGAACACTTTTCATTTAAAGTGTTGGAATTTTTGGTTGAATTCCCTTTAAACTTGAAACTTTTACAATTACTTGTATATTTTAAGAAAAGAATACAATTTTAAGTATTTTGATTCCTTTTTGATATATTTTACAGTTGGAATTAAAAGAGAAACATCACTCAAAGTTGAAGAAAATTGGAAAAGTAAGAAAAAGGGCACGTAATGTAACATCCTTCTTTTTATTCCTTTATTTTTGGGTAAAATAGGAGTTGTGATGCAGGACTTCTCGCTCAAGTGAGAAAGGATGTGTAATGTCCCAAATTTTGTAATATTAATTATTTTTATTTATAAAATTCTAAATGCATATATATATATATATGTGTGTGCATAAGTGTAAATGAATGTTGTAAATTTGCATTGAGTGCGTAATGATAGTGTTTTCTGTGTAATGAGTACGAATATGTGTATATATATATATATGTATATATATATATATATATATATATATATATGTATGTGAAGATGTATGATTGGATTGGATTGGACTGGTTGGGCTAAAAATAGGCTAAGTGCCTGGTGTAGGGAGCTTTCGCTAGTGAGAGGGCTCTAGGAGGAAAGAGCGAAACTGTCGCCTTCTCGCTGTAGCAAGACATGTCTCGCTGTAGCGAGAAAGTGACAGAGGGGACTGCATTTTTGGGTTCTATCTCGCTGTAGCAAGATTATGCAGAAACCAAGATGCAAATTCGTCTAAGATTTTCACTGTGGCGACAGAGGGCATAGCTGCAGTGAGAGATGCCTCGCTGCAACAAGAATATCTTGCTTTAGCGAGAGTGTCGTGGCCAAAGAGGATTTAAAAGGGTTAGGATTTAGGGAGATTTCATTTCTCCCTTCTTCTTCGAAATTCCTCTGATCCTTTCACTCCCGAACCCTATTCTACCGATTATATTGCCTCCAAAGCCATTCTTGAGCTAGATTGAAGATTGGATTTAAGTGGGGAATGCTTGGAGGTGAGTTTTAATTGTTAAGGTTTCAGTTTTTCATCCATTTTCTCTATTTTTGTGGTTTCCCTAGGTTCTTATGGAGTTTCTTCGTGTGTTTAGGATGAAATCCGTGAGGGGGAGCACTTCTTGGTGGATTTAGCGTGTGGGTCTTCGATCCGAGGTAAGGGGAGACTCTACCTTATCTCAATGTATTGTGATTCTTGTGTGTTTTGATGATTAATACAATGTGGCTAAGATAGAAGATATAAATTGTGTGTTTGGTGGAAATTGGTATGCAATGTGATGTGTGATAGAATAATTAGACCCCGTAAGGGTGATTGTGTATGATGATATGCCATTGATTGGTGAATTAATGTTATTGTGAATAAATGTGGGCTATGTGCCGTGTAAAGTGAATTGAATATAGGCTGTGTGTTGTGTGCAAGCATAAATATTGCTTGTGTAAATGAAATGTATTTGAATGAGGTGTGTTGGCATTGTTATAATGTGTTATGAATGGTTCAGCGATATACTGGGGGTGTGGAAGATGAGGACGGTAGAAATACCTTGGGGAGGAGAGAGTGGTGGTGACACCAACTATGGAACGGGTGCACCACGGTCCATACACTCTCTTTTTAACTAGACCTTTGATCATTACCTTTGCTGAGCGACCCGTGACTGCCCACGTGGTATCTGTGAGGCAGGGGTAGTCAGCGACTATTCATAGTGAAAATCTGTGATCACAGTGCCACAGTGAGTGTGGCGGTATGCCATGAGCACGCGAATGTGTATAACTGTTGCTGCCATAAATGAATCGGTGATGAATTGCAATGAATTGTGTGAAAATGTTGTTTATGTTTATCTTGCATAAAGTACATGTACGGTGAGACTCTATGCTTGTTGTGTACTGAGTAGTGTAGAGTACTCACCCTTACATTTATTTTTCAGGTAATCAAGACGATCAGCACCGAACTCAGTGAAGGGACGGATGGACTGCTATAAGACTTAGATTTTATTTTGAAAATGTTGTGATTGAACTAGTCCTGTAGCATTCATTTGATATTAATTTGTAACCCTTCTCTTATTTCGAAGTATTTTATGAAAATTTGGTTATTCGAATTTGCAAAATTATTATTTAATTGAAATTAAACTTAAGGTGTTGTAGGATGGGGTTGCCTTAATTGCCTTTCGCCCAGGCTAGAAGGGAACTTGTCCAGGTGAGGAGTAGCTCGCCTAAGCAAGCTAGAGCTCGCTCAGGCAAGGAATCGCAAAAAAATCTGGAACTCTCTGGACCAATATGATAAATCTGGAGCTCGCTCAAGCAAGCTAGAAGAAGTAGGGAATAAATAGACTTTGAATATAAATTGATAAATATTTTGGAATCAATATGATAACGTGGAAATGAATTGAATAATTGAATTACAATATTATACAAGGAGAAATAGATGTTAATTAATCAAATGATGAATGATTTTATTATCAATTGACTGTTCCTAACCTATTATATGTGGCTTTTGAAAATACTGTTTGCATTGTTCTCTTTATTTTATAAATAAAGATTTAGTGGGTAAGGGATGCTCACCCTTACAACTATTTTTCAGGTAAAGAAGGTCGATCTGTTCTAGGGTCATACTCATAAGAAATGGTAGGAAAGAAATTGCTCTTGAGAGTTTAATTTATTTAAGAGAGAAGATTGTAAAGATTTTATTGAATAAGTTATATTTAAAGTGATTTACTCTATACTATTATATTGATGAAGGTTTTATTTTAGAGTCAAAGCAATTTGATAAATTTATGGTGAAGTATGATTAATATAGTCTTTCAGTTTTCTTTAGAAGTATGATTAATAGTCTTTCAGTTTTCTTTACATGTGAAGTATTAAAATTAAATTGTGTATGAATGAAGTTCTTGATCTTACTTAATTTTAGTAACTCTAAACTTACATGAACAAAGATTTCTAATATATTTATTGATTTTTTACTGAATTTGTAATGCCTTATATTTCTTTTCTCAATATATAATAAATTTTCATAAAAAGTTAAATAGTAGAGTAAATTTTTCTTTCAAAAACTCTCTAAATAGAAACAAACATGGAAATGATATAAGGTTCATAGAGTAAAATATCATTAATTCATAAGTACTTTGGAAAAACAAAGATTCTAAAATTTTCATTAGCAACAAAAATAAATAGTAGTTTTACAACGGTTTCAAAAGAATGCTATAGAACTGAAATTATCTATTACATAACTCAAAATAACTAAGTCCTATAGCAGTTCTCATCCATCCATACACTGTGAGCCTGGTACTATTCGTCTTGGTTTCCTGAAAAATGTTGTGTAAGGATGAGTCTCTACCCTACCACTCACATATCACACATATTCATCACAAAACACATCTTATCACGATTAAAGAAAACATTATGGAATTACATATCACAGTGTCATATAAAGTATGTTCTCATATCAACACGTATTGGATTCCACAGATTCATAATTTCTTTTACTTTTATCCGCGCTTTCCGCGCCTTGTGGCCACAGTTATTCGATGCCTCTATCCCGAGGTCTTACACATCCATGTAAATAGTCGCCAGATGGCCCAATGCAATACGGATACAACACATGCAATAGACGGCCCCTTAGCAAAGGTAATGGTCAGGAGTCAAGTCGAGAAATGAGTGTGTGGCCATGTGGTGCATTCGAACACAATATTCCGTGCACAATCCCGAATGTCACTCACCACCCTGCATTTCCCCAAGATATTCCATATCATCTCCAGCTTCCACTCCCTAGTGTATCTCTGTAACTATTTACATCATATCCTTTTCCATTTCATACTCTTTCGAGCATATTCACATGTTCATATATGTCATTTATCATGTTCATACATATTTTTCATTATATTTCCACATACTTTTCATCATATCCATCAAACTATGGCATATTCACAATACACATCATTTTAACATGAAACACAATATATTCAAACATGAAACATCCATCTCTTTGTATATTTCATATCACAAAATCATAAAAATCATATCAACCATCCTCAATATACCTTATCATGCCCTATTTGAACATAATATCACATTTTCACCATGTATTCATCATAAAATCATATAAACAGCCAATTGTTCTCACTTTTCATCGATTATTTTTCATAAAACAAGGATTATTTCACATATAATCACATACATGACAAGATCTATGAGAATACAAGTAATAAACATAACAAAATGATAAAGTAGAGCCCCCTTACCTCAAAACAGAGCTTTTACAAAGATTTAATCGAAGATTTAACTCTAGAACGGAGGTTTTCTTGAAATCCTTTAGAATGGACGTAGAATCACAGATCTGAAGAGAAATATAAGTTTAGGAGGTTTAGTATGAGAGAAAATGGCGAGATATAGCCTTAGAACCTTCGAGAACCTTGGATGGGAATGAAAATTTCATGTGAAGCCCCTTATTTATAGAAATTTTTTTTGAAGATGTCAGCGTCAATGTGATGTAAGCGATGATGTCAGGATGATACAAGCGATGACATCAGCATGATGTCACCGATGATGTAAGCGATGATGTCAGCGTGAGATCACCGACGACATAAGCGGTGATGTCAGCGTGAGGTCAGCATGATGTCACCGATGACATAAGCGTGATGTCGCCGATGACATCAGCGTTATGTCACTGTTGATATCAGGGGTTACTGTACATACACGGTTTCTTTCTGCTCACAAAGTACTATAAATTTTTCTCAATAATATACTATAGGCATGGCACAAAGCATAGGATGTTACAATTCTCCCCTCCTTTAAGGAATTTCGTCCTCGAAATTAGCTAAGTTACAAAAAGATCAGGATATAATTCTCCCATCTTATTCTCAGTTTCCCACGTGGCATCTCCCTTATCACTAGTATTCCATATTACTTTAACTAGTGAAATGTCCTTACCCCTTAATTTCTTAACACGGTGATCAACAATTTTCACTGGTTGTACATCATATGACAAATTCTCTCTCACTTGAACAGGATCAAGTTCTATCACATCAGTAGGGTCAGGAATATACTTTCTAAGCTGAGATACATGAAATATAGAATGCAAGTTTGAGAGACTTGGAGGTAAGCAATCTCATAAGCAATAGGACCAACTTTACTTAGCACTTCAAATGGCCCAATAAACTTAGGAGATAACTTCTTGGATTTTAGAGCTCTTCCAACTCCAGTTACTGGTGAAACTTTTAAAAACACATGATCATTTACCTGAAACTCCAAAGGTTTTTTTCCTTTTATCATAGTAACTCCTTTGCCTATCTTGTGCTATTTTCATCTTTTCTCTAATCAGTTTGATTTGCTCTTGTTGCTTCTGAACCATATCTGGCGTATATAGGATCGCCTCTCTAGTTTCATACCAACATAAAGGGGTTCTGCACTTTCTCCCATACAGAGCTTCAAATGGAGCCATTCCAATGCTTGCATGATAACTGTTATTATACGTGAATTCCACCAAAGGTAGACATTCCTCCAAAGTTCCTTGTTGTTCCATCACACAAGCTCTCAACACATCCTCCAAGGACTGTATTGTTCTTTCAATCTGACCATCAGTTTGTGGATGATAAGCTGAACTAAGTTTTAACTTAGTACCCAAGGCTTTCTGCAAACTCTCCCAAAATTTTGATATAAACCTTGGATCTCTGTCTGACACAATACTAGTTGGCACTCCATGCAATCTGACTATCTCTCTCACATACATATCTGCTAGCTTCTCCAACTTGTACTTCATATTAATGGAAAGAAAATGAGCTGTTTTAGTCAATCTATCTACTATCACCCAAATTGTATCATGATTACTCTTGGTTTTTGGCAAGCCAGACACAAAATCCATAGAAATACTATCCTATTTCCACTCAGGAATTTATAATGGTTGTAACATCCCAGGTGAACGTTGGTGTTCTACCTTCGCCTTTTGATAAGTTAAACATTTTGCTACATACTCAGCCACATCCTTCTTCATTCTATTCCACAAAAAATTCTTACGAAGGTCTTGGTACATTTTTGTCGTACCAGGATGAAAATTCATTCTACTTTTATGAGCTTCTTCAAGTATCATTTGCTTAAGCTCATTATTAGAAGGAATACACACACGATTCTTGAACTTAATCAGTCCATTTGCATCACAATGGAACTTTAAATCCTTCCCTTCACCCCTCTGCCTCATCATTTCCTGCAAGAACACATCTTCTTGTTGGGCATCACGAATCCTAACCAAGAAATCATTGTTGATTATCAAAGTCTCAAGATACAGACTCTGAGGTCGCATCTCCACTGCCAAATTCATATCTCGAAACTTCTCAATCAACTCTAATTCTTTCAGCATCATACTTGCCATATGTAAGGACTTCCTACTTAAAGCATCAGCAACCACATTTGCTTTCCCAAGATGATAAGACAATGTAAAATCATAATCCTTCAGAAATTCTATCCACCTTCTCTGCCTCATATTTAACTCTTTCTGATCAAACAAGTACTTCAAACTCTTATGATCACTAAACACCTCAAATCTCGCCCCGAATAGATAATGTCTCCATATCTTAAGAGCAAAGACCACCGCGGCTAATTTTAGGTCATAAGTAGGATAATTAACTTCATGAGGACGCAACTGCCTCAAAGCATAAGCAACTACCTTTCCATCTTGCATCAAGACACAACCAAGCCCTTGCCCAGATGCATCACAATACACATCAAACTTTTGTTCTGGATTAGGCAAAACTAAGACAGGGGCAGATGTTAACTTTTCTTTCAGCTTTTGGAAACTAGCTTCACACTCTTCATTCCACACAAACCCCTTTCCTTTTGTTGTTAACTTTGTCAAAGGAAAAGCTATTTTAGAAAATCCTTCAATAATTTTCCTATAGTAGCCAGCTAGTCCCAGAAAACTGCGAATTTCTGTTGGATTAGTAGGCCTTGGCCATTGAGCCATTGCCTCCACCTTTATTGGATCCACCATAATGCCATCTTTTGATACCACATGTCCCAAAAATTGGATTTGTGGTAACCAAAATTCACACTTAGAGAATTTTTCATACAACTGTCTTTCTCTTAGTATCTGCAAAACAATTCTCAAGTGTTTTGCATGTTCTTCATAAGTCTTGGAATAAATCAGAATATCATCTATAAATACTACAACAAATTTATCTAAAAACTCATGAAAAATTCTATTCATATAGTCCATGAATACTGCAGGAGCATTAGTCACACCAAATGGCATAACTAGATACTCGTAGTGGCCATAGCGGGTTCTAAACGCTGTTTTAGGGATATCCTCACTCTTAACTCTGATCTGATGATAACCAGATCGCAAATCAATCTTTGAAAATACGGAAGCTCCTCGTAACTGATCCATCGAGTCATCAATTCGAGGAATAGGATACTTATTCTTTATTGTTACCTTATTCAACTGCCTATAATCAACACACATCCTCATACTCATATCTTTCTTTCTCACCAAAAGAACAGGTGCTCCCCAAGCTGACACACTTGGCCTTATAAACCTTTTCTGCAATAATTCTTCTACCTGTTTCTTTACCTCAGCCAACTCCACTGGTGACATCCTATATGGTGCAACAAAAATAGGATTTGCTCCCGGAATGAGATCAATAGTAAATTCGATCTCTCTTTCCGGTGGCAATTCAATAACATCATCAGGGAAAACTTCTAAAAAATCTCTAACCATTGAGATATACTCAAGCTTCATTTCTTTTTCAGTCTCAATTGAAAATAGAACCATGAGTCTAGCACTTTCTGATACTTTAGTGCCAAAAATCAAAACTTTCTCTTTACAGTCCAATAGAACATGGTTGGATGATAACCAATCCATTCCCAAAATTACATCAAGTTGGGAAAGAGGTAGACAAATCAAATCTATACTAAAAATCCTACCATGTACCATCATAGGACAGCCTAAACACACAGAAGAAGTTGCTACGGGCTTACCCGTAGGAGTAGATACAATAACATCACAAGACAATTCAGATACAGGTAATTCTAGACATCTCATACAATCCACAGAAATAAAGGAATGAGTAGCACTAGAATCAAACAACACATCTACAAGTTGGTCTTTTATGATACATTTACCTCTAATAAGCTCCTCTGATTTTGAAGCCTCAGCTCCACTCGTAGCAAAAACTTTGCCTTTCACATTTGGCTTTGTTCCAGTGCTTGCTCTAGATTCAGGTCTTTGTTCCACACTCATACTTCCGCTCTTTTGTGGAGCAGACCAACAGACACTACAAATGTCACATGTTGGTGGAAGTTGAGGACAATTCTTTTTAATATGAGGTCCACCACACTTGAAACATTTTAGTGGCCTTCTGAAAGAACCAGAACCACCACTACTATCTTCTTGAGATACAGTCCCTTTCACTTGAGACTGATTTGGACTAGAGTAAGGTCCTCTAGAAAATCTTGGAGGCCTTCGGTCTTGTCTCATAGGACCACCGATTCTGGTATCCACCGTCTTACCCTTAGTATTGGCTTCAAATATTCTGCATTTACTCACTAGAGTGGGTAAATCTGTCAACTGGAATACACTAACGGTAGCTCAAATATCTAGCCTTAGCCCATGCTCAAATTGAGCACATAGATCTTCCTTTCCATCATTATGTTGATAGTGAGGCCAATATTTCATCAATTCATGAAATTTAGCAGCATATTCTCCTACAGACATATTTCCTTGTTTCAACTCAAGGAACTCCCTAGCCTTCTGTTTCTTTAAATCTCTTGGAAAATAATTTCCCAGAAAGGTTGTCTTGAATGTCTCCCAAGGAATATAACCATCTTCTTGCAGTATATTTTGACTAGCAAATCTCCACCAGTCCTCAGCTTCTCCACTCAGCATATAAGTAGCATAAGTTACTTTATGCTTCTCTCTACATCCCATGGCAAGGAAAATTTTCTCCACATCTGCTATCCACCTCTGAGCTCCCTCAGGATCAAACTTTCCTTCAAATTTTGGAGGGTTATGCCTAGTAAAAGAAGAAAGTCCTTTATACTCAGCTGGTTCAGCCTCCTGGTTATGTGCCAAAGTCTTTAAGACTTGGGTCATGCGCTCCAGGAGTTCATTTGTAGCACCAGCAGATCTACCTCTACCAGCCATAGCTCTAATCTCGCAAAAAATTCAAATCACTTATTAATCTATCATTCACAAACACGTAATTCACATCTAATAAGTCATATTAGCAAATAATCATTTCATATTCTAGTATATCTATTACACAACATAGACATGTTAGTCCCATACCCAGTCTGGTCTGGATGAACTACTCTGATACCAAAATTGTAACGCCTTATATTTATTTTCTCAATATATAATAAATTTTCATAAAAAGTTAAATAGTAGAGTAAATTTTTCTTTCAAAAACTCTCTAAATAGAAACAAACATGGAAATGATATAAGGTTCATAGAGTAAAATTTCATTAATTCATAAGTACTTTGGAAAAACAAAGATTCTAAAATTTTCATTAGCAACAAAAATAAATAGTAGTTTTACAACGGTTTCAAAAGAATTCTATACAACTGAAATTATCTATTACATAACTCAAAATAACTAAGTCCTATAGCAGTTCTCATCCATCCATACACTGTGAGCCTGGTACTATTCATCCTGGTTTCCTGAAAAATATTGTGTAAGGGTGAGTCTCTACCCTACCACTCATACATCACATATTCATCACAAAACACATCTTATCACGATTAAAGAAAACATTATGGAATTACATATCACAGTGTCATATAAAGTATGTTCTCATATCAACACGTATTGGATTCCACAGATTCATAATTTCTTTTACTTTTATCCGCGCTTTCCGCGCCTTGTGGCCACAGTTATTCGATGCCTCTATCCCGAGGTCTTACACATCCATGTAAATAGTTGCCGGATGGCCCAATGCAATACGGATACAACGCATGCAATAGACGGCCCCTTAGCAAAGGTAATGGTCAGGAGTCAAGTCGAGAAATGAGTGTGTGGTCATGTGGTGCATTCGAACACAATATTCCGTGCACAATCCCGAATGTCACTCACTACCATGCATTTCCCCAAGATATTTCATATCGTCTCCAGCTTCCACTTCCTAGTGTATCTTTGTAACTATTTACATCATATCCTTTTCCATTTCATACTCTTTCGAGCATATTCACATGTTTACATATGTCATTTATCATGTTTATACATATTTTTCATTATATTTCCACATACTTTTCATCATATCCATCAAACCATGGCATATTCACAATACTCATCATTTTAAGATGAAACACAATATATTCAAACATGAAACATCCATCTCTTTGTATATTTCATATCACAAAATCATAAAAATCATATCAACCATCCTCAATATACCTTATCATGCCCTATTTGAACATAATATCACATTTTCACCATGTATTCATCATAAAATCACATAAACAGCCAATTGTTCTCACTTTTCACCGATTATTTTTCATAAAACAAGGATTATTTTACATATAATCACATACATGACAAGATCTATGAGAATACAAGTAATAAACATAACAAAATGATAAAGTAGAGCCCCCTTACCTCAAAACAGAGCTTTTATAAAGATTTAACCGAAGATTTAACTTTAGAACGGAGGTTTTCTTGAAATCCTTCACAGATCTGAAGAGAAATATAAGTTTAGGAGGTTTAGTATGAGAGAAAATGGCGAGATATAGCCTTAGAACCTTCAAGAACCTTGGATGGGAATGAAAATTTCATGTGAAGCCCCCTTATTTATAGAAATTTTTTTTGAAGATGTCAGCATCAATGTGATGTAAGCGATGATGTAAGCATGATGCAAGCGATGATGTCAGCGTCAATCGTGGTGTAAGCGATGATGTCAGCATGATGCAAGCGATGACATCAGCATGATGTCACCGATGATGTAAGCGATGTTGTCAGCATGAGATCACTAACGACATAAGCGATGATGTTAGCGTGAGGTTAGCATGATGTCACCGATGACATAAGCGTGATGTTGCCGATGACATCAATGTTATGTCACTGTTGATATCAGGGGTTACTATACATACACGGTTTCTTTCTGCTCACAAAGTACTACAGATTTTTCTCAATAATATACTACAGGTATGGCACAAAGCATAGGATGTTACAGAATTTACTCAAGAAAAGAGGTAAAAGAATTATTTTAGCTTTTCTAGAAAGTGTGAATTAAGAATTCTAAAATATATATATAATTGTGATTTAAAATATAACACATTTTCACTGATTTAGAATATATATATATATATATGTATATATTGGAACATTTTCTACATTCATCTATCTTTTATCCATTTTATTTAAATAAATTATGATATTTCCATATTTATATAGAAGAAATTATTTAAATGAAAGTAGGATGTTATACATAAAACATGAAGTTGCAGAAAAGTCAGCTTTTAGAGGTTTCTCACTGTAGCTAGATACCTTTGCTGCAGCGAGACTGCTTAAAGTTATGAAGACGATTCTGTACTCCTGTTGCTACAGCGAGAATGTGTCGCTGTAGCAAGAGTACTTTGTATTGCTGTAGCGAGACTTATCGCTACAGAGAGAGACAAACTTAATGACCTAATTTTTATTTACATGTCTTGCTATAGTGAGGAGGTTCATTGTAGCAGGAGAAGCTTTGTCCAGACCAGTATAAAAATGACTTTTATGTTATGAAGGGAGTTACTATTCCATTTCATCATTTTAGAGAGAGACCAACGGAGGGCAAAGAAAAAAAAGTAGGAATACTCAAGTTTTGATGTTTAAACTGTTTGTATCTCATTTCTTGTCACTATGGTTGCAATAAGCAGCTAAAATTTATATGGGATTGAATGTAAATCTTCAAATTTGATGTATTCTCAGTAATTTATATAAATATAGCTATTTCTTCTTCATTTCTATTAATTTGGTGATTTCAATATGTATTAATGTTTGAATCGGTCTATTTGATAGTTTGTTGAGCTCAGATCTTAGTTATATTTAGAAAGGTATTACTTAGATCTAGATTTGATTGAGATTACTCAATAACTGGTTACTTTAGGAATATATTTCAAGTTATTGATTACTTTTAAATCCTAATTTTAATGTTGGATAGTTTGTTAACTGTTTGAGGAATCAACATTTAAGAAATTATCTTAGAAATATATTGTCAAGGAATTGAAATATATGTTTTTTGTATGTTGCATCAAATTCATTGGAAATGATTGTTATGTTTATCACTAAATTACTAGAGTACAGAGAGGGAAATAGATAAAATTCAATCCCAATTTCTTTAATTTGAATTTTACTATGTTTTACATTATTGTTTTACATTATAATTGTTACTCAAAATTTCATAAAAATCATCAATCAATTCTGTTGTATATAAGTTCAATTAATTTTTATCTTAACAATTAATACATTTTGAATAGCTCTCTGAGGATGATATTCTGGTACTTTACCGGTCATTACTTGCAACAGACTCAGTACACTTGTTGTGTTTGAAGAAAAAATATCAACAATAGGTCTATCCAAGACTTCTTGGGTATGAATCTGGATAATTTTTGAAAAGTTTCAGATGAGGAAGCCTTTAAATCTCTTGATAAGACTTTTATCTGTAACCCCTCTATGGATATTGATCCCTTGAATGCAAAAGATAAGCTAGAGCAAGATAAGGTCAAGTCCCAACATCATACATATGCAACATAATAACTCTCTCTATTTCCATATGAATTGTCTATTCTGGAATTGTATGGTGCAAAAAGTAGAACCTTTTCTAGATTAATTAATGATCTGATTATATATACAAGTTATATTTTGTAGCCTTGTTTGAGCCTAGGGTCAGTCTAGACAGAGCTGATCAAATTATTAATAGGATCAATTTGGATCGAAATGTTAAAGTAAAGCCTTGGGTTTTTAAGTGGTGTTGGGTGTCTTTGAAATATTAATAAGGCCAAAGTTTTTATTCTAGCCAAATTTAACTTCTTCATTCACTTAAAAATTAGCATCCCTGATTAGTTTGATTGTGTTTTATCCTTTGCCTATGTTAACCCTCAAGAAAGTCTGAGGCCTGTTTGCTAGGAAAAACTAGTTAATTTTAGCTCTTTAATAAACTGTCTTTGGTGTTTTGTAGGAGATTTTAATTTTGTTCTCTATGAATATAAAAAGATAGGAGGTAAACCTCCTAATACTACTCTTATAACAAATTTTGCTGATTGTTTGAATATTTATGGAGTTCAAAATTTGGGGTTTAAAGGTAATCCTTTCACTTGGAGTAAGGGTAAGTTAAAAGAAAGATTGGATTGGATAGTAGCCAATGAATCCTGGTAGTGCTTTTTCCCGAACAACTTTGTTATCCACATTCCAAAATTAGACCCTCTCGCTCTTAGGCAAATAATGTATCTAGGTTTAAACATAATATTTTTAAATGGAATAAGCCCACTTTTGGTAATATGTTCAATAAGAAAAAAGGATACTGAATAAGATTGATGAGATTTTTCATAAACTTGCTAATGCTAATAACCCTTTTTTTAACAAACCTAATGAAATTTCTCTGCAAAGAATATCAAAATACTTTAAACCAGGAAGATTTTTATTGGTTTCACCATTATAAAACCAACTGGTTATCTTTGAGAGATAGAAATACAAATTTTTCCATAAGGCTGCTATTTCTAGAAGACATAAAAATGTAATTAAAGCTTTAAGAAATTATCAAGATAATTGGGCATTTGATCTTTCTAAAATTAGACTAATTGCCTTGCACTATTTTAAAAATCTTTATTTGGATCTTCTTCCAAATGATTCTGCTCTTCATACTACTATCTCTTATCCTCCCCTAGAGCAAGCTGTTAGGAATAATCTTTCAATCTTTGTTCCCCTGTTACTTTAGATGAAGTGAAATCCTCTTTGTTTAGCATAGCCAACTTTAAATCACTTGGTCCTAATGAGATTCATGCCCTCTTTTTTAAGTCCCAATGAAGTTTTCTAGGTCTTTTTTTACATAACTTTATTTCTAATATTTTTTTTTTTGAATCCTTCCAAAATAGCCGAAGTCTTGGCTTTGCTTCTCCATGTCTAGCAACCTTCACATCATCTGTTTGAGTTGATTAACAATATTAGAAATTTGATGAAACCCATTAGATTCATTAGCTTTGCCTATATCTTTGGAGAAGCTAACCTTTGTGTCGATAAACTTACTAAATTAGGCCTTGAGGGCCCTTTAACCTTCTCTTATTTCAATGCTACCCCTATTGATTTGCTTCTCTTTCTTTGCCTTGATGCTAGTGGAAGTTGGCTTGTAGGATTGTTTTCTAGTTTGTTTTTTCTAGGCTTTTAGCCCCCATTAGATAGCAAAAAATAAAAATAAAAATTTATATCACATGAGGACAATAATAATGTAGGTATTCGACAATTTACAACAAATAAAAGTAGAAGAGATGCTTTATAGGTTGATCTATTAATTAAGTGAATCAATTTTAATTTAATTAATTAATAAATTACATTGGACAATAGAATATAAAAATAGTTAAGATAGTATATTTTAATTAATAAATAAAAAATATAAATACTTTAATTGATTAATAAAATATATAATTAAGTGAAAATGAATTTTGATTCACTTTTAAGAATACTCTTTTTTATATTATGTAATAACTTAAGAAGAGAGAAAGATTTTTAGGTAAAAAATTTTAATTAAATCAAATAATTATATAATTTATTAATTTTAGAAGTAAGATTTAATTTTTAAATACATTAATAGTGTATAAGACTTAAGATAAGATTGGTAAATATAGGTCTTGACAAATTCACTTGAAATTAGTATTATAAATTACATTAATAAAATAATTTTAATTTAATTTAATTGATATAATTCAAATAAAAAAATATTTACAAAATATATTTTGGTTAATTGATAATATAAATTATAAAAATGTAATTTACTAATATGAAATATGAGAAGATAAAAATAAATATAGCATCAAATTATACTAATATTTTACAAATATACAATAAAATAAAAGATAATAAAGCTAAAAAAATAAATAAAATAAATAAATAACTAGGATACTAATAATAAAATAACATACAAATTAATTTGATAGTTTATTTTTAATATTAATTTACCTATCTTTTATTATTCTTGATGGAGGAGAAAAATCTTACAAATAAATATTAAAAGCTGAATAAAACGATAGAAAGAAAAAAAATTTATGTTATGTTTGAATTAATTTTGATTCTATCTTGTTGTTATTATTATTATTTTTTTTATTATTATTATCATTAAAATAAAAAATAAAATTTATAATCTAAAAAGCCAAATACTAAAAATTATTGATTAGACAAAGTTTAAAAATAAAAATAAATAAATAATTAAATAAGAGTTAAAAATTAATGTAAAAATGGGTGCATCATTTTAATATTTTGTAAATTAAAAAAAATATTTTCATTTTTATTATTACATAAAAATTGAAAATTACAATAAAATAATATACATTATTATAATAATAACAAGATAAATATATTTAAATTTTCTATATATTATATTATTATTATTATTTACATCACCCTTATCAACAAATACCAATTAAAAGGAATGAATTTAGAGAAATAAATAAATATATTATCTTTATGAAAATAAGCTGTAAGCAAATAAAATAAAATAAAATGTTTAAAAAATTATAACTTCTCCCACCTTTTGTTTTGGTTTAGATCAAACTTAATTTTTTTTGTTGTACTTGCCGGATCGGGCTCTTTAGGCTCTATTTTTAGATTTCTTTTATTAATTGGTCCAAATCATACCAAAACAATGAAAAAGAAAAAAACTCTGAAATAATAGAACTAATCTAACCTTTTATCTTTCTCTTTATTATTATTATTTTTTTTTGGAGGATATTGTGATGGTGAAATGTTATGAGTAATAGGAATGCAAATACATTAATAAGGGATAATAAAGAATAATAGTTTACATAAATGAATTGAAATCAATAAAGCATAATGTCAATTAAGTGACATCCTTTATATGAATAGTGCCAATCTCACATGCTGGTAGATTGACTACTTATTAATAAAGCTTCCACAAGAATAAATTTGTCTAGTTTGAGATCTTTTATGAATTAATTGCCTAATTCAACTTCAACATTCTTAAATTTCTCTAGTTTATTGCTTCATTACATCATATTGCCCCAATTTGAGCTCCTTGCCACATTCTTTCAAGTTTCTTCTTGCTCAAACTTCTTCTAGACAACCTTTTTAAGTTTTAAGTCTAGTAGAGAATTTGACTTGATCCTAACTTTTGCATGAGTTGCTTTTTTGAGTTTTCAACTCATCAAGTCATTTTAACTTTCGTCTAGGTCGCACTTTTGAGTTTTTAACCTAGAGAGCTAATTGTTTTTTGTTCTTTATACTTTTGCAAGAAACTTTCAAGCATAGTACCTTTTGACAACATCAGAATTCACAAGATTTAGGAGGTCTTCCCTATCCATGGTTGTAAGGATCAAGCTCTTCCTGAGAAGGTTTTCTTTACTACATAGGTCCTTTATAATTTGGAGACCACTTACCACGATGATTTTTTTGTGTTAATAAACTCTTTTTGAGCACCATGACTCCTCTAAATTCTTACAACAAACTTTTTAGTCAAAAGCATTTTTCATTTTTCTCTAGCATAGTTGGCCATGATATAATGCATTCAATTATTTTTCTTTAATGATTTTCAACTGATCAAAACGAGATTGAACCTACTCTACTTCCTCTAATTTCATCTCCATTAACACTCTTAATGAAGAAAGTTCAACATCAACAGGAAGTACTGCTTCCATTCCATAGACAAAAAAAGAAAGGAGTTGCCCTAATTAAAGTTTAGTATTTGTGTAAAGCAAAAGGTACCATTTCATGCCATTCACTATTTTTCACCACCATTTTGAATGATCTTAGCATTTTTATTGGCTGCTTCAACTGTTTCATTCATCCATAGCTAGTAAGTGAAGAAGTTATGGTGTTGAATCTTAAAGTTATCACACAAGTCCTTCATCATTTTGTTATTTTGATTAGTACCATTGTCTGTGATCAACTTGTTAGGAAGACAATAATGACAAATCAAATCTCTTTTAACAAACTTCACAACTACATTTCAAATCACACCAGCGTATGAGGAAACTTTAACTCATTTTTGTGAAATAGTCAATGACAACAAGAATAAAGCGATCACATTAGAGGCATTGGGTTCAATGCGTCTAATAATGTTCATTTCTCATATTAAAATGACATAGGTGATAACAAGACATTAAAAGATGTCGAGGGAGCGTTAATATTGCTAGCATATGCTTGATACTTTTGATAAGTTTTCACATAATGAAAGCAATCACCCTTCATTGTAGATCAACCAATAATATCCAAACCTTAAAATTTTCTTTTCCATGGCATGTCTATTGGCATGAGTCTTGAATGAACCTTCATCTATTTCTTTACTAATCTTTTGTGCTTCTAAAACATCTACACATCTCAGGTGCACCATGTTATGATTTCTTTTGTAAAGCACATTTCCTTTCAAAAAGAAACTTATTGCTAACCTTCTTAATATTCATTTGTCATTCTCAGAAGCATTAAACGAGTATGCTTTATTCTTTAAATAACTCATGATGTCATGGTACCAAGGTTTACCACATCTAATTCTCCTTCTATCATCTGTCAGTAAATAGATTGATCATGATGTTCGCATTGCTTCCTATTTGATACTGATAACCTTCTATTTTCTTCTATTTATCACTTTCCTTTTTTTCTCTTATACTCTTCCTTTCTTCGTTTAAATTTTCCTCCTTGTGTAACATCCTTATTTCTATTCCTTTGTTCTTGGGTAAAAGAAAAGTTTTGGTACAAGACTTCTCACTCAAGCGAGATGTGTCTCGCTCAAGCGAGATAGATATTTTCTAGACTAGGCATTCTAGAGCATTCTCGCTTGAGCGAGGTAAGCCTCGCTCAAGTGAGAAAGGATGGAGTTATCTTAATTGTCCTATCACCTAGGCGAGAAGGTAGCTCGCCTAGGAAAGGTGTCGCAGAAAAATATGGAACTCTCTGGACCCATTCTAGCTCAGACAAGAATACCTCTTGCTCAAGCGAGGATATCAGAAAACTATTATCTGATTAGCTCGCTCAAGCAAGAGCTCGCTCGCTCAAGCGAGATCACGCGGGTTTGAAGGGTATTTAATGGCTTTTATGTTGAGAAATTTCATTTCTCACCCAAAAAACACTTCTCTTTCTCTGATCTCTCTGTTTTTTCCTTTTTCCATCCTAGAGAAAGCCCTCAATACCTCTAAATCTTTGTTGGATTTGAGCTCAACGTCTGTTCTTCTCGGATCTGAGTAAGTTTCTAGAGCTCAACTCTCAACTTTAGTTTCTATTTTCATGTTCTTTCTCTTTCTAATAGTAATATATTCTGTAACATTAGAAAGAATTCTAGTTCTTGGGAAGTTTTACCGATTGAGAGATGGAGTTTCTTCCTAGAGCTCATGAACAACGTAGTTCTCAGACTCGTTCCAAGGTAATGAGAGTATTCTCGAGCCTTAGCTTTATTTTTATATGTAGTGACCCCATGAGAATATGAGTAATCTATTTTAGTAACAAACTATAAATTTTTATGAAACCATATAGTAAAAGTGAATTTTTGGTATAAAGAGAAATTTTAGGTTTATTTGAAATCATTGGAATCAAATTCTTAGCAAAAGTATGGGCTAGGACAAAATGAAGAAGTTTTAGGATTAAGTTAATTGGGATGTATAGGAGTTAAGTAATTAAAAGACAAAGAATATTGAACTCCAGGATAGGAGACTCTATTGAGACTGAGGAAACATGACCTCTGGTGAATTATTATAAAACTACACGATTTGGACTGAGTCTGAGTGTGTTCGACTCCTCGCATATTATGTGCCAATGTGTTATTGTCTGATAAATATGTGATGAAGTGATAAAATATGATAATTGTGCTGAATTGTATGATGATGTATTATTGTTTGTAGTTATGTACTGAAATAAAAAAAAATGATGATTGTCTGAATTTAATGAAGTTTAGTGGATATTGGGAAGAAGAAATGTATAAATATATAAATTCAAATTTGTTGGGATTTGTGAATTACTGAATATGTGTTTGATGAAATCAATGATGAGAAAAAGGGATGGAAAAATAATGATATGTGTAAAGGAAAGAAAATGGAATGCTAGTACATGTGTTACAAATATACCGATTGATGCAATTATGATATATGTGTTGTAATACATCGACGGGTGATATTATAATACCTATGTTGTAGTACATCAATTAATGTAGTTGCAACATATGTAGTAGAACAGTATAAAGTGATGTACCATGATTGAGATATGGTATAGATAGTTCAGGGATACACTAGGGTATAGGGTCAAAAGTTGATTGTTGAAATCTAGGAAAAATAAGAGTGGTAAATGCAGTTCATTGATGTGTACACGATGTAAAAGCGATAAGCATTTACAGGCCTCATGCTTCTTTCTTGACCGAACTCCTAACTATAACTTTGTTTGGACCACTGTGAATGCATACGTTGTATCCGTGTGTGGATTAACTCACCAACGACTATCTATGCTGCGTAAGTCCTTTGTAACTAAAGAGAGTACGTTGGCAGCGAATTAGGGTCCCAAAAGTACTGTTGAATTGATGGAATATTTGAAAGAGAAAGGGATAAAGTGGCATGAAATTATGGATCGGATGATGATATTTGGCTAAGTGTAAAGTAATGTGCTTTCATGTCTTATTATTATTTTAATTGAGAAGTTAAATTTGGAGAGAAATTGATGTGAATGGATTAATTATTTTTCAAGAATAAAAGAAGTTATGTAACACCTTAAATTTAATTTAATTAAATATCAAATTTCAAAAAAATGGGATGAAATAAAATTTCTCTCAAATTAGTTTTTTCCATACATGGTTCATTAAAATATTTTAAAATAAGGATGGTTACAACTTGTATCAAATCGTTGCTATAGAACTTAATGAGTACATCAAACTTTTTAAATAAATTCCTAAGTCCTATAGTAGTTTCATCCATCCTTCACTGAGTTCGGTGTTGATCGTCTTAGTCATTTGAAAAGTAAATGTTAAGGGTTAGTACTCTACACTTATTCATTATTCATTATTCATTATACATTTTACACAAGTATAATTTCAAACAACAAAGTTCAGCAATTCATTTCAATTCACGACCGATGCACTCACGGCACCAAAACATTTGACACACATGCACTCACTGCACGCAACCAAGCTCACTGTGGCACTGTGATCATAGATTTATACTATGGATGATCGCCGATTATCCCGCCTCACAGATACCGCGTGGGCAGTCATGAGTCACTTGGCAAAGGTAGTTGTCAGAGGTCTAGTCAGGAGGAATGTGTGTGGCCTGTGGTGCACCGACGCTCACTGTTGGTATCACCACCACTCTATCTTCCTTAAGTTATTTCTACCGTCCCCATCTTTCACACCTCTAGTGTATTGCTGAACCATTCATAGCATCATTACAATGGCATTTAATATGCCCCATTCACATGCATTTCCATTACATACAACATTTATTCATAGTACACGGCACAATGCCCATTGTCATTCATATTACAAAGTACATAGGCCCACATTCATTTACAACACTCGGCACATATGCCTTGTTACATCACACATCATTTTCAACAAAATTTACATTTACATTCAACATGCCATCTACACCTATTGCTAACTATTTACGTTATTCAATCATTGACATGCACACACACACACATTTATTGACATTCTCACTCAAGGGTATGTCAACCCCACAATCAAACCACATTGTATTCAAATACACAATAATTTTCATCAAGACATATTTCCTACCCTCCATCTCAGTCACATTACAATATTTAACAATATAAACAGTAAATCATACACGAAGAGATAAGGCAGAGTCCTTTTTTACCTCGGATTGAAGACTCACACACGGATCGACAAGGAAAAGGGCTTCCTACATGAATTTTGTCCCTAAAACACATGGAAAACTCCATGAGAACTTAAAAATTACTCAGAAAATAGAGAAGAGGGACGAAAACTGAAACCCTAACCATTAAAACTCACCTCCAAGCATTTTCAACATGAATCCAACATTCAATTTAACTCACGAACAGCTTTGGAGGCATTTTAATAAGTGGAATAGGGTTTGGGATTGAGAGAATCAAAGAAATTGTGAAGGTAGATATGAGAAATAAGGTTCTCCAACCCTAAATCCCTTTAAATTCCTTTCTGGTCATGACACTCTCGCTGCAGCGAGACATTCTCACTGCAGTGAGGGAACCCATGGACACGTCATCGTCCTACGTGCATCTCATGCTCTTCTTGTCGAAGCTCTGCTCTTGACTTTTGATCTTCTTGGCCCTTCTGCAGTTGTGATCTAAATCGTACTTCAAAAAATTCCAAGCCTTCATCTGGGGGAACTTAGCTGCCCAAGATTGGTTGCAAAAAGCCCAATCCAAATGTTCTTTGAACCCTTCTCTCTCCCAACCAACACAGTCAAGGTTAAAGAGATTCGCGTCGATGATGCAATCTTTGAGAGCCTTAAGTACTTGGTGTAGCACCCCTACTTTTATCTTCTAGAGACAAGTATATGTTAAAATCCCCCATGACAAGCCACAGTCCATTAATACTGCCAGAAATCATCTTCAGAGAATCCCATAGAGCCATGTGCGCTGAAGGATTAGTTTCCCTATACACACCAGTGACGAGCACCGACTTTTTTGTCTTACTCTTCGTCACTAAGCAGTAAAGAAGTTGAGGATTCAAATAAACATAGTCGACATCGAACTCAAAATTGCGCCAAAGCAAGCAAATACCACCAGAGAACCCCAAAGCTTTAACTCTGATCCAATTGGTAAATCCTAGTCTTTTAATAATCTTCTTTGCCTTCTATCCACTCACTCTAGGCTCCACCAAGACCAGGATTTCCACTGCATGCTGATTAATAAATTCATGAACACGAAGAGGGAAAGGCCTTCCATAGGCCCTTATACAATTCCAACTGATAATAATCATAATTAATTCACTAAAAAATTGACTGTAAGTAATTCGAGCATTAAGCTCGATCAAAAGTTTCCATGAAATCATAAGACTGTTCGCTGACTATGTGGCTTTCCACCTGATTGTGGCTATAGAAGCCTCAGTCTTCTCATCTCCTTGTTGCTCCGAGTTCGAGGAAGATGAGATTACAGCAAAAATCTCAGACGAAATTGTATTCTGGTTTCTGCAGAATCTCACTATAGCAAGACTGCACCCAAAAATGTACCCCAAACTGTAGCTTTGTCGCTACAGCGACAGACTTCTTGCTGGAGCTAGAATGCCTTCCTCCTAGGGCCCTTTTGCTACAGCGTGAATGCCCCAGTATTACACCCTTAACCTAATTTTTAGTCCAGTCAATCCAATCCAATTATATACAAATATATTTATATGCATCCATATGCATTTATACACACCAGCATTTAATGTTCATCACACACTCAAGTGCAAATTCCAATATCTATTCACATCATACACACATATATACATATATATAATAAATACACAACACATGAAAGTTCACGTAAACACTTATATTAATAATCAAACTATATTACAAAATTTGGGGCATTAATTACAAGTTATGTTACCTATGTATGCTAGAGGAAGTAGGGAATAAATAGAATTTGAATATAAATTGATAAATATTTTGGTATCAATATGATAAAGTGGAAATGAATTGAATAATTGAATTACAGTATTACATAAGGAGAAATAGATGTTAATTAATCAAATGATGAATGAATTTGTTAGAAATTGACTGTTCCTAACTTATTATATGTGGCTTTTGAAAATACTGTCTACATTGTTCCCTTTATTTTATAAATTAAGATTTAGTGGGCAAAGGATGTTCACCTTTACAACTATTTTTAGGCAAAAAAGATTGATCTGTTCTAAGTTCATACTAGCAAGGAGTGGTAGGAATGGAACTACTCTGCAGAGTTTTAATTTATTTAAGGGAGAAATGTAAAGATATTAGTAAATGTTTCCTATTCAAAGTCATTTACCTTGTGTAATTATATTGATGAAAGTTTTTAATTTGAACTTCAAGTATTCAAAGTCATTTACTATGAAGGATGATGATCACTCAAATTGCATAAAGATTTATTGCCAATCCTCATCAAAATATGCAAAAAAAATTTTGTATAGTCTAGGATGCAAGCCTAAGTTGTCTCTGATGAATTTGGTTGAGAATATGCATCAAACATATTACTAACATTCACTATGAAAGCAATTAAATAGGGACTTTTGTGTGATTCCAAATTCAGTATAAAGAGCAAGAAACAAAATTATAAAGTTCAATAAATAAGATGCAACAATCCTAGTTTGTTCACTTGATTCTATCCCTATTCCTATCAAGATTTAATACTCTTCCTTCTCCTCCCAGAATTAGGTTAATTTAACAAGAAAAAATCAATCTTATACTTTCATACGAATTAAGCAATTCAATGGACTTCAATCTCTTCTTCCAAGATTACGCAACCTTAGAAATAAACCCAGAATTAAGCAATTCAAGTTTAGAATATCATTAAAATGAATTAGGGTTAATTAAGCAATGCCCCCTCTTTCAACCATTAATTCAATTCAAGAGATTAGGAAGAAGAAATTTATACATGAAAAGGAATTATATTATCATTCAAAACCTATAAATTCAAGAATCTAAATGAACTCACTAAGGATTACAAAAGGTTTAGTCCTCCATGAGGATGGGTCTTACAATTACTAAGTGGAAGTGAAGGGGATCAATAACATCAATTTAAAAATCAAAGAGAAGTAAGGAGAAAATGGAAATCAAACCCTAGGTTGGATCCTTGGCTATCACCTAATGTGACCTAAGCTCTACAAGTGTTCCCAAAATGACAAAAATCTAAAAGTGTAAAACACTCTCCAACACTAATTTCTAAAAATTTATTTATAGTCAAGTGAGCGTCATCCATAGTGATAGTAGCTACGCGCAGCCTCCCAGTCTTGTTATTCTTCTCTGAATGAAAATGGCTACGCACAACACTACGTCAGTTTGGCTCTTGCTGTAGTTTTCACTTTCACTTCTAATCGTGGCTACGCATAGGTCTATTGCAATCTAGGCTCTCTGAAGTGTCCACTATCACCTCTAAAAGTGATCACTTTGGTCTACCCTCTGGATCTAGCTTGCTGTAGTATCCACTATCACTTCCGAAAGTGGCCACTTTCACATCAAATTTTTTCAAAGGCTAAAAATCCATGAAATAAGTCTAAAAATTCCTGCCCAATTATTCAAATGATCAAAACTGCGAATTATATCTATGTAAATCAATGTAAATTAACCAACAATTAAGAAAGTTATGATATTTGACCTAAATGGGATTTTCATCTTATTTACCCTTTCTAAGTATACTTTTTCTATTAAAGAACACTAAAAAGGCAAGTAAAAATTCAATAAAATATGAATTCATCACAACCCCAAACTTAAACTTTTGCTTGTCCTTAAGTAAATCAAAACTCAAGAAAATTTGTATGTTAAGGGTTGGATTTATCCAAAAGTTTTTCTCAAAATTTTCATTCCAATATTAGATTCTAATTGGCACTTCTAATATTTCAAAATCATGGATTCACTTAACAAAGAAATCATACTCATATAAATTATTTTCATGCAAAGTCTTACTAAACTGAAATAAAATTTCAGCAAGGTTTCATGCAATCCACACATTGCAAAGAAATTATCCAACTCACAAGATGGTATTTCACTCTTCACTCATCAATATTTCAAGCTAAGTGTTTCCCCTCAATTCATGCATTTTGTCTCACTTTACCATATGCTTGCCTATATTCTCAATCTCTTTTGCTTAGATACAATGAATCACCTTTCATGAGGGCTTTGTTGGTCACAAATGGGGTTAGGTTAGGCTTACTTTGATCAAGGATGGTCAAAAGCTCAAGTAAGTTTTTTAAGAAAGGAGTTCTTTTAAGTGAGTGGGTACAACAACTTAGAATGAAAAGCATTAAATGATGCAACTTAAGAGATTCAAGCATTCTTTCATCATATTTTTCATTATTTTGCCTTATGTAGAATCTCTTTTTTTCAAAATGACTTGCTGTATTTTTCTTTTTCTTTTTCTTTTTCTTTTTCTTTCACTTTTATTGATTCATTTTTGTGATTTATTGGACTTTGGCAATCATTCTTTTCTTCAAATTCGAACATTTGTTTTTACATGTAATATTGACATGTATAATGCTTACCACCCCAAACTTAAGATCTTGCTTGTCATCAAGCAACCATAGTCATAATTAGCACCCCCAAACTTAGTTTCTTGCAGTTACTCTTGATGCACTCAAAAGAAATACCTCTCTTAAGGTAAGGAAATTTTTTTTGTAGATTAAGTTTGGCAAAAGAATGAAATATGAAACAAGGGAAATGAGGTGCAACTGTATTCAAGGGTGGGTGGGGTGTGTGCAAAGAAGGCCTCAATTATCTAGATAAAAAAATTGCACAATGCATATTCATTTAAGAAACAGGGCAAGTTATAGAGGATAGATACAAAAAAGACATGTAATAGTGCACACAGAAAAGAAGTCAAAGGCTTAATTCTCTACCATGGTAAAAGGTGACAATTACTTAGCAACATGTGAGTACAATTCACCTTACAAGAAAATATGTTCAATATGGTGTCACACAAATTTGAGAACTAACTAGCAAGTATACTAGGTAGTTGTAGCAAGTATACAAGAGTCATCAAGGCCTTCTGGCCAGGGTGATAGCATCCTGACTCAGAGCTATCTATCTTATCTGCTCTCCCATCTTCAGTGGGGTGCTTTTCCATACTTAGCTAGTGATGACAAGCCTAGATCAGTGGTGTTCTTAGGCTTAAACACCTTTTTCACCATAGCTGTCGAGATAGAAAAAGTTACTCTGAATCTCTACTGATATTTTCCAAAGTCTATCCCAACATCTTGGCATAACATAGTGATGATGGATGAAATGCTGAATGAGTCTGCTCAAAATCTTCATGATGGCATTGCTGACCACTTCACCAACATGGATGGGCATGCTTGTGAGAATAGTATATATCAGCTCTGCCCTCTTCACTACAAAGGTGGAAGAGTGGATAACAGGCATAAAGCAGCTGAGGATAAAGATACTCCAAACCTTGGCTGCTGGGAGGAGGTGCCTAGTGGTTAGGTTCTTGGGCTGGAGTTTCATGTCAAACTCCCAGTTTTCACCCTCCTTGCAAATTGCTTGAAGGATTGGCTTGTAATCCTTCTCCTCCAGATAACTAAAATTGGTGAAGTCTAACTGGCCAACTGCCCTATCCACAGCTAGGATATTCAGGATCCTCTAGATATTGGTAGGAGTGAAATCAATTTCCTTACCCCTCACCATGCTGTGTCTATGGGAGTGAGTTTCGCCTTTTACCCGCATGGCATTGGCATAGAATTGCTGGGTGATTTTCTTCCACCCATTCCGAGCACATATTGTGAAGAGGTCATAACCTCTTTTCTGAATTTCTTCTTGGAACTGAGGATAAGTGCCTTCCTGGATCTCAAAGTTCCTATCCTGTACAATCTGCCTTTTCAGAATGTTGTCCTTGAAATATTGCTCATGAGCAATAGATCTAAATCTAGGGTCATATGTAGGAGTAGGTCTTGAAGCTGAGGCACCAACTGTCCTAGCCCTCTTGAGTCTTGGAGTGTTCTTTCTTGGAGTGTTAGCCATTGTGCTGCAAAGAGAAGAAAAGATCTGAGTGAAATGCGCATTGATATTATACAGCAAAGGCGTATAGAAATTGTGCATGGCAGCTTCAAAATAATGTTCAAACTGACAGTATAAAGGAAAACAAGAATAAGTGCTGTGATGGAGGATAGTGTCAAAGTAATCACTCTATGGTTCAGGCATAACAGCATTAAGGCAACAAAATTGACAAAAAAATTCCCAAAAGTGCAATTGACTTGTTAGGCTGTGTGCAGATGATCTCAGGTTAATGGATAGAAATTCTACAGTGTTGGTGCAGTGAGAATGCAGTGCAAGGAGAGAAATGTGCTGCTAAAGTGAGTACTGTGAGAGACAATAGTATCTACTATGAAATTTAAACCTGTTATAACAGTGATGCAGCAGTAAGATAAGAACAGGTGAAGAGAATGCAGAAAAATGGGGAAACAACTATAGAATCCTAGTTATAGTGTGACAGACCACCATGTATGCAAGTGAAATGCCAGTTATATGTAGGGGTACTAGGCAATTGAAATGGATTTTATAATAGGTGATAGTAGGCACTAAGAAATTCAAGCATGCTGGAGCATAATCATCACTGATGTACAACTATCAGTAGAGCAGGAGTTACAAAAAATTGTGCAGGGTACATGTAATGATAATGCAGTGCAGAGTTGTCTCAAAAGGTTCACACACACAGAGTGCATACTTCATAAATCAGAATTCAAAACACAAAGTGTTTATGGGCTATACAGTCCCTACACAGAAAGTGGATACTACTGCAGGTGAATATAGTTACTTGGAAAGTGCAATTCAACACTAATGTAGCAGCATAAATGCATGAAGAAGGCATGTTGCAGACAAGATATATACAGCAGATTTCAAAAAGATCATGCAAGCTATATGTGGTGCAGTCCAAAATGACCATTATTGATAGCGAAAGTGATTACTTCCAATCTTCAGAATTTTAACAAAGATGCATGTGTGTGCAGCAAATGTTCATACCAATTTCTAGCAAGTTCAGTGGAGATTTTCATTATTTGGGCATATGGCAAGGGTGGAAATATAATAATAGAGTGACTCAGACATTTCACAGCATTAATTAACTCCAAAAAACTAATCATGGTGCTAATGGTTCACACAAAGTAACTGTTGTCTAGTTGATAGTGGCCACTTCAAAGGATATTCATGCTAAATGCAATAGGGCTGAGTCTAATGCAGTTGAGTTATAAGGGATGAAATCATAGTGCAGAGAAATGTCCTTGTACATCAAGAATGAACCTAAAGTACTCACTATTTCATTAGAACGCACAAAGTTATCACTATCACAGATGAAGGTGGCTACCCCAGGGTTCGATCATGATAAAATGCAGCAAATTAACCCAATTAAACACCCCCAATCCCTTTCAATCATGCAATCGTACAGATTTTACACAACAATTTCAACACAGGAAACCCTATATCAGAATCCCCAAATTGAGAAATGATGAACCTTAATATAGAAGATATTGGGAAATTACCTGGACTGAGGCACAAAATTGATATCAAAATGCAAGAAACTATGATCCTTGGTGCAGAAAATCCAATGTGAGGGAGATGGAGAAAGAATTGGGATTGAGAGTTGACGTGTTCAGAGGGTGAGTGTGAAAGTGGGAGGGAGAGTGGGCACTATATATATAAGGGCTGGGCATCTTCACTCTCAAAATAATAGTAAACATGTGCATTGGAATTTTGCAAAAGTGGTGTTATGCGTGGTTACTATCAAAACGATAGTAAACACTACAGGGGCGTCTAATTTCAAAATTTTCCTAGTAGGCTTGCACGTAGCTACTATCAAAACAATAGTGAACAGCCGCACCAAATTTGTTCAAAAAGTGTCCTGCGTAGCCACTATGGCTTACCATAATGGCAACTACAGAAAGCATCCAACATGCGCATCCCCCAGAGTGCCTACGCATAGTTACTATCAAATTTGAAAGTAGCTACGCGCAACCTAATTAGCCCAAAAACTTTGAAAGTGACTACTATCAAATGCAAAAGTGAGAACTACAGAGATTAGAGCCATATACCTTAGCTGGAGGTGACCACTGTGAGTTAGGGAAGTGGTTACTTTCATAATGAGCTTCAGTTTTCTTCCCTGCAGACCAGGTTTTAAGGGTAGTTTAGAGGTGCGATCGCCTAGGGCCCAAGCTTAAAAGAGGACTCAAAGTAAAAATGGTGTCCTACTTTCACTTGAAAAAGAATTTCAGCTCTTATAGTTTGCAGTTTAAAAAAATAGAAAAAATAAAAAAAAAACCTTTTAATTCCTTACATCTCACTTGCTATAAACGTTCGACTCATTGATTTCTATAAACTCAAAACTTTATTATTCTTAACATTAATGCTCATGGAAAATTTTAGTTTTCTCCAAAAAATTAAACCATTATTAAGTTTGTCAAATCTGCAGATTGTTAACTAAACATTTTAATCACTTATAGAATTTATTTTACGGTCCCGATGATTATATCATCAACTGAAAGAAGTTTTTTAGAATTAAAGTTAATCAAAACTTACCTAAAGTCATCAATGTCAGAAGAACCGTTGAATGGTCTCACAATTTTATCAATCAATAAAGAATTTTTAAAAAATATTAATGTTAATGTTATCATTAATGATTTTGCATCTCAAAATACTTGTAGAACTCATTTTTTAATGATTTTTTCTATTTTTATAGTTAATTATAACATAAAAGTTGTTTGAATAAAAAATATTTTTTATAATTTTATTAGAAAAAATTATAGCTACTTAAAAAAAATGTATTATTTTAATAAAATTATTAATATATGCTTTTATTTTGTTTATTATATTTTATAATTTTTTTAAAGGGCCCTAATTTTCTATTTTGCCTAAGGTCTCAAAAAGGTCAAGAACGGCCCTGTTCCCTATAGTGACTTACTTGATGTTGTAGATAGGAATGGAAACAGGTTAAGTCAGGTCAGACTTTACTCTAAACAGGCTTGGCCTGTAACATAATTATTAGGCCTAAGCCTGACAAGTTACCTGTTAAAGGCTTTATTTTAGGTCTGGCTTGAAGCCTGTTGCAAAAAAAAAAAAAATCAATATTAATAAAAATATAAATACTTTATTATCAAATTAGTTTCTATATTTTTTTTAATTTATATCTATGTTATTAATAATTATTAAATAATTATAACAATACTTATATAATTTTATAAATAATTTTTAAAATATTATTTAAGTATTAATTATAAACACTTAATATTAATAATATTTATATTTATATTTTTCTTGATATATTTTTTTAAAATTATATAAATAGTAAATATTTTAGTTTTATTTTAGAAACATATTTTGTTTGTTTAAAGACATCTTGTATTCAATAAATACAGTTACAGTAAATACATAAAATTGATAAAAAAAAAATAACATTCACACAATTTGTTGAATCAATTAAAAAATTATTATATTTTTAAAAAAAAATTTAAACTTAATGTAATATATATATATATATATATATATATATAATGACAATAATAATAACTATTAAATTAAAAAAATAAATAAAAAATATTTAATTTTATTTGTTTCACTAATTTGTTATTTTAAATTAACAAATAAACATAAAATTAACTACATTATAACATTAATGTAATATAGAAAATATTACTGATACAATAATTTAAAATATATATTTATATATTACATATAAATTAATAAATTAACTAATAATTTAATTAAAACACGTGTAAGTTACAAAAATATATATTATTATATAATTTATTTATAATTATATTATTTATATTATTTGCTACATAGTCTGATTATATATATATATATATTAATATATATTATAATAATTTTTTTATATTATTTTCTTATCTTTTTTATAAATTTTTTCTTTCAAATAAAATATAATTTATATTTAAGCAATTTCTATTTATTATAAATATAAAAATTTATAACATAATATATTAATATAATAATTAAATATTAATAATAATAAAATTAAAATATATAAAAAGTTTAGTAAAAAAATATTAATATTTTATTTTTAAATTTTAATTCATTTAATTTTGATTGTGTCTTATTCTTCTTCAACTTGTTTAAATATAATAAATATAATAATTATAATTAAATAAATTTATTTTTTAAATATGTGTAATCATGCATAAATACTTTTTGTTTTGAATATACTATAATTTTTATTTATTCTAAATAAAAAATTATAACATAATATATTAATATAATAATTAAATATTAATAATAATAAAAAATAAATTAATATAATATTATTATTTTATTTTTAAATATTAGTTTATTTAATTTTGATTGCGTTCTAATCTTATTCAAAGACTTTGCTGCTCTTCAGCTTGTTTAAACAAATATAATATTTAAATTATATTTATATTCAAAGTAATTATAGATAATAATAAAACAAGAATAAAAAATAAGTGCGATAGCAGCTTTGGCTCAGAGGTATGTGATTGTACTAAATTTATGATTTGTTGTGATGTATAAAATGATAAATTAACTAATAATTTAATTAAAACACGTGCAAGTTACAAAAATATATATTATTATATAATTTATTTATAATTATATTATTTATATTATTTGTTACATGGTCTGATTATATATATATATATATATATATATATGTATATATATATATATATTAATATATATTATAATAAGTTTTTTATTTTGCTTTCAAATAAAATATAATTCAGATTTAAGTAATTTTATTTATTATAAATAAAAAGAATTATAACATAATATATTAATATAATAATTAAATAATTAAATTAATAACAATAAAAATAAGAGTATAAAAAATATGTTAAAATAATTTTATTATTTTATTTTTAAATTTTATTTCATTTAATTTTGATTACGTCTTATTCTTGTTCAAAGACTTAACTATTCTTTAAATTGTTTAAATATAGTAAATATTATAATTTATTATTAAATAAATTTATTATTTAAAAAGTGTAATCATGTATAAATATTTTTGATTTTATATAATTTCTGTTTATTATAATTATAAATAAATAAAATTATAACATAATATATTAATTTAATAATAACATAATTAAGAATATAAAAAATATATTATTAAATAACTTTATTATTTAAATATATTTTGACAGCTCTATTTTTAAATTATATATATATATATATATATATATATACAAGCTAGCCTGTTAGGCTTAACAAGCTTTATAAACAGCTCAGGCCTGACTTATTTACTTAAACAGGTCTTAAAAAAGCCTAAACCTGATTTGTTTATTAAAAAGGTCAGGCCAGGTCATAGGCTCCTACCAGGCGGCCTAACCTGTTTCCATCCCTAGTTGTAGAGGTGATCATTCCCCTATGCACTTGGACACCTTTGAATTTATGCATAGATTTGGTCCAAAATTTGAATTTATGCATAAAATGAAGGGTTTTAGCAACAAAATCATAGAGTAAGTCATCGATTATTACAGCTCAAATGCAAGATTATTATTGAAGGCAAAAAGAAATTAGAAATTCCTATGAAATTTATGAGTTGCCTCTCACACAACGCTTCTTTAACGTCACTAGCTTGACATTTGAAGTGAGTTATGTAGGCCAGGGGTTGTGGTTGAGGTTTAGGCATGGGATATGCAGATCAATCTCCTCAACTTCCTCTAAGGGGACTGAATTTTGTAAGAAGTGCTTCAAACGATGTCCATTCACCATAAAGCTTTTGCTAGTGGAGTCATTCTTGATCTCCACTGCACCATGAGGAAATACCTTTGTTACTGTGAAGGGACCTATCCATCTTGATTTAAGTTTTCTACGCATGAGTTTGAGGTGAGAGTTGAACAAGAGGACCTTTTGACTATTGCAGAATTCTTTCCTTGATATCATCTTATCATGATACCTCTTGGTCTTTTCTTTGTAGATCCCTGAATTCTCATAGGCCTCAAGACATAAGTCCTCTGACTCTTGTAGTTGCAACTTCCTTTACTCCCCAGCTGAGTCATAATGCATATTACAGGCCGTCACTGCCCAGTATGCTTTATGTTCTTCCTTAACCGGTAAATGGCAAGCTTTTCCATAGACTTGCTATATGTTGACATTATCAAGGGTGTCTTGAATGCAGTTCTGTGTGCCCACTGTGCGTCATTGATCGCAAGTGTCGCGCTCGGACAAATTAATAAAAATTGAATTTCATAAAAATTATGTAGTAAGAGGTGCAATCTGAGTCGTCTCCCAACGATGATAATGTTATATGATTATAAAATTAGAGGGGGGTTGATTTATAGAATAATACTAATTAGAATTAAAAGTTAACAAGAATTAAAAACTCTAATCCAAGAATTTAGAAGAACTACGAGCACTTTATCACCGGATTCCAAGTAGATGCATCAACCAATAAATTAGTGATTAACATTAAATTCGAATGAAACCTCAATTCAAATTAAGCATTCATAAGAGAACCCTCATGCATTCGATTAACATACAATTCGATCAAAGTTTAGAAACCTCTAGAACCTAATCGATTTGTGTTAATTTAATTCACCAATGCCAATAATCTTAGATCTCAAACCTGAAAATCTAATTCACACTCCTTCAAGAATTAATTACATACACCAACCGAATAATATATAATCAAACAACTGCAGGATTATCAATCCGAACGAAGAACTTCAATTCGAAATCATAATTAGCAAAAAGAGAAAGAAGGAAGAGATGAAACTGAATTTGTTGTTGAATAAATTGCGAAACCAATCCTCAAGAGTGTCTCAATCCTTTTTCAATCCTTGGACTAGATGAAATCTAAGCCTCCATTAATGGAGAAAAATGAAAAGTAAAAATGGAAGAGAAAAAAAATGAGGGAGAGAAGAAGAAGAGAAAAGAGGAGAGGAGCCAAAAATAACTTAAAATTCAAAAATTCCGTTCATCACTTTGTTCCATTTTTTCGGCTATGAAAACGACCTCTTTTTGGTTCGTGGCCTGAAGGACAATTGTAGCCTTGGATGTTGGCTTCAAAACTTCACTGAAATGGGCTTAATCGGACATCTTTGGACTGAGATATAGCCCAAATACTGCACCTTGCTCAGGATCCACGACTGCAGCATTTCGACTTCTTCCAGGCCCAGTTTCAGCTTCTTATCATGAGAATTGGTTTCTGACCTCTCATAGTAATTGTGCACCTTTCTCTTAGATTTCCTACAAATCAAGAATCAAAATGAAAGGAGTTCTACAACTCAAGATATAGTCCAGAAACCAAAACAGTATCAAAATTTGACAAATACTAGAAAAATTAAATAAAGCCTAAATAAAATTCAAACATCATAAAATGATCCAATTCAACCAATTAAGCACAAAAGAGGATTAATGAGCTAGGAATGAGAGGAAATAATGTTATAAAAATCCAATTGATCAAATTCTCCCACACTTAGCTCTTGCATGTCCTCATGTAAGACACAATCAAGCAAATAGAAACATGTAACATAAAAAATCATAGAATAATCAAAACAAATAAACAAATTCTTCAATGAATCCTTAGAAGTTCTGAACTTAGGGACACAAGATCAAATAAAGCATCAGAGTTCTAAAACAATCAAACATCCAACTCCCAACCTCTCAGAAATGCAAGCTAAGCAATATCATTCAAAGTGTATAGATCAAGCATGAAAGATCTCATAAGATGGTGTATACAACTCAACTCTCAAGTGTATGGTTCAAAGTTTTTCACTCAAGTCACCTCAAAAGACAATGTATTACCATAAGCTTGTTAATCTTCTACTTCTCCATTACTTACAATCATATGCAAACACAAATCAAGAGGACTTTATTTAATGGTTGTAATGGGACTAATGTAAAATGACAAGATACAACCGAAGAGAATAGGAATAACATTGGTCCTTAGACAAATCAAGTCATAACACACATTTATTCTCTTTGGACTTCCTTTTCCCTCCATCAAAATTTTCCCATTTTCTTTGTAATAATTTATTTTTATTTTTATTTTTATTTCTTTTTCTTCATTTTTTTTTCTTCTTGCATTCTTTCCAAACCCCCACACTTGAAATGCAATAACATTAATGAAACCAATGCACTCCCTATTCCCTAAGGTTAGGTATAACATGATTTTCCACTTAAAGCTTATAATGTGCTAGAAGCCAAAGAATGGTCAATAAGGCTCAAAGGGACTAAATAAAGGACAAAATGCAAGGTAAGCTATATGGCCAAGTGGGTAAAAATTTGAAAAAAAAAATGCCTCTATCATGTTCATAATTACATATAAAAATTGTAGTCTCAAAGAAGAATCAAAACAAGTTCTAGAATGACAAAATCTAAGAGGGAAAACATACAAGAAAGAAAAGAATGGCATGAATTTCAACCATCCAAAAATAAGGCTCAAAAGCTCACAAAGGTAAAGTCTAACATACTCAATCATACAAATCAAAATCAATCACTCAATTCACATATATCAAGAGGAAAAAGCAAAAATGAAATCATGTAGGAACTCTATCCTCTTTAATGACTAATGCCTTAACTCAACAACTTCCAATTCAACAAAGGAAAACAAAACAAAAATAAAAACAATGCTAAATAATAAAGTTACTCTCCTCCCCACACTTCAACTTTACATTGTCCTCAATGTAATGTATAATGGAGATGTAAGTAAAATGTAGTAGGGAAAGGGAAAGTGGAACTCCCTAATTAAGCATAAGTGGCCGCTAGCAAGTGGACCTCCCCAATGGTCTCCAAGAGTATGTCCTCATGAAATGGCTTCAAGCGGTGGCCATTCACTGTGAGTACTTTATCCGTTCCAGGCTCTAAAATACAACGCTCTTTTAACGTCACTAGTTTGACGCCTTATGATCTTTAATTCTAGGAGATCCTTTTATTAGTAGCAGTTTCATTTGTATCCCTAGATATTCCTCTCTTTTCTCATAAATTTGGAGCACTTCATTTAATTGGGAACATGGATGAAATAGCCGCGGAGGGATTTCCAACTACTTCATGAACTTAATAAGCTTCTCTTCATGCTTTTCATTTCCTTGATGTGCAGAACATCGTGTCTTGCTGCTGTACCTAGGTTGCTCCCTTGAATATACAATGATGTAATATTTATATTTCAACTGTTCAGGAAATGACTTTAACTTAGATGCAAGGGGCAGCTTTAAAGAAGGAGGCAATGTAAAAATTGGAGCTGAATCTGCTGTGGATGCATCATGATTTACTTTTTCAGAATCTACAATAGCTACATCAAAATCACCATAAACATATGTATCAATCTCAACACAGATGCTACATTTTGCATAATCATTACATGCATCACAAGTAAAAGAATTAGGATAATTGGCTAGGTTAGGATAATTAATACATTCTAAAAATTCAGAAAACTCAGCCAAATTATCATCAACTAAATCATTCAACAAATTATCATGAAAAACTGAATGAAATGGAAGAGGAACAGGTTGCTCAAAATTTTCTTCTGCCTCAGTAGAAGTGATATGAGCAATAGGAGCAAATTTTACACTTGTTGGGTTGCAATCAATTGCTAGAGCAGTAGCATTAAGATCTTCATCTATTGGTTGCTGCTCTTGCGAGTCTTGAATGGTCTTTCTTGAACTCAAAGTAACATTCTCTAGTTCAACAACTAGTTGGGCAGAAAGATTACTAGGATCTTGAGACTTCATCTCGTTTACTTTTGTTGCCAACTGACTAATCTAATTTTTCAAGTTTTCAATGAATGCTTCTGTTCTTAGTTGGAAATTCAGATCGTTAATTGCCATCTCCCTTATCAACTCTTCCAAGGAAGGCTCATTCTTGGAAGGTGCAACATTTTGTGGTGGGAGTTGATATTGTTGCTGCGTAAAATTCTCTCATCCCAAGTTTGGATAACTCATCCAACCTGCAAGCTCATACAATGTAGGACAGAAATCAGTATGATGTTCAGGTGAATTAAAAATTTCACACAACATTGTAGCCATTTGTGACAATGTCAACTGCTCGATCAAAGAAGCTAAATCATCTAGCTTGTTCTCTAGTCTTCTATGATCAGCCATATAAAAAATTCTCTGAGCCATAATATCTAAATAAGAATGAAAAGAAATAATAATTCTTTTTTTTAGAAACACCAACCAGCCTTCGACCTATTGCCATTGCATAGATCTCGTCGAGCTATATGAAATGCATATATAACAATAAGAAATAGGAGTTGTATGCAAAAAGTTATGTCACTTTTAAGTTTGGACAGAGATTTACACGTTCAGATACATGGCCATGTACTTTTTTGACGAATGCAGAATGCAAAAATGCAGAAACACAACACAAAATGTAGAGAATTGAATGATGTAATACTAAGCAAGGATAGATGACTACCTACTATGCTATTCAAAGGCTACTAAAACAGAATGCATAGACACAATTATGCTAAATGAAAAATGCTAATTATGCAGAATTCTAATTAGATGTAAAACGCAACACAAAATATGCAATGCAATCACACTAACAAAGAATTACATAATCAAATAACATCATCATCCCCGGCAACGACGCCAAAATTTGATCGCGAGTGTCGCACTTGGACAAAATAATAAAAATCGAATTTCATAAAAATTATGTTGTAAGAGGTGCAATCCGAGTCGTCTCCCAACGATGATAACGTTATATGATTATAAAATTAGAGGGGGTTTGATTTATAGAATAACACTAATTAGAATCAAAAGTTAACAAGAATTAAAAACTCTAATCCAAGAATTTAGAAGAACTAGGACCACTCTATCACCGGATTCCAAGAAGATGCATCAACAAACAAATTAGTTATTAACATTAAATTAAACTAAAACCTCAATTCAAATTAAGCATTTACACGAGAATCCTCATTCATTCAATTAACACACAATTAAATCAAAGTTCAGAAACCTCTAGAACCTAATCGATTTTTGTTAATTTAATTCACCAATGCCATTAATCTTAGATCTCAAACCTGAAAATCTAATTCACACTCCTTCAAGAATTAATTACATACATCAACTGAATAATATATAATCAAACAACTACAGAATTATCAATCCGAACGAAGAACTTCAATTCGAAATCATAATTAGCAAAAAGAGAAAGAAGGAGTGTGAAACCGAATTTGTTGTTGAATAAATTGCGAAACCAATCCTCAAGAGTATCTCAATCCTTTTTCAATCTTTGGACTAGATGAAAGTCTAAGCCTCCATTAATGAAGGAAAATGAAAAGTAAAAATGGAAGAGAAAAAAAAACGAGAGAGAGAAGAAGAAGAGAAAAGAGGAGGGGAGCCAAAAATAACTTAAAATTCAAAATTCAAAAATTCCATTCATTACTTTGTTCCATTTTTTCGGCTATGAAAACGGCCTCTTTTTGGTTCATGGCCTAAAGGAAAATTGTAGCCTTGGATGTTAGTTTCAAAAATTCACTGGAATGGGCTTAATCAGACATCTTTGGACTGAGATATAGCCCAAATACTGCACCTTGCTCAGGATCCGCGACTGCAGCTTTTCAACTTCTTACAGGCCCAGTTTCAGCTTCTTATCATGAGAATTGGTTTCTGACCTCTTATAGCAATTGTGCACCTTTCTCTTAGCTTTCCTACAAATCAAGAATCAAAATGAAAGGAGTTCTAAAACTCAAGATATAGTCCAGAAACCAAAACAGTATCAGAATTTGCCAAATACCAGAAAAATTAAATAAAGCCTAAATAAAATTCAAACATCATAAAATGATCCAATTCAACCAATTAAGCACAAAAGAGGATTAATGAGCTAGGAATGAGAGGAAATAATGTTATAAATATCCAATTGATCAGTCATCGAGCCTTCGGCTCCAATATTTTTTGTGGGGTTGCACTACTCTCTCAAGTATTTTCTTGATTTCTCTGTTAGAGAGCTCGGCTTACCCATTTGTCTATGAGTGATAGGCAGTGGAAACTCAGTGCAAAACTCTATACTTTTTCAATAAGACTTCTATTGTCCTATTGCAGAAATGACTTTCCTCATCACTAATGATGGCTCTAGGAGTTCCAAACCTGCAAAACACGTTGCTACGGACAAAATCTGCAACAACCCTAGCATCATTAGTCCTAGTGGCCTTAGCTTTCACCCATTTCGAGATGTAATTAACAACAAGCAGTATATCAAGAAAACCAAAAGATGATGGGAATGGTCCCATGAATTTAATACCCCAGACATCAAAGATGTTACAATATAGTATGGGTTGTTGGGGCATCTCCTGTCTCCAAGTAATCACTTTTCCCGCTCTTTGGCATCTCTCACATGTGGAATATGTCTGCCATGAGTCTTTAAAAATTGAGAGCCAATATAGTCTTGCATCTAACACTTTTCTTGTTGTTCTCTGGGTCCTTGATGACCTCCTGCAGCTAAGGCATGACAGAACTGTAGTATGGATGAAATCTCTTCTTCAGAGATGACTTGATCATTGCAAAATTTTCATAAGTAGATCATCCCAAACATAATATTTGGCATCACTCTTGATCTTTTTCCTTTTAGCTCTTGGTGCATCGACTGCGAAGGCCCCTACTACTAGAAAATTAACAATGTCAGCATACCAAGGTGTCTATGAAACATATAACTCTAAAAATTGCTCATTAGGAAAGTCATCTTGAAGTGGGATAGGTTCAAGAACTCCCTCTATTCTACTTAGGTGGTCTGCTACCAAATTCTGAATTTCACTTCTATCCTTGATCTCTAAATCAAACTCTTGAAGTAAAAGCATCCACCTTATTAGCTTGAAGTAAAAGCATCCACCTTATTAGCCTGGACTTAGAATCTATCTTTTTCAATAAATACTTCAAGACAGAATGATCAGTAAAAATCATAACTTTTGACTCTAAAAGATATGACCTAAACTTATCCAATGCAAAGACCATGCTAGCAATTTTTTTTCAGTAGTGGTGTAATTACATTGTGTTGGGTCTAAGGTTCTAGAAGCATAGTAAATAATATGGGGAAGCTTACTAACTCACTGTGCCAAGACAACTCCTACTGTAAAATTAGATGCATCATATATTAATTCAAATGGCTTAGTCCAATCATGGTCAATGCTTCCTTAAGAATGTCAAATGCTTCTTTTCACTTTTCGTCAAAATTGAACTCAGCTTCTTTTTGCAAGAGTTTGGAAAGAGGGATGACAATCTTGGAGAAGTTCTCGATGAATCTCTTGTAGAACCATGCATGGCTAAGGAAAGCACAAACCTCTCAAACACAAGAGAGGTAAGGTAATTGTGCAATAACATCTAATTTTGCAGGATCTACTTGAATTCCTTTTGCAGATATAATATGACCTAGCACTACACCTTGTTCTAACATAAAATGGCATTTCTCAAAATTTAGCACAAGGTTAATGTCTATGCACTTTTTCAAAACTTTCTCTAAGTTAACTAAGCATGCAGAAAAAGATAGGCCATATACAGTGAAGATTATCACTAGAAGCTTTTCATCTACCTTTAGATAGACATACTTCAAATGTTTTGGTAAAGGTTTTAGCTCTAGTGTGGTAGGTTGCTCCATAGAGAGAAGTGATTTGGCACTTTTAGTAGAAGAAATTTCTGCAACATTCTAAGTAAAAGGGTCAGATTCAACTGTACTTGTTGAACTCAATAAATAATATTTTATTCCTGCTAATTTTTCAACCTCTTCAATATCAGAAGTTGCAGAATTTGCATTCAAAAAATAAAAAATACAAGTGTCACACAAAGAATATTTATTACAATATTCACAAATGGAATTGTCTATACATTCAAAAAAAATTAAGAGAAAAATCTTCTTCTAAAAACTCAAAAAAAATTTCATCTATCAGAGTATTAAAAAGATCAATATAGAAGATAGATTGTTCTTCAAATGGGTGCCTTATGTGCATCCAATATGTTGAAGTGCACATTATTATCCCCAAACTCCATGGTAAGTGTCTCGGCATGCATATCAATTTTCATTCTTGCAGTCTTTAAGAATTGTCTTCCTAGGATAATTGGTGTAACACTCTTCATTGATTCTTCTTATTGCATATCTAGGATGTAGAAGTCAGCTGAAAAAATGAGATCATTTACTCTGACTAGCACATAATTCCAGTTGGATTTGTTATGCTCCTATTTGCCAATTGGATAACCACACTTATGGGCTGCAAGGGTCCAAGAGACAGTGAAGTAAAAATAGATAATGACATAACATTTATGGATGCTCCTAGATCTAGCATAGCATTATGTATCCTACTGTTACCAATGATGCTGGAATGGTAAAAGTCCCTGGGTCTTTACATTTTTCAAGCATTAAAGACATTTGTTTCTCAAAGAGTGCGGAGACATTCCTACCCATGTTTATCCTTTCATTACCCTTAAGACGCCTTTTGTGGGTGCATAAATCTTTCAGATATTTGGCGTATTTAGGCATTTATTTAATTGCATCGAGTAGAGGTATATTCACACCTCTACCTTCTTGAAGGTCTCTAAGATCTCTTTTTCAGCCTCCTCAGTCTTCTTACTTGGCTGGATGACTCTTTGAGGAAATGATAGAGGAACTGCTTTGTCAACATTTCTTGCTCCCTTTTGTTGGGTAGGTGCAGGTTCTGCTTGTTCTTGAGTCTTTTCATTTCCATTTTGATCAACTGTAGTTAGAGTACAACTTGATTCTTCTTTATCCTTGGGCATTGTGGGCTCTTGCATTACTTTTCTAGATCTTAGGGTATCACACTTACATTTTTTGGGTTTACAACAGTTTGTGCAGGGAGATTTCCTGAGCCTTGAGATTGGATTTGGCTCAGAGAAGAGGCTAATTGTCCCACTTGATTCTCCAAAGTCTTAATACTAACCTCGATTCTCTACTGGAAAGTGATATTGTTCATGGTCATTTGTTTCATAAGCTCTTCTAGTGATGACTCATTTTTCAAGGGTGAACTAGATTGTGATGGAGATGGTTGGTGATGTTGTGGGGCTTGTTGTGGTTGATGTTAAGATTTATGAGGTCTACTTAGGCTAGCATGATGTGCTTGATATTGGTTGCCTTGCTGCTAGTTGTGCTGTTGTGAGTTGTCCTCCCATCTCAAATTTGGATGATTTCTCCAGCCTGATTTATATCTTTGGAAGATAGATCCTGTAACATCCTAAATTTTGTAATATTAATTATTGTTATTTATATATATCTATATATATATATATGTGTGTGTGTGTGTGTGTGTGTATGTGTGTATTTTGGATATATGTTATGGATGTGTATATATGTATGTGTATGCATGAGTAGATAGGCTGAAAATAGGCTAAGTGCCTAAGTGCAGGGTGTAATACTGGGTTGTTCTCGCTGCAGCGAGAGGATTCTTACTGTAGCGAGAAAGCCCTGGGAGGAAGGACTGAAATTGTCACCTTCTCACTGTAGTGAGAGAGCGACACTTTGGGGTGCATTTCTGGGTGAAGTCTCGCTGTAGCGAGAGAGTCTCGCTGTAGTGAGATTCTACAGAAACCAGGGTGCAGTTTCATCTAATATTTTTGTTGCAGCAAAAATATCTCGCTGTAGCGAGAGTGTCGCAACCAGAAAAGGATTTAAAGGGGGTTAGGGTTTGGGGAGGGTTATTTCTCCCTCTCCCTTTGAATTTCCTTCGATCATCTCATTCTCAAACCCTTTTCTATCTATTATATTGCCTCCAAAGCCATTCAGAAGCTTGATTAAAGGTTAAATCCATGTGGGAAACGCTTGGAGGACAAAATCTGTGAGGGGAAGCACTTCTTGGTGGATTTAGTGTATGGGTCTTCGATCTGAGGTAATAGGAGACTCTACCCTATCTCAATGTATTATAATTCTTATGTGTTTTGTTGATTAATGCAATGTGGCTAAGATAGGGAGTAGAAATGGTGTGTTTGATGGAAATTGGTGTGCATTGTGATGTGTGCTGGAATAGTTAGGCCCCATGGGGAAATTGTGTATGATGGAATGCCATCGATTGATTAATTAATAAACATTGTAAACAAATGTGAGCCCGAGGGCCGTGTAATATACATGAATGTTGGTCATGTGCTGTGTAATGTGAAATGAATGTGGGCCTAGTGCCATATATTTGAATGCAATGTGGGTTGTGTGCCGTGTGTGAATGAAATATATGTGAATGAGACGTGTAGCGCTGTTATAATGTATTGTGAATAGTTCAGCGATACACTGGGGGTGTGAAAGATGAGGACAGTAGAAATACCTTGGGGAGGAGAGAGTGGTGGTGACACCGACTGCAGAACGGGTGCACCACGGGCCACACACTTTCTTCCTGACTAGACCTTTAACCATTACCTTTGGTGAGCGACCCGTGACTGCCCACGCGGTATCCGTGAGGAGGGGGTAACTGGCGACAATTCATAGTGAAACTCTGTGATCACAATGCCACAGTGGATGTGATTGGAGTGTGTGCACATGGGATTATTATTAATTGTATTTTTCAATATGAAATGTTGTTGGTGCCGTGAGTACATTGATATTGAATGACAATGTTGTCTGTGTTTGTTTCTACATAAATGTATTGAATTTGATTTAGAGGTGAGACTCTATACCCAGTTGTGTGTTTTGGTAGTGTAGAGTACTCACTCTTACATTCATTTTTCAAGTAACTAAGACGAGCAGCACCGGACTCAGTGAAATGGGTGGATAGAATTGCTATAGGACTAAGATATAAATTTGAAAATAATGTATTTAAAAGGGTCTTGTAGTAGTGCTTTGATGAAATTGTTACCCCTTTTTCTTATTTTGAAATGTTTGATGAAACTATGGGTTGAGAACTTTATTTGAAATTAAACGTTCATTATCTCGAATTTGCCAAATTATTATTTAATGAATATTGAAATTAAGGTGTTACAAATCCCAATTGGGCTGTTGCTTGAATGCTAAAAACAAAACTTATTAGTATAAATATGTACACCATAAGCTTGGGGATTGCCTTCCAAAGTGTCAGATTCTTGCAACGTGGGATAGCTGTCTTGGTAAATGAACAAATGCCACACAATGTGGTTGAATAGGATAGTGGAGGAGGTAAGGGTACAACAACACTCTTCTGTATGGAAGCTAATTGCTTCACCATGGATGCTAATTCATCAACCTTATGTTCCACCTTACTAGGTTCAACAACTTGGATTTCACTTACACTTCTGGTAACACAAGAATTTTGCCTTGTTGCAAATTATTGGGTGTTAACAGCCATGTTTTCAATCAAATTGGGAGCTATAACCAGAGTTTTGTCTACCAATACCCCTCTACTTGCAACATCTATCATGCTTCTGTCCATAGGATAAAGTCCTTCATAAAAATAATAGACGAGCAATTGATCACTTATTCGATGGTGAGGGTAGCTGACAAACAATGTAACGCCTGACTTTTTTGTAACATTGATTATTGTTATTATTATTATTATTATTATTATTATTATTATTATTATTATTATTATTATTATTATTATTATTATTATTATTATTATTATTATATATAAATGGATGTTGGTATGTACCCTTGAGTGTGTGATGAATATTGAATGATGTGTGTATGAATGCATATGGATAAATACACAATTGTAAGAGTATATATATATATGTGTGTGTGTGTGTATGTATGTGTGGAGATGAGAATGAGAATATATATGTATGTTTAGGGTTAGACTAAATTTTGGCTAAGTGTTTTGGTGCAGGGTGTTCTCGCTGCAGCGATAGAAGTCTCGCTATAGTGACAAAGCAACAGTTTAGAGTGCATTTTTTGGTGTAGTCTCGCTGTATCAAGAGGGTCTCACTGAAGCGAGAATCTGCAGAAACTAGGGTGTAATTTTCTCTGATATTTTCGCTGTAGCGACAGTGGGTATCATTGCACCGAGACAAGCCTCGCTGTAGCGAGAGTGCCACGAGCAAAGGGGTATTTGAAAGGGTTATGGTTGGGAAAATTCATTTCCCATCTTCTCTCTTCAATCTCTTTGATCCTCTCAATCCCAAACCCTATTCTACCAATTAAATTGTCTCCAAAGTTATTCGTGAGCTAGATTGAAGGTTGGATTCGTATTGGGAACGCTTGAAGGTGAGTTTCCATGGTTAGGTTTATGATTTCTCGTCCCTACTCACTATTTTCTCAGTTCTCCTTGGGTTTTCATGGGGTTCTTCCATATATTTAGGTCAAAGTTCGTGTGGAGGAAGCGCCTACCTTGTTGATTTGGTGTGTGAGTCTTCATTTGAGATAAGGGAGACTCTACTCTATCTCATTTTGTTTAGTTTACTGTTTATTTCTTTGAATGTTGTGATGTGGCTGAGATAGAGAATATGAAATGTGTGATTTGATGAAAATTTTTATGTGTTTAGAGTGAAATGTGAGTTGATTGTGGGGTTGATATACCTTTGATTGAGAATGTATGTGAGCATGTTGAGGAATGATGATTGAATGATGTAAATGGTTGGAAATGGATATGGATGACTTGTTGATATGTTTTGTAATGGAATAATGACATATGTGTTGAGTATTGTGAATGAATTATAGGCCTATGTGCCGTGTACTGTAAATGAATGTGGGCCTTTGTGCTGTGTAATGTGAATAAATATGGGCAAAGTATGCCATGTATGAAATGCTATGGATGGTTCAGCGATACACATAGATGTGGAAGATGGGGATGGTAGAGATACCTTGGGGAAGAGAGAGTGGTGGTGACACTAACAATGAGCATGGGTACACCACAGGCCACACACTCTCCTACCTAATAGACCCCTAACCAACACCTTTGCTGAGCGACCTGTGACTACCCACGCGGTATCTGTGAGGCGAGGGTAACTGACGACCATTTATGGTGTGAAACTGTAATCACAGTGCCACAGTGAATATGGCTAGGTGCAGTAAGCACACGTGTGTGAAATGCTGGTGCAGTGAGTGCACTAGTTGTGTTTTGAATTGAAATAGATGATGAATGATGATTGTGACTGAGATTGAGATGCTTGTCTTATAGGTGCATAGTTTAAAATATGTTAGTAAATGTGTAGTATTGAGGTGAGTCTCTATGTTTATGTGTGTTAGATAGTGTAGAGTACTTACTCTTACATTTATTTTTCAGGTGACTAAGATGATCAGCATTGAACTCAGTGAAGGAAGAATGAACTGCTATAGGACTTAGATTATATTTTGAAATTATGATGTAATTAACTTAGTCTTATAGCAATATTTGATATAAACTTGTAATCCTTTATTGTTTGAACGGTTTTATGAAACTCTGTGATGAGATATTTTATTTAAATGAAAATTCTATTACTCCCATTTTGCAAAATTATTACTTAGAAATTAATTTAAGGTGTTACAATTTTGGTATCAGAGCAGTTCATCCAAACTGTGCTAGGGTAACAGGCTGAAGCGTTCAAGCTGAGTGTTGATTTATTTTGCTTACCTGAATTATAAATGTTGTAATTGACTTGATGGTTTGAATTGTGGTTTGCTGAATCTTATAGCTTAGAGTAAATAGGGCTGGTAGAGGTGGAGGAGCTAGAGATACCAATGACCTCATGGAGTGCATAGCTCAAATTCTGGAGATCTTGGGGCATAACCAAGGTGGAGAGTCGGCTGAATATCGAGGGTTGTCTGACTTCACTAGGGATGATCCTCTAAAGTTTGAGAGAGGATTTAACCCTAAGGGAGCCTAGAGGTGGTTGACGAATGTAGAGAAAGTCTTCAATGAGATGGGGTGCCGTAACAAACACAAGGTGGACTACGCTACCTACCTGTTGTGTGGGGAGGCGAAAGACTGGTGGAGGTTTTGTCGACTAGACATTGCCACAAGAGGGTGGCTACATTCAATGGGAGACCTTTAAGGCGATCTTGCTAGGGAACTACTTTCCCTGGGATCTAAGGAAGCAGAAGGCCCATGAATTCCTTGAGCTGAAGTAAGGAAACATGATAGTGGGGGAATATGCAGCAAAGTTTCAAGAGCTAATGACGTACTGGCCTCACTACTAACATTGGGATGGCGAGGAGGACTTGTGTGCTTAGTTTGAGCACAGGCTGAGGCCAGACATCTGAGCGTCAATCAGTTTGTTCTAGCTGACAGACTTGCCTACTTTGGTGAGTAAGAGTAGAGAATCTTTGAAGCCAACTCGAGGGACAAGACAGTGGATACTAGGGGAGCCAGTCCAGTGAGGCAAGATAGAAGGCTCCCTAGATTCTCCAAAGGGCCATATTCTGGCTCAAGTAATTCACAGTCTAGAGGGAGTTTGTCTCAAGAGAAGAGCAGTGGGAGTGGCTCAGGATTAGGCTCTTTTAGAGGACTGATCAAGTGCTTTAGGTGTGGAGGGCCACATATGGTGAAAGACTGCCCATAGCCAAAGATAAGCTGCAGTAACTATGGGAAACTAGGGCACACTGCTAATGTGTATTGAGCTGCCAAGAGAAGTGGTAGTTCAAGTACAGCTCAGAGACCAGAATCAAGAGGGAGCACAAGGTCGAGTACGGGGCCAAAGCTGAGTATTTCGGGTAGAGTTTTTGCCATGAGTGGAGCAGATGCTTCACAGTCAGAGGAGCTAATCTGAGGTAAATGTGTAATTAAAGGTAGATTGCTTGATGTACTATTTGACTCGGGTGTTACGCACTCTTTTGTTTCTGTGGACTGTGTGAAGAGTCGGGGTCTGTATGTGACCAAACTACCGTGCAATGTTGTAGTGACTATCCCTACAGGTAAGCCGGTTGTAATGTCATGGGTATGTTTGGGATGCTCTATAATGGTGCATGGTAGGGAGTTTGATGTGGACTTGATTTGTTTGCCTCTTTCTCAATTGGATGTAATCTTGAGAATGGATTGGCTTGCTATCAACCATGTACTACTGGATTGCAGAGAGAAAACACTGATATTTGGTGCATCGATGTCAGAAGTTCTGAGACTATTAAGTCTGGGTGCATGGGAGAACACAATGAATGCTAAGGCCTTTATGATTATGTTCTCAATGGAGGCCGAGAGCGTGGTAAAGTCGGAGTATATCTCGGTGGTGAGGGACTTCTTAGAAGTTTTCCCTAAAGATGCATATAACAATTACATAGAAAAATAATGTCTAGGTGCAGTAGAATAAAATAATAGTACTAGGCAACAAGAAATAGAAAGGAAACTACAAAACAAATGCAAAAAAAAAAAAAATGCAGCACAAAGTTAAAAGATTTTGTAGAATTATGCAGCAAACAAAGCAAAGATGCAAAAAGATTAGAGATGCAGAATAGTGAAATTAAAAACGCATAAACTAACACCCAAAAGTTGCAGAAAAATAGTAGAAATATGTACTTAAATGCATAACTACTCTATCTATTAGGAAGCTATGTCAATGCTAATGCATTCACAATGCATAAAAATTCAAAAATAGAACATTAAAACAGAGTGTTTAACAAATTCAATGCCAAAATTAACACCAAAGTTCCCAGCAACAGCACTAATTTGATGTTCACTTAGATTGCATAAAGATTTGTTTTTAATCTTCATCAAAATATGCAGAAAATTTTTTGTATAGTCTAGGATGCAAGCCTAGGTTGTCTCCGATAACTTTGGTTGAGAATATGCATCAAACATCTTACTAACATTCACTATGAAAGTAATTAAATGGGAGGTTTTTGTGTGATTCCAAATTCAGTATAAAGAGAAAGAAACAAAATTATAAAGTTCAATCAATAAGATGCAACAATCCCTAGTTCGTTCACTTGATTCTATCCCTATTCCTCTCAGGATTTAATACTCTTCCTTCTCCTCCTAGAAGTAGGCTAATTTATCAAGCAAAAATTAATCTTATACTTCCATATGAATTAAGCAATTCAATGGACTCCAATATCTTTTTCCAAGATTACGCAACCTTAAAAATAAACCCATAATTAAGTAATTCAAATTTAAAATCTCATTAAAACGAATTAGGGTTAATTAAGCAATCTCCCCTTCTTTCAACCATTAATTTAATTCAAGAGATTAGGAAGAAGAAATTCATGGAGAAAAATGAATTATATTAATATTCAAAACTCAAGAATTCAAGAATCTAAATGAACTCACTAAGGATTATAAAAGGTTTAGCTCTCTATACGGATGAGTCTTACAATTACAAAGTGAAAGTGAAGGGGAATCAATAACATCAATGTAAAAATCAAAGAGAAGTAAAGAGAAAATGGAAATCAAACCTTAGGTCGGATCCTTAACTGTCACCCAAGGCTGACCTAAGCTCTACAAGTGTTTTCAAAATGGTAAAAATCTAAAAGTGTAAAAAGCTCTTCAATCCTAATTTTCAAAAATCTATTTATAGTCAAGTGAACTTCATCCATAGTAGCTACTATCATAAGTGATAGTAGCTACGCATAGCCTCCCAGTCCTGTCATTCTTCTTTGAAGTTGTCACTATAGCAAGTGATAGTGGCTACATGCGCTGGCTACATGCGCTGAGCATAGCTACTATAGTGAATGAAAGTTTCTACGCGCAACGCTGTAATTTGGCTTTTGCTGTAGTTGTCACTTTCGCTTCTTATAGTGGCCACGCAAACAGGTCTATTGCAATCTGGGCTCTCTGAAGTGTTCATTGTCACCACTAAAAGTGATCACTTTGATCTACCCTCTAGATCTAGCTTGTTGTACTGTCCACTATCACTTCTGAAAGTGGCCACTTTCACCTCAAATTTTCTCAAAAATAAAAATCCATGGAATAAGTCTAAAAATTTCTGCTCAATTATTCAAATGATCAAAATTGTAAATTATATCTAAGTAAATCAATGAAAATTAACCAAAAATTAAGAAAGTTATGATATTTGACCTAAATGAAATTTTCATATTATTTACACTTTCTAAGTTTACTTTTTCTATTAAAAAACACTAAAAAGGCAAATAAAAATTTAGTAAAATATAAATTCATTAGAGGACAATTAATATGATAATTTAGTTTTCTTTAAATTGTTAATTGAGAATCCTAAAAAAATATATCAATGAGATTTCAAATTTTATACATATTCACTTATTTAAAATCTAAATACTCAGAAATTTTTTTTACATCCATCTATTTTTTACTTATTTTATTCAAATAATTTATTATATTTTTGTATTTATATAGAAAAAATTATTTAAATGAAAGTAGGATGTTACACCTTGCTTTTCAAATTATATTTTTTTCTTCTTTTCCTTTTTTCAATTATCCTCACTCTTTCTTAGTTTTTGTTTTTATTGTTCTTTCTTTCTTTTTCAATTTCTATTTCTAGTTTCTATTTTTTTTTCTTTTCTCATAATTTCTTTGTAAATTTTATAATCTTCATCTTCCTATTTTTATTTTCAAAGATCATAATTTACTATTTCCTAATTCCTTGATTTATGCTTAAAAGACTATAAGGTTTTCAGTGTTGTTTGAATCAACTCTCTTTCCCCTTTTCGGATGGATTCGACTATATAATGAACTAACTCTATTTGATTTTTTTATGATGATTTTTTTTTCTTTTATTGTCAGAAATTTTTGTTTTAGTGATTAAATTAATTTTATAATTTTTATTTATAATATAAATAAAAATAGATAAAAATATGAAATAAAATAAGTATGAAATAAAATTTAGGGTTCGCATAATTTAACAAAAATGCACATTCACAAAAAAAAAAAAAAAAAACAAAAAAAAACACTAACTGCGAATAAGTCATAGGCGAGTATATCTTTAACTCTTTTTTCACTAAGTGAAAAGATAATATATAAATGAATAAATATATTTTAATTCTTTAAGTTGTAGAGAAGGTAAATGAAAGTAGATTTCAACAAATAAAAAATTACAAATTAATTATAAACTTTTAGTAAAAGTTTTATTATATTATTTCTTGATTTTTACTTTTATAAATACTTATTGAGAATTTTATCTAAATTTAGACTGTATATTATCTCTTATTGTTATAACATTTTTACAAGTTAGACATTCAAAAGTTTAATAATTATTTTATATGTAAACCAACATATAAAGATAATTTTATATTTAAGATGTTAAATAAAAAATAAATTAAATTTCATAATTTTACAAACAGCTTCAAATCATAAATTTTAAATATTAAAATAAGTTTGTGTTAAGTAAATATTTATACAATTGAAAAATACCTATAAAATATACTACGATTATGTAACTTAAGAATATATTACCATCTCGTGAGATTATAAAATTATGACTTAAATATATTTAGTTCCCCTTTAGTAAATTTGTTTTGGTCCTTCCATATTAATTTTTTGATTTTGGTACATATATTTTAGTAAATTATCATTTTAAGTCGCTTTAGCTAGCATGATCCAACTAAAAACAGATATTTAACAATATTTTAGTGGATAAAATCAGCAATAAGGACTAAAAATAAAAATTAGTGAAAATATAAGGATTAAAATTTTAAAAAAAATTATCTTTGAAGGGTGTAAAACAAAAAAATTTGTTAAAATATGATAATTATATCATATTTAAGCTTAAAATTATTATTTAAATTCAAAAGTTTTAAACTATAGTACATAAGTTTTTTAATATGATTATTATATTAATTTTCTTTATAAAAACCATAATTTTTATACGTAGCAAGAGTTGCATCAAATAATATAATACATTTGAGTAAATTTCGATAAATATTTTTCTTACACATAAAAATATCTTACATGTAAAACATAAAATCTAAAAATTTGAAAAGGTCATGCCCTTTTCAACTTATCATAGCTTTGCCTCTACTGCCACTTTAGAATTTCAGTACTAGTTATTTGTTAATTTTAATAAAGAATTAAATTAAGCCTTGACACTGCAATAAAAATATATTAGAGAATAATTATGCGTTATTTCAAAGAATCATCAAATTACTTTAACAAGTATTATCTTTAACAAATCTAAAATTTAAATTTTATGAGTTATTTATTATAAATTAAAATTAATTTATTTTTACGTTTAAACTCAAGTTTATATATTTAAAAGTTAAACTTTTTTTATCTGTAAATTTTTTTTATTATAAACTAAAATTAATTCTTTTTCTTGTTTAAATTTGAATTTATATGTTGTGTTAACTAAATAATTTATATTTAAATGAATTGGTAACTAGAAAAAAGAAATAAAGTAATAAAAGACTAACTTTGTTAATGTAAAGAAAACAAAAAAAAAAGAAAATTTATCAAACTACTCTGAGTTAAATGATATTTATGTGTATTTATAAATTAAAATTTATTAGAATTTTTTAAAACATAATTAGTTAATCATTCTCTTTTAAATAGCGATTATATATAACTATTTATGAAATTACTTTTAATTATAATTACTCTCTAAATTTATTTTTAATAAACTGTTATATTATTTGATTTTACAAGCAATCACTTCAAAAATCGTAAAAATTGTAAAATAATTTAGTGGAAATAGACGCTTTTTCTTGGTAGAAGCTACACTCAAGGTCTCTAAATGCAAAATCTGCTACTAACATAAGCATTTATGCGATGCACATTACATCTAATCTCGAATAATCTAGGCTAGAAGGTATATAGAATGTACGTGTGTGCGTATTAAAACACACGCAAATATACATAGATAGACACAAAAGAAAAAATAATTAAGGAATCTTCATGAATGTTGCATTGACAATCTGCATCAAACTTTGATTAGAATTTGTGAAGTTATATTAGGGAGTTTCGGATAAGTTAGCTATTGGTTGACGGAGTTAATTGATAAAACAAACTTATCTAGTCATGTCTTCAATGTTTAGACTTTGTTATCCCATAATCACATTACTTAATGAAAGTTGACATTTGATTGAGGTACGGCTAATGGTGAAAAATAAAGCAAAGTCGTTGTGTCTGCATCATGGATGAGAGAAATTGTCTAAAATGTGACCATATATATAATCTATCTTTGTTATTATATTTTGCACTACAATTACCTTCCACGTAAGATGATTGCTATTTGTCCTTACAAAATTTTGAGAAGTTTAAATACATTTATTATATGCTTCAATAAAAATTTAAGTATATGTGTTAAATTCTTTCTACGTCATAATAACATTTATTAAAGATATGTTCAAATAATTTTTTTTAATTGTTGTAATTAGAAAAATAATCTCATGAGAATCAATTTCAGATTTATTTTAAAATTCAAAGTTAAATTTGATAATTACATTTTAACTCTCTTTCTATATTGTGTTATTTCTATTTTTACAACTTTTGTTAAGAAGACTTAAAAGGTAAGTTGAGTTTCATGCAAATCTTTGTTGATTTGTCAAAATTATTGGCATAACTTTCAAATTTATTATTAAAAATTTAAATAAAAATCAGTTCTTTATAAGTATCTAATAAAAATAATTGTGAATAAAAATTAACTCTTTCTGCATTGAAAAGTGTTACCATTACACGAGGAATCACTAAAAGCTTAAAAAAAGACATCCTTGTTATAATCAAGTTCCAAACATGTACCCTTGGTATTAGTTTTTATCTCAATATTAAATAAAAATTTCAGTTATGTACCAAAAATTATATCCTTTTAAATATGTTGAAATCTATTATATCCTTTGAATAAATTTCTTTCCTGGTATGTTAAATATCTTATACTCAAGTTTTTTTGGTCTAAATCAAAGGTATTCTCTTTTGGAGGTAATTTTGTTTGAGCAAAACTCTCTAATTATTTAATACAATTACATTTATTAGGACACAAAATTAAGACTATAGGTTAAGTTAGAACAATTCTTTACCAGTTGATCTATATATTCAGTAATTCTTATACCTAAGTTTAAACTTGATTGAATGAAAAATATAATAAAATAATTTTTTTTTTATCTTATTATACTTTTTCATATTTATTTAATTAATATGATAATTTTATTCTAAGGACTTATTCTATCCTTATTTTTTGCATTAATTTTATTTTATATGATAGCTTGGATTAAAAATAAATAAAATAGAATAACACACTGTATCTAATCTATTATCAGTAGAGTTGATAAAATAAGTCTACTCAATCAGTTCAAAATTCACATGATAAAATATAAAATTTAATTCTAAATTTTGAATATAAATTAAATTTGAGTATTTTTTGGCCTTGATCTTATTAAACTATATAATTTAAGCTTTATCAAGTTTATATACTACTTTTGTGAGACTAAATTTAATATGAATCTTTTGACCCGCCCTACTAAAGTTTAACACTTGCAATGGAATATCACGAATAAATTAGATAGCTTGTTTTTCCACTTTAATTATTTTAATATGCATAACAAATAATTTATTAGATTATTAGTATGCTTTAATTATTTTGTTTTCATATAACTCTTATTATTAAGAATTATTATAAGTGGATGCTTATCTTTCTACCTTCACATATTTTTTGAAATTTAAAAGGTTTTAATCATTTGTTTAATTCACATTTAAATAATAAGACTCTTAAATTATAAATTTAGACTTATAAATAAAACATCTTATTTATATTAGAAAGATGTGAAATAAAATTGAGATTTTTTTTTTATCTACCTATTATAATTTTATGTTATAATTTTATAGTATGTTGTTGACTTGAAACTATAATTCACATTTTTACAAGAACAAAACATTCTAAAATAAGTATGATATTCTTTCATTTTTTATTTTTCTTTTATAGAAAGATATCATTATTTATTTGCTTTAATTCAAAATATTGTACTTATAAACATTTGCCAACAAAAAAGTTTACTAGTAATTTAGAATTTGCAACACTAGATTATTATTTATATAATTAATATAATAATTTACCTCCTTCGCCATTAATTACTTTTTTTTATTATTTTATTTAATTGAATGTTTGATTTTATTTTTACATATAATTTTTTAAATTTTGATTATTACAATATTTAGATGATATCTAACTTATTTTTATATTTTATGATAGTATAAAATATGTCAAATTTTATGCACCTTAAATTTGTGACACTTGACATTATGTGAAAAAAATCACTTATCATAAGTATTAGATACTAAAATTCATTTAGATGTGAAAAATGTTGGAGATACTGGTAAATAATAAAATGTGCTTCTACAATAGTACAATAATTACTCAACTATCATGGGCTAAAATTAGAAATAAATTTCACATATATATACAAGATGATATTTGTGAACCAATGAACCTATCATGTGGACTATGTCTTGATAATGCTGTCAAATTTACATCCCAAAGTAAATTTACATTTCCAGCTTTTAACAGGACTGTTCCTGACTTTTTTGGGACCCTAGACAAATAGAAAATTAGGGTCCTTTAAAAAAAATTATAAAACATAATAAACAAAATAAAAACATATATTAATAATTTTATTAAAACAATACATTTTTTTAAGTGGCTATTATTTTTTCTAATAAAATTATTAAAAAAAATATTCTTTCAGTCAAACAATTCTTATATTATAATTAACTACAAAAACACAAAAAATCATAAAAAAAAATAGGTTTTATGAGCATTTTCAGATACAAAATTATTAATGATAACATTAACATCAATGTTTTCTAAAAAAAAATTTATCGATTGATAAAATTATAAGACCATTCAACCGTTTTTGTGACATTGATGATATTAGGTAGATTTTGATTAACTTTAACTCTAAAAAACTTATTTCAGTTGATGATATAGTCACCGAGACCGTAAGAAAAATTATATAAGTGATTAAAATATTTAGATAACAATCTGCAGATTTAACAAACTTCATAACTGCTTAACTTTTTGGAGAAAAATAAAATTCTCCATGAGCTTTAAAGCTAAGAAGAATAGAATTTTGAAATTAAATGAAGTTTTGAGTCTACAGAAGTCAAGAAATTAACTACGTTTATAACAAGTGAGGTGCGATGAATTAAAATATTTTTTTTGTTTTTCTATTTTTTTTTCAATTGCAAATTATAAGAGTTAAAAAAATTTTCAAGTGAAAGTGGAACACGATTTTTATTTTGGGCCCTCTTTTAAACTTGGGCCCTAGGCGATCGCACCTCTAAACTACCCTCAAAACTGGGCCTGGCTTTTAATGATTATTGCATGTCTATTGGAATATATATTAAGCATTTAGTAGCTTATATACATGCTTAAAATAGACTTGTTGAATCATTTATCAAGTATTTTGATGAATCATATTATAATGACATTTTAGTATCCTTAGCACTACCTCTTTACACCATTTCCATGATTACTTCATCATTTTAAGCTAGTTTTAGTGTTTGAGCATATTTAAGCTTAATTAGTAATTCTACCTATTTCTTCCATTTTAGTACTTTTGATCTCTACTTACTATTTTTATCATAATTATTGATGGATGTGGGGTTTTTCAGTGATTTTTATTGTGTTAGAAAGTTGACTCAAATAGCTTCAGTTTGACACCTTATTTGCTGAATTTGAAGTTTTGAAGAAAGTTACACGCATTTGAGCCCTCAAATGCGTGTAACTTTCTTCAAAATTACAATAATTAATTAACTATTCATTAGTAGTCTTCAATTAGGATTTTGGCCTCATTAGACTTTGTGATCCATTTTATTTTTTGAACTTATTATCTTAGGTTTAGTTTAGGATTAGCCTTTATAAGGAGAGAGGAGTTGGAGGAATTAACTACCTTTTTTGCACTTTCTTCCTTTTTATGTTTTTGTCAACTTTGGATTTTAAACTAATATGAATTCTTTCTCTCTCTTTTTTTCTCTTCCTTCTTGGAAATTTATTTTTTCTTTTCCATGATAATTGCCTTTCAACCTATGTTTGTGTTTACAAAAGTGATGGAGGAGTAATTTCATAAATCGATCTACAAATTCTTTCCCTTAAAGTGATGAGGTAACATTTTATATTTCAATACAATTTGAAATCTTATTTCTTACATTTTCAATTTTGTCGCAATTGCTTTTAATTGGTCTCATATTATAACACCCTGAATTTTTGTAACCTTGATTATTTATATATATATGTGTGTGTGTGTGTGTGTGTGTGTGTGTGTGTGTAAACGTAATTGAATATTGGAATTGGCACTTGAGTGTGTAGTAAATGTTAAACGGTGATGTGTATGAATGCATATGAGTGCGGATAGATGTGTAAATATGATTGGATTGGATTTTCTGATGCTGAAAATAGGTTAAGGGTGTAATATTAGGTTGTCCTCACTGCAGCGAGAGGATTCTTGCTGTAGTGAGAGGACCTTGGGACGAAGGATCAAAACTGTCGCCTTCTCGCTGCAGCGAGAGACATCTCGCTGCAACAATAGAGTGACAGTTTAGGGTGCATTTCTGGGTACAATTTCGCTGTAGCGAGAAGGTCTCGTTGTAGTGAAATTCTGCAGAAACCAGACTGCAGATTCCTCTGAGTTTTTCATTGCAGTGTGAGGGAAGACTTGTCATATGAGGTGTATCCAGTGAGGATCGTAGATCATTGTATTAAACAGCTGTAGCGAGAGTGTCATGATAAAAAATGATTTAAAGGGGTTTAGGGTTCAGAGAAGGTTATTTCTCCCATACCCTTTGAAGTTCCTTGGATCCTCTCATTCTCAGACCTTTTTCTACCGATTAAGTTGCTACTAAAGCCGTTCGGAAGCTTGATTGAGGGTTAAATCGGTATGAAGAATGCTTGGAGGTGAGTTTTAATGGTTAGGGTTTCCATTTTCATATCCTATTTCTCTATTTCTCAGTTTCTTGGGATTCTCATGGAGTTCTTCCATGTATTTTAGGCCGAAATCTGTGTGGGGAACACGTCTGACGTTAAATTTGAGTGTGGGTTTTCAATCCAAGGTAAGGGGGAACTCTACTCTATCTTAATGGGTTGTGATTCTTGTGTATTTTGTGGATTATTACAATGTGGTTGAGATAGAGAATAGGAAATGTGTGTTTGATGGAATTTGATGAGTAATGTGATGTGTGATGGAATAGTTGGATCCCGTGGCAGTGATTGTGTATGATAATATACCATTGATTGGTAAATTAATGTTATTATGAAAAAATAAAGACTATATGCCGTGTATTGTGGTTAAAACATGGGCTATGTGCCGTGTAATATGAATGAATATAGGTTATGTGCCATGTACAAGCATGAATATTTCGTGTGTGAATGAAATGTGTGTGAATGGGGCATATTGGCATCGTTATAATGTACTGTGAATGGTTCAGCGATACACTAGGGGTGTGGAAGATGAAGACTGTAGAAATACCTTAGAGAGGAGAGAGTGATGGTGACACCGACTGTGAAATGGGTGCACCACGGGCCACATACTCTCTTCCTGACTAGACCTCTGACCATACCTTTGCTGAGTGACCAGTGACTGCCCACGTGGTATCCGTGAGGCGAAGGTAACTAACGACCATCCATAGTGAAAATCTGTGATCACAATGCCATAATGAGTGTGGTGGCTTGCCTTGAGTGCGTGAATGTGCATGAGTATATGTGTACTTTGCGTGAAGTATAGGCAAGGTGAGACTCTATAATAGTTATGTATTGAGTAGTTCAGAGTACTCACATTTATATTCATTTTTTAGGAAATTAAGACGATCAGCACCATACTCAATAAAGGGACGGATGGACTGCTATAGGACTTAGATTTTATTTTGAAAATATTATAATTGAACTAGTTCTATAGCAGTTATTTGATATTAATTTGTAACCCTTCTCTTATTTTGAAATATCTTATGAAAATTTAGTTATTCAAATTTTCAAAATTATTATTTAATTAAAATTAAATTTAAAGAATTACAATTTTGGTATCAGAGCAGTTCATCCAAACTGGACTGGGGTATCGTGCTGAAGCATCGAAGATAAGTGTTAGTTATATTGTTTGCCTGAATTATAAATGTATTATTGATTTGATATGCTGGACTGTGACTGTTAAATTGTGTAGCTTAGATTATGACTGGTAGAAAAATCATGCATCCCTCCCAACCATAGTTAATGTCCTGAGGATCCACTAGATATAGTTTCAACAAGCCTAATAAGAAAAGCATCAAAGTAGAAAGTTTATGAGAAAATATCTTGAATGACATGCATAATTTGGAGGAAATGAAGATTGAGAGACATTCATTGATGTTTTTACACTCACCACTTATGACATTGTTCTTTTCCTTAGGCATGATACCTATGTCAACTTAGCTGTCATAAATGTGTCTTTAGTACACTGTGCTATAAACAAGCTTTTTGAGCATTAATTTAGACAGCGATTAGTAGAAACCGCTTTGTAACAATATATTTAGAGAGAGTTAGCATTAAACCACTCTTATATATATACACTTCTGAGAGCGGTTCTCTATTAACCACTCTTGAAAGTATATTTGACAGAGCAATTAATAGAAAATCACTCTCATACTATACTTTTAGGAGCAATTTTTTGTTAATCGCTCTCTAAAGTCACACATTGGAGAGCGGTTAATAAAAACCACTTTCTAAATTCATTGTTGGAGAGCGGGTTCTTCTTTAACTTTTATAAATAAAATATGCTCAACTCATGAATCTCTTCATCTTGCTAACAAATTTGGTCTTCTCTTTTATTGCTGTAAGTAAGTTCTTTTCATCTTTTCTGTCTTAAAAAAGATGGTGTCTTTGGTCTCTTTCACATCTGTAAGTTCTCTTCGTTTTCTCTACTCTCGTCATCTTCTCTGCGCTAACATCTGTAGGTACATTTTTCACAGTTCTCTACATTATCTCTTTCTTTCTTTTTCTCTTTATTAACGGTGAATCATTCATTCTGTATTTCTTTTTTCTTTTCTCTCTATTAACAGTGAATTATCTTACTAATTTATTCTTTTTTTTATTTTATTTTTACTTACTTGTGTTTGGTTCATGCAAATGTAGACTGTTTGGTTAAACACAACATATATACTCAAGATTTAATTTTGATTTGTGATAAAAATAAAGAAATTTCAAATGTCAAACCTATAAATTAAAATTTAAACATAACAATAAATTAATTTTGTTTTACAACAGAAAACTAACAAAGAAATAAATTTCAAATTTTAAATTCATGGTTTACACTCATGCTTTAGAAAGCAGTAACCATTCTCTAAGTTTACACCTATATGCGAAACCACTCTTTAATCTTAACATTTGAGAGTGATTGTTTAACTATTCTCTTAAATACAACACATTGGATAAGGTGAGATTTTAGAGTAGTTCTAAATGCTCTCAAATTTACAATAGAACCACTCTCACATCTCCTTTCTGGTGTAGTATAAAAATAGGTCTAAAAATTCCATCACCACGATACTAGCCGATGCATGTTATACATTGAACTTTAGCTATGAAATGAAGAAGATAATGATTATATATTCATTGCTTATGCTTTATATATGACTCACAACTCATGTTTTCAAAAGGGTAAGTGAAATTAGATGTCCAATTACTAATTTGTTGAGGTTTCATATTGGCCTAAAGAATAACAAAAAATGGGCAAACGACTTAACTAGCTTCAACGAAGGATTCATTAGGTGACACACTCCACAATAGTTACTGACTCTCATTTTTCTCATATAAGTATTTAGTATTGTATCAATTACAATCTTATTATGGGTCTTTACATTCTTGTATCAAACCCTACTATACACAAAAACTACAATCTTATTCCGTCACATAATATGCACCCCTACCCTTGAAAAAGAAAAAGAAAACATTTCTATGCAACCTTTTGTAGCTCAATTGAATAACATAAAAATTTTCTATAGTGAGTAACACAGCAAAAACTTCAATTCTTTCTATGGTTCTTTATGAACTATCTAATATAGATGAGTTTTTGTAATTCACTTGCTCTAACATAAGGGTAAAAACTTCAAGAGTTGTTTACGACGATGATGAATAAAAAACATAGTTTCCTGTAAAAGATGCAAGATAACATCAAACTCCTCGACTTAAGATCCAGTGTCAATGTCTTTGTAGGTAATGACAATAACCTCCTTACATATGTTTGACGATGTTAGTGATATGCATTCCAATGTTAGATGACGGCGGTGCCACCACTTCTTGGGATACATTTGGACTGTTTCTACACAACTTAGGGTTGAAATTGTAACTAATTTTATTTTTCTCAAATAATAGTTATTTTATAATTTTAAAATTAATTTTGGTGTTTACTTTTAAAGTCTCATCTCTTAAGTTAATGATTATTAATATATATTGATTGTTCAAATTTAATTCAAAAGTTTTTTTTTTACACTATATGATAAATGTGTTTTATACATGCGTTTGAGTAAACCTATGATTAAAGAGGTTATGTAGCAGTGTCATTTTATATGCATATTCTGTTTGATTATTGTAAAAACTACAACTAAAGTTTGACATTTTATTTATCTCCCACATTTAATAGATTTCCTACCATTGTGGTCGACATCAAGGATTGAATTTTAGCTCTAAAGGCCTTTTAGGAATACAAACCAATCAGTGTAATTCTTTATATGTAAAACAAAGCTTTACACCCATAAGTAACTTAAAATAGGACAAAAAGGGAGTGTGTTTTTTTATTCTTTCTTTCAGAATTTATGTGAATTATTATCCCTTAAAATTTCTAAAAAAAAAGATTTTGCTACAATGTAATGGATCAACGATTAACACGATTCTTTGTGTCAATTACTATTGTATATTTACTTTCATTACATGCATTATTGGTTAGCATTTATTAAAGGAACATGCTTATTATCATCCTTCAACACTATGCTTTACTTTATCAATTTTGAAATAAAGTAAGGGATAATGATCAAACTTTTTTTTTATATTGTTAAATGAATTATTATCCTTTTAGGTATCAACTTTGGTTTAAATAAACATGAATAATAATTTCAAAGAGATTTCTAAAGGAGTAATTATTCATACTTTTCTTGTATCATGCATCCTCTTCTTTTGTTTTATTGATATAAGCGCCTTATCGATACTTAGTCCATTCAGAATCAATGTTGATTCTTGCACTTTATAAATAATTCATATGTTTAGAATTAATATTGATCCTCGTTGTTACTAGTATCTTACGTCAATGAAGCAAACACTAAATTTTGAATAATTTTTCAATATTTTATTTTCATTTTTAGGTTAAGAATCACAAAGTTAATTAAGTATATAAGAAAAATGAAAATTAATGTGTGATCAACTAGCAATGGAATGGAATGAGATTAATTGAACTAAAAAAAGGTTGATTTGAAAGTTAAAAGGTTGTATGACTAATCATAATAGCCCTAACTCAGTATTATGATTCTCTAATGACATGTTTCACTTTTTAACATTTTCAATTGCCTTTGAAACTAGGAAAATTTAAGCAAATTCTAGATTTTCTTTTAGAGGAATAGCAACCATATCGTTCCATGGAAAATCATGCATCCCACCTAACTATACTTATCATCCTAAGGATGCACCCGATAAATTTGCAATAAGCTTACCAAGAAAAGTATCAAAGTAAAAGGTTTACGAAAAAATTTCTTGAATAACATATGCATAATTTGGTAGGAAATGAAGATTGAGAGGCATTCATTGATGTTTTGGCACTCACCACCTATGGCTTTCTTCTTTTTTGTAAACATGATACTATGTGGACTTAATTGTCATAAATGTGTCTCTAATACATAAAAATTAGTGTACAAATTTTGTCACCATGATACTAGCCAATGTTTATTATACATTGAACTTTAGCTATGAAAGGAAGAAGATAATGATTATATATTCTTTGCCTATGCTCTATATATGGCTCATAACTCATGTTTTCAAAAGGATAAGTGAAATTATATGTCCAATAACTAATTTGGTGAGATTTTAGATTGGCCTAAATAACCAAAAATGGACAAACTGTAACACCTTAACTTTAATTTCAAACAAATAACAATTTCACAAACTCAAATAATAAATTTCATAAAATAATTCAAAAATGAGGAAGGGTTATAAGTTCATATCAAACAACTACTACAGGGCTAGTTCAAATACAACAATTTCCAATTAAATAATACTAAGCTCTATAGCAGTTCATCCGTCCCTTCACTGAGTCTGATGTTGATCGTCTTGATTACTTGAAAAATGAATGTAAGGGTAAGTACTCTACACTACCAAAATACACAGTCAACTATAGAGTCTCACCTTCAAACTACTTTAAATACACTTAGACAAGTATATGAAAATATACTCACAAGCAGCATTGCAGTACAATTTCATTTCAACTAAACATTGGTGCACTTATGGCATCCACAACATTTGATGTTCATAACTCACAGCATATTAAACCAGCATTGGCACGCCCTATCATAGTATTTCGTACTAGCGATTACTCACCCTATTCACATTGTTGTACACCAGTGGCTACCTGCCCCATTCACATTATTATACACCAGCGACAACTCACCCCATTCACATTGTTGTATACCAGCAGCTACCCGCTCCATTCACATTATTGTATACGGGTGGCAACCCGCCCTATTCTTTATTAGATATCGGCGACTACCTACCCCATTCACATTATTGTATACCAGCGGTAACCTACCCCATTCTTTATTAGATACCGGCGGCTACCCACCCCATTCTCAATATTTCATAATACATGGCACGAGGCCCACTTTCCTTTATAACACGCGGCATCTAGCCTACTTCCATACTATTCAGCACCTAGTCCATATTTATTGTATTACACAGTCCTCGGCCCACATTGGTTCACATTATTCATTCGAAACATACAGCACAAGTGCCCATACCTATTCATAATATTCAGCATACAAGTCCACATTCTATCACACAATATTTACATAAAATTCCTATTTCTTGATTTCGGGTAAACACACAAAATCTTCACGTGTCACGACACATAGTCCACCTTACATTCCTCAGCAATTTCTTATTCTCTAATTCAACCACAACACAATATGCGGCAAAATAACAAAAAATCACATACAAAAGAGTAAGGTAGAAGCCCCTCTTACTTTGAATTGAAGACCACACACAGATTCAGCCTCAAAAATGTTCCCCGCACGGATTTTAGCCTAAACACACGGGTTATTTCCATGAGAACCTAGAAATCATCCCAAAAATAGAGAAACAGAATGAAAAATGAAACCCTAACCACTAAAACTCACCTCGAAGCATTCTCCACACAAATCTGAGCTCTAATCTCGCTCACAAACAGCTTTAGAGGCAATTAATCGGTGAGAAAGGGGTTTGGAGTCGAGAGAATCGAAGGAATCTAGGGGAGAATTTGAGAAATAACTTTCAAATCCCTAAACTCTCTTTTAAACCCTTTAGATCGCGACACTCTCGCTACAGCGATGTTCTCTCGTTGCAGCGACACCCTCTGTCTCCATAGCAAAAATCTCAGAAAAAACTGCATTCTGGTTTCTGTAGAATTTTGCTATAGTGAGTCTACACCCAGAAATGCAGTCCCCACTGTCGCTCTCTCGCTACAGCGAGAAGGCGACAATTTAGCCTTTTTCTTCCCAGGACACTCTCACTACAGTGAGAATCCTCTCGCTACAGCGAGAACACTCTGCACCAGCTACTTAGCCTATTCTTTCCAGCCCAGTCCAGTCTAGTCACACCCTCATAACATCCCCGTATTTATTCACATGTATATGCATATATATACTCATATGTTATTACTACATATTAAAATGCCATTCACATTTCATCATTTCGCACTTGAGTGCACATTCAAACATTCATTCTCATATAAATATTCATATATATATATACATCAACAATAATGATTAATATTATCAAAATTTAGGGCGTTACACAAACCACCTAACTAGCTTGAATAAATGACTCATTAGGTGGCACACACTATGACAATAGTTAACTTTCATATCATTGTGTAAATTTTCTAGATGTTCCTCTGATGAGTACTTAGTGTTGTATTAATTACCATCTAATTATGGGTTTTTGCATTCTTGTATGACCCTATTATACACAAAAACTAAAACCATATTTCCTCTTGTAATATGTAACCCTACCCTTGAAAAAAAAAATTCACCCACTTCCTATAAAGCAACAAAATCCCTTTTACATGCATTATATATTTCACATGTTTCTTTTCATATTGCTATATGAATTAGTATCCTTTTAGGTATCAACTTTGGTTTAAATAAAAACAAATAATAATTTTAAAGAGATTATTAAAGGAGTAATGATTCATACTCTTCTTGCATCATGCATCCTCTTATATTTATTTCATTGATATAAGCGCCTTATGGATGGTTGCTTCATTATAATCAATGTTGATCCTTGTACTTTATAAATAATTCATCAAATTAATATTGATCCCTATTATCATTAGGATCTTACATCAATGAAGCAAACATAAAATTTTGAATAATTTATCAATGTTTTTGTTTTCATTTATAGGTTAAAAATCACAAAGTTGTTTAAGTGTTTAAGAAAATTGAAAATTAATGTGTGATCTGTTAGATTATTTTAATAATCTTGTTATAGTGGCCTATGTAATTTATAGCATGACTCTAATTAATGATTTAATGTGATGATAGTTAAATATAAAATATAGAGTCATTGAGGGTATAATTATAAATACAATTATAAGGAAACCCTCTCCTTTCCCTTCATATAAATTAAATAGCGGTTACCAAATGAGAGTGATGGCATTCTCTATTTTTCACTTTCACGATTTCTAAGTGAGCTCACGGTAAACGCATAAGGGAACTTTCTCTCAACCATCCGAGAGGAGCTCAAAGAGGAAGGAAGAGTTGGAGAAAATACCAAGGGATCAACAACATCAAATAGAGAGGTAACATCAAGGAATAATGGATTCAGGTTAGTGCTCTATAAACCCTTAATTGTATGAGAATCATATATTGTATTGTGAGAACAACGTAATTCAAGATCTCAAAGGAAAAGGTAATTTCATAATAGTCATTGCATAATAGAAATTACATAATGGATTAAAGAAAATTCTATCAGTTGGTATCAGAGACTAGATTGTGAATTTCATTGATTCTCCATAAGAGATTGGTTCTCCATTAAAGTTTTCTCTAAATTACATGAACCCTAGGTATTTAATATGATGGATTGACATTATTTTGATGTTGAATAATAGCTTTGGATTCAATAATTGAAAACCCTAAGATTTTGGAAGTTAGAAACATTAGATTTTGAATCTGTAATATGAGCAGAGCCATGTATTAGTGAGCAGGGCCATGCATCAGGGAGCAAGACCATGCATCAGGAACAAGCACGACCATGCTTCCACGAAACACAGCCTTTCATATTGTAAGCACGGCCATGCATCAATTATAAGCACGACATGCATAAAAAATGACTATTATGACTATTATGAAGTTTCTATTCTACAATGACTATTATGAAATTACCTTTTTCCCTTTGAGATCTTGAATTATTTTGTTCTCATAATACAATATATGGTTCTCATACCATTAAGGGTTTAGAGAGCACCAACCTGAATCCATTGTTCCTTGATGTTATCTCTCTATTTGATGTCGTTGATCCCTTGGTATTTTCTCCAACTCTTTCTTCCTCTTTGAGCTCCTCTCAGATGGTTGAGAGAAAGTTCCTTTATGCATTTACCGTGAGCTCACTCAGAAACCGTGAAAGTGAGAAATAGGGAATGTCGTAACTCTCATTTTCCCTAACTTGGTATTTGAACAACTTATAACACATAATTAAATACTTAAAGAACTTTTAAAGCCAGGCCACTTTGGTGACTAACAAGCTACCCTTAAACTTTAACTACCCTTAAAATTTAGTGCTTAATTTTAAGGGTAGCTTGTTAGTCACCAAAGTGGCCTAGCTTTAAAAGTTCTTTAAGTATTTAATTGTGTGTTATAAATTGTTCAAAATTGTTTGATGCTATATGGAAACAAAGAGTGAACAATTTAGCTCATTAATTATAATGCTAGGAGATCGCCCAAAGGTGGATCATTGCATATGATTAATGAAATTAAGGAGACATATAAGCACTTCATAATATGTTTGTATATCCAAAGATGACTTGCATATTAGTTTGAGTGACTGGTTGTTAGTTAAAGTTGTTTATTAGCATCATTATAGATAAATTGTGTATTTAGGTGTTACCCAAAGGTAAACTTGGATGCATAATTGATGACAGTTAACTATCCGAATCTATTAAGTTTATTCAAAGCATAAATGTTTAAGCATGTGTTAAATATTTCAGTCTCTATGAATGCATATGGCATGAGCAATGGCGTAGTCAAGTTCAATGGGCTCAATTATGATGATTGAGCTGAACAAGTTTGATTCCACCTAGGTGTTATGGACTTAGACCTAGCAATCATTATGGAACAAGAGCCTACAGCCATCACAGAGACCAGTACTGAAGAGGAAAAAACTCTTCGTGAGGCTTAGGAAAGGTCGAATAGGCTGAGCTTGAGCTTGCTGAAGATGACTATGGTTGAAAATATGAAACCATCAATGCCAAAGACTGAAAATGCTAGGGAATTTATGGCAAAGGTAAAAGAGTATGCACAATCGAACATTACTGACAAGTCCATTACAGGCACCATGTTGACTGAGCTAACTACTAAGAAGTTTGATTGGTCACGGCCCATTCATGACCATGTGACCTACATGATCAATCAAGCGGCAAAGATGATATCAATGGGCATGGAGGTAAAGGAATTCTTTCTAGAACAGTTTATTTTAAACTCACTCCCTCCTGAGTTTGGTCAGTTCCTGGTGAATTACAACACCATTAAGGATAAATGGAACATACAGGAAATTAAGGCCATGCTGGTTCAGGAGGAAGGGAGGCTGAAGAAGGTGAAAGAACACTCCGTCCATCTCACATTTCATGAAGGGGCTAGTAATAGCAAGGCTAAGCCAGGTAAGAAGGACAACAAGGACAAGAAGGATAAGGCCTCATTAAAAGTTCGTGAAGGCCGAATCCATAAAGGCTAGAGGTGCTTCTTCTGCAAGAAGATTGGTCACTTCAAGAAAGATTGTCCAAACAGAAAGGTTTGGTTCGAAAGGAAAGGTATATATTATGTTTTAGTATGCTTTGAATCAAATCTTGTTGAGGTACCTAAAAATACCTGGTGGTTAGATTCTGATGCAACTACTCATGTGTCATATGTAATGCAGGGATTTCTTTCAATCCAGCCCATAAGCGAAATTGAAAAGTTTTTGTACATGGGAAATAGAATGAAGGCACGGATAGAAGAAATAGGGACTTACAGATTGATCTTGCATACTGGTTGTTGCATAGATCTAGAAAAGTGTCTTTATGTTCCTGAATATGCTAGAAATTTAGTTTCTGTTGCAAAGTTGGACGAATTTGGTTTTAATTTTAAGACTGGAAACGATACTTTTTCTTTGTATAAACACTCATACTATTTTGGATCTGGTACATTAATTAATGGTTTATATCATTTCAATCTTAATATTAAATTTGCTGAATCTCTATTTCATGTTGAGAGTACTGTTAGTAGTAATTTGAATATGCGTAATGAATGCTTTGCTTTCTTGGGGCATCAAAGGTTAGGTCACATATCCAAAGAAAGGATGATGAGGTTAATGAAAAGTGAAATTTTACCTCAATTGGATTTTGTTGACTGGGATGTATGTGTGGATTGTATTAAAGGAAAATAAACTAAACACACATCAAAGAATATAGCCACAAGAAGTGGTCAACTCTTAGAGTTGATACACACTGATATTTGTGGTCCGTTTGACATCCCATCTTGGGGTGGTGAAAGATATTTCATTACCTTCATTGATGACTACTTATGTTATTGTTATCTGTATGTGTTGCATGAAAAATCTCAATCAGTGGATGTCTTACAGGTGTTCATTGATGAGGTGGAAAGGCAACTGGATAGAAAGGTAAAGGTTGTGAGGTCAAATAAAGGTGGTAATATTATGGAAAATCTAATGAAAGTGGACAATGTCCAGGTCCATTTGCAAAACTTCTAGAAAGTCGAGGCATATGTGCACAGTATACTATGCCTGGTACACCACAACAAAATGGTGTGGTTGAAAGGCAGAATCGTACTATCATGGAAATGGTTAGGAGTATGTTGAGTTACAGTTCTGTATCTATGTCTTTGTGGATGTACGCATTAAAGACTGTTGCGTATCTGCTTAATAGAGTTCCTAGTAAGGCAGTTCCAAAGACTCCTTATGAATTAAGGACACGAAAGAAACCCAGTTTAAGACATCTTCATGTCTGGGGTTGTCAAGCAGAGTAAGAGTGTATAATCCACATGAAAAGAAGCTTGATTCTAGAACCATAAGTGGTTATTTCATCGGCTATCTTGAAAAATCAAAGGGGTACAGATTCTACTGTCCTAACCATAGTATGAGAATAGTTGAGTCTGGAAATGCAAGGTTCATTGACAATGGTCAGTTTAGTGGGAGTGGTGAAACACGAAAGGTGGAAATTAAAGAGACACGTGCAGAAACTCCTGTAGTTGGTGTCTCTTCTCCATTTGTTGTTCCTCTTGTTGTATCACGGTCACACAACATAAGAAGACGACAAATTAATGTTTCAAACCCACAAGAACAACATATAGAGGATGAACCAACTGAAAATGCGCAAGTCACAAATGAGCAAGAGGAAGGTGAACTACAAGAGATAGCATTAAGGAGGTCTATAAGGCAGAAAAGACCGGCTATTTTGAATGAATATGTGGTTTACTCACTTGAGCATGAATGTGACTTGAGTATTAATGAAGATCTAGTCTCATTTAAGCAAGCCATGGAATGTTACAATTCTGAAAAGTGGTTGAATGCCATGAAAGAAGAGTTAAAATCAATGAGTGACAACAAGGTATGGGATCTAGTCAAGTTGCCTGAAGGTTCAAAATGAGTCAGTTGCAAGTGGGTCTTTAAGACCAAACGTGACTCAAAAGGCAACGTTGAGAGATACAAGGCTAGACTTGTTGCTAAAGGATACACTCAAAAGGATGACATAGACTATAAGGAGACCTTTTCTCTAGTTTCAAAGAAGGACTCTTTAAGAATTGTTATGGCTTTGGTGGCTCATTATGACTTAGAGCTCCACCAAATGGATGTAAAGACTGCCTTTCTGAATGGTGACTTGGAAGAGGAAGTTTATATGGATTAGCAAGATGGCTTCTTAACCGTAGGTAAAGAAAGTATGGTGTATAAGTTAAAGAAATCAATATATGGGTTGAAACAGGCTTCCAGACAATGGTATCTTAAGTTCAATGATACCATCATGTCATACGGTTTTGTAAAGAACACTGTTGACCGGTATATCTATATGAAGATCAGTAGGAGTAAGTTCATCATTTTAGTCCTGTATGTTGATGACATTCTTCTTGCTACTAATGACGTTGGGTTGTTGCATGATGTAAATGAATTTCTCTCTAAGAACTTTGAGATGAAAGATATGGGTGAGGCTTCCTATATGATTGGAATAGAAATATTCCGTAATAGATCACAAGGATTACTGGGATTGTCTCAGAAAGGCTACATCAGCAAAGTACTAGAGAGATTCAAAATGGAAAAGTGCTCATCAGGGGTAGTTCCAATTCAAAAGGGAGACAAGTTTAGTGAAATGCAATGTCCCAAGAATAAGTTGGAGCAGAAAGCAATGGAATATATTCCCTATGCATCAGTGGTCGGGAGTTTAATGTATGCTCAGACATACACTCAGCCTGATATCAATTTTGCTGTTGGAATGTTAAGCTGATATCAAAGTAATCCTGGAATAGACCACTGTAAGGCTGCAAAGAAAGTTCTTAGGTATTTACAAGGCACCAAGGACTACATGCTTACTTATAGGAGATCTAGTAAACTGGAAGTGGTTGGCTACTCGATTCAGACTATGCTGGATGTGTAGACTCAAGAAAATCGACCTTTGGCTACATCTTCTTGTTAGCTGGAAGTGCGATTTCATGGAAGAGCGGAAAGGAGTCCATTATTGCTACGTCTACCATGAAAGCAAAATTTGTGGCATGCTTTGAGGCCACTATTCATGCTTTGTGGCTGCGGAACTTTGTCTTAGGGCTTGGTATTGTTGATAATATAGAAAAGCCGCTGAGAATGTACTGTGATAATTCTACAGCCATCTTCTTCTCTAAGAATGATAAGTATTCAAAGGGAGCAAAGCATATAGACTTAAAATACTTATCAGTGGAAGAAGAAGTGCAGAAACAGAAAGTGTCTATTGAGCATATTGGTACTGATTTAATGATAGCAGATCTGCTAACTAAGGGATTGCCCTCTATAACGTTTTCTGGCCATGTTGGTAGAATGGGCATTATAGACAAGTCCTTGTTAGCATGATTGTGTGATTCACATATATGTATATAGATTGTTTTGCTCATATTATTGTAGACATTTTGGGAATTCAATAAAAGTATTGTTTCTGCTTGTTTACTTGTTATCTGAATTGTGTTAATGTACATGTATGGTTTGAGTTTGATAACAGGTTGAGTGTTAGAAACACATCAGAGTTACAGTCTGTAGTATGACTGATTAAAGCTATTTTGATTTGGGTTGGTTCTGTGATATTTGGAAGGAATCATGTTGTCAAATGACTTGTGACCGCCATGATCTGATCAACTTAAATCATTAAAAGATGATGACTTGATATTATTAATGATATGCGCACTTACAGTTCATTGAATCTTCAAGTTGTCACATAGGCCAAGTGGGAGATTGTTAGATTATTTTAATAATCTTGTTATAGTGGCCTATGTAATTTATAGCATGACTCTAATTAATGATTTAATGTGATGGTGGTTAAATATAAAATATAGAGTCATTGAGAGTATAATTGTAAATACAATTATAAGGAAACTCTCCCCTCTCCCTTCATATAAATTAAAGAGCGGTTACCAAATGAGGGTGACGGCATTCCCTATTTCTTATTTTCACGGCATAAAGGAACTTTCTCTCAACCATCTGAAAGGAGCTCAAAGAGGAAGGAAGAGTTGGAAAAAATACTAAGGGATCAACGACATCAAATAGGTAACATCAAGGAACAATGCATTCAGGTTAGTGCTCTCTAAACCCTTAATTGTATGAGAACCATATATTATATTGTGAGAACAACGTAATTCAAGATCTCAAAGGAAAAGGTAATTTCATAATAGTCATTGCATAATAGAAATTACATAATGGATTAAAGAAAATTCTATCATGATCAAGTTGCAATAGAATGTGATCAATTGAATTGAAAAGAAAGTTATATTTGAATGTTATGAAAGTTGCACAATTAGTCTATGAGAATTAGGAAAGAAGTTAAGAACAATTCAACAACTCATCTTAGTAAGAAGGCTTTAGAAATATTTTAAGCACAATAAAGGTTGATGTGCAAAAGGATACCATAATAGCCTTATCTTAGTATTATGATTCTCCAATGAGATATTTCACTTTTTAAGATTTCTAATTGGTTGCAACACTAAAAGAATTTGGGTAGATTTTAAACTTTCCTTTGCAACACCATGCATCCCTCCCCTCCCGACCATAGTTAATATCTTAAGGATCCACCCAATGGAGTTGCAACAAACCTACCAAGAGAAGTATCAAAGTAAAAGGCTTACAAGAAAATTTCTTGAGTAACATATGCATAATTTGGTAGGAAATAAAGATTGAGAGACATTTATTGATGTTTTGGCACTCATCACTTATGGTGTTGTCCTTTTTCTTAAGCATGATAACTTTGTGGACTTAGTTGTCATATATACGGTTTTAGCATATAAAAATTGCTCAAAAAATCTTGTCACCATGATACTAGCTTATGTTTCTTATACATTAAACTTTTGCTATAAAGGAAAAACATAATGATTATATGTTATAACATCCTCAGTTTTGTGACTCTTGGATAGGAAAAATAGGAATTTGGATAAAAGATATCTTGCTCAAGTGAGATAGATCTCGCTCAAGTGAGAAAGATCTCACTTTCTCACTTAAGCGACGTCAGATTTTCTAAAATAGAACATTCTAGAACCCCTCGCTTAAGCGAGATGAGTCTTGCTCAAGCGAGAATGAGATAACATTGCCCCAACTGTCCTCTTGGCCATGCGAGAAAGGGATTTCGCTCAGGCTAGAAGCAACTTGCCGAAGCGAGATAGAGCTCACTCAGGCGATGAGCCACAAGAAAAATAGGGTGCTCTCTGGACTCAATCTCGCTCAGACGAGATTATATCTCGCTCAAGCGAGAGTATTCTCACTAAAGCGAGAATATCAGAAAAATAGGTAGTCTTGCTGTCTAGTTGTCTTTCTCATGTGAGAATGGAAGCTCGCTCAAGCGAGAATCGTAACGCTTAAGCGAGATCGCGCAAGTTTACAAGGATATTTAAGGAACCTCAGCCTCAAAAATGTTCATTTCTCACCAAACGACCTTCGCTCTTCATTTTCTTTGTTTTCTCTTCTTCCTCTCTCTAAAGAAAACTCTCTTGGACTTCAAATATCTTTCAAGTCTGAGCTTAAACATCAATTTCATTCAGATCTAAGTAAGTTTCTCATAGCTAAGATATCTATTTATTCCTTTTCTTTGGTTTTCTTCTCATATTAAGATATCTATCTTGAAATACTTAGCAAACTTCATCCTTCGAATGATATCTCTGTGGATACCGTGGAATCTCTCTTTGTAGATCTCTTAGAAAACTATTTTTTGAGAAATCGTTACCAGGTAAGGGGAATATTCCCAAGTTTTAATCATATATACATATGTGGTGATCTTGGGAGAATATGAACAACCTATTTTAGTAATTAATCTATGATCTCTATGAATCATATAATAAAAATGTATTTTGTACAAAGAAAGGTTTTGGGGTTTATTTGAAACTAATGAAATCAAATTTATAGAAAAAGATATCGGCTAGAATAGCTTTAAGAGGTCTTAAAAAACTAAGTTTATGAGAATATACAAGTTAAGTAATAAAGGATATAAAATAATGAACATTAGGTTAGAAGACCATATTGATATTGTACGAGTTGGAGTGAGTCTAAAGGTGTCTGGCCTTCGGCATATGGTATTGATTGCATGGTGTGATATTGAATAATAACTTTATATGTTAAACTGGTATGATGCAATAAGTATAAATATGATTTGATAGTTGAAATGTATCCAAATTGGGTAAATTCACATGAATAATTGAAGTGTTGATTGATTTTGAAAATATATGATATATGAAAGTGAGAATGAATGAGATGCATGATTATGATGTGTGAGTCAAAGTAATTTGAAAAGGGTAATTATGATATATATTATAGCACATTGCAGGGTGTATTATAATATATATTGTGATCCACGAATTTATATCAATTGTAACTCACATGTGATGACATGCTAATCGATAAAAAAAATATGGAAATGAGAAATATTGATAAAGAGAAAGAGAATAAGTATAAATAGTACAATGATACACTAGATGTATAAAGTCCAAAGAAGATTTGGAAAATCTTGGGAAAATAAGGACAGTGAATGCTAATGATAAAATGGGTGCACAATAATTTATTGAAAAATAGACATTCACAGGCCACACCCTCATTTCCTGACGAAGCTCCTGATTATACCTTTGCTAAAAGGGACCGGGGCGACACACGTGTATCCGTAATGTTGCGGCCAACCAGCAGCTATCTATGATATGAAGTCCTCAAGGGATCCCATAGGCAATTATTATGAAAGTATTATAGATATGAAATAGTATAAAATTTGTATGATTATAATATGTGTATCGTAACAGATCGATTTATGTTGTTATGATATATGTATTGTAGTACATCGACGGATGTGACTGGGACAGATGATATGATACATGTATCATGATATACAAGTCAACATAGAAATATTTGTATAATGAATAAAGTGTTATATATATATATATATATATATATATATATATATATATGTTCTTATTGATGGTTGTATTATTATATGTACTTAGATGTGATGAGTGTCAATATGAATTGAGTAAAATATTGATAGAGATGGAGATAGTTGATCCGTTCTAGCATCATACTCATCAAAGATTATAAAAAAAGAACTACTCAGATATAATTAATATATTCAATGTATAAATTTATTTATGTATTTTTATTTCATTGACAATAAAATATTAATTTGATAGATTTTGTAAATTTATCAATTATATTAATTTGTATTCTCATAGTGTACCATTTCTTCAAAATATATAAATTCTTACCAATTTTCCTAATTATGTTTTTAATAATAAGTTATTAATGTTAATTATTTATATATGAAAGAAGGATGGTACATATGTTCTTTACCTATACTCTATATATGACTCAACTTATGTTTTCAAAAGAGTGAGTAAAATTAGATGTCAATTACTAATTTGCTTTGATTTTAGATTGACTTGAAGAATGACAAAAAAAAAAAAAAGGCAAACCACTTAATTATCTTGAACAAAGGACACATTATGTGACACATTCTATGACAATAATTGACAAATCTCATTTATTATTGTGTAAACTTTTCAAATGTCCTCTCATAAGTACTAAGTACAGTCTGTATCAATTACAATCTAATTATGAGTATTTGCAAACCTTGTTATACACAAAAACCACAACATTATCCCCCTCTTATAATCTATACCCCTTCTCTTAGATAAAAAAATAAAATAAAAAATAAAAAACACTTCACCCATTTTCTTTAGAGCAACAATCCTTTTATATGTATTATATATTTTCCAAACCATATCACGATGATAATATTAGCATGTTTGTTCTCATATTAAGATGCATGTGAATTCACCTTTGTTTCAATGTTACAGGATGTATATTTTACATTAGATTCATATTTATAATTTTTTTAAAGTTTTTCTAAATACACTTTGTACCCATATTTTATGATGAATTTTTATATATACAACCTTTTGTAGCTCAAATGAATAACATGAAAATTTTCTATAGTGAGTAACACAGCGGAAACTTCAATTCTTTCTGCGGTTCTTTATGAATTGTGTCTAATATAGATGAATTGTTGTAATTCGCTTGCTCTGACATAAGGGTAAAAACTTCAAGAGCTGTTTACAATGATGATAAATGAAAAAACATAATTTCCTGTAAAAAATGACAAGATAACATCAAACTCCTTGACGTAAGATCCAGTGTCAACGTCTTTGTTAGTGATGACAACAATCTCCTTATTTAAGCTTGAGGATGTCAGTGATATCCATTCCAATGTTAAACGATGGCAGTGCTGCCACTTCTTGAAGTGACATTTGAACTGTGTCTACGCAATTTAGGGTTGAAATTGTAGGGTAAGGGATTGAGTTGCAAAGTCAAATAAATATTGATATATTTAAATAATTATATAAATGCTATTTTGTTATTGTATAGTGATAATTATAAATTTAACCAATTTCATAACTTTTCTCAGCTCTCATTCCTAACTTGCTTTATCACTATAATATCTTAAATATTTTTTAAAAAAATAATAAAAAGTATATATAATTTTTCATAAATGAATTTATAATCTATGAACAATATAATAATTGTTAAATAAAATTAGTCATAAAAATTATTTAATATATAATTAATGTTTTAAACATCCATTCTGTCTTTATTTTTATCATTAATAAGACCAAGTAAACAAAATTAATATAGTGTAAATAATATTATTTTTCAAGTCTTATTTATAAAGTACTTTTAAAAAAATTGACAATCCTTATTATAAGATATTTTATATTTTTCTCTAAAGTATGTTTATTTTTGATAAATATTGACGGTAAGATCAAATATAATAATACTAAATAAGAACAAAAGTATTATATTTTAATATAATATTTTTTTGTTAATTTATATAATTTAAATAAAGATGTCTTATTAAAAAGATAAGAGCATGTGCAGTTGCTCACAAGTCGTGCTATATAAAACTACCATGTAGCAAGTGGTAAGAAGCAAGTGGAAAAAAGGTCAACAGTAACATTTGAGCAGTCTTGCAACGATGGAAAAAGGAGCAATAAGATTTGGAATCTTAGGGTGCGCTGAGATAGCAAGGAAGGTTTCAAGGGCCATCAACCTTGCTCCAAACGCCACACTCTACGCCGTTGGAAGCCGATCCCTGGAAAAGGCTTCGAAGTTTGCAGCTTCCAATGGATTCCCTTCCGATGCGAAGGTCTATGGCTCTTACGAAGCAGTTCTGGAAGACCCTGACGTTGACGCCGTTTACGTGCCGCTTCCGACGAGCTTGCACCTTCGTTGGGCTGTGCTTGCGGCGCAGAAGAAGAAGCACTTGCTGCTTGAGAAACCAGTGGCTCTGAACGTGGGTGAACTTGATAAGATATTGGAGGCCTGTGAATCCAGTGGTGTGCAGTACATGGACGCTACCATGTGGATGCACCATCCCAGAACACCCCAAATGCTTCAATTTCTCTCCGATCCCCACCACTTTGGTCGCCTTCAATCGGTATGTAAACACTCTCCACTCACCTTTTTAATATTATTATGTAAAAATCATTTTTGCTACTCTTCAATTTTTTTTTATTTACCTTTTTTAAAAATCAAAGTCTATATATTAGTGTAAGGTTTAAAATTGTTTGATTCAGTTTTTATTCTACATAAATATTACTAAAAATTTAATCCAAGTAATTTTTTTATATTTTATTAGTTATATTTAAAATTTGTTGCATATAATATACACATTGTAAATAAATTTATTTGATTTATAAATTATGTGTTGTTTGATTTTAATTATTTTTAAATAAAAGTTATGCCTTCGCTCTTTATAGTAAACTATATGAATGCGTCTTGTCATGAGTCCAACTTTTCGTCAACTAATGGAGATGAATATGTTATTTAAGCATGATTTTTTTTTACTTGAGAGATTAGTTAATAATAACTTCTTGTTTTTATTTATCTTCATTAAAAATATATAAAAATATAATTTTTAATTACATAATCATATATATATATATATATATATATATAAACAACCAATCAACTAAACTTGGCGTCGAAATATGTGGTACAAAATTTCTACAAACTAAACTGTCTTTTAGTTTGAAAATCTTTGCACGAAATTCTATGCAAAGCACGTGACATCTCTTTTTTTTTCTGTTTATTTTTAAGCTTAACAATTTCTTTCATCTTTATTTAATTTCTTTCCCTTTATTTCTTCTATCATTCAAACACATCATTAATAAAATAGTATCGTATTACCTCGTGCTAATTTTGAATATATATTTCCCATAGTAAATAATAACACTTTTCTATCAATCTATCACAGTCTCATTTTTCATTTTGTTTATGAATTTATGGGTTTAAGCTTTTAATACTGGTGAACAATGACGTAAAGTAGGATTTTTCTTTCAGATTATATTAGTATGACATTATAATATTAAAAAAAATGGAATCATGCAACTACATATTCTCCTGATTTTACTCCATAAATAATGAATAATTTATTTGTAGTTTTAATTAATTTATCATTTGACTAAGTATATTTGTCCAAATGAATAAGTTCATCAAGTTTATTAATTTCATTAACTTATAATATATTCTTTTTCAGAAACTATTTTAATAGAGTTTAAACATATGACATTTTATTATTATTTTTATGTTCACCTTTAATATTTATATAAAATTTCATAATATTATTTATTTAAACCATTACATTATTTTTTTAAAATAAATTAATAGGAATTCAAAATCACATAAAAATATAAAACTACTATGAGCACTTTAAGACGGTTTTTAAAAATAGGCGATTGTTCCTTTAAATTTATGTTATCTAATATGGGCAAACTTAATAAATTTTTCATTAACGATTAAAGAGCATCTTTGACAACATATTTCAGTTACCTACTGTGTTTACTTGTGTGTTACAATCAACCATTCGATTATAGTACTTTTTTATTTTTTTAAATTTTAATATTAAATTATTTAATCTTTAGTAGAGTTTATTTATCTTTAATGGGGAAAAAAATGTTGTTAAACAATGCCCTTGTCCACATTCTCATCAAAATTTCAATTCCATCACTGCCCGTATCTTAAATTTTTAGGAAATGCCATATACCTGTGCAAGTTCTGTGAATACCGTAAAAAGAAATGCCCGCGTATATAATTGAGTTCATTAGCCATTTGGACTAGTATTGGTAAATATTATATCAATGACATGTTCTATTTTGTGTTGTTTGAATTTTGCTTAATTATTACTGATAGTTTAGTCATTTTGATCATACGTACACAGGTACATGCTACCTTTAGTTATGGTGTTACTCCTTATTTTTTAGAGAACGACATTCGTGTGAAGCCAGATCTTGATGCACTTGGAACTCTTGGTGACACTGGGTGGTATTGTGTGAGGGCAATCTTGTGGGCTGCAAACTATGAGTTACCTAAAACAGCACGTGCCTTGAACAAACCTGTGTATAACGAAGCTGGAGTCATTCTAGCTTGTGGGGCTTCTCTAACGTGGGAAGATGAAAAAGTAGCAACATTTTATTGTTCCTTTTTATCAGACATGGCAATGGATATAAATGCAATGGGGACAAAAGGGTCCTTGCGAGTTCACGATTATGTTGTTCCTCACCAAGAGAAGGAAGGCACATTTTCAACATGTTCGAATTCTCAGTTTGTTGAACTAGCTTTAGGTTGGGCTCCAAACCCAATTGTGCATGCTGTACACACAGATCTCCCTCAGGAGGCACTCATGGTGAAGGAATTTGCTCAATTGGTTGGGGAAATTAAGTTCAACAACTCAAAACCTGAGGACAAGTGGCCAACCATTAGCAGGAAAACTCAAGTGGTCATTGATGCAGTAAAGGCTTCAATTGACAATGGCCTTGAACCTGTTCAAATTCAGGGTTAGGTAACTCTATTTGAATTGGGGTCTTATCTCTCAGTTAGTGTGCCATATAAGAAAGTATCTGATGATAACGGGGAATCGGATATGCCTCTTGTTACATCGAGTATGCAGTGTGATTTCTCGACTTCTATCCATGGTTTGAGTCCCAATAAGCTATTGTTAGCACTTCAAGCATATGATCAATCGCCAAAGAATGTTTCACAATCTCTTGGTTGATGACCTTTGATTGAGCATACGCTTTTTGCGTGGATGTTCTGTGTCTGTATCTTATGTTTTTCCTTTGGCTGGTTTTATGAGTAGCTTGTTCAATAGATTTGTCCATTTTCCTATATGCATGGTAGTGGAATAGGGCACGGGTTATAATTATTTTTGCTTTTAAATTTTTAAAAAATATTAACTTCAAATTTTAAAGTTTATTTTAAATGATTAAAAGTGACAATTTTATTCTCAAATAATAGTTAAAATTTTATATTGGATCTTAACTTTGATCTCTAAAATTAATTTTTAAGTAATTAAAGTGAAATATTTTTATTAAGAAAAAATATATTAAAAATATAATTACTATTATTTTTCAAATAAAATTGTTATTTTTAATAGCTTAAAATCAACTTTAAAAATTATAGTTAAGAAACCTTTAAAATTTTAACCAAGGGGGTGTGTTTTTTCTTTACGAACTTGAAGTATTTCATGCCAGAAGTAGAGTAGCAAGAAGGATTTGAAGGATACTGCAGTTCCACGGGCCTAAAGCTACTGCATCCTAATTTAATAGAAGCTTGATGTAAATGTAATTCAGAATGGGGTTTTAGGGGAGGGGCTTGGAAAACAAATAGTGAAGGAGTGTTGGTCCTATTTTAGAATTCATTCATAGGGAAATGCAAAGAAGGAAATCTAAGCAAAAGAGAATGAGAATTGCTTGGTGTGCCTTCGTGGTTCTCATGTTCATTTATATTGACGTGAATCGAATGAGTTACTTGTTGTGGGTAATTAGTTATAAAGCTATTATGACAGGTTTATTTCATTCCTTCTTTAGGAAAGTCAACAATTGGAAGCCCTAAGAAGAAAGAGTTGTTTCTGTTCAAGTCATGAAAAGGGTGTTACAGGTAGATGCTCATGTTTGCAAAGTAGTCAGGTCGTTTTTTAACCGTGTTTGGTGAGTCACATCAGTATTAGATGAAGGTGCAGCTTCCCTTTCTAAAGTAAAGAAGTGTGACATATAGTTATATTGTTATTTTGTTTTCAAACCTCTCAAAGCATTTTGTAACTAAAGGAGATCTTTACTCAGGGTACTCTACGATAAGAGAAAACTTTAGTTTTGAGTGTCCTTTGTCTCATGATTTATTCTTCATTCTATAACCATGATGTCTCCTATCAAGGCTTAAGAGAGAAGCTTGGGAGCATTTATCATCCAAAGTCACTAAATCGCTTATCAAATTAGAGTTCTCACACTTAGACATTTCTTATAAGTCTTGGGCTTTATCTCTATCGCCTTAAGTTAACTTAAGTTAATGATAAATATCATAAGTTTGAGAAACTTTTTTGTGTTTGTTCAAATTCTCTAAGAAATTTTATTATATTATTGTTGTGATTTTTGTAATGTTTATGAATTTGTGCTCCTTAATTATTATAGGATTGATTCTTGGTCAAGCTATGTAATACTTTTGTAATTGAATTTAATTCAAAATTTCTAGCATTTTGTAGAGGATTACTCATGTTCTTAATGTATCAATTGACTGAGGTCAATTGTATGAAAGTATCATTAATCACAATAGACATATTAGTTTAGTGTTTAGATTAAGAACAAAACTTTCCTTACTTCTTTATTACCTAAACATAGAGATGAGTTACATTGTATTTATTAGCATTTCTTGGTTCATATGCTCTTAGTTGAATATGTTGCGTTTTCTTGACCATGAATTAAGGAAGAATATCGAGATATTGAATTTTACTATATTAACAATCTGGATCATGTAGGTTTGATTAGATAATTGGGTTAGGCTTGTTGTTTCTATCTTCAAATTGCATAAGAAATTATATAATTCATTTTTGCACTTAATTTTTTTTTTTAATGAATTGAGAGTGTAATGCAAAATCGGCACATTAGTTTTATACTCAGAATTTGAATGAATTTCATAGTTGTTCTAGCTGCTTAGACATAAGGGGTAGAATTGTAATGTAATCACAATAATTAAGGATCATGTCATGAATGTGTGAATTCTGAATGGGACAATTATTTTACACGGAGTGATATCTAGAAGAAATTTTATACATGTTATGTTTGTAATGTGTTGTTTGTGTTTGTTAACCTTTGTTTTACATTTGTTTTGTGTTGTTCTACATCATGTTGCATTCATTGCATCATTTTGCATGAAAAATCTAAAATTCAATTCCTTAACTTTTTCCTCAAAATAATTGTCATGAAATATTATCTTTTGTCTTACACTAAAACCAAACTTCAATTCAAATTTAAACTAGGATAATTCTATTCTTTTTGGTATTCAAAATGGAAGCAATATTTTTTTATTAAGGTTGAATTCCTTCACCGAGAGTGTTAATAAAGGCTAAGTTGAAGGAGGTAGAGTGGGTTTAGTCTCATTTTAATTAATTGAATCTTATTGAAGAAAAATAATTAAATACATTATTTCATAATTAATTGAAGAATGTTTTTGACAAAAATAAATAAATAAATAAATAAATAAATTCATCTGCAAAAATTTATCGGCAAAGATATGGTATTAAAAAATCCCAAACCGAGTATTATTGATTTGACCATATTTTGACAACAATCCATTAGTGAAAGTAAAATCCCAAACAAGTGAGTTTTTCCATGTCCTAATGGCCCAAAATGAGGAGTTCTATTAGGATACCACAAAAGCTTCAAACTGACCGTGCAATGAATTAGGCAATATAAGAAACAACGGTAATCTAAACTCCATGAAACCACTACTTTGGGCTATTGCACCATGGTATTCTAAGATTCCACCATCCACCTTAGACACATGCAATAGTACCCTATATGTAAAATTGTTTCCTATAAACCCAACCCAAATCACACCAATTATTACCCCTTTATCAAGATGACTGCAACATGATTAAGTTTTAACGATATTTAAAATTAAAATGTTACTAAATTATGAAAATATTATAAATTATAATTAGTAACATCATGACAAAATGTAATATAAAATTGATGTTTACTAAAATGTTTTAGCAATACTTTAATCTCTCATCTGTAACATTTTATAGATGTCATGGAGATATTTTATAATATTTTAGCATATTATTTATAATATTTTATAAATATCATCAATTGAACTATTTTACAATATTTTTAAAATTTTGCAAAAATATGTTTTTTTTAAACATTTTCAAAATGGTAATAAAAATATGTCATAACATATTAACTTCTTTTTTATAATTTAAAAAATATTATCATTTGCAGCATCTTAAAAAATTAAAATTTGTAAGGTATAATTCATACTTATAAAATACATTTAACTTTTTTCAAGAAAATTAATAATATACAGTGATAGAACAAATAACTCCGTTAAATTTTCTAAAACGTCATATTATTTGTTTTGCTTATTACATACATGCATAAAACTATTCTACAACTAAACTTTATTAACAAGATCAAATAAAATAAAAAGTCACTCTGCAAAGTAGACTATACATGTGATTGTTAAATAAATTCCTTCCATAAACAATATATGTCTAAACACAACAGCAGTGCAAAAAAAAATCAAGAAGTTCATTTTTAGTTCATAAATACATCGAAAAATATAATACTATTCTAACTTCTAAGTTTTGATTATACATTCCGAAAAAAAAATTAAATGCCTTGAAAAATAAAGGTTCTCTATGAGAATTAGTAAATCATATGTAATTTGAATAAAAGAATAGAACAAGGAAAAAAAAATTAACGTTGAACGTTTTGCAAAATTGGCTCCAATATTATTCCAATTTATCTCACCCCATAAATCATAATAATAATAAAAATATGTACAAACTATATTATTTTTAAACAAGTAACATGTATCTAAATATTCTAATAAAATAAAACATAGATCAAAATTGATAAGCAAAATAAGTAAAAATAATCGCATGTAATAATAATAGAAATAACAATCATATATCAATTAGTAAGCAAAATTAGCTTCAGCTATAATATCATTTAAATTTCTCTTACCATAAACCATGATAAAAAGACAAAGCTAAAAATTATAATATATTCTTCTTAAATCTTAGTATATATTCTCCTTAAATAAAGTTTAAGTTCAAACTTCTAAGAATGAAGAAAAGAAATCACCGAGAATTAACCTTACGATATTATGAACTGAAATATTTGACAATATTTAAAAACTGCTACAGAAATATATGTTTTTAATGATATGTTTATTGGTACTCCTAAATATTTATTATTATTATTATATTCAAGTAATTATTATTTAAAAAATTTTATTAATCTCAACTCTAAGTTTAAGCATTTATAAATACAAAAAATTTATAAAAAAATATACAGTTATTATATTAAAATTATAAAAATACAATAAATATTTTTTAATAAAAATTTATTGTTATTAATTATTTATCTTTAATTTTAGGACTGAAATTTTTTTATTTTTTTATAAATATTAATAATAAAATTATTTTACCTAATTATTTTGAAATAAAAGCGACAATAAAAACATAAAAATAATATATATATTTATATTTTCAAATATTGCAACTCACGCTAGCTAGCTACCCACCCCATAAATATGGAGAGGCATGGGAGTGTGGGAGCAATAGCAGAGCCTCATAAAGGGCTGACAAGTGAAATAACTAGTGGAAGTGGCAATTTGTGGCACTGAGAAGCTTATGTTTTGGTGGCTCCTATTTCTTTTGCTTCATCAACTTTGTGGCCGTGTAATGTTTTGTGGGAGAGGTTCACTACTTAATGCATCAATTCCACCATAACAACCCCTTCACACGCGCCATTTGCTTATTGGCCACCATCACCACAATAATTTCTCCACGTGATCTTGGTGTATCCAAAATCTAAAAGGTTGTGGAAAAAGAAAGGTTATCATAACTGCATGGCCACCGACTCATAATGTGCTGCTGTTGCCAATGTGATAATGAATGATATCTTCATCCATGCTAAATTTACCTTATTCTCATCAGTCATTGTAATGGTTCTCTTTATTTTTTTTTTATAAATATTGTTATTTGTTAAACAAAAATATTAAATATAAGAAATCAATAAATATAATTTTTTATTAAAAGTTGTAACATTTAATATTATCAAGATATCGAATTTAGTAATTTTATGTGATTTTTAATTAAAATAAGCTTACTGTGTATTAGTATTTACTGTGTGTTATTAAATAATTGTTTAAAACACTAATTTATTTAATACTTGTTTTATAAAATAATAATAATTATTAAAAAAAACTCATTTGGTAACATGTAACGTTATGCATTTGGTAAAGGGTAATTATGTTAGATCAATGAGTCACATTGAATTTAATTATGTTAAATTCGATCTAATTGCAATGAGTTTCGAATTTGCATATGTTGTTGAACTTGATCAAACCTGATTTTTTTTAAAAGATTTTTTTTCTTATTCTTCATATTCTTTTAATGATTCAACCTAGAGCTCTATTTTTCTCTATTTTAACTGATAAGATCGATTTCGTTTTTATAAACCAGACTCAGCCTAACTTGTAAGTAATTTTAATTTGAAATTAAAATGTGAACCAATGAACAGAAATTTATTAACCCCTGAGGGGGCCATCATCAAAGTAAATGCAATATGACAATAGTCAATACTATAATAAAGCAAAACGCTTTACAGTATCAATATAAAATCAAAATTATATATATAATATGGCTTTTAAAAAGGAATTGTTGTGGGTCTTTCAATGAGTGAAAAGAATGCCTCAAATGCATTATTATTAATTGGTCAAATCAAATGCATTATTTGAACCACTCTTTTGGCATAAGATGAGTCATAAAAGCTGATATTCCCACAAGTAAATATCTCCACTTATTTAGTAAAGGGATCTTTCCAGTGTAAAAAGCAAGCCCCGAAACTAGGCTTTAACATATATATACGAACTTTGGCCAAGTCAAAAGATTAATTGTGTGAAAGAAAGATGAAGAGAAAAGAAGTAAAGCAAAAAGCGCACACGATAAAAAAAAATAAAAAATAAGCGTTGTAAGAACTGCACTTCAAAGCATTACCAATAAGTCCTCAGCAAATTGAAAGAAAAAGAAAAAGCGTAAATGACTAGACCAATGTAAAAGAGAATTCCTAACTGCTAAAATCTGCAGACATTTGTTGCAATAAATGAAATCACTAGTTCAAATTATGTGATATATATAATGTACTCCACCCTAAAAGTTTACAACAAAATTAAAATATTATTCAATAACTTGTATGCAACATGTGAAAAATGTGATGTAAATTCGTGCAAGAATTACTGCCCTTTTAACTTATATTTTTTTACCCCTCTTGATAATTTTATCAAAAGAAATATAAAAGTATTTTCAACTTTTTTATGTCCAGCAAATTTTTTTTCTTGCGATCGCATTTTCTCAAATTGGAAATTGAATCAAAATCAGTAAGCAAATCTTCAGTGTCGTCTAAACCCATGGTCGCCTTCTAAAACTTACTAGTCTAGACAAGATAATTGAGTGATTAAATATAAAGACTTTATATATGTAAATAATTAAAAATCACTTTAAATTTGAATTTTAATGTAATTGTCGTAAAAGTCGATAACTTCAATCATATAATACAGTATAAAAAATCTTTACTTCATTTCTTATGGTTTAAAATTAATTTCAGTGCCACTTGTAATGATATTTAATTGAATTGATTACCATTACAGAGAACTTAAGAATTTTTTCAAGATATTGAGCTACGTACAAAAACAATTTCTAAACTTGCAATTAGTGATGTAGTGATCACTGTATTATTGTTGCACTTGCATTTCCAAGAATGATCAATTTCAGAGAGCAAAACTCAAAAATAGATTTAAGTACACCATCAAAATGAAATTACACAATGGACTAGACAAAAGTAACTATGCTACCTGCAAAACAAATTTTCTGCATGTGAACCAAGAAATATATGCACAAGATTATCAATGGTAAACTTGAAGCTAGAAACGCATTAATCATTATATGCTCTCTTGGAATGCATGAGCACGAGAAATAGCTGCAGGGTTAGCCTGCAAGATTTGAGACACACCCATCACACGGTCTTTGCCTTCTTTAGGCTTTTCCTTTTTGGAAATAGCATCTTCTGATAGAGATTGATGGTTATCAGGTTTGATTCCTAAGGTAGCCCATATAGGACTTTTTGAGGCCTCAATTGGATCATCAATTCTAAGGGTCTTTGGAACCAAAACATACATGTCTGATTTCTCTTCATCTGTTAAAAACTTGTCTCGTGTGTGTTTGCCAAGCGTTGGGGAGCCATTTCCTGAGCAGAAGCTGTTACTAGTAGAGGAAGAAGGTGAAAGGCAACCATTGGAACCTATTGAAACTGTTCCTCTTCCAGAAGCACCCCACATAGGTGGTCCACTCCAGCATGATCCAGGAACAAATGGCAAAGGAAAGCTCGGTGGGCAAATGGTTGGGACGGCCACCATCGGCGTGGGACACCACTGCATTGAAGCGTGGTCAGCGCTATAAGGGTTACACATGTGAAGTGAGGATGGCTGAACTGCTGCTGCAGAAGCAACATTGTTCCAACCTGGATTCCAAGGGAATATCCAAGGAGGAACAGGGTAACACTGCAAAGGTTTTGATGCATTATGTTCTGGAAGTTCATTTCTTGGATTACAAGCATTTGTCACAGATGATCCACATAAGGATACTTCGTCCTCCCCATTTTCTGCACTGTTGTTAGAGTTTGCGTCAACACTTCTTTTCTGGTCTTTAAGATTAAGCATTGACTCCATCGATTCGCAGAGAGGTGTATCTGGACCAAATTTCAATACAGTACCATTATCTGTTGAAGACCTGAAAACAGCAGCAGATTCAAGAGTTGAGACAAGTTGGTGACTAGATGAGTCTTTGGTTTCTAACCTTGTAGACGGAATTCCATCAGAAGCTACAATAATGTGCCGGTATTGAGAAGCTAGGTGCTTGTTCTTCCGTCTCCCGGCACCCACGGGAACATTTCTCATTGTTCCACCCGCGGTCCAATACCTTTGGCAGTTCTTGCAGAAATGCCGAGGTTGATTAACATTGTAGTTATTGAAATAACAGAATTTAGTGTCCAGACTGTTGCATCGTGGACAGTGAAGAATCTTGTCTGGTTTCTTAAAGATTTTATCTTGATCTGTACTGCTACTGTCCATGTTATCTTCCACAGGCTTGGTATTTACTTTTGACTCATTTTCCTTTCCATTATGTAGGGACTCTTGTCTGCTATCCCTTAAATCAGAAGAATGCTCTGGTTGCTGAGAGTTTTCAGTACAAGGCATTTCAACTTCTGTTTTCTTTAAGCCACTGAAAGCATTCTAAAATTAAAACCATAAATCACTATTAAGTCAAGCAGAACTTGTAACAAACTTGAGAATAGAAAAGAAACAAAATGAAGGAACACAATCATCATGATATATTCATTTTCCATCAAAAACTATAAAATGCCAGTCCACACAGTATGTAATCACTACAATATTAATCTCCATTAAGAATGCGAATTTTCTTAGGTCATGACTATTAGTTCTTTATATAACCATGTCTTGTCATTTATATTACTAATCGGTCTCAATTCCAGTTGATCACCCCTATCAAACAATATCCAATTCAAGATAAATGAATGTATCTGTAATTGATCAAGCAGTGAACTGAATGTATATTAGAAATTTTGAATTGATAAACAGTATGACATTTTGAAGGCATGAATTGTATAACTGCCCTGAAAAACCACCAGAAATAGCACCTCGAATTTTTTGGATTTGAGTGATAGTGAAGTGGTTTTCTTGCAGTAAATTATAACCGTCAATCAATTTAGTCCTTAAAATTACTTTTTTGTTGTCATTTTACATCAAAAAAGACTAAAATGAATGTCGTTTAGTGAAATCAAGGATTGAAGTGAGATTTTTGTGAAATCAGAAATTAAAATGATTCGATGCTTGTTAATTGAAGGTATAAAATGGATATTTACTTGTTTTTCTTGTCTCAAAGAATTGTGAAGACAAAGAACTGTGCAAAACAGGAGGATCAGGAGGAGGGCTACTTAGAAACTGCAAGAGAAAGGAGAGGAAAAATATATAATCGAAAAAGAGAAACCAAATTCTTTTGATGCAAACTTGCTGAAGTGCTGATAAGGGAAACCAAAAAAAAATAAAAAAATAAAAAAATAAAAAAATAAAAAAATGAAAGATTCTAGTACTATGAAAGCACATCAAGCCGATGAAAGCATTGACCTCATTTATCAGCATTTTTTATCTTAAAATGGAAAGCAATTGATTGGTTTATAATCAATTAAAGATGAAACAAATTAATGTTATATTTCTTTCAGTAATATAGCCAGCTTTCACAAAAGCAGAAAAGTACCACAGAAAATTAACAGAACCTATTTGATATCAGAAACAAAACAATACACTGATAATTTTGCTTTAAAAAGCTAACTACTCATAGATGACAACTTCACCAACCTTAGTCTTAATTTACCAAATTCATATATATATATATATAGTCAAATACAAATTTAAAACAAGATGAATCTGCGCGTGTATCAAATACATATGCTTCAAAATGTTCTGAAGCCGGAACAAATAATTGTAGTAACCAGCTATATATAGCATAGTAAAAGGAATGATTTTTTGGTAATAACAAAAATCCATGGAACAAAGACTATGTTAGTCCAATAATAACGGTTAGTGGGTATGAGTTAAGGAGCATGTACCATGGTTGCAAAGTTGGCCTGAATCTGACACACCATCTGAGAACTCGCCGGAATCTGGGATTCCGGTAACGAAATCTTCCTGCCAAAGAGCCTAATACCCGGATCCTTATCAGACATGTCCCCTTCACTACTCATTTACGTTAGTGTTGTTGTTGCAGAATACTATGAGGCTTCTCAGCAGCTCCAAGACACATAGATATAGATAGAATAGAGAAAGAATGAGATATAGAAAGAGAGAGAAAAAGAAAGAGAGTAAAAAGGAGAGGCTTTTGTTTCCACAGAACTTTTGAAAGGTGAAACTTTGCACTTAAAAACCCACAAAACCCTCTGAATGAAAAAGTCACCCTGCAAAAAGCACAAAGAACATGAGGCATCAGAGACACAATACCATCCTTTTAAGCTTTCTTTTTTATTCTTTTTTTTTCCTTAGAAGTTTTTTTAAATATGTAAAATTATCGATTTTGTCTTTTATTTTAATTTTAATTTAAAATTGATCATTTTCTTTTACTTATATTCGTTCTGTATCTTTTAATTTTGATCTAAGGTTGTGCTGTCTGATTGATCCATCTCGACGCATAACAAAATTATGTTGTGTAGTTTGAAAAAAAACAACATTTAATCAAAAATAAAAATAAAAAGGTTTTAAATTAAATTAAAATTTTAAAATATTAGTGAACAAAATTATCAATCTTCCTTAAAAATATTAACAATATTTTTTTGTTAGTTAACAATATAATTAAATAAATTATAATATTAGTTGATTCTTTTAAAATTTATAAATTGATGTGAGTCTGATATTCAATTTAATAAGTTCAATCTATAATTCTAAATTTTTATTTAATTATAATCAATATTTAATTATTAAAAGATATTAAATAATACTATATCTTTTTAGAATACTTTTCATTAATTTTGTTAAAATTTTATACTATAAAAATGATATAAAAATATAAAAAATTAATATAATTAATTTGATAAATAGGAGAATTAATAAAATAAAATAAAATAAAATTATTTGTTTTAAAAGGAGTTAAAAAAATCTCTTATTTTACTTTTCTTTTTTAAGCATTTCAATTTTGTACGTCTCTAAGAAAAACAAATAAATGGCCTTTATTCATAGGAAAAAGTGCTGTCCTTTTTACTTTTTCTAATGTTTTGGCAAAACGTCCCGGGTGAAATTAAAACATTGGACCGTACATAATAGATTATAAAATTATCCTTCCTTATCACTTTCCCCTTTTAGATTTTCTTAATATCATTAAATATTTAAATGTCTCATCTTCCGTTCTCTTCACACTAACATAGAAAAGTCAATAACCACTAGTTTTAATAAATATTATTTAAATTAATTATTAAATTAAAAAGAAATAATAATAAAAATATATTATTGACACATTTTTAAAGTTGATAATTCTTAAAAAGTTAAGATAAAAGTATATTTAAAAGAATATAACTGAAGGAAAAGGCTTAATATTAATTTCTGATGATTATACTTATGATATGACTGATAATAAAAGAAATAGTGGAAAAAGCTAGGGTGGTGACAGGTGGCAGATGAGTCAGCAAAGTAGTGAATGAGAGCCAAGAGATGTAGTGGCTAAGGATGGGGATGACGTGAGAGAGAGAAAAGGGACCCACACTGAAAAAAAAGGGCAAAAGTGATGCCGACTTCGACCAGCGTTGAGGGTACTCGCTTTTTACGCCGCCTTCAATGCGTTTGCCAAATTGATGCTCATTGCTCTCAACCCATTGGGTCCTACTAACACTCCTAAAATTGCAAACGAAGCATGCCTTCTGAATTCATAAGGGTAGCCAAATGGGTCATTGTTCCGAACTTTTCACGAACATTTTCCCTAATAGCAGAAAATTTCATTGTGGGTGGGTCGGTCATTCGGCAAGTGGTGTTTGTTAGTGTTGGGTGCTGATCATGTTGTTGCTGTTTATTGTTTCTTGGTGCTGCTTCGTTCTCACTAGGCAAGTGTCTTTGCTAGGTGCCTTAAGGTCCCTATTTCTGTCGCAACTTGCACATTAAGGTTCCATGATTCTGTCACGTTATTCTTCACGAACAAAGACTTTATGTGTAACTTGTCGATTCTTCTCTACATTTTGGGGAAGGGGGAATGTATAATTATATTCAGCTTCTTCTCCTTTTTAGAATAAACTTCTATCTTAGTCTCTCAGTTTATAATATATATAAGCATTTACCTCAATTTTTAATATAAAATAATAATAAATAATGAAAAATAATGAAAAATAATTAGTTTTACAAAGTTCATAACTAAAATATAATAAATACTTATAATTTTAGAAATTAAATTAAAATATTATTTTTTATACAAATTTTTTAATCTGTATAACTTTGCATAGAATAAACACTAATAAATACACCACTTAATTAATATGTATTAATTATTTTATTATAATTTTTTTTAAAAATTATTTTTCCCCTTCTCTTATTAATTAAATGGTATATTTATTAAAGTTTATTCTGTACAAAGTTGCACAAATTAAAAAAATTTATTTTTAGATATCACTTATGTACCCTCAACAAAATTTTATCATAAAATATTCACCAGCAGAAAGCTTATATTCTGATAAAAATATCGATTCGTCGGTATTGAATTCATTATGGATTAGTTAAAACTGGGTGGTGTCTTCTCTTTGAAAGCAAAAGGTTTCTCTTTTTTATTTTGTTTTTTTGCTTCCAAAGAGCTTATCCACCATTCAATGCATTTGCTTCTTTTGTAATAGTGTTAGTTCCATGTATAATTATGTCCAAGGGTTGATGTATTTATTCTTAGAGGAAGATTCCATAAGCAGCATATAAGAACCTTTCGCCTTTTAGCTAATAAGTTCTTAATGGTAAACACTGTACAGAAATATCCTTTAATGCCGACGGACAAAAAGTACCCTTTGGAACCTTTTGTTGGCCCCAATCCAACCAATGGCTAGAGAGATAAGATCAATGTGTTATTATCTCCCAACCAATAACATAGGATTAGCTTGTTTTCATTATCACCTTTAAGAGATTAGAATCTTCTATAGTTTTCAAAAACAAATTGTGTTATTGAATCATATTTATGTCATGTATACAATAAAACATTTTTAATGGTTAAGATTTCCTTCAATTTCTTCTTAAAAGAATTTTCATAAAATGATCATAATGTCTTTCTAAAATATAAGTGCGAAAGTTTTGTGATAAAACAACTGGGTCAGTAACAATAAAATAACAAATAGTAACGTAATAAGCGAGCTGTTTATGAGCTTTATCATCCATCAAAATAAAACTTCACCTTTATGAAATAAGTTCTAAGCTTTTCCCATAAATTTGTAAAATTCATAAACAGCTGTTAAAATTGTTTAACTGCATAATTTAGTTGCCAAATTACTGTATACATGCGGAATGCTAATTGTAGTGTAAAATATGCCATGTAGTGTTCATTAAAATTAATCCTTTTATCAATGTTGTAAAAATTGTTTAGCGAGATGATTAAATAAGCGCTTTCTATGTAACATGAAAATCACATATGGAACATGCCTGTGTACATAGAAAAGTAAAAGAAAATGAGCAAATAGTTAAAAATAATAATAATTAGGAGATTATGAGAAATTAATCTTCATATTAAGCGTGATTTGTGAGCAGGTTACGGTCATTGTGGTAGGGTTACAAATCAAAATACAAAGTCTTCCAATAAAGAGGTATGCATCATTTACCACTTAAAAGAAATATTCAACAACTTGTGATAGCAACACAATCTTATCATAATGCAAGCCTATGTAAAACTAACTTCCTTTTGTTGACCTGTTGCACTTGATTAGTGGCTGTTCTCTTAATGCTAACCAGATAATGTACGGGGAAAATTTTACCTTTTCCTATGCTCTTATCTTACAATCCTAATGCTAAATGTCTTTAATTAATAGAAGTTGATGGCAAGTAATACCTACAAAAACACTTAAAATATATATAATTAGGTGAGCACGAGTATACCTACAAAGACATTACATTATTCGAATCCAATTAGACCCAAAATTTTCCAAATATCAATATGATTTGACATAATAATCCTTAACATATTAGTTCCTCGTAAATCAAGTCAACCATCTCTCAACTAATGATTCAACGCTAAAATATATACCTGGAGTTGAATGCTTATTGATACTAGGAGAACACTATTTGCAGCATGTTTAGCTACATCATTAGGTAGACCCAAGGATGCAAGGGATGACACTAGTTCAAAGTAATTATTTTGAGATGCTTTCGCAAAATGCTACTTGAGTATTTTTTATTATTTGCAAAATGCTTTGGATTACTTTTGTAATAAGCAATATATTTTGAAAATGAATGTGCTCGCATGTCACTTTTTGTTTTTTCTGAAAATGATATTTATACTTTGGACAAAAATTCTATTTGCAACATACACATTACAACAACACAGTAGTTAACTAACCATGATCATCATTAACCAATTAATCACTTCTAATTTGAACCTTAATTTCTTCATTCTTTTTTTCTCTTTTTTTTATTCACTTTCCTTTTATTTCTATGTCTACATCCACCTACGCATGTTTCATGAGACATTTAATGGTCTAGTGTGTGGGATTATGCCAACGTAATTATTTCATTGAACAATCTTAACGATGATAACTGAAAACACTAATTTGTAATGAACCACACATGTTCGAGAATTAATGTGCCAACTTATCCATTTCAACAGTTATATATAACCAGAAAGACTAATTTATAATAAACTTTGCATATTTAGGCAACTAAATTGTATGCACATAATCTTTTAAATAGCAATTCAATATAAATTTTATTTTTAAAGACCAAATTATAAATTTATTTAATGAAAGTATGTTTTTCTTCATTTCGATAAAGATACTTTGAAATTATTATTATTTTCATAAATTAAGAACAAGTGAATGTCAAGTTTAATTTATTATTTCCTTTCTATAACTTCATAAAGGAAAAGTATAAGCATCCGAAAAATGAATAGTATTTAAAAAGATTAATTTTTTTTACATAATATATTTTTCTCCTATTTTTATTTTTTTCTTTTATTCTTTTTCTTTTTCTATCACCTTTCTATTTATTTATGTGGAAGATTTGATTTTGATTCAAAATTATTTGATATTATTTTCATATATATTAAAATTTATGAAAATAAGAATTATTTAATAATAATTTTATATATGTTCAGTTGTGATTAAATTTGACACAAATAATTTAAGTAATATATAATTATAATTCAATGATTATATTAATGAAAATTATTTTTTATATTAAGTTATTTATAATGCAAGAGTGAATGTAACTCAAACCAGTATAATTTCAAGTATATATAAGAGTGTAATTCTAATATTTACATAATATAATATTTTGGATTATAAAAATAATGATAATTAATTACAAAGATATTGATAATAATTAAAACTTAATAATTAAAAAATATTATCAACATTCTTTTTCAATATATTGAATGAATATATATTATTCTTGTATTACATAAAATATCTTGAAACTACTCACTTGCAACGAGACATAAGTGGTAGTTATGAGACTATTGTCTAGCTAGTTTCTCTTTAACGAAATGTCGTTCAATCTCTATATATTTTGTCTTATCATGATGGACAAGATTATGAGTTATGTGATGGTAGTTTCACAAAACTTATGAATTTTAGTTCAAGGTCATTAAAAATTATTTTCATCCATACAAATTCACACTCTCCTTAAGTCATAGCCCGAAGTTAAGCTTCAACACTTGATTTGGCCATAACACTTTGTTTCTTACTCCTCCATACTACTAGATTTTCTCCTAAAAACATATAATATCTTGAAGTAGATCTTCTATATATAATAGAATCTGCATAGTCAACGTTTGTATATGTCTCTAATAAGAGAAACTCTTCCATTTTAAAGAGAATCTCTCGTTTAGAACTTCCTTTCAAATACTAGAGAATCTTGTTTACTTCGTATAATTATCTTTCACAAAAATCATGTATGATTAGTTGATAATACTAACAGCATATGCAATATCAGGTCTAATATGAGATAGATAGAATGATTTTTCAGCTAGTCTTTAGTATTGTGCTTTATCTATAGTAAGGCTTTCTTAGTCTTCTCCTATTCAATGGTTTTTCTATTTTGGTACTCCAATAACTTTGCATCCCATTTTCTTAGTCTCATTGAGAAGATTTAGAACATATTTTCTCTAAAAGATAAAAATTTCCTATTTTGAGTAGGCCACTTTAATTCTTAGGAAGTAATTCAGTTTTCTTAGATCATTCATCTCAAACTATGCAGCTAGTTTTTCCTTCAAGTTCTATTTTTCAATCTCATGCAATGATTATATTATCCACATAAGCTAGTTTATCATCTTTTGAGTGTTTTATGAAAAAAGTATGTTCTTTTTATTTTACTTATATCCTAAGGACATTATAAGCTGAGTAAATCTCCCAAATCAAGCAAGAGGAGATTGCTTAAGTCCATATATAGTTTTCTTTAATCCATACACTTTGTTTCTCCAATGAATGGTATCGAATCTTGAGGGAATATCCATGTATACTTTCTCTTCTAAGTCTCAATGCAAAAAATACATTTTTTTAACATCAAGCTAATGTATGCTCCAACCAAGTATACTGCTAATAAAAATATAATTCTCACAATATTCATATTTTTTACTGATGCAAATGTCTCCTCATAGTCAATTTCATAACTCTAAATTTATTTTTTTTAAACTAATCTTGGCCTTGTATCAATCAATGGTACTAAGTGGTATTCTTTTCCAATGTACTTATATCTTCATTCATGGTTTGAATTCAATTCTCATCATTTAAGGCTTCCTATACTGACTTAGGAATATTTGAAGAATCAAGATAAAAACTCTGATGTTGCACAAATAGATGTATAGTGGATATAAACTGAGAAATATGATACTTGACATAGGAACATCTTTCATTTCACAAAGCAATGGGTAAATCATGTAGGTTAAGCTCATAATTGTTTAATGAAATATTTAATGACTCTGGATTTATGATACTAAAACTTTTCTCTAGTTCGACCAGTTGGAGTTGATATTTAATCAAGTCAAGTTTTCTTCTTCTCAAAATAGGTATACTTGCTTTTGTTGGTATGAGTCTCTTGTTTGCCTGAATCTGAGGAAGAAGAAGTTAATTCTTGCAAATGACAAAGGGAAGAAAAAACAAAGATTAGTGAGGATTAATAGACTTAATTTCATGATGAATCACTCCCTAAAGTTGAGGTTAAAAGTAAAATACTCTATTTCATTAAAGGTGACATCCATAGAAATATTGACCTAATGACTCAAAGGATGATAACATTTATAACCATTTTTATTTGAAGTATACCCTATGAAAATATACTTAATAGCACAATGATCCAACTTGCCACAATGTTGTCTATGAATATAAACAAAGACATAAACCTAAAGGCTATTTAGATAAGAATAGAAGGATGAAAGGTAGACATGGACTAGATAGGACTAGAGCCATTCAAAATATGACTTCTTAATCTATTGATTAAATAGTAAGTAGCTATTACAACTGCTTCTCCCTATTTTGATTTTGATACTTATTTGAAATTACAAAGCTCTGATAACGTTCAAGAGATGTGGATTTTTTCTTTTTTCAACTCAATTTTGTTGATGAGTTTTTACATATGTCAAGTCATGAAAAACTCCTTTTCTTATAGAAATTGAGAAAAAATTTGATTCATATATTCTCATCTATTATCTATCTGTAAACATTTAATTGTTCTTCTAAATTGATTTTGAAATAGGTGATAATAATTATCAAATAATGAGTTACTTATGTTTTATCTTTTATAAAAATAATTCAAGTTACATGTGTGAAATCATCAACAAATGATACAAATAATCCATTTAACAATACAAATATTAGCAATAGGAGCAAGTCTTCATACATCAAAATGGATAAGATTAAAGGGTGCATTTTCATTTTAAAAATCATTTGAAAAAGTAACATAATGGTGTTTAGCAAACCGACAAAGATTATACTGAAAAGACTCAACTAATTCTTTTAAAAATAAAGAAGAAAACGTATGTTTAAGCAAACTAAAAGATTGATGACCTAGACACTAATGTTGAAGCCAAATTTGAGAAGAGTCGTACTCATAAGAAGACTAGTTACAAAAATTGACTCCCCCTCTTCCAAAATTGTCTTGGACTTTTGTTTTCATGAACAAAAAGTAATATAATCATCTTGTTCATCAACAACTTTAATCATCATTTCCGAGGCAAGATCTTGTAAAATATAATGAAATGAAAAAATATTATTACACAATTTTTAGATCATGAATCGGTTTATGAATGAAGATAAAATTAGTGGAGAGTTGAGGAACATAAAGAACATCTTTTTAATAAAAAAAGATGTAGTGAATGAATATTACTACAATCAAGAATGGGAGTTTGTGAGACATTAACAATTGTAGATTGATGTGTACCAAATAAAATGAAATATGTAATTGAGAGTCATGTGATTAAAAGTACCGAAGGCAATTATCCAAATATCTCCAAATACAAAATATGAGTTATTAAAAGAAGATAAATCAAAATTCTTACTAGTCATTGCAAGAGAGACTCATGGGTCATTCATAGTAAAAAACACTTACCTTTCAATCAAGAATGTATAAATGTTGAAGAAATGATTATCCTAACAACTATGGTTTGAGCAATGAAGGATCAAAACTAATAGAAGAGGTCCTAACAAACGGAACAATATTTAGGGTGAGGCAAATGTGGGTTAGGAAGGCAATATGTAGCTTAGATAATAGAAAGAAAATATCTAAACATAATGAAAGTGCAAATGTATGTCATAGTGTAGACGATTGCTAGGGTTTAAGTACTTCAATAAAGGTGGCTAAGGTTTGAATGTGCAAAAAAAATTTGAATGCATGAAAGTGTGTAGAAGCATAGACCCCAAAATTGAACTCCCTAATACTAACTTGAAAATTTAAATTATACTGTGTCATTATATATTATAATTTATATGTGTATATAAGAGTCTACTCCTTATACTTACATAAAATACTATTTTAAATTATCTTCTAATAATCATAGATAGAGATGATAATAATAATTAAGAGATATTCTCAACTATATAGATATACTCTTTGATTTTTTTTTCTTTTGTGAAGTTGAAATAAATATTATTGTAAGTAAAATGCTGATAATTCTTTAGAAAAAAAAAACAGAGTTTAAGTACAGTACCAAGTATATTAGTGATAATTTTAATAATAAATATTAATAAAGGTTAGCATGTTAATATTAAAAGTGACATATATTATTAAAATAAAATTTTAATTTTAATTAAAAATAACATTATAATTAACAATATTTATTATATTATATCTAAATTTTATCCTTTAACCAAAATAACAGAAGTGCACCATTTTGAATAATTAGCCAAAAACCCGAATACCAGTACAATTTTTTGTTAGAAATAAAGGCATAATTAAAACGGTCAAGTTCAAAAAAGTGCCTCAAAATAGAGATAGTGTACGAAATTAATGCTTCTATAGCATTATATGTGTTACCTTCCAAGAAAATGTGCCCAACTCCTGGACAACAAACCTTTCTGTGGCAAAAATCAACTCCCCATGCTCAGTTGATCATCATAGTAGATACTTCTTAAATATGCTAATGAAGTTTCTCTTTTTACTGTTTGCATAAATATAATTTATAGGAAACAAACTCACTTAATGATTTGAATTCTAAATCTTAAAAAAAATATTAACTTCTTTTTTCCAAACATTCTGGTTGAGGTCAGTAGAAGTTTCTTTGCGTCAGGATATTATATATTAAAAAATCAAAATTAATTTTTTATTAAATAGCAATACTAAAAATTTTAACATAATTTTTAGTTTTAAATCTGTATTATCAGCATCCTAAAAAAGATACCAATTCCCAGTCGAATCAATGGACTTTTCTGCCAAGAAGAACCAAAAACACAATCCTTTGTAACAATCGCAACAATAGCGATGATCTTGTAAATGCTAGATAACGGTCTCGCTCAATGTTGGAAGCGTAGAGGTTGGTTGTGCTTTCATATTCAACACAAACCTTGATTCAGGGAAAGACTCCATACATCATCTGTATGTACGAATGGATAACTGGTTAAACTTTGCAGAAAAGTGTTCATAGTACGATGGAGATGTTTCCCCATTGAGTAAGTCATCTCTTAATTTATATTACTTTTCTACTTAGTTTTTATAGTTTGTTATAAAAGCCTTGACTCTCGCTAGTTATTACTTTAATGCATGGGTCGAGAAATATCAATATGTTACTTAAAAAATAAGTCAAATGATTGTTGTATTGTGAATACAAATTTTCTGCTCAAAGTAAACAAGACTTTATACATACTAAGTTTTCATTAAAAGTCATATAATATTATAATATTGATAACAATATATATTATAATTTTTTTTATTAATTTTGTATAATGTATTTTTAGACACGTTAAAAAATAGTTGCTAGTATAATAAATTTTTAAAATATTTTTAATGTTTATTTTTGCAAGCAATAAATTCACTAACTTATTTTAAAAAAATCTTCAAATGAAAATGATTTTGTTATATGAAAAGTTAACATGTAGATATGAGCTTTAATTAAGTATTCAAAAAAGCCAACAGCACGTACTTTATTATTAATTAAAGTTTATGAAGACTCTATTCAAGTTTAGTTTCCAAATTGTAAACATTATATTATAATGTGTTGTTAATGTTTTTGATGCATTTGTCTTATATTAGATATCCCATAAATATTCATCCAAAATTTGCTGCATAATTATTTAGGTTTTTTAATTCTCGCTGCCACAGTGCGTTGAAAAGTATGAAGATTTATCCTCCTTTCCATAAAGGCTTCCTTGAATGCTAAGGCAGGGTAGAAAAGAATTTCAATACGAGAACATAAATGTGATGGTTAAACCATTTTTAACTCTTTTTTTGGCTTGAGATTTTTAGTGTCTAATGAGTCATTAGTTCCAACCTAATCCAAATTAAGTTAGGTGAACGTATATATTTTAAAGGGTAAATCTCTTTCAATGCATTTTTATTTATATTCACACAAGACCGAACAAGAAACACTAGCTTGTTTAAATTAAGTATCTTTGTTGTATGGGGAGGTTAGTTTTTTCAACAAGAAACCCTAAAATTAAATTTGATAATTTTTTTTTAACAAAATAAGCATGAATTACTTGAACCAATCACCTGTTACTATTGTAGGCTTTTAGGTTTTAACGTGTACTGATTTTAAAATAAAGTTAAGTTTATTTTCTTAAATTTTCTTAAAAAATAACAAATTTATCTGTTTAAATTTAAAATATGTTGATAAATTTTTATTAATATTTTAATATATGCTATTACATTTCAGTTCATAAAAGAGTTGTTCACTTGTGAGTCATTATCTATTCTTGTGCAGTTTATTCCTCGTACAATAATAGAATGTGTTACTGTTGAGCTTTTGGGAGAATAGAATCTCATTTGAACATTTAAATGGGATCACTATAAATATATTAATAATGCTATTCTCATGAAAAAAGAAAATTTGACAGCTCACGGATTCTCACTATCAATTAAAGAATTTATTTATGAACCTTCAATTGCTATCGCCATTCACTTTTTCTTTTATCTTTATCCTTCTATTTTCTTATTACTAGTACAGTAGTACACCCTTGAACTTTATTTCACAGAGCTTGTGAGTATACTTTACGTCTACAAAATCGTATTAATTTCAAAAGTTGCTTTCAATATTATCTTCAAGCTTAAATTGATCATTGATCATTTTGTAGTCAATTCCTTTTATAATAAATTGTTCAACGATATATATAAGCTTTCTTACAGACCAAATATACCTTTAAACATAATAAATTATTTTAAAACCACTTTTCATTTAATATATCTATATATAAAGTTTATTTTATATTATTAATTATTTTAAAATATTACTTGTATCTATAATTAATTATTAAAATAGTATATTTTATTTAAATCCAAACACACATCATTAAAAGTTAATTTTTCACTCAAAACTTACCATGTATAGTTATTATTCGCATCATGATTAGTTAAACAACAAATGAGTCTCATTTCATGTGGAATTTTTCTTTCTTTTTAACAATTACTTTTTATAACATTAAAATAATCAACAATCTTATCTCATTAAGAATCTTTAACATGATGGTAATATTAATATAATAAAATGTGCAATTAGATATGAGACTCTCCTTTGACGTAACATTCATAAAATTCAAGAAAGACGTATCGTGTATAAAGATAATTCCTGTATATAATTGCTGTTGGGGAAAAATATACATCTCAAAGTTTATCCATTCCCTAATATTTTGAATGTTGACAAGTGTTTGTAATATATTACCCCTAACCTTTCTTGTATCTTAATTAATTTCGAATTTTCATGTGACGCTTATGAAGTATAGTCTGAATCAGGTTATGCCCAACACTATTTTTGTTTTTTTTTTTAGGTTAATTACTTGTGATAAGAAAAGCCCACCGATCCACATTATAGATTTACCCGTGGTGGCCTAAGCCCAAAAAGAAAAGAAAGGTACCCAAAAAAAAATGAAAACTTTTCACTACTTTACACTTAGGTGGAAGCTACTTTTGCTGAAATACCATTTTGACTTCACCTAATATAGTTAAAACAATTTGTCCCTTATCAAGTAACATGTCATCTTAATCTATGAATGCAACTTAAGCAATTACAAAGTGCCAAAAGTTTTTCTTTCTTTTGTTTTATCTACAGCGGTAAGTAATATTTTTAACTCATTTATTTTACTCTGAAAATTTCAGTAAAACTATAAAGTCGTAGGTATATTTTAGAGCAAAATGAAACATCCCTTTCATTTTCAAATTTACCTCACTAGCTTAAGAACTAATCTCTTTCCTTATTATTTGTAATTTGTCATTTTTTTAATCCATTCCAGAACATATCATATCACATATCACTTCATGATGATTATTCACACTATATTTAGATGCATATAATACACAACTTGAAAATAATAATAAAATTTAAATTTCGTTATAAATATAATTTAAAAATGTAAAAAATTAAATTAAATTCAACACTATTCACATTGATTTAAAATATAGTAGTCATAAATCTATATCCAATTTCATATATAACTGCTTAAAGAAATTGAATATGTCCCAAAAGAGACGGTTCAAGTTAAATTCAAACAAAGTTGAATATGTCCCTATGTTAGTTTTAAAATAAAGTGTTTATGTAACCCTAAATAGGTTCGGAAATTAGACAAAACATTCTAAAGAACTATGAAAATTAACAAACAAATCAAAATCAATGAAATTCATAAATAATTTTTAAATATATACTTCTTTAAGGCTATTTTAATACATACAAATTGTATGAATTTGATCAACAGAGATGCTTGTTATGATATCGCAAGAGAATAGTAAATATAATTATTTAATTAAGTATTGTTTATTAAATAATGTATTGGCATCACTACGCTAAAAGTTAGCTTTTGAAGCGTCAACTTAAATAGCGATTAATAAAAATCGCTATCTATAAAACACTAAGAGAGCGGTTCTACCCTAATCACTCTCTAAATTTAACTTCTTAAAGTGGTTCAATAGCAATCGCTCTCTAATATATACTTCTTAGAATGGTTTATTTGGAATCGCTCTCTAATATGTACTTCTAAGAGCGGTTCATCTGGAACCGCTCTCGTAGTTGTATTTTGGAGAGTGGTTGTTAAATAACCACTCTCAGTAGTGCTGTACTTTAGAAAGCAGTTCACACGTAGAACCGCTCTTACAACTTCACAGAGTGATTGACACAAAGAACTGCTCTGAAAGATGTAGATTAGAGAACGTTTAATTCTTAACTGCTCTCAGATGTTGTATTTTTAAAAGCCCTAATCTAATTATCCCTGTTCCCGTGCTAAGTCTGTACTTCAAATTTGTCTGTGTTTAGTGTTTTCTGAGAAATTTTTGTAAAGAACAAGCACAATTGACATCGCATTCGCAATTTTAAGGTATATTCATAATCGTTTATTTATTTTTTGGCTATGTTTGGACATTCACACTCTTTTATTCTCTCTGTTCACTGAAAAACATGACGTTTAGGGTTTAAAATGTCCCTCCTTCATACTTGGCTTTAGGTGAACAACGACAAATTAGTGGAACTTCTTTCATTCCAAGTTAGTGTTGTTGTGTTTGTATGAACTAATTATATTCAAATGTTGACCATTGCTGCGTGACAGAGAGTATGAAATTAATTTTTATTTTGTAAAAGTTGATTTTAAAAAGGTTGAACCTTAGGTTAGTTAACCTCTAAAATATTGTTAGAATGATTTTTTAGGATTTGTTGAACATGATATTAGGACACTGGTTAACTGTAGTGCAAGAGATTAATGTAAAAATGCAACACCAGTTGACTGTAATGCAAGTGATTAATGTAAAAATGCATTTGATTGTTGTCAAAATTGATTTTCTGAATTGAAGTCTCATGTTCTGTTGTGTTTTTTTGTTGTTGTTGTTGTTGTTGTTCTAATATAAATAGAAAGCAAGGAACATGCTGTTATGTGGTTCTTCTGGGAATTGAATATGTTACAAGTATTGAACAAGATATTATTGTTTGTTTTGCCTTCGTTATATATATTTGCTCTGTGTATGAATGAAATTGATGTTCTGTCTTATATAATGTTATGAATGCATAATTATTGTTAGTGATTAAACTTTATAATAGTTTGATTTGAAATCTAAAATTGAGTGAAACCTTAGTTTCTCATTTGAGATTGAAAATAATGATTAATAAATCATTATTTTATATCTCAAATTGTCCAAGTTGGACAGTTTGTGAACAAATTTATTCATTCATTGGTTAGCATTTGCTTCTCATAATGTTGTATTTCATACTTAACAAAATTTAAGTTTGGAGCATTTCTCATTGTCTCTTGGTGCATGCTTGATTGAGGTAAATCATCTTATATTCAAGTTGTGTACTAGGAGACTAATGCGAAATGATGACCAAATTTTGTCAAGTAAAAAATACAACATTTAAGTAGCAATTGTTAATTAAGGTATGAAAAAGTTTGTTCTCAAATGGGATAGGGCCCTACCATGTGAGAGTCAATAACACATTCACATTTGTAATTATCGTAATCATAGTTGGAGCAAATATGGATCAAAGTTGGATGGTAGCTAATCGTTTAAGTGAAGAATACGAAGACAGAGTGAAAGAGTTTATTAGTGTTGTTTAAATATGTTACAAGTAAATGTGGAAGAATTGGAAGAATATCTAATGTGCAATGGGATAGATGAGAAATATACTTGTTGGATAAAGCACGGTGAAATACAAGTTAGAAGTACATCAACTAACATGGAATCGAGTGTTAATTACTTAGAGACATTTAGAACAAATGAGAGTGATCAAGCTGAACAAATTCCAAAAGTTGTCAAAGAAGATCTTAGAGATTGTCCAAAGATGTTTGAGAGGCTGAAAGATAATGCAGAAACACCATTGTATAATGGATGCACAAAGTTCACAATATTAAGTTCTATTTTAAAGCTTTTTAACTTAAAAGCCTCGAATGGATAGACTGATAAGAGCTTCACAAACTTGTTAAGTTTATTACATGAGATGCTACTAGAGGATAATGTGCTACCAAAGAGAACAAATGATACTAAACAAGTACTTCTTTCCATTGGATTGACCCATGAAAAGATACATACTTGTCCTAATGACTACATTTTATTCCGAAATGAGTTTGCATCAATAAGTCAATGTCCAAAGTGTAATGTATCACCATACCTAATAAAAGAATCAACATCTGTGAAGGTCATGTGGTATTTTCTAGTAATACCTAGATTAAGACGTCTATTTCGCAGTGCAGAAATTGCAAAGTAGATGACTTAGCATACTGAAGGCAGAATTAGAGATGAAAAGCTTAGGCATCCAACTGATTCTCTGCAGTGGGAAAAATTTGATGACGAATATGAAGAGTTTACAACTGAAACAAGAAATATACGTTTTGCATTAGCAACCAATGGAATGAATCCCCATGGCGTACAAAGTAGCATCCATAGTACATGGCCCGTGATTTTAATAATCTATAACTTACCTCCATGGCTTTGCATGAAGCAGAAATATATGTTTTCTTTTTGTTAATCTCTAGTTCTAAACAACCTAGAAATGACATTGATGTGAACTTGTCTTCTTTAATTGAAGATTTGAAGTTGTTGTGGGATAATGGCATAGAAGTATATGACGGATTTAGAGATGAATATTTCACGGTCAAGGCTATGACACCTAGGCGCTAGGCGAGAGCGGGGAGTAATCGCCGGTGCAATGTGGCATGAACAAGGAGCGGGGAGTAATCGCCGGTGCAATGTGGCATGGTAAGGGGCACATGAATGAATCAAACTTACATCGGAATGAGAGGGGGATCCAGAGATTGTGTATACAGTTAAGGATAGCTTAAAGGAATTGATTAGGACTACCTATACAAACAAAATGCATTTACTTTTCGGTGACCTATCACTTAAGAACTCCAAAGTTAAGTGTGCTTATCTTGGAGCAATTATGAGATGGGTGACCTTTTGGAAAGTTCCTAGAAAGTGTGCGAGTGAGAACAAAGCACACTGAAAAGTCTCGTGTTGGTTTGTGGAGACAGTCGTCAGTCCTGAATAAGTTATCGGGCTATTACAAAGGCAATGTTGTATGGAACAATTAATGATTTTCCTGCATATAGAAATCTTTTTGGTTACAACATAAAAGGTCAATGTGCATGTCCAATGTGTGAAGAGAAAACAGATTATACTTCTAAGACTAGAGCACTGTCACAAAAATGAAAAAAAAAATTAATAGGTGGTTGTGAAGAACGACGATGTCTTTATTTGAAAAGTGGATAAGAGATCTTTGATAAGGTTAAACATATAAGAACAATATTCAGAAAACCTTTTGCCAAACAAATTCCAATTGCATGTTGAAAGAAGATGTTAATTTTCTTTTAGTTACCCTACGGGAAATCTTTATACATAAGACACTTTGTTGATGTTATGCATGTTTGAGAAAATATTTGTGAAAGTGTGATTGGTACATTATTGAACATCGTGGGAAAAAAAGAAAGATGACATCAATGCAAGAGTTGGCTTGGTAAAGTTGGGAATACGATCCGATTTGACTCTAGTGAAGCAGGGAAAGCGGACATTTTTACCGCCAACAATATGTACCCCATCTAGAAATGAGAAACGTATTTTATGTGAGACTCTTTATTCAGTTAAGGTTTCAAAGGGGTATTCATTAAACATTAAAAGTCTTGTATTATTTAAGGAGCTAAAGTTAAAAGGATTGAAGTCTCATAATTGTCATATCTTAATGAAGAATTTAATTCTTATTGCTATACGGTCTATTCTACCAAAAAAGGTTCGCGTGGCAATCACGAAGTTGTGTTTCTTTTTTAAGGCAATATGTAGCAAAGTGATTGATCATGGGAGATTACCATCTTTGCAAAACCAAATAGCTGAAACTTTATGTGAGCTTGAAATGTATTTTTTACTATCATTCTTTGATATCATGGTTCATTTGACCATTCACTTGGTGGAAGAGACAAAATTGTATGGCCCTGCATATATGTGATGGATGTATCCTGTTGAAAGATATATAGAGATTTTAAAAGAGTATGTTAAGAATAGAAGTAGACCAGAGGGTTGTATTGCTAAACGATATTTAGTAGAAGAAATAGTTGAATTTTGCAATGAATACTTGTCTAATATTGAATCATGTGGTATTCCAAGATCGCGTCACACAGGGTAGAGGTACATATCATTACTTTCAGTAATTTTATATTGGTTTAAGGTTTATGTGGTATCTAATATGTTTTTTATTTCCATTGTAACAAACTTTTGAGGTGGAATCTATTCATAAAGATATTGTTCTTTCATTAGGAGGACGAGATCTTTGTGCATTCTGCATACAGATGAGGAAACATATCTTTGACGAAGATAGAAATCATGTCCCCCATCCTCCAGAGAAGTATCAGAGATTCATCACAGTCACCAATCACCGTATAGACTTTGTTAACCAAAGCTGCACCGAATATTTTAAGGTAGTTTGTCTCATATGATTACTTCAATTATCATTTCAGTTACAACTGGTTATTGATTTAGTACGTTTTTGAATGCTTAATTTTTGAAAGAAAGTGAGGCTAATGTAGTAAGGGTGAAAAGAATGTCATATAGATACAGGTGGTCAGCTAAAGGATATGCTTAGTTAGAGTAAGATTTGGTATGTAATTTTGTGTCATATGTAACCTTGTAACGATTTTTTTTTATCTTATGTTTTCTTTAACGAGGGCATAAGGATATTTAATTTTTGTCTAGATTGCTACATCTAGGGCTAATTTGACCTCAATGGCTCGACATGTCGTATGATAAGTTGCTATGGTAAACAAATAAGGTTGCATTGTTGATGAAGGAGTTCAAAAAGTTCATGAATTTGTAAGTGGTTAGGCCTAATGTTTTAGTATATTCATTATACATGAAATCTCCTTTAATGACCTTTGACTTTATGTTATGTTTATTGTAGGAAACCCTTTCACAGGTCACTCCAGACGTTGAGTCTGAATTAGTAGCCCGAAATGACATACTCTCTCAAGTACTTGGTGTAAGAGAGCATCCAGGTCTTGTGAGGGTTGTAGGTTTTGGGGTGACTCAAAAATTTGTATTTGGGCTAGCACCATATATCCACATCCATCATCTATCGAGTGGCAAAACATGAAGTATTGCATAGCACATTTGATCAATGTAGTGACACAATTGACAAGGGCTCAGGGACCTCCATTCATGTCAAGTCAGATGTCGTTCAACCCTACTGCCTCCCCACTACCATGTATGCCACCCCCTTATAATATTGCTCCTCAAATGCAACCAATGGCAGACATTGGTCCTAAAACCCTGGAGATGCACCTCTTACCAGCCATAGAGGCAGTTGTACACCAATTATATATGTTGAGATTCCATACGTATTTAAGCTCCACTAAATCATGATTTACAACCTAATGTTTACTGCTTGTGATTTAATTAGAAAAGAATATAACAAACTTGTTTTTGTAGGATGATCATGACTGTTTGCTATACTTGTACACCTTTTTTTTACTTGGTTGCAAGAGGAAGTGTATATCATACAATGGTTGAGAACTTCTTACATAATATGGCTCTTCCTACAGAGCATGATAAGGTTTCACTAGAGGTAGTGCAACGACATGAGGAGGACTCTGCATTGCCTATCCTAAATGAACAAGCAAACCTAATTTGCTTAAGAGATGCCATTGGTACTTATGTTACTTATCAAGTAAAGGGTTAGGAAAAAAGATAAGCTATTCAAAAGAGTCTATTGCTGGTCCATCCAAAAAAAGTAGCAGTGCTTGTGTATCATAAGAGATTCTTCAATTGGTAGAAGCCCAAGGTATTGCATGCTTCGATATGATGAAGCTTTTTGTGAGAAGTGATCAAATCATTGATACAACTACAATTCATCTGACAATTAAGCACTGGGGTAAAGAGTTTTATGACATTGTGGGGAAGGAAAACATTTTAGAGGTCATATGTCGACATTGGTTGAATGCCTCTAGCATTAACCTTTACATACGGTAAATTACTTTACAAATTATGTAATTCTCTAGCATTTTATAACTTTTGTACTAAATCATTGTATAATGCATTTCAATTCTACTTTTGCAATACAAGATATTTGTGTGAAGCTTTTGCATGGGACAACAATGGCAAGTAGATTCTCATTTATTTCTCCGTATGAAATGGATGAAAAGCTTAATCCAAACCCATATCAACATATAGCTGAAATGTTAAAGATTCATATGAGTGAAGATCACTTGATTTTTGCACCTTATAATGTTGGGTAAGTCAATCTAATTGAGACTCTTGCTTTATGTTTTCGGATTTAGCATATAACTTAATTCTTGTAATCTTAAACATATATATATACTCTTGGTAGGCAATATTGGGTCTTGGTTGCCATCAATAACTCTAACAAGACTATGTATTATATGGATCCTCTGCACAAGCAGCTGAAGATCAGAACACATATGCAGAACCTATTTAATAAGTAAGCATTCATTTATGTCAAACAACTATGATTAATGTTAAGTGGTTCAAATGTGTCTAAGTTCTTTCATGCACCATTGTTAGTGCTCTTGTCACATATCGAGTAGAGAGGGAAGTGCAGCCCTCTAAGACAAAGATGCATCAAACAAGATGGGTCACTATACAGGTAACACTATATCATACAATATGTTTTTAATTTTCAGGTAAATATTAATTACATTGTATACTTCTCTTAGTTAATGCTGGTTTTGTAACACCTTAAATTTAATATCAAATAAATTCTAATTTTGCAAATTCAGAATAATAAAAGTTTCATAAAATATTTCGAAATAGGGAAAGGTTTATAAGTTTATATCAAATAATTGCTACAAGACCATTTCTAATACAACAATATCAAAATAACATTCTAATCCCTATAGCAGTCTCATCCAACCCTTCACTAAGTCTTATGCTGATCGTCTTAATTACCTGAAAAATAAATGTAACGGTGAGTACTCTACACTACCAAACACACAAGTAAGCATAGAGTTTCACCTTGCATATAATTCACAGATACCACGTGGGCAATCATGGGTCGCTCAGGAAAGATAGTGGTAAGAGGTCTAGTCAGAAAGAGAGTATGTGGCCCGTGGTGCACTCGCTCCACTATCGGTGTCACCACCACTCCCTCTTCTCCAAGGTATTTCTACTGTCCTCATCTTCCACACCCCTAGTATATCGCTGAACCATTCACAACACATCACACCGGCGTTAATCATGCCCCATTCACACACATTACAATATTCATTCTCAATATATGGCACAAAGCCCACAGTCATGCATAATACACAGCACTACGCCCACATTCATTTTATAGTGCAAACATGAAACCCATATTCATGTATATTACACGGCCCTTGGGCTCACATTTGTTCACGATATTCATTCTCAATACACGGCACAAGTGCCCACATGCATTCGCAACATAATTCATTTCGACCACACACACAATATTCACCATTGTACAAGACTATTGGCCTACACTTATTCACATTGCACAACACACATATTGCCCTTATTTACTCACACAATATTTTCAACATAGTACATATTTACATTCCTCATTTATCAAGTATTAGCATACTCACACCACACAATCCCCTATCACAGATTTTCACATGCTTTCACACCTCACAGCACACAAAAAATTCCATCAAATACATATTTCCTACCCTTTATCTCAATCATATTGCAATATTCATCACAATACATGACAATCAAACCTAAAAAGATAAGGTAGAATCCCCTCTTACCTTGGATTGAAGACCTACACTTGAATTCAACCACAGAAGTGCTCTCCACATAGATTTTGGCTTAAATTCATGGAAGAATTCCATGAGAATCCAAGGAAACTAAGAAACAGAAAAAGGGGATGAAAAACGAAACTCTTAACCATTGAAACTCACCTCCAAGCGTTTCCAACACGAATCTAACCTTCAATCAAACTCTCAAACAACTTTGGAGGCAATTTAATCAATGGGATAAGGTTTTGGGTTGAGAAAATCAAAAAAAATTTGAAGGGAAGGTGAGAAATAACCTTTCTTGAACCCTAACCCGTTTAAATCCTATGTGGTCATGACACTCTCGCTGCAATGAGATATTCTTGCTGTAACACTCACCCATGCTACAGCAAAAAACTCAGACAAAACTGCATTCTCGTTTCTGCAGAATTTAGCTTCAGCGAGACACTCTCGCTACAGTAAGACTGTACCCAGAAATGCAGGCCAAACTGTGGCTTTGTCGCTGCAGCGAGACATCTCTCACTGCAACGAGAACACCCTGCACTAGAACACTTAGCCAAAAATTTAATCCAACCCCAATCATCTAATCAATCATACATATATATATATATATATATATATATATATATATATATATATATATATATATATCAATAAATATTACTACAAAATTTGGGGTGTTACAGGTTTATTTGTTTTTATCTTCCACGCAGTATCCAAAGCAAACAAATAATGATGACAGTGAATATTATATGTATTTATTCATTGGAGATGCTTTGCACCATGTACAAACTGTAATCTCAGTTAATGTAAGACGTACACATATGCAAACTTTTTGCTATATGCTTATTATTTAACTTAATTAATTAAGCTTTGTGTTTTATTGTTTTGTATTCAGTACTTTCCAGAGGTGCAGATGCCAACTTTTCCTAACAACAGAATTCATCAAGTGCAAAAAGAGTAGTGTGCATATATATACCATAGATATTTAAAGGAGACATTAAGCACAATAGATTTGTAGTATTTTCTTACAATACTTAGACAATTTTCTTTCAAGGCATTAGACAAAAAATGTAAATATAAGATTATTTTCCTCCTGTCTGTGTAAACTTTGATTGTAATATGTACATGTGAATTGTGATTAAATAATATGTGTATGTGTGTGTGTTGAGAATGTTGGACTGTGGCTGGTTTGATTAATGAAAATTTGGCTAAGTGTTTGGTGCAGGAAATTTTTGTTGTAGCGAGAAGGCTCTGAAAGGAAGGCGTGAAACTATCACCTTCTCGCTGTAGTGAGAGAGCGACAGTTTGGGGTACAATTCTTGGTAAAATCTCACTGTAGCAAAAGGGCCTCACTGTAGCAAAATTCTATAGAAACTAGAGTATAATTTAATCTGATATTTTCGCTGTAGCAATAAGAAGCATCGCTACACGAGAGTGTCGCAACCAGAAAGATATTTGAAGGGTCCAGGGTTTGGGAAATACATTCCAACTCTTCTCACTTCATCTCCCTTTTGATACTCTCTGTTGCCAAGTATTCTTACCGATTAAATTGCCTCTAAAGTTGTTTGGGTGCAAGATTAAAGATTAGAAATACTTTTGCAGCTTTTGGAGGTGAATTTTCATGGTTAGGGTTTCGATTTTCATCCTTCTTCTCTATTTTCTGGGTTCTCTTTGAGTTCTCATGGAGTTTTCTATGTGTTTTAGGGACGAAATTCATGTGGAGAACATTTTTTACTGTTAGTTTGTGCTGGGTCTTTGATATAAGATAAGGAGGGACTCTACCCTATCTCATTTTGCTTGAAAATTTGTTTATATTGTTACTTGTAGAATTGGGATTGAAATAGAACGTAGAAATATGTGCATTTGAATGAAAATGACTTGATTGTAATAGGGTATAGTGAAAATTTTGCTCGGAACCTAGTATTATTGACATTGAGAAATGTTGTGTATGATGAATAAAATGATTGAAGAGAAATTGTGATAAAAACTGTATGATTGAACCTTGTGTGGTGAATGTGGGCATCTGTGCCATGTAATGTGACTGAATATGGGCCTCTATGCTGTGTGCTGTGAATGAATGTGGGCCTACGTGCTGTGTGTGACTATGAATACTGTATATGGCTGAAATGTGTGTGAATGGGGTATGTTAAATACGATTGTGAATATACTATGAATGGTTCAGCGACACACTAGAAGTGTGAAAGATAGGGACGATAGAAATACCTTGAGGAAGAGAGAATGGTGGTGACACCAACAGTGAGCGTGGGTACACCACAGGCCACACACTTTCCTCCTGACTAAACCTCTGACCAACACCTTTATCGAGCAACTCGTGATTGCACACGTGGTATCCGTGATGCGGGATTAACTGGCGACCATCCATGGTGTGAAACTATGATTATAATGTCACAGTGAGTGTGGCTACATGCAGTGAGCGCACATGTATGAAAATTGTTTTAATGTCGTGAGTGCATCAATTATGAATTAAAATAAAATGCTTGAAAGTGTCTGTGATTGCCTGTACTTGAGTACATAATGTTAGAATACATGTGGGTGTGTAAGGTGAGTTTCTAGGTTATGTGTGTGTTGGATAGTGTAGAGTACTCACCTTACATTTATTTTTCAAGTGATCAAGATGATCAGCATCAGACTCAGTAAAGGATGGATGAAACTGCTATAGGACTCAGGAATTTATTTTGAAAATTTGATGTATTAATTAAGTCTTGTAGCAATCATTGATACAAACTTGTAAATCATCCTTATTTTGAAATATTTGTTTGAACTTATATACTGAGAACCACTTTAATAAAAATTTTTATTATTTCCATTTTTCTTTCGAAGTTCATTTATTGGAAATTAAATTTAAGGTGTTACAAAATGAACATGAAAGCTATGAATGCTTTTGTTATCAGTCGTGTACACTCAAGCTATTTGCATTTATCACCCTTATTTCTCCGAAATATCCCAAATCGCATCTGGACTCTATATTCCCAATATATCTCTGAACTATCTATGCATTAACTCAAACGTGGCACATCACAATCATACTATTCTAATACACGTGTTGCAATTACACTAATCAATGTATTACAAAATATGTGTTGTAATCTCACCTATCGATATATTACAACACATATACTATAATTGCATCAATTAGTGTCCTTATGACACATATATCAATTACTTCCTTTTTCTCTTTTCTTATACTTTTCCAACATTTTCACACATCACACTTTTCATTAATTTCCACTAGTAACACACTTTTCCTCAATTTCTTTTACTTTACACTTCCTTAGTAATTCATAAATATTCACATTAATCTCATTAATCACTTTCACCATTAATCAAATTTCCTTTATCTCTTTTACCTTATTCATTTTATTGACTTAGGTCCCAAGTATATACATTTAGGCTTAATTCAATTTTACACATATTAAATAAAATATCTTTTATCATTCAAAAACACTCAAATCATTCATATCAATCTCATATACAATCAAGCTTCTCAACCCAACATATAATTATAAACCAGAAATATATCACACCAGCCCAATACAATGGATTGAAGGTCGGACACCTCCAGACTCAGACCAATTACACAGTTTAGAAAATATCTTACCAAAGATCATACTCTCTTGGTCTTCAATAGGTCTTCTACCCTAAAGTGGGACATCATATAATATTCATAATATATCTATTACCCAAAATGTCAGATAGAATCTTTGTTATATATAATTAATTTTTAATAACGGGTTATAATACTTCTTCAAACAATTCAGTCTAGAACTTTTAGTGTAAACTCATACTTAAATAGTTCTAAAATCAATCATAAATTTTTCACACCAACAATCCATTTCTCAGGCTAATCATACAACTAAAACTTAGGGTTTTAGGTTAGCTCCACTTACCTCGAAATAGATCCCTGAGACTACATTTTTTGTGACCTCTAAAGTGAAACTTCACATCTTGACTGAGAATACTACCCAAAGACTTGAGTTTTTTCTCCTATTATCGCAGGTAAGGTACTATTATAAAGAGAGGAATAGAGAAATAGAAACGAGATTTAAGAATTGAAATAGATGTTAGAGCTTAGATTTGAGAGAGATCTTGAGTGATATGAGGCTTTTTCTAGGAAGGGAGAGGGAGAGAACAAAGAGGGTGAAGTGGTTTTGGTGAGAAATGAAATTTCTTAACACTAAATCCCTTAAATACCTTTCAAACTCGCACATTCTTACTTGAGCGAGTGGGCTCTCGCTTGAGCGAGCTCTCTCTCGCTTAAGCGAGAAAACTAGATAATGATTTTTTTGATATTCTTACCTGAGTGAAAGGTATTCTCGCCTAAGAAAGTTGGGCAAGCTCCATCTCGCCTAGGCGAGTTGCTTCTCGCTTGGGCAAGAAAATAGTTGAGGCAACTTGATCTCCTCTCGCTTGAGCAATAATGCTCCAGAAAGCCCAATTCTAGAAATATTTGTCTTGCTTGAGTGAGAAAATCTACACTCAACTTCCTATATTTCTAAAAAGTAAGGGAATAAAAATGAGGGTGTTACAACATTTACTCACTTGATTGAAATTGTGTTCTAAAAATGTGACTTTTGAAGCAATTTTGCAAGTTGAGCGTATATAATAATAGGTTCATTTGAAACTTCTATATAATGACCTGACTTGTTCATTCAGAATTTCAGAATCAATAACTTTTGCATGGTTGATGATAGCCAAATTGTTCTTTGACCTAACTTGAAGTTTGGTGGAAATCCATGCTTGAAATAGTAAGTTTTCACTATGTCTTTCTTTTCCACAAAATGTACATTTCTTACTTGAATTTCCATGTGTTCCTTAGCTTGTAAATATGTCCCTACCTTTACAATTAATATTGTTTATTCTGCCATTAGAGATTCTGTAAGTATTAGTTGTATTAAACAAGATCAAGATATTAGCAAAGATTGTTCTTTAGTTGCCTTTCTTGCTATAAGATAGGGGAAATAATTTATTTATAGAAAGTAAGAGTTTCATTAACAAAACTTGACAAGACAAGTACAAGATGGGATTGGTCATAGTGATTCTAACTTTTCCCATAAGACTTTCATATCAGTAAAATAACATGAGACATTCCTTTCACCTTGAGCATTGTAAATATATATTGTACTTTGAGTAATTTGTTGGGACAAGGATCTTGTAATCCAAGATACAACCATTGTGTTTCATATCTCCTATGAGTCACATAGATAATCATTGCTTATATTTTTGTTTGGTGTATTGAATGACTTGCATATTTAATTCAAGATAGCATCTTGGAAGGTAGCTGAGATCCTTTTACCTTTAGGAATCATGGCCCTAAGCTATAGCATTTATTCCTTACTAATGACATTCTTTTAATTGCTAAATCTGATATGAAACATGCAAATATTATTAAATATATTCTAGAGAAATTTAGCTCTGCCTCTGTTCTTACTGTAAATAATACTAAATCTTTCATTTTCTTTTCCAAAAATACTAATGTCTCTTTAATTCATGCCACTAGTAACCTTCTAAGAATTAACCTTTCCTCTTAACTAAAGAGGTACCTAGGTATCCTCGCCTCTCATTTGAAACCTGCTAAGAACTAATTTAATTTTCTCATTGATAAGGTTAGGAAGAAGTTATCTCTCTGAAAAATGAAAAACATGTCCCTTGCTGGTAGAGTTACTCTTCCTCAATCTTGTATTATGAGCATTCCTGATTATTTTATGCAAAACTAACTTATCCCTATGTTTGTAATGAAATAAATACCATATGTAAAAAGTTTATTTGGGGATCCCTTGGGGTAGAAAATGTCATTTAAAAAGCTGAGAAAAAATTTGTAAACCTAAAAGGATGGGGTCTTGGTTTCAGAGATCTGTGTATGTTGAATAAGGTGTATTAAATGAAACTCTACTAGATATTAATAGATTCTTCCTTTGAATTATGGGGCCAGGTGATTAAGCAAAAATATAGATTCACTTTAGGTAAGCAACCTAGTTTGAGTAATGTCTAACAATGCTCTTATTTACAGAAAAGCCTTATTGTTGTTTGGCCTTTATTCTCTCAAGGCCTTAGTTGGGTGATAAGGGATGGCTATCTCCCATATCTTAAATAAAGACCTTGATCTTTTGATTAGCTTATTCACTTATAAGGGTAATTAGGATTAGGATAGAATCAAGACTTTGCTCCCTGATAGTGTTTGGCAGTGCATTGCTCAAAATTGTCCTCCTGATAATGATAAGGGTCAAGATTTATTCTATTGGTATCCTAATAATAATCGGATGTTCTCTATTAAAATAGCTTACCAGATGATTACTAATAAGTCTCAGTTATCTAATCTGTCTAATGACATCTTTAGCCTAGTGTAGAAATAGGAAAGTCCTCTTAAAATAAACTTCTTTTTGTGAAAATTAGCTAATGGAAATTTATTCATTAATGAAAAAAGATTTAGAAGAGGAATGACTGATAACCCTACTTTTTCTAAGTGTGGTGAAGCTCTGGAAACCATTATGCATATCATTAGGGATTGCTTTTATGCTACAAATGTTTGAGATATGTTTATTTTGCCTAGCCAACTTGTTCCTTTTTCAGCTTTGGATTATCTAATTGTTTGATTCTGAATCTGTCAGGTCTTACTTTAAGTAAGATGCATGGCTAGAATAGACTTTTTGATATGATTGTTTGCCACATTTAGAAGGATAGAAATGCTTTCATATTTCAAAGTTACTCTATTCAGCCAAGCAATTTAGTGTAGAAAATATATTCTAATTTTGGTTTTTATAATTTCTGTTGCAGGAATAGTTCTAAATCCATCTTTGGGCTGGTTTCCGATCAGTATCATATAAAGTGAATTCCCTCAAGCTCTAGTCAAGTCAAGATAAATGTTGATGGGGTTGTTTTTAAGTCTACTAGAATTGTTGCTTGTGGAGGTCTTGCAAGGGACTATTGTGGTCAGCTTTTAGTTGAATTCTACTTTGTTATTGACTACTGCTTCTTACTTATTGTTAAGCTTAGAGCTATTTTATTGGGAGTCTAATTGGTTCTAAAGAAAGGCTTTGATAGTGTGTGGATTGAAAATGATTCAAAAAAAGCAATTTCCATTATTGTTAATGTCCAGATGAGCTCCCACCCTCTGTATGCCTTGATTAATGAGATTAGGGATTTGTTGAAACCTATTCATATTGTTAGATTAACTCATGCTTGTAGAGAAGCTAATAGATGTGTTGACAATTTAGCTAAGTTAGGTCCATAAGAACTTTTGTCTTTTATTTGTCTTTAAGGAAGCTCCTTTATCTTTACTTTCTTTCTTTGGCCTTGATGCCATTGGTAGTTGGATTTCTAGAGGAGTTCTCTAGTATGTGTTTGTTGCTGGGCTTTTAGCCCTTTTAAATATCAATAAAAAGATGACTAAATATTAACTAATATCATTAAGTAGTCAAATCAAATATATTCACATATTATTTAATAAAATGTGTAATTTTAATTGTATTTGTATAAAGAAGTTTACTTTGTTGAATAATTAATTTCTATATTATAAATGAAAATCTCCTATATATGAAAGTGAAGCATTCAATAGAATTACTTTATTTTGTAATTTGTCATGTGTATATGTTAGGATTAAAATTGACTAAAAATGATATATGAATTATACTCTTTGTTATTGTAATAGTTTTACTTTTTACCTACTTCTTTGTTAATATTGTTCTAAAATTATAGAAGTTATAACTTAAAGTAAAATAACTTAATTTGATAGAAATGATAGAAATTTTTATTTTTTATATGTATTTTATATTTAAAATATTAATTTTAATTAATTTTAAATAAAATAATTTAATAACAATAGTAAACAAATATATGTGTCTTTTACTAAAAAATAGCATAGCATTTATTAATTATTCTTTAAAAAATATGAACTAATTCACTTTTAACTATAACCCTAACCCTAACCCACTATTTTTTACATATTAGGGTATAGATGTCAAAGTAATCACATTTATATATTCACAACCAGGAATCAAAATAGACTTAATTTAAATTTTTTAAAAGGCCTAATTAATTGAATAGGCTATGCTTGAATTTAGGAAAAAGCCTATTAGGCTTAGTAGAATAACTTATTTAAGATTCATAAAATTTATAATAACATATTAAATAATTTTATATTAAAATTATAATATAATATTATATTAAATAAATTAAATTTTAAAATAAATAATATATTGAATTAAAACCCTAATCCTTTTCATTGGAGTTGAAGAATATCATTACAATATACCTTCTCAGAGAGAGCTATTTGTTGAAGTTTTTTGCATTATTTGATTTATAATATTAATATGTATTTATATTTATTATATATTTAGTGGTTTACTTATTTATTTAAATAAAAAATATGGTTCAAAAGTGATAAATAGAAAGATATAATTTTACTATAAATATTAAAGATATTAAACCATTTTTTTTATGAGTTATTTAGATACAAGCTTTATTACTTTTATTGAGACATATTTATATATGGTTTAATAGCCTATTTACAAAGAGACTTAATAGCTTATTAAATATCTTAATAAAAAATAAATTATTAAAAAAAATTAATAGATCAAATTAAAATTTTTAAAAAGATGAAGTTAGATTTAATAAAAAATTGATAGGTCAAATTTAACTTTAAAATTATTAAATATGTCAAATTTACTTATACAAAACTTAGTTTAACCTAATATATTTCCATTCTTATTTATTAATCTAGAAATGTATCATTTTAATCCTCTTTTATTTCCATCGTTACCATTTGAATTCTACCAAAACAAAGTGTAAGAATAACTATTCCATCCTTTTTATGTCTTGAATATGTTAAATTTCAAGGTCATTATCTCTTTTTTTTTCTTTCTTTTTTATTCATTAAAAAAATATAAAAGATATAATTTTATTAGAATCTATATATAATTAATCTCCCCAAAACCACACACTTCGTGATTCCAAAACTTCTTGAAAATACATCCTTCATTGTTTGTTGTTAAAATATAATTATCTTTATAATTACAAAACAAATACTAATAGAAAAATGGATGTTAGCATTGGCCAATAATGTGAGCTCGAATCTCTAGAATTCATCTTCATGTTATAGTTTTAATAGCCTCACATTAACTTGTATAAGACATAATTAGAAGGATTCGAGTACCTTTTATACTTATAGTATATAGTGTGTTTTTTCATTTCCCATAAAGAAATAACATATTTTTTTAACTTCAGTTCTTTTGAAATTATCTTTATCAAAATTTTAAAAAAATGAATCATATGTCTATGAAATATTTCTATTGGTAATCCACATAATTTTCACAATGTCACTTCGATCTCTATAAAGGCAATAAAGCAAATGAAGAATTCAAAAGAAAAAGGTAAAACACCATTGCCCAGGTACTTAATTATTAATTCCTTGGTTGTACTACAGGGTATGCAAATTCCTAATATATAATCACTAATCAAGGATATGCACCTACTTTCACTCAGTCTTCTCTCTTGATAAAGCAATCACCTACTTATGGGTCATCTTAACAAATGAATATGTGTATATATATCAAAGTTCCCCTTGGATTCATATTTGCTACTAACTGGACTCTGAACTGACACGTTACATTGACATTAACTAAAGGTTTGTTCCCTTAAGCTAAGACATAATCATTCTAGTTAGTCTCACATGACCCCACAGTGTGTGAATGGGCTTACCCTTCTCATTAACCATGTTCCAAATCATGTCCAAGTAGTTTTAGTTATGGTCCCATAAGCACTATTAATTATGATATAGTGCTGTGTTTATCATACATAATTGGACTTAGATATATATCAGATATGTTAATTTAATTAAATGGGTGTGAGCATAAGAATTAAACAAAATGTAAACGACCATCCTTATCGTAATAAACAAAATCAATTATCAAAGTCTTTGATGTAATTAATAAAAAAAACCAAAGTTTATGATGACTAATTGATTAGCTTAATTGTTAAATTATATTAACTGATAAATAAACCATTTCAAGTCATGTTGCAAGAATAGCTTTTAAAATTGTGGACCTGTTGTCTCTTATGACGATAAGCTTATGAGTTCAAGCGAAAGCCTAATTGCTTAACTTTGGCTCTCTGCCCTATAAAAATATAACACGCTTCAGCCTTAACTTAACATCGACATTGTGATGAACGCAAAAAATTGTGCGAAAGCAAAATCTATCATTATAGTTTCGAAAGAGACTATGTCTATATGGAAGCTGGATCATAAAATTTACTTTTTCAGATCCTTTCTTCATTGTCTTGGGAGCATGTAACCTTTTTTTTTTTTTTCTGAGTATTCTATATTTTAGGCTTAAATAAGTTATTAGACTCTAAAAATATTCTGTCTTTTAATTTTAATTTTAATTTTTATAAAAATTGTATTCAATTTTAGTTTTATATTTAACCAAAAAGCATGTGATTTTAATCTTTCTTTAATCATTAAAACTACTTTTTTTTTTGGATTTTTATGAATTAAAATCCCTTGTTTTCTTAAAAATATAAAGCCTGAAAATGAATAAATATTTTATAAGAACTAAAATTAAAAAACATGATATTTTTAAAAATTAATAACTTATTTAAAGTCATTGTTTATTATCCTTTACTTTAATTTGATATTTGGGGTGATGGGTCTAACATTATAAAGTATCTTAAGTTCATTGAATATTCATAAAATAATATATTCACAGCAGATAAAGTAAGTATTTATTTAATAAATTTAAATCTAGATATAAATACTTGCAAAATTTAATAAGTAAATATAAATATTATAATACTCACATTCATTTACTCAGACTAATATATATAATTAAAATTAAAATTATAAAAAATTGCTATAATTTTGTACATATATTATATGTAATTCAGTATTTATTGTATTTTATTTTACTTTAAATGGATAATTTTATTAATAATTTTGTAATTTATTTAAATTATTTTAAAAAAATATCTTTTAATGATATTTATATTTTATTTATTCATAAAATATTTAAATATTTATATTTTAGTTAATGAATTGCCAACAATAAGTTTGAAAGTTTTAATATTCAACGAACGAAAAGAATGATGATAAATTATCCAGCAAATATAAAAATGGATACAAATAAATACTTAAAACACGAGTATAATAACAAATAACATTTCATTCCTCTCCATTCGTGTTTCTCGTAGTTAAATGAATAAATATGGACCTTTCCAAACAATAGCATACAAATATTGATCAATCTTTCCATTCGGGTTTCTCTTAGTTGTATCGCACGTTTAACTATTTTGAACTCTGTCAATTTTTATTCTTACTTTTCAGGTTGTTGATTTTATTCCTTAATTTATTAATTATACGTACTTAATACTATTCTTATGGAATTTTCTAATCCATATTATTTTATTATATTGTTACAAGTCATACTAATTATTTTTCTTCAAAAAGTACCATATCGACAATTATATGACCTATGACATCATTTAAATTTTGAACGCTATACTACTTTATTTAACAAATTAACTTTTACTGAAATTATCGTAGAGTAAATATTTATTAATTTTTCTTTTCTTATTCCCTATACAATTTTCTTTTGTGCAAAATTTTATATATATCACAAAGTAATATGATATTTTTATAATTATTAACGAAAACATGTTAACTAAAAATGAACAAACACAAAATATAAAAGTAAAATTACCATGCGAGTGGTAGATCTCTTGAGATCATGTATTCAGTGTTTTAATTTTTATGATGCAGTCTTACTTATTGTTTATTATGCTTTCTTTCTATCAAATCGGATCTCAATTATGTTACCTCCTGTTTTGTTTTTCCCTATCTATTGTCTCTCAACTTTTAATATTCTATCGTGATGCTCAATTTTCAACACTTGTCCATAAATAGGAGTAACACACCAAATGGTACAAGATCATAATTATTATTGGATCAAATGTAGGCTGGGAAACAAAAGGTGGGATTCATGACTTTCACGTACACTGACTTGGATAATTACTCTTTAATTTTTATGTATTTTGTTGAACAGCACAAGACAATTAATATTTAATATTATGTAAGTATTTTAATTTAATTTACTTGTAATTATTAGATGATATAATTAGAGATTACTTGTTTTACAGAAAATTTTATAATTTATTACCAAATTCAAAAAATTTGAAAGGCAAATATATTGTTTGCTTAGTGCTATAGTTTTCAAATTTACAAATAATTTAATAAGTTATTTTTTTATTAAACATTATGGAATAAATACATATTCTATTTTTAATAAAAAAAACTTATATTTTTAATTTTTTTACTAGTATTTTAAAGAAATTAGTTATGTTTTTGTAATTTTGTCTTTCTAAATTTAATTGTTTATATTCTAACCGACTGTTTTGGTAAGTTGAGCCTTCAAGAGTTGAAATATAGATTAATATTTCTAACATTAATCACTTTAGGGGTTGTAACAAGACTCAAATTGTTTGTACTGTAATTAAGACTCACCATTGATGTTCCCTGCGTTATTTGGGGATAAGAAAATGATATGTCACCACTTTCTTTATCTGCTCCTTAGGGTTACTTTAGGGTAGGGGCTGAAAATAAGCTAACCTGAGTTTGGCTTTATAAGCTCAAAGCTTGTCCTAATTTTTAAATTTAAGGCCTAAGTTTGATTTATTATAACGATTTAAGTCATTTTTAAAGGTTTGACATAATCTTTTAGAAGTTTGACTTAACCTGTAAGCTATATTAAAAGTCCATTTTGTAATAAGACATTTTAAATGGATAAAAAATAAACTCCTAAATAGGTTAATGAACTTAAATTTATATGTGTATCAATGAATTTAAAGTCTTAAATAGTACAATTATAGAATATAAAAGCATTACATTAATAATAATAATAATAATAATAATAATAATAATAATAATAATAATAATAATCTAGTGTACTTATCATATTCAAATAGAAATGAAATTTAGAATCCACATCTTAAGGAAGATAATAAATAAGTGCTGCACGTAATATGACATGTCACTTTCTTTAGTTTCTTCTTTCCCGTGAACATGTTATATTATTGCATTAAAATTTTGAGTATACTCAGTATCATGGAAAATTAAAATCAGGCTACTAATATGAAAAAAATACAATATTAAACGTGGACACATTAGACTTTGAGCTTGAGTTATATGAAAGCCTGGAATTAAAGGGCATATCATCCACATTAGATTATGTGTTTGTTTACTAGCAAATCAACGAAAACTGAAAGACAGATACAAATGTGATATTTGACTTCTCAATACAACGTTGGAGAAAGTTAAAAATTTCCTTCCTTAGGTGAACGTCCGATGGCATTGGTCCAACAGTAAAATAATAGCAGAACCAAAATGGAAATTAAGAGAAAGAAAACTCTTTTCTTTGTTTGTATTATTAATAAAAGAATAATTTTAATAACTTTTTATTAAACAAATTTTATCAATCAAATTATTAAATTTAAATATCTCATAAATTAAATCAAATTTATAAATAAATATTGTTTGAATATATATATATATATATATATATATCTTTAAATATTTGAATTATATAAAATTATATATATTATTACCATCATCATAATATAAGATGAATTAATAATTAAATTAACTATATTAATTTTTAACAAAAAGTTTAAAATATCATTAACTTAAATTTAATATTTATCAAAAATTATTAATAAAGTAATTCTTATCAAAATTATTGCTGAAATAATTTAATTTTGTTCATAAGTGTAAGTTTAAAAATTCATATATTCAATATAAATTTTTTATTTAATTTATATTTAACGGTAAATAAATTAATAAATTATTTCATTAAATATAAATAAAATGAAGTATTTAGACTTACACACTAGTATGAGAATATATATATCACTTAATCTTGTCTCATGCGCCCGGGCATTTTGTATGTGAACTGGAAAATAACGATGACATGTTGAATCGCTAGTATTGACATCTCAGCCTAACTAAATGAAACATAGTAAAATGCAACAGAGTTGAGATGAAAGTCTTCCTCTAGCCCTAACTATCCGTTTGTTTTGCATTCATTTAACGCAAACACTCCCTCTTATTTAACTATGAAATATATTAGTATCACGTTAGAGTAATAGGTTGATCTAAAGTAACAAAATTAATTCACATATCAGAATGAAAATCAAGGTTACAAACAGTACCCCAGATACAATAAACGTACAATATTTTATGTTAAAGCACTAAACCCTTACAATACAAGTGTGCTAAACCAAGGCACCTAATTATAGAGTAGCTTAACAAGGATAGATTACAAACCACACTGACACACTAACACATTCGATATGGCAAGCCAGGACAATCCAAACTACTATATTATAAGTAACACTTTAGTCTTCACACATTGAAACCCTTGATTCTCAACTTGGTCCAATAGGAGTTATGGTTTTCCTGGGGATTTTGGGTTGTGGGAATGATTTGGTCCTGTTGGGGGGTAATCTGTAATATCCGTAATCATTCTTCTGTCTTCAAGTCCTTCCTTCATGCTTCTCATCTCCTCAGTGTTCCTTATGTTCATAACCAAATTTTCCTGCAAATTCATGGAGATCATAACTATTTTGATCTTTTGTTTATTTTAGGGGAACATAAAACCTTGAATTAATCTTGATGAATGATAACAAGTTCTTAGGTGTAAGCATTTTTTAATTATATTTGAAGCGAGCTTCATACAAACAGTAATATAGGGTTGGAGAAACCCTTGTACTCCTTTTCAATAATTTATTGATTTATAAAAAAGAATAGACATCTTTGAGGATACGTTTATTTCCGTGCAATTTTAAAAATTTATTAACGAAGAGAAAATTTATTCTGCCAGGTTTGAAGGGCGTCATATAAACGTGTCCTTTCGAGGTTATTTTTCCTTTATTTTCTTATTAAAGATTTATAGCATATAAGTGAAGAGAAATTAAGAATAATACATATATCTGTACCTGAAAAAAGAAACTAAAAAACAAAAGAAGGGAAGGGCATAAAGACAGAGAGAAAGATCACCTTAGCTTGATCGTCTAACGCTAATGGATCCACTTTCGTGGTCATGAGGCTTCCTATATAAACACAGGATAACATCCTTAAATTCTTTATATGCATAAACAAACCAAAAAGGTTGCATCAAAACCCTAAAGGGTCAAAACCGAGAAACTTACTAGTTGCAGGAACAGCAGCAGCATATATAGCATAGGAAAGACACAGAAGAACAATCAGAAATTTGAGGAGGGCTTTCTTCTCCATCCTATCAAAGTGAGTTGATATGGAGAGGGATATGATAAGGGATTGGAAGACAATAATAAGTGACTATAGATGAGCAAAACTTGGTGAGATGCAATGGATTTAGGGTATAGGTCCTTATATAGAAGAGCAAGGCTAGAATAATGAAATTAAATATTGGCAAAAGGACACCAGCACTACGATATATGCTGGAAACTCAATTACAAGATTAAGTCTTTTATTTTTTTCAAATGGTAATTTGTACAATATGGTAACTTCTTTGAGGTGTAAATCTGTAAGGTTGTATCATAGACCAACAATTAATTACACAAGTATTAAATCCATTTTAAATTATTTGTTACTTAAATTTTTTAGTTTATTTAATTTTAAATATTTAATAGTTTAAAAAATAAGAGAATATTTTGTTTTCTAATGATACCTTAATGTTATTAATATCTCAAACGTTTTATTGAAGATTACAATGCAACTTTTTTTATAAAGAAATTTTAGTAAAATAAAATAAAATAATTTTGTAACAAAAATTAGCACAAGTAATTTTTTTTTTTAAGATGCAAGTATTACAGTAGATGGCAATTTTTTTTAAAAAAAGTTTAGTTTTGTGTTTCTTTTGTGACTGTATACATTACATTTATAAACAGAAATGAAATCATGTTTAAAATGATAATTTTTAGTTTGAAAAAAGTTGTGGGTTTAATTAAGATTAGACTACGGAATTGAATTATTAAAGCCAACTTTAATAGTTGTTGATTTTTTTTCCTGGAGAATATAAGAACCAAAGATTTGTTTGAATAGTTTGCAAGGCAAACTTTATATGTAGATGGGTATACTCCTACCCTCTTTTTATGTTATTTTTCTTTGCTAATTTAAAAACAAAACTTAAAATATTGAAATCTGAGTATTTAACTTGGTGACTAAACAGGAAAAATATTGCTAATCCAACTTTTGTGATCATTTTCATGCATTAATTGGAATCAATGCATATATCATGTATAACTGATCACATCAATTAAACTCGTCATAGATAACGAATTTTCCAATCAATGCATGTATCATGTATGACTGACATTAGTTTGTGAAGACAAGCTTTGATGCACTACACTCGTCTAAAATTATTAGACTTTCCAATCGACAGATAGTAATCCTTTTCTGTTTTAACAAGCTAGATTGTACCAACTTATACTTGTCAAAAAGCGCAGAGTGATGGAGCAAAATTAGGTTAGAGATTGGAAAATATCAACTAAGCTTGAAATACGTGTTTTCGGTATCATATATATTCGCTGGCTTCTGAAATAACATGCTTACTTTTTGTGTAATGATATGCAAATTTGAACTTGTTGATTCGTTAATATATTATTCCCACTTTTATTCTTCGTTTTTCTAGCAGGAAATTACCAGACGTATAATAATGTTTTTAATTTTTGAAAAACGAGGCAAATGGTAAATATACGATCACATTAGCAATAACACCTATTCAAATCATACTATTATAGATCATATCACTTTTGAATAAACATATGAAATATTGACACACAAACTTGTTTCCACTTTTATTCGAACAAGTGATACTTATGGGAGACACATAATGTTTAGTAGTCCATTGCAGTCCAATTCAACTAATGATGTAGAGCCCCAACCATTGATTAATTACCAACAAAATTTGGCCAAGATGCCAAATCTTTCAATTCTAATATACAAAAAGAAAAGGTCGAATGCTCAATCGTGTCCTCCCCATATTAGTTATAACATTGATCTAATTAAAAGATTTGCAATTTTTCCAAGCTTTCACAACATGATTCAAAAATCCAGGACACCTGTTTGTTAGATTCATTCATTATATATATAAACAAAGTGTAGTGAGATACAAGTACAATGCTGAATTTGGCTCTCCGTGTGGGGTTGTGTTATAGTACTAGGCTCCAATAATTGATGCTTGTTATAAGGTGACAGTGGATTAAACAAACTATCCTTAAGGAATAAGGAGGCTAGCCAAAATAAGAACTGAACATTAGACCAGGTGTTAGGTGTTCCCCATTCCAGAGTAATGGGTACGTTGGTAGGTAGGAGTTTAGCACCCTTGTGGGGTGTTATATATATATATATATAAACGTGTGTTTGTTGCTCATGTAGGTGTCACTGGCTCATTTAGGAGGGTGTATGTGCTTTATAACTTTTCTTGTCAGTATTTTTTTTGGGTCAGAATATATTTTATAACCCTATACATGAAAATAAATCCAGTCTTTATGGGCCCTCACCTTTAATTTGAGAATCTAATTATGATGTGGCTCTGTATTTGAAATATTTACGTGGTAATGGGCCTATCTTCGGGCTTTCCACTAGCTGAATCCCCAATTAATTTTCTTCTATTAGTTTATTACTGCAAGGTATTGTCATGGCCAGCCAGGCCAGGCCCCAAGTTGCTCGAGTTCATAAATTATTTTAGTATATAAATATGTAAAGTAGGAGACATGTATAATAAGAAAAATTGTAAAGGACTATAAATTTAAATTATATATAAATAGTTAAATTAAAAAGTAATAAATAATTATATGATCACATAAAAAATTAGTTAATAATTATGAAATTACTTATTTATATATATATATATAAATATATAAAGTTTTACTCACTCTTACATCGCTTAATAAGTCTTATAAATCATGTTTACAAAATTTTGAGTTGGTAAAAAATATTTGCTATTTTATTTATAACACCTTTATTTTTTTTTTCTTGTTTTAAGAAACAGAGAAATTTTTGTGTAGAATTTCTAACTCAAGCAAGACATATATTTTTAAAATTGAACTTTCAGAAGCATTCTTGCTTAAGTTAGAGAGAATCAGGTCATCCCAACTGTCTCCTCGCATAGGCGAGAAGGGGTCTTGCCCATGTGGCTTTGCAGGAAAATTTGAGAACTTTCTGGAACCATTCTAACTCAGTGATGATACCTTTCGCCCAAGCAAGAATATTAGAAAGAGGTTGAAAAAACTATTATCTGATTTTCTCGCTTAAGCGAGAATGAGCTCACTCAGGCGAGAATAATTTTGTTCAAGTTAGAGCTCGCTCGCTCAAGCGAGAATGTTCGAATTTAAAGGGTATTTAAGGGAGTTCACATTGAGAAATTTTATTTTTCTCTAAAACCACTTCTCACTATCAATTCTCTTCATCCTCTCCCTCTCCCTTCCCAGAGAAAGCCTCTTATAACTCAAAAGTTATCTCGAGTATAAGCTTCAACATCTATTCCACTCGAATCTAAGTAAGTTTTCAGAGCTCGGTTCTTGAATCTTGTTTCTATTTGTCTGTTTCCTCTCTTGATGTATTCCCAAATGGGATAGGATCTTTGAGGGCTGAACCTTGCTCTGAATTGTTCACGTGAAGAAGAAAGAAGAAACAGAGGCGAACAACAGCAAACAAACACAAACGAAATTTGGAGAACAAAAAAAAGAAAACGAAATTGGAAAGAAAAATCCCAGAAAGGCAACTCAATCAAGATTAATGATTTAGGGTTAAGGAGATTGGGGAAAATGAAATCAGCAAAGAATAGATACGAAAAATTAAAGGAAATTAAAAGAATTCCATGGCATCACACACAAAGGAATTCAATTAACAACTTACCTTAGAAAAATAACAAGAAACAGCCCTTGAATCACTCAAGGAATAGAGAATCACTCTCTAGGTTCTCAAGCTTCACACTTAGAGAAAAAAAAAGGCAATTTAAATAAACTCTTAAATCCTTGCTAAAATCTGGTCAGTATAAGACCAATACGATAATTAAAATAAAATGATACAAGTAGCCTCCAAATGTGCAAAGCTAGGACTTGAACGCATGACCTTCAACTCCTAACTCTCTCTTGACCACTTGAGCCCTCCTCTTGTTCTTGTCAATGTAAACAAAACAAATTGTCTTGTTATCCTTCTAAGCATGAATATGACACAAACTTGGGCTGCACTTGTAAAGGTGGTTCCTTCTCTCCAAAATGCTTGACCATGAGTTGATGCAACACCTCCTTCGCTTTTCTTGCTCTTGCCCTTGTCATAGGACCTCCAATGCCTTCAAGAGCCTTTGAATCATTGCCATGCTCCTCCAAATTGCCTAGGCTGTTAGCTCCCTCCAAAATATGGTCTCCATCATTCCCTCCCTCTTCAATTGGATTTGCCCTCAAATCTTCTCCTACATCAAACAAAGAAAGATCAGCAACATTAAAGGTTGAACTTACGTTATACTCACCTGGAAGTTCTATCTTATACGCATTGTCACCAATCTTCTCCAAGACTCTAAAAGGTCCATCTCCTCTTGGGTGAAGTTTTGATTTCCTTTGTTCAGGAAATCTTTCTTTTCTGAAATGTACCCACACCCAATCACCAGGTTGAAAAACCATTTTCTTGCGGCCCTTATTAGCTTGTTTTGCATAAGATTCAGTTCTCTTCTCAATTTGAGCTTTTACGTGTTCATGAATCCTTTTAACAAAATCAGCTTTGGCAGCTCCTTCCTTATGCCTAAACACAGAGATGTTAGGCATAGAAATCAAATTAAGAGGGGTTAATGGATTAAAACCATAAACAATTTCAAAAGGAGAGCATTTTGTAGTGGAATGTACAGCCCTATAAGCAAATTCTACATGTGGTAAGCATAATTCCCAAGATTTTAAATTTTTCTTTAAAATCGCTCTAAGCAAAGTCCCTAAAGTCTTATTCACTACTTCTGTTTGCCCATCTGTTTGTGGGTGACAAGTAGTAGAAAAGAGAAGTTTAGTACCTAACTTACCCCACAAAGTTCTCCAAAAATGACTTAAGAACTTGCTATCTCTATCAGTTACCACACTTCTAGGGAGTCCATGCAACCTCACTACTTCCCTGAAAAACAAATCTGCCACATGACAAGCATCATCAACTTTTTTACAAGGAATGAAATGTGCCATTTTAGAGAACCTATCTACAACTACAAAGATGGAATCCTTACCACTTTGGGTCCTAGGCAGCCCTAACACAAAATCCATAGACACATCAATCCAAGGATGCTCAGGTATAGGGAGAGGAGAATACAAACCTTGTGGCAATACCTTAGACTTAGCCTTTCTGCACTCAACACATTTAATGCAGAATTGGTTTACATCATGCTTCATTTTTTGCCAATAAAAGTGTTCTTGCAACATGGCTAAGGTCTTTTGTACCCCAAAGTGTCCCATTAATCCACCACAATGTGCTTCCTTAACAAGCAATTCCCTAATTGAACTTTTAGGCACACACAACTTGTTATTTTTAAACATGTATCCATCAAACCTATAGAAACCATCACATGCAGCTTTTTCACATTTCAAGTATATAGGACCGAAATCAATATCATCATGGTACATGTCTTTCATTGATTCAAATCCTAACATCTTGGTTTCCAGTAAAGCAAATAAGGTATATCTCCTAGATAATGCATCAGCAACTATATTTCCTTTACCTTTCTTGTGCTTTATTACATAAGGAAATTGCTCTAAGAATTCTACCCACTTTGCATGTCTCTTATTCAACTTCCCTTGCCCCCTAAGGTATTTCAAAGACTCATGATCACTATGGATTACAAACTCCTTAGGAAGAAGGTAATGTTGCCAAACCCTCATTGCTCTCACTAAAGCATAAAGCTCCTTATCATAGGTTGAATAATTAAGCACTGCCCCACTTAATTTTTCACTAAAGTAAGCTATTGGGTGGCCTTCTTGCAACAATACAGCACCTATACCTATGTTAGAAGCATCACACTCAACTTCAAAGGATTTGGAAAAATTTGGTAAAGCTAGGATGGGTGCACTCACAAGCTTTTGTTTTATATCATTGAAAGCTTTCTCTTGTTTTTCTCCCCACCTAAAAGTGACATTTTTCTTTATCAACTCAGTCATAGGTGCAACCAAAGTGCTAAAATCCCTCACAAATCTCCTATAAAAGCTAGCCAACCCATGAAAACTTCTCACCTCACTCACGGTTTTAGGAGTTGGCCACTCTAGTATAGCTTTTATTTTTGATTCATCCACCTGAACCCCCTGATTACTAATCATATACCCCAGAAAAACAACATGATCTTAACAAAATGTGCATTTTTCCAAGTTAGCATACAAACTTTCTTTTCTCAAAGCTCCCAAAACAGCACCTAAATGCCTTGCATGTACTTCTAAAGACTCACTATACACTAATATGTCATCAAAATAAACTACCACAAATCTACCTATAAAATCTCTTAAAACATGGTTCATCAACCTTATGAATGTGCTTGGTGCATTGGTCAAACCGAATGGCATAACCATCCATTCATACAAACCAAATTTGGTTTTGAAGGCTGTTTTCCACTCATCACCTTCACGAATCCGAATTTGGTTGTATTCACTTTTTAAATCAATTTTTGAAAATACAGTAGCACCATGCAATTCATCAAGTAGATCATCCAACCTAGGAATGGGATGCCTATACTTAATAGTAATGTTATTGACAGACCTACAATCACTACACATACGCCAAGAACCATCTTTCTTAGGAACTAGAATTACAGGCACAGCACAAGGAGATAAAGAATCTCTTACCCAACCTTTAGAAAGAAGTTCTTCCACTTGCCTGCAAATTTCTTTGGTTTCCTCAGGATTGCTCCTATAAGCTGGTTTGTTTGGAATGGAAGCTCCTGGGATGAGATCAATGTGATGCTCTATTCCTCTCAATGGTGGTAATCCACTTGGCAACTCCGGAGGAAAAACATCTTTGAACTCCTGCAACAAAGAAGATATAGGAGGAGGAAGATCTAAAGGAAAAAAGATGTTAGTGGACAAACATGGTTTGCAATATAACACATAGAGTGGTTGTTTTGCAAGCAAACTTTTTCTCACTTCTTTTTCCTTTGCCACTCCACTCTCATTATTTTTTTTATTTTTCTTTTTATTTTCTTCCAATCCTTTACTTTTCTCTCTTTGACTTTTCTCTAAGTCACTTTCTGCCCTTCTCTCTTTTTTCTCTTTAATAATTTTTTCTCTCATTCTCATTTGATCATTACAAACCTCTTGTGGACTTAAGGGATTAAGCACCACTTTCTTGTTGTTTTGAAAGAATGAGATCTTGTTGGTAAACCCATCATGAACAGCCTTGTGGTCATATTGCCAAGGCCTACCAAGCAAGATATGAGTAGCCTCCATAGGAACCACATCACATAAAATAACATCATTATAGCTCCCAATGGATATAGGTACCTCCACTTGATGCTTCACTGCTACTTCACCACTTTCACTTAGCCATTGTAGCTTGTAGGGTCTTGGATGAGGTTTGGTGGAAAGATTAAGCTTAGACACCAAACGTGTGCTAGCTACATTTGTGCAGCTCCCACCATCAATAATAACTAAGCATACCTTTCCTTGAACCGTGCACCTAGTATGGAAGATATTCTCCCTTTGGCTACCATCCAAGGGCACCAACTTATTACCCAACAGCCTCCTCACCATCAAGACATCTCCTTCAACATCAACCTCTGCATTCAACTCTTCCTCACTAGCAGTGTCTCCAAAATCTGACTCACTAGTGTATTCTCCATTGTCTTTGATGATGATTGTTCTTTTTGTAGGGCACTCATAGGCATAGTGACCCTTTCCTTGGCACTTGAAACATGTCACATCTCTAGCCCTTCCTGAAGTTTCACTTTTTCCCTTAGAATCATTTCTAGTAGTGGAGAGAACCCCTTGGCTGATTTACTTGTTGGACTTAAAGTGGAAGAGCTTGAACCATAACCCTCCCTATTAGGCTTTTCATTCCATTTGGAAGAGTTTGGAGTGAAACTCCTTTTAGCTACACCTTTTCTTTTCAATTGCTGCTCAACTTGCATTGCTTTGTGTAACAAGTCTTCCATCTCAATATATTCCTGCAATTCAACCACATCCCTAACATCATGAGACAAGCCATTAACAAACCTCACCATTGTTACTTTGGGATCCTCCTCCAAGTTGGCTTGAATCATCAATAGCTCCATCTCCTTGTGGTACTCCTCAACACTCCTACTTCCTTGGGTGAGCTTTTGAAGCTTGAACTTCAAATCTCTTTCATATGAACTAGGAATGTATCTCTTCCTCATCATCCTTTTCATTTCAGTCCAAGTCTGAATCGGAGGGCTATCTTCTCCTCGTCTTTCTCTCTGCAATTTATTCCACCAAATCAAAGCATAATGAGAAAACTCAGTGGCAGCCAACCTTACCTTTTGTTCCTCATCATAATCTCCACAGGCAAAAACATTCTCAATCTTCATCTCCCATTCAAGATAGGCTTCTGGATCATTCTTGCCACGGAATGGAGGAATGGTGAGCTTTACTCCTCTAACGGCTTGCTGCCTTGTAGTATCTTTCTCCCTTCTATGCTCCTCATTTTGGTTTCTCCCTCCAAATTCTCTCCTTTTCTCCAATTGATCAATCCTTTCATGCAACTCTTCATTTTGTTGTTTAAGCAACCTCTCAAGATGTTGAGTGAGAGCTTGCATTTGCATAGGATCCAATCCTCCTTGACTTGCCATATCTTATCCAAAACACAAACCAAGATCAAGTAATCATGCAAGAATCAATTCGGCCAAATCCTCTTCCTTACCAAAGTGTTTCACTAAAAAAAAATGGCTTTTTTTTTTATTTTTTTATTTCACACTCTTGCCTTTTTCCACTCTTTGATCCTCTTGATCCTTGAAAGATTCAATACTAGAACTTTATATTTAGCAAGGTAACAAGTTAATTAAAAACCAAAGAGTATAAATCCACAAAATTTCAGCAAGGACAAAAAAAAGTGTTTTGACCACGGTTATAGAAGAAAATAACACACAAACAAAGACACGAAAGCTATTTAGAAGTAAAGGATGAAGAAAAAATTTTTTTTTTAAAAGGTAGACAAAGACATAAAGAAGTACGTAATGACAAACAAGGATAGAAAAAAAAAGGAATAACAATTCCAATTACACAATTCAAGATTGAGCATCAATGTAAGATAAGCAATTTTGTAACCCACAAACCTAATTGGATGAATTTGGTACTAATTGGTGAATTAGAGTTTCTTCACTTTCAATTTGGGGCTAATTTTGTAATTGTGATTCAGAACTGCAACTAGGGCAAAAATTAGGGTTTCTTTCCCTCTTTTGATTTTTTTTTTACGTCAATTCAATTCTGCCCACTACCAAAACAGTTTGCAATTTCAATCCAATGGAATACCAAATGTGAAATTGAAAAAAGGAATTAGGGCTACCTTGTTTGATGTCAATAGGTCTTCAAAACCCTCTCAACAAGAGCTTTGATACCACTTGATGTATTCCCAAATGGGATAGGATCTTTGAGGGCTGGACCTTGCTCTGAATTGTTCACGTGAAGAAGAATAACAAGAAACAGCCCTTGAATCACTCAAGGAATAGAGAATCACTCTCTAGGTTCTCAAGCTTCACACTTAGAGAAAAAAAAGGAAGTTTTTTTTTATTCACTCCAAAACTGATTGTATTTACATTTTCACGTTCAGCCCCCTTTTATCTAACCTAGGCTGATTTGATTTACCCATCATAAGCAGTTGGCCCACATTGCCATGTCACCTAATACGATAATTAAAATAAAATGATACAAGTAGCCTCCAAATGTGCAAAGCTAGGACTTGAACCCATGACCTTCAACTCCTAACTCTCCTTTAACCTTACACTCTTGACCACTTGAGCCCTCCTCTTGTTCTTGTCAATGTAAACAAAACAAATTGTCTTGTTATCCTTCTAAGCATGAATATGACACAAACTTGGGCTGCACTTGTAAAGGTGGTTCCTTCTCTCCAAAATGCTTGACCATGAGTTGATGCAACACCTCCTTCGCTTTTCTTGCTCTTGCCCTTGTCATAGGACCTCCAATGCCTTCAAGAGCCTTTGAATCATTGCCATGCTCCTCCAAATTGCCTAGGCTGTTAGCTCCCTCCAAAATATGGTCTCCATCATCTCTTTATAATAGTACTTTACCCTGCCATTTTAGGAAGAACTATAGTCTTTGAGTAGTATTTTCGGTCAAAACATGGAGCTTTTCTCTAGATCTCATGAAGAACTTAGCTTTAGGGATCTATTTCTAGGTAAAGAAGCTAACCTTAAACCCTAAGTTCCATTTGAATATTCAACTTGAAAAATTTGAAATACCTATTTTGAAAGGTAAATCTGAAACATTTTACTTGAAAATATAATATAAAAATTGGGTTTATGGATATGTAAAACCTATATGTATCTTTATTACTACCTGAGTAAAATTTCATAGTAAGAATTGTGAAGAAAACTCATTTTTGAAAACTTTCACAACTTTATTATTGATGATTATGCATGAAAATTTCAGAGTGTGAATTATTATTGAAAATAACAAGTAAGCTAGGAAAAGATTAAACCTTAGGATAAATAATTTTTATTAATATCGAGAGAGTGTGATATTCAAAAAATTATTTATGAACTACATGACTGATCTGAATTCGAAGGTGTTCGACCTTTGACGCATTGTATTATTCTTGTGATAATCTGTTTTCCTGTTTTATAATTGTATATTTGATTGAGAAGTTGATTGTTGAATGAAATTGATGTAATTGGTTTAGCTGTTTTTGAATGATAAAAGATATTGTATTACATATGAATGAATTGGATGGAGTATGAATGCATGTACTTTGGACATGAGTCAATGAAATGAATAAGGTAAAAGATATGAAGAAAAATATGTTATTAGTGGAAATTGATGAAAAACTGAAATTCTAATGAAAGGTGTAATATGTGAAAAATGCTGAGAAAGTGCAAGAAAAGGAGAAAATGAAGTAACTAATATGTGTCACAAAGACACAAATTGATGCGATTATAGTATTTGTATTGTAATACATCGATAGGTGAGATTATAACATATATGTTATAATATATTGATTAATATGATTGTAACATATGTATTGGAACAATATGATTGTGATATGCCACAGTTGAGTTACCGTATGATAGTTCAGAGATACACTAGAGGTATAAAGTTTGGAGACGATTTGAAAAATTTGTAAGAAATGAGGGTGATGAATACAAATATCTTATGTCTACATAAATGGTAGTGAAAGCATTCAGAAGGCCTCATATTTATTTCCTAACTGATCTCCTGACTATATCTTTACTAGGAATGCCTAATAAATCATATGTTGTATTTGTGTGTTGTGGTAGACAATAATTATCTATGCTGGCGTAAGTCCATCATAATTAGGAAGATTATGTTGGCAGCAATTTGGGAGGTTGTGAGTACCTAGATTACTTTTATTTGATGAATATTTCAGAATTGAAATGATTAAAGTGACATGAGTTGAGAAATTGAATGATCGTGTTGATAAAGTGAGAAATTGATTATGTTGAATAAAGGAGAAATAGATGTTATTTGATTGAATGATGAATGACGAATGTGAATGTTCTTCGTTTGATTTAGAATGATTTTATAAATAAATTTTAATTTGAAGCGTAATGTACTAGAAAATATTTTTTGTGTACTAGATTTTTTTATTAAAATGAAAATTTAATGGGCGAAGGAAATTCACTCTTTCAAATATTTTCAAGTAAAAGAAAAATTTAACAAAAACGAATTTGATCTAAGATTATACTTACATGGGTAAAAAAAGGAACTGCTCTGTTAGGATCAGTTATTTTAAGTGTAATTATATTGATTGAATTTTCAATTAAAACTTGAAGTATTTGAATAAAACTATTGTAAATGATGATTCAAAATTTATGTGTATTATTTAACAGTTAATTATTTAATTTTTAATTTATTTCTAGTGTTAGTTAAAAATTTATTTTATTAAAAAATAATTTGTTTAAAACAAGAATTCAAAATATATATAATTTGAAATTTTATCTTTCAATCTAACTATAAATTCAAGTTATGAACACATGATGATTTATTTATTCATGAATATTTTATACAAACAAAATTTTAAAATTGATTGACTTCTATTAATTATATTCATATATATATATATATATATATATATATATATATATATATTATTGAGATACATGAAAATATATATCTTTTGATTGTTTTACATAAGGACTCATATTTATACTATAAATAATTTTATACATAATATAATTTTAATTAATTTAATTATTAAATTATAATTATATATTACTTAGATTATTTATGTCAAATTCTGTCAAAATTGAATAATTATATGAATGTAATTAAAAGATTTTTATTTTCATATTTTTTAATCATATATACTTCAAAATTTAGTGCACATGAATAATGTACTAAATAATTTTAAATTAATATTAAATTATATATATATATAATTTATGTAATTAGAACTTTTAATTAAAATATTATTTTTTTTAAAATAAATTATCTAATAAAATGTTATTAAATAATGTAAGAATAAATATAATTTATATCAGTATAATTTAATTTCTCTTTATATATATATATATATATATATATATATATATATTCTCTCTATATATAAAATCTTATTATTTAAATTAATGAAGTTTTTATTTTAGTTTTCATAATAACTAAATATTTAGGTTAAAAGAAAGGATATTGGTGCCATAATCCAGAGAAGATATTAGAATGCAAGTTATAAAACATAAATTGATCATCACAAAGTGCCTTAGTAAAATTGAATGAGTTCTTTGTTGAAGAACAAAAAGGAAGTTTTCAATCATTTAGAGACAATTTTAATTTCATTCAACTTAACTTTTTCTTTTTGAATTATGTAACTTTCAATTTATAGAAAAAAAATTATAAAAAAGTAATAGAAAATAAATCTTAATAATAAAAAATAATATTAGTAAATAGAAAATTCTAATATAAAACAATCCTAATATCACAATAGAATTTTCATCTGAGAAAGGAAACAAATTTCAATAATAATTTTAAATAAATAAAAAATATAATATATACAATTACAAATCCTAAGTACAAACATTGAACTCCTTATTTTTAATACAATTAGCTAAAATCTCATTTAGCTTTATCTTTAATCTAAGTCTTCTAAAATTATTTATTAAAATGGTTTTGAGATTTTTTAATTTACTCTCTTCGCTACACTATTTTAAACTTTTTGGAACATTTACTTATAGGACATAATAATATAATTGTTTCTAATGTTTACTTGTTAAGTACTTTTGTATATAATTGATATCTAAAGAGAAAAATTACAATACAATTGCTCTCTAATATTTACTTTAATGAGCTATTACAATATAATCATTTTTTAAAGTCATTTTTAGAGAATATTTATATAGCAACCATTTTCTAAAATCACTTTTAGATAGTGTTAGGTCAATATCTCTCAAAAAATAAAATTTTAAAATACTTTAATAACTTTTAATTTATAAACATACACAAGGAAGTATCAATCAACTTATAACATTACTTTATCTTTATTACCATATCTCTCATTACCTTCATCTTTCTCCATTACTAGATCTAACTCTTCAGATCATCATTACAAAGATGAAAATCTTGTCCTTTCATGCCAACTAGGTTAGCGCCCCTTTAACACTCTAGGTACCTTTCTTACTTCTCTCTCTTCATAGTGAAACCTTTCTTTACTTCAATTTCCTTTTCAATTTATTAACAACATTTTTCATTCATTTAAACGAGGATTGTTTGTTTAACGCATCATACAAACTTAAGTTTAAACACTATAAAGAATCAATTTTCATTTGAAAGAAAAAATTTACAAATTAATTTGCATTTAAATTTATAATTAGTAAGGAGCACTTCGAGAGTGGTTATAAATTGCTCTCCAAAGTGTATTCAACTTTACATAATGATACTTATTAGAGCTCTTCGGACCATTCTCTAGAAAAAATATTACATCTTATTGTACACTAACTTTCAAAGTAGTTATACATAATTACTCTCTAAAAAATATTTAAAGAGTGGTTAATAGAGAATCACTATTTGAACTTAACTTGGATAGTGATTAAGATATAACTGATTTATAAAGTCTTTATTTTATAGAACAATTTCACGTGTAGTCATTTTTCTTGTTGATCTTTAGAGAGCAGTTCTTAGTTAATTAATCTCAAAAGTTAAACTCTAAAACCTTTTATTCCTCTCGCTCATCTTTGAGGATTTTAGTTATTGTGCTTATTTTGTCTTGTGTCATTGTCATTGATCTCACCACTCTCTACCATTGTCATCATTAAAGGAGAGTTTATGTTTACACTCTTTAATTTGTGAACTGGCTTTTAATATTAAGTATCTTATCAACCAGTTTTTATAGTATACTTTGGGAGAGTAGTTATCATGTGAAACTGCTCTCCAAAGTAGCTTATGCGAGTAGTTATAAAATCTCTTTCTTAATAGAAACATACTTGCATTAACACTTTTTATTGGAATAATTCTAACTACTCTTTAACATAAAACTACTCTCAAATTTTATTTTTAGTGTAGAGTAATGTAAAATTGTTTTCTAATATCCTTATTTTTAGTATAATATTTATAATAAATTGATTTAAAATTTAAAATAAATCTTGACTTTAAAAACTCGAATTCAGTCATATAAATGTATAATTATTTATTAAATTCACGTCACATTTAAACTTAATTAAACTTATCCTCTTTCAACTTAATGAAATAACATTAGATGTAATTTATATGTTAATTTTTATTTATGAAAGAGATAATATCATCAATAGTATTAAAATTAAGAAAAAAATTCCATTAGTTAATCTTAATAACTTGTATCTTTTATTTCTCCCCGTGGGAATTTGGTCTTTTGCATTTTTTATTAAAATTTTAAATCCCATTGAGTTATTATTTGAATGGATCTAAGTTCATGCATGTTTTTTTTTTTTTTTTATCTTTATTTTGCTCCAAAGGATCCAAAATAGTGTACCGTGTAAAATGTGTTGAATCTCATTTTTAATTGGTAAACTTCTAGAAGGAAGCAAGTCCCAAATGAATATTTTATGGACATTTAGTCCTCCTCATAGTGGGGTCATACACATAAGATAATCTGTACGACTTGGTACTGAGGTATCATGAAAAGAAATGAGAGAAATCAAGTTATACCAAAAGAATTGGCTCCCATCAAGGCTTCCAGGTTACTTCGTGCCAATTATATACCATATGGTAATGAAATATTAAAAGACATCACCAATGCAATCATGCATCAAGCTTTTGCTTCATAAAGGCTTAAAACCTGCAATCCTTTTCCTAATGCTCCCCAACAGTGACGGGGTTGGTGGGTGGGTGTCAAGGTCGCTTGACACCAGCATTCACAGGATTTTTTTTTTCAAATTTGGTAAAAGATTGAAATGCATGAAGAAAATAAAATAAATAAATAAATTAAGTAATATATAAATATAAAATGAACGTTAGAGAAAAAAATACAAGAAAATGAACGTTGCACAGAAAATTCCAACCTTATCTCAAAGCAGGATATGTCGGTAACACCGAAAGTTGTCCTTCATCGAACTTATCTATTAAGTTCTTCTTAATTAACCACCATGCTTAACTTAATCATGGATGGCTCGTGGTGCTAAATCAAATGAGTTGTTAGTAATTAAATTAAAGAGAAAATGGATCTATGTAACGTTGCTTTGTACGATTTAAGATGAGGAGGTGTTTCTTATTATATAGTGATAATCATATCATGCTTACTTAGCTGCTTCATCTTAAAAAGTTAATTTCTTTTAGATAACATGTTTTGTTCGATCTAAGGCTATTATAAGAGGTAAAAAGAAAATTTGATTATTTAAATATTATTAAGCTAGAATAGTTGCTCGTTTTGAGTGATTTAAAAATCTAAATTTAGAAGTTATGTTCACCTAAAAATAGATAAATGCGGCCATGAATGTAGCCTATGACACAGCACATGAGCACAATTCCCATTAGTAGATGGAGGGCCTGAGCTTCCCCTTTGTGACACCCAAAGATAATTAATAATGTAAATATTTGGCATATTTGTACCCAAAAAATGTTGACTATTTTCTATTTCACTTTGCATCATCATTCAACCACGTGATGTCATATACAAGTTTCATTATATAATGCATAATTGAATAAACATTTAAAGAAAAGGACATTTAAAAGGCTAGACTAATAACATTTAATTTTCCTAATTCCTAATTCAGAATATGTTTATTCAAGGTTTTAGAGAAAAAGTAATATTAGAAAGCGTATAAAGTTTGGTTTATTTTTATAAAATTTATATAAAGAAAAAAGTGTGTTTGTTTGTTAATAAATACGAAATGTTTTTCAGAAGATAGTTACAATTAAAATTTTAATAGAAATTATTAGTAGATTTTAAAATGATTAAAAATCTAAATTTTGAAATTTAATTTTAAAAATTAAACATACAAATTAATAACTTTCAAAATTTAAATAGTCGAAAGGAGAATTGTGTCATAATAAACTGAAACCAAATTTATTTTTATATAAAATATATATCTAATTAAAACAGAATTTACTCTCATTAAAAAATATTTTATGTAAATAAAATAAGTAAATTAATAATTTCAAAGTGGTTATTTTAAAATAAAATAAATTGTTTATGAAAAACTAAACTAATGAAACTTTCATTCATGACTGCAAGAACACGTGACATCAGCCTAACATCACGGAGGCGGATGATTAGAACAGGCTATATCATTATAACTGAAGATTTAATTAACGGTGCATTAATATTTTATCTACTAAATATGAGGTTTCTTTACTTTCTTTTTATATAAAACGACGGCATATTAGGTGGACAACTTATTAACATAATTAAGTTTATTATCAAGTTAATTTTTTAATATTTTAATCATTTTTAAAGATTAATATGATAATTTTTTAATTTTTTTAAAAATTAATTTTTTACAAAAAATAATAAAATATATAAAAGGCTAATATAATAAATTTTTATAAACACTAAGAACAATTTTTATTTTCTAATATTTTTTATTTATAATTTGAATAACTAATTTAATCATGTATTAAATTTGATGATTCCTCCGAAAAGATATATTATTTTAGTATATACGTAAAAGGAAAAAAAAATATAAAATACATGTATGGCACAATTATTTTGAACAGAGTGAAATTATTATCCGCGTTAAAATTTTTCAAGTATTTAATAATGAAACTGAAACTTAAGACGCTAGATTGATATGAAATAATTTATACTAATTGATACATATGCTCAATGGTATGTATATTTAAAATTTAAATTATAAATATATCCAACAGAATTTGATGTATGTTTAATTGAGTAAAAATTTAATATATGATTGTGCATTGCATATGATATTCCATGAAATAGCTATTTCTCCTTAATTATATTTTAAAATCTTAGTTTGGATATTATATACATACATTTAAGGTTCCCAATAATTGATTTAAATTTATAACATAAGCAAGATTTAAAAATAATAATATAACAAAGAAATAATTAAATTGAAGAAATAAATATAAAACTCAAGAATTAATGTCATGAATATGAATCATATTTTGATTTTATTAGTACAACAAATTATTATATTTCGCAGACAATGTATGGAAATTATTTTACATGTACTGATCTAAGTCAACGTCACTTTTACATTATTTTAATAATTTTTTATCACATAATCTTATCATATATCTCGATGGTAATTTGTTTAAGTTATACATGCTTAATTCATTTAAATAAGGTGTCATGTTTAATTTTTATGTATAAAAAAAATCTTTATACCGGGAGTTGACCACCCCATGATATAAATGTTTTCAGTTCAAGTAAAATTATCTCAAAAAAATACTTATAATTTAGGAAAAAAATGTACATTATATAAAATATATTTACAAAATCATAGCTTAATGCAAAATCATTTCACACTCATAAAGATAGAATTTATAATATTGAATCGATTAATAAAGGTCGATAGGAAAGTTAGAGTGAATTACAGTAAACATTTTTTATTTAACGAAGAAAGAAAAACTCTTGCTAAGTTGACCTGAGGACTTGGGTGATTTCAAATTGATATTCCCAATCTCACTTTCAAACGCTGTTGATTTCTGTGTCACAAGGGAGAGCACTAGAGAAGCGTGAAGCATCTTTCTCTGATACACATTGTTCATACGTACGTCAAAGTAAGGTGCGTATCGCTTCTGATATTTCGACCAAAAGTTCATTGATGTTAAAAATCTTAAAATTATATTATATGTGATATTACATATGATTGTATTTAATTTTTAATTCTATTAATTCTATATAGACATCTCAAAGATATTTTTAAAAATTAAAATGGATGAAAAACCACTTTAATATGTAAAATAAATAAATAAATTTTCATTATATTGCCTTTGACCCTTTCCACGTGATGAGTTACGATTCTTCAGCTTAAAGATTTGAAGGCTGGTTCGCTAAACGATAGAAGGTTGTGGACCCAATTTTGCCCCCGGTTTTCGCGCTGGCAACTACTAGAAAATTATCATCATGATAAAAGTGCTGCCCCTTCGGATCCATGTTTATCACTTAAAGAAATGTTAATAATATATTTTGTTATATTGATTAATTTTTTTAAAAAACTTTAAAATAATTAATTTATGCTGATAGATCTATTAAAATACTTCTTTTTACAATTTTCATATATTTATATTGTTTAAAATAAATATTTAAATATCTTATGATACTTTAAAGCAAGACTCATTATAGTATTTTAGATTTATCTAAACAGTTATTTATAAAGTAAAATAATAAAATTACTCTTTAATTTTTATTTTTAAATATGCATAACCACTCTTTAAAATGATTTTAGAGAATAGTTGTACAACTGTTCTTTAAAATTTATCTTTATAATAGTTTTCTTAATAATTATTTTTTAAAATAATTTAAAATAGAGTGCTCTTATAAAATAAAAATTTTAAATTTTTCTAAGTAACTTCTAACTTAAAAAATACACAAGGGTGAGACATCACTTAACTCACTATTAGAAGCGTGAAGTCTATGGTGGCATAATAATTGACATTTGGCATGATGAAGGCTTAACGAAGGTTATAGGTTTTGATTCATACAAAGTGGTAGAGAACTATTAATGGATATGAGCATGGCAATGATGACGACGTTAAGTTTATGAGAAGTGTAATGATGATGGTTGTGGTGTTGTTGGCAATGATACAAGAAGAGGTATGTGGTGGTGAGAAGTAATGTGATAGTGAAGTATAAGTGTGTGTTTAGGATTGAGTCACAATATGTAGAGATGTCAAAAAGTCCAACTGGTCCAACCCTAACCTTAGCCCAAGTGGGTTAGGGCCAAAAAGTCCTGTGGCCTAAAAAGCCCAATAAATCAAAATCTATATAGGCCAAAAAGTCCACAAAGCTAGGGTTAAGGTCAGGGCTTTAAGGACTAAAAAATTTCAGCAATTACAAATTTCTATTGCAATTTTAATTTCGTTCCTAACTATCAATCACGCCAAAACAACATCTACACTCTCTTAAGAAGCAACCTTGAGAATTTCTATTAACAATTAAACATGCAAGATACAACCAAATATTTTGTAAGCAATTCAACATTAGTGCAATAACATAATTTCTATAAACAATCTAAATTTACATAAAAATCATTTATAACAAAAGAAAGTCAGTCTAAGTGCAAACAGAACCAATTTTAAGAGCTCATTTGTCTTTTTAGCACAGATAAAAAGAAGATAAAATTGAACATTAAAATGATATAAAAGAACATACATTGAACAATCTTGATTTCTTTGACCTATTTCCATCTCCATGTGACTTTGACAACAAATTGAATTCATTGGAAGGTTGAAAGCCACTTGTAGCATTAAAATTGTTTGCATATTCTCCATAAACTTTATCAAACTTATCCTTCACATTGTTGATCTTCTTGTGAGAGGTTAAATGGTCAAGTTTGGTGTAGCAAAATCTTAAAAAATCAAGTTTCGAACGAGGGTCAAGAATAGCTCCAAAAGCTAATAACACACAATAATTCTTCCAACACTTTTCAAATTTTCCTTTTATTCTTGCAGCCATATCTTTTATAACATCATCCTCGTTAAATAAATATTCATTCAGCAAGCATTCAATCTTCCAAACTTGCATAAAATATAAGTTTGAAGTTGGATAACAAGAACTAGAAATGATATTTGTAGTCTCATAAAATGACTCTAAAAATTCTTATAATGTCTCTCCTTTCCTCCATTTCTCATATGATGGACAATATTTATAATTTCTATCAACCACTTGAAGAATATCAAAAGTTTTTTCATACTTGATTACACTCTTAAGCATTAAGTATGTTGAATTTCATCTAGTAGAAACAATAATCTTAACCCAATTATTGTGTCTATTCCAGCATCTTGCACACAATCTTGAAATTTAACCATTCTTCCATTGGATCCTCTCACATACTTAACACTCTCTAATTTTAAAGAGTGTTTCATTAGTTACTTTTAGACCCTCTTGTACAATCAAATTGAGTATATGAGTAGAACAACACATATGAACAAATTCTCCATTCCATCATACAACAAACTATTTTGCACACGAAGATGATTTTTTAAAATATCTTGCATATTATCATTGGTAGAAGCATTATCTAAGGTAATAGAAAAAAAAACTTTTTTATCATTTCCCCATTGCTTCAAGCAATCAAATAAAGTGGCTTCTAATTCAACTCTAGTGTGAGTGTGAGATGGTTTCATTCGACAAAAATTAAGAATCTTACCTATTAATCTCCAATTCTTATCAACAAAATGAATAGTGAAGCAAATATAACCCTCATTCATAGCTGTTGTCCAAACATCAGAGGTAAGATATACTATATTAGAAATATTACACGCGACTTCTTTGAGTTTTTCCTTCTCTCCCATGTAAAGTTTTTGAACATCTGACACAACAGTATTCCTAGAGGGCATTACAACATTAATATTCACATAATTGATCCACTCTCTGATCATGTCATACTTTGCAAAGTTGAAAGGAAGATCGTGTTTGATTATGGCTTGTGCAAGAATGTTACGTTGAGTCTTTTGGTTAATCTTTCTCGCACCAAAATTTATATCTTAAGTAGGAATTGCATCTACACTTGAACTTTGAATGTTTTTACAAATTGAAATATGTCGACTTAAATATGAAGTTCCTTAATGATTTTTTGTCTTGTGATTTTTTTCAATAGCATAAGCATGGCCATAATATTTTCACACAGCTCTTTCAACTCCATCCTTATCTACATCAGTTTTACTAAAATATTTTCAAACATTTGAAAGGTGTTTCTTAGGTGTCTTAACACTTTTAGATAATACAGGAAGAGTTTCAGAAACAACTTCATTATCTATATTCACAGTCTTATTCATAGAATCCATAATATAATTTATAGTTCTTACGCATTAAAACAATCATAAGATAAAAATTAGAACAAACACATTTAAGTATTATTTGATAAATGTATTAAAACAAAATCTACTATAAAAACTATATCAGTAGATTATTATTTTATGAAATTACTAAATTTTGCTAAATCTATATCTCTCCAAATAAAAACAAGGCAAGAAGTCCACTTTGAATTGAATTGAATTATTGTAGCATGTTTTATGTTGACCAAAATGGCCTATTTGGATCCTACGAAACCTAAACATGCGTTGAAGTTGACGAAAGTGAGTTATTAGAAAACTTATATTTACTCCCCAATTCTTGCCCAATTCAATACAGGACATTACTTTAATATAACGAAAATGCCTTTGTCAATATCCAATCAACAAAAATTTCAATGCAGGACATTACTAAAATGGCAATGTATAACTTAAGACCAAATAAACAGTACATAGCTATTTCTAAAAGTATATATTTTATAAAATCTTATGAATAGAGCTGAGACTACTTAACTTAGAACTTTTACATCTTTACTAACTGAATGACATTAATAATGTCAGAATAATATATATTCACTTTTTTTTTTCTATGCATTTGATAATCTTTGTAATCTCTAAACTATATATTAACAGTTTTAAGAAAAAATGATAAAGTGAATTTGGGATAACAACAAGTGGATTTAGGTGGGCACATGATTTTTACATTTCATGTTTTACACATCAAACTAACAGTAAAAAATCTAATGCAAATCACTTTCTACTAACCTTGATAGCAAGTGGTGATGTCTCTTTATCCAAAAGGGTGAAAAATGAAGTAACCCAGAAGAAGATCTATCTCCCTATCCTTCTCTAGTCTCTATATATCTCCCAAAAATAAAAAAAAAAAAGCCTTCACTGTTATCTGTTCAGTAAAGTTAGTGATAGAGAAGAAAGGTTAAAAATGCCTAAGAATTTCTCCATTCACAGAATTGTCATAGAAAGCATTAAATGCAATGAGATATACATGGAGATTCACACTTGATGTTGTGGAGAGAAGTTTGAAAACTAAGCAAAATATAATAAAAATCTACCATCAATTGGCATAGAAAAAGTAGAACCGAATGCATAGTGCAATCCTCTTGAAAAGGAAAAGATTGAAAGCGTAAAATAGACAAAGCATATCTAACATATTGCTCAAAATCAACTATTCAAAAATTATGAGAAAAGAAAGGAAAATGTACACACAAACGAAAAACATTAGACATGAATACAGTTAAACAAGGAAGTAGAAAAGGAATCCAGGCATATTACAAAAAAGTCAACCCAATGGCTAAGGTATTAGAAACTCAACTATCTTGCAAAGAAAAATCTATGGTACTCATGATAGAGCAAGAATAAATCCAAATGGTGAGGAGTGAGTAATTAGAGCTTATTCTAAGTAATTATACTTCTGCTAATGCAAAACAAGAAAAAATTCCTAGTCTTGGGAGGGATTGATTATGAAAAGTGAAAAAAATAATTGTGAATAAGATTTTTTTATGAGCAGATGTCATAAAGACTAACCATTTAGCACTTCACCAGCCTTGAAAATGTAAAGCCTCCATTTAGTATCAACTTTTTGAGCCTTTAGTGGTTCATTGAATAACAAAGTAATACCTAAAAATGAAATATTGTTCAGCATACAATTAAAAATGAAAGATAAACTCATTTACAAATCAAATAGATAGTTCATACATATAAAAAATAATTAATCTCACCTTTAACTCAATTTCTTTCAGCCACAAGCTTTCCAGATAGCTCAAATGAAGGTTTTTATTGCAAATGGCAGAGGATTTTAGAAAAGTCAATAGGAACAAGTCATACGAATAATCCCTGAAGCCATTGTAGCCACTAGTATGGCCAAGTCACCAACTAGTGAGGAAGAAGTAACAGCTCCAATTGCTTTAGATATTTCTCTTGTTTATTGCTCAATTAGTCACTATGGAGTACATCAGAGCTCAGGGAAGGGATGAGGTTAGGGCCATGACTAGGCTAATTTTGATGAAGGGAGTTAGGGTGTTTGTGCTACGAGAGTTGAGAATATTGAGAAAATTAGGATTAGGGTTTGCTGAACAAAATTTAGGAGTGTTTCTTAGGTTAGGGCCAACCCATGGGTATCCTTACCCTGATCCATATGTTATAGGCTAAATAACTTAGGGCCAACTTAAATTGTTTTAGCTAATATTATAATAGAACTTAATAAATTATTCTAAAGTTGGATAGGGCTGGCCTCAAGGCTTTGACCCTTTTGATAGCACTATCAATATGTAGCGCTTTAAGTTACTAGGATACATAATGATGATAAAAGTTTGCATTGTAATTGTCATTATGGTTTCAAAGTTGAACGAAGGTGATTTAACTTTTCATAGTAGTGATTCATGTGTTGAAGCATTAGAAAGTAATTATGATAATTACTCTCTAAGTGACATTTCGAGAGCAATTATGAACTTCTCCAAATGCATTTAACTTTGTAAAGCGATTCTTATTAGAGCAATTTGAATTGCTGTCAATGACAACATGAAATCACTTTCTATGTATTTTCTTTTTATATAGTGAGTATACAAGTAAAGAAAAAATTAAATATAAATTTTAAACATCATTCCTTAGTGTAGCTTGAAACAAATAACTTATGCCAATATATAGCATCTTCTTTTACAAACCTATTCAAAGTAAGACTTATTTTAAGATATTTTATTTCAATCAACTCCAACAATTTTACCTTGATTAAAATAGATACATCTTCTATTTTTACTGTCTACACCAATAATCATAACTCAAAAGTATAATCATACTTCACCATAAATAGCATACCACACACCTTACATCAATGTTAATCAAATCTTATGAGTTATCACTATACACCTTACATTAATGTCAACCAATTTTTATATGTCACAAGGATACATTTTCTAAAATAGTGCAATATTGTCACAAGGATACATTTATCATCTTGTAAAGATCACCCTCTCCTATAAAAAAAAGACATTACTAGCATTTAAATATGATATTGCCCACTTGAACAATTCAACGCCATGTGTAATCTTGATTATATCAACACATTCTTTACTTGTATTTGCTACAAGTCAAAACTAATTCTTTTATTAAATTTCTTTATATCAAACTTCATGCCACTTGAAAGAGTTAACATTGCAAATGTATGCAAATAATAAATTGTGCACCAAGCAAGTTCTTAAGAAAGAGAGTATAGTCACAATAGACACACTTAAGTACTAAATCTTTCATAATCAAAACCTTTTAAAAAATAATACTCTCACACCATCACACTTATTTTATAACATGGAAGACCAAACAATACTATAATTATAGAGCATACAAAATTATAATATTCTATTAAACCAAAAACTCTCGATACCATTGCTGAAAAAGTGATAGTCTCCTTAAAAACTTTCAAATAGAGATTACGATGACCCAATTGTATAATAATTTACATGAAAACTCTAAATAGAAGGAAACATCATAACTATTGTCTAATAACAATAAGAAATTAACTCTAAGCAAAATTTGTTACAACACAAATTTTTCTCCTAATCACCCACAACAACCTTAATGTACTTGTACTCTCCAAAATAAATATTTAAACACCTTACAACACTATAAAACAAGACCATAAAATAAGTAAAAACAAAGTAAAATACAAACTAGTGTGGCTTAAAATAAAGAATTTGAGCCAATATATAACTTTGACATTTATCTCTTTCTTTATAAACTTAAATAATATGAGACTTGTTTTATTACGTTTTATTTCAACTAACTGCAAGATAATTAACCAATAATCATATATTGAGTAGATCATATAATATTCATTGATTGATGATTCATTTAAGGTTGTATTTTATATTTCTTAATATTTGTCACCTGAATAGTATATATTGAATAAAACTATTGAAAATAATTCATTCTACATATTGCTAAAAATAATTGCCAGAGATTGTATGAGATAAAATGATCTTATCTTACTTAGTTGAGAAAATTATTTGGAAGTTTTATGTTCTAAATGTTAATACAGTATGATGAAATATTACTTTTTTCTTCTTTTCTCATCTCTTTATATTATTTTATGAAAAAAGTTGATTTTTGCCTTTCCTATTAACTATGTTATACTTTGTTTTTGTTTTAATATATGATATTTTTTACAAAATTATATAAACTCAAATAGTTTTGAAATAAAAAATGTACGAGGTTTAAATTATCAGACTTTTATATAGGATTCTTTTATGTATTATTTTTTATGAACAACAATTCATAATTAAACTTCAATATAATTCAAAGGATGTGAGAAAATTTTGGAAGATTAAAATATAACAAAACCCTAAACATGACCAAGTGTTGACATTGAGTGTAACATCCTTCTTTTAATATATAAATAATTTACATTTATAATTTATATTATTAAAACATGATTAGGGAAAAATTGATAACAACTTGTATATTTGGAATAAATGGTATAATATGAAAATACGAATTAATAAACTTTACAAATTTACAATATTTCTCCTTAGAAGATTTTCACTATCAATAAATAAAACACATAAGTGATTTTATTACATTAAATCAAATTTATCTGAGCAGTTTTTTTCCTATAACTCCTTGATGAGTATGACCCTAGAACGGATCATTTGTCTCTATTTCTTCTTTTTCATTACCTGAAAATAATCAGTAAAGGTGAGTATTTCCCTCCCACTAAATCTCTTTTAGTATATCTTAACTAATAATAAAAATTAGAGTCATAGCCTAATACTTTATTCTAATTTATTCTCCTTCAAATACATGTATGTTATAATAATTCATACAATCATTCATCAAGTACATATAACATTTCACTCATTATACATACATTTCTATGTTGACCTATATGTTATTATACATGTATCATATCATTTCAATTCATGTGTCACGATACATCTGTCCCAGTAACACCGGTCGATGTACTACAATACATGTACTATAACAACATGAACTGATCTGCTACGATACATATATCATATCATACATATTCTTTACCACCTCTCATCTATATCACTTTTCATCATAATAATTGCCCCTAGGATCCCTTGAGGACTTCTAGCATAGATAGCTGTTGGTTGGCCGTAACATCACGGATACACGTGTGCCGCCCCGGCCCCTTTTAGCAAAGGTATAGTCAGGAGCTTTGTCGGAAGATGAGGGTGTGGCCTGTGAATGTTTAGTTTCAATAATTTATTATGCACCCTTCTCATTGTTAACATTTACCATCCTCATTTCTCCAAGATTTTCCAAATCTTCTCCTTAACTTTATACCCCAGTGTATCACTGTACTATCTATACTCATTCTTTTTCTCATTCTCAACATTTGTCATTTCACATTCTTTATATCAATCCGCATGTCATGATTCATGAGTCACAAATTATATAAATTCATGGATTACAATATATATAATAACACACCCTTTCAATGTGGTATAATTTATATCATATATAAATACAGCTAGAAAATACTCTCCTTACCTGATAACGATTACTGCAAACTAGTTCTCTGAGCTACGGAGAGATTCCACACTATCCACGAAGAGATATTCCAAAAGATAAGATTTTCTAAGTATTTCGAGGTTGAGATCTTAAGATGAGAAGAGAACCGAAGAAAATGAATGAAATAGAGATATGAGCTCCAAGAAACTTACTTAGATCCAGGAAGAACGAATATTTGAGCTCAAATCTGAAGAAGATCCGGAGTTATTGGAGGTTTTCTCTGAGAAAAGAGAGGGAGAGAACTAAGATGATGGAGATGGATATGTGATTTGGTTGAAAATGAAGATTTTAGGGTGAGAGTTCCTTAAACATCTCTCAAACTCGCGACTTTCTCATTACAGCAAAAGGTTCTCGCTATAGCGAAAAAACCAGACGTTTTCTTCCTTTGCTGTCTGTCATTCTAGCTATAGCGAGAGTTCCTTGCTACAGTGAGAGAGTAACATTCTCGCTATAGCGAGAGGGCTCCAAAATGTTCCATTTTCATCGTCTCATTCTCACTACAGCGAGATATCCTATGGTTTACATCAATTAAACACTTCTAATTTTAAATAACATGCACAAATAACTAACATTAATTGCAAAAGTAATAAATTACAAAATGAGGGTGTTACATTAAGTATATGGAAGGTGCTCTTTATCTAGACTATTCAAGATCTAGTCATTTTTCAATTTTGATATCTTTGAAACCCTCAATAGTCCTCCACTTCTTCTATCATAAGTAATTTTAAAAGTTTAAAATTTGAAGAAAAAGAAAAGGATCATGTTTTTTGAGACTAAACATTTTAAGAGAAAAATTAATGATAAATATTAGTTAATTTATTATTCAAAAGTTAGTTAAAAATATGATATTGTAATTGGTTACTTTTGTTAAGTTAATTATATTTTATGAAACAATAACTAAGGAATTGTATTATAAATACACATTCTTATGAATAAATTTTCTACTGGTTTTATTTTGACATGGTATTAGTGAAACTACTTTTGTGCACTCTATAAACTTCTTCTCAGATTATCCAAGTTCTATTCTTATCTCTTATTCACTCATTAATGAAAATGGTCTGATGCCAATTTCATGGCACTTATTACTCAAAGCACATTAAATTTTTTCAATTGTTTTATTACATAATTTGACAAAGATCATCTGTCAATCATTTTATTACATAGCATGATGAAGATTATCTCAATTTCTTGGCTTAGCAATGCAATAATAGCATTGTAGCTTCATAGTTGCTTAATTCAATCTCTAAGAAGATTACTACAAGTGTAATATTTGTCTGTATAGTTGCTAGAATATGGATAAATCTTAAAGAACAATTTCAGCAACAAAATGATCCCAAAATTTTCAATTAAAGTGTGATTTGATGAGCTTGCACCAAGAATCATCGACAATGCGTAAAAATTTTGCCAAACTTAAGTCTTTATGGGAAGAATTAAGTGAGTACAAACCTACTCATTCTTGCAATTATGGAGGAATGTGTCCTTTCTTGGTGGATAGCCACACTTTATTGATATGTGTTATAATTTGTGTACCATTCCTATTTTTGTTATTTATTAATTTTATATTTTGTGATAATTATTAATGCATATTGTTTAAAATTAGGAGGGTTTTAAGTGTGTGAGTTGTAGAATTTCTTGCTGTAGCGAGAGAAGTCATCTAAAATCAGGCTTTCTAAAGCCCTCTCACTGTAGCAAGAAGTGGATAAGGATGACCCAACAACACTCTCACTGTAGCGAGAAGCTCTCACTGTAGCTAAAATAACAGATAACAAAGGGAAAAAGATGTCTGGTTTTTTTGCTGCAGTAAGAAAAAGGCTTGTTGTAGTGAGAGATAGCTCGCTGTAGTAAGAATATTGTGAGTTAAGAGGTATTTAAGGGTTTGCAAATTAAGAAACTTGGATTATAATTCAAGTTACGACCCCTCTTCATTTCCTCTAACTTTTCTCTCCTTTTCTCTCAGAAAATCCTTGACAAACCCCAATCTTTCTCCTTTCCAAGCTTGGGAGTTCACTCTTTTTTCTGTTTGGTAAGTTCTTGAGACTTGATTCTTCATTTCCTTGGTTATTTTCTTGTTTCTCACCTCTAAAAAGGATTTCTTGTAATATTTAGGGTTTAGGAAGAACTCAACTTTTTAAGCGAAGATCTCTCATAAACCCTTTTTCTAAACTTCTATTTTAAGGTAATGAGAGATTTGACTCATTGCTAAAAACTTGTTATATTTGTGCTCATGAAAATGTTTGTGGTGTGATGCATGTTTTGTGAATATATGTTGGATTGAAATGTGTTTTTTTTATGTGTTTGATTATGTGAATGACTTCTATTTTGAGCATGTATATGGACTGAGTCCAGGGGTGATCAACCTCCAGTAACAATTGATTGATATATGAGGTAGTTAATGAACTTGAATAAAATAGAGAGAGGAAAGGATGAACAAAATATTAATATAAAAATGTCAAGTTAACTTTGATGAGATATATGAAAAGAGAAGTGGAATGAGAAAGGAAATGATAAGGGTAAGCATGGATAGTTTAGAGATACACTGTGAGTGTTGAAGGTAAAGACAATTTGAGAAATCTTGGAAAAATGAAGGTGGTGGATGTTATTTTTGAATTGTGCATAACAACTGAGAGTAAGTGTAGCATAGGCCTCATGCTTATTTCCTGACCTAAACTCCTGACCATGTTTTTGCTAAAAAGGGCAAAGTCGGCATATGTTGTATCTGTGTAGCTGTGACTATCCAGTAACTATCTATGCTAAAGAAGATTTCAAGGGATCTCAGTAGTAGTGAAAGTGTGGAATGAGAACTCTAAGTATTAATAGAAAAGAGAATGTGATGAATTGAATAATTGATAAGTGTTGTATGAATATAGATATGATTGTATAGTATGATTGATTAACGTATTAGTCTTGCTTGTGTTGTTTGAATTAAACGTGTATTCATGTTTGGTAATGAGAAAAAGAGAGGCTCATCCTTAAAAAAAACATAGAATGCAATGTAATGCAATGATAAGGGGGAGTCCATTTCGTTTGAGATTGGTTAAAACTCTGCTTGCATGTACTTTGAAAAGCTTTTTTTCACGTGGTAAAAAAACTTGTGAATGATAGTGTGTAGAGCGTAGAAATGAACCAAACTAAACAAAAATTAAATGGCTCTATTTCATTCTTACATGTAGTAATCGCAGTGACAAATACTTCATTTGCGGTGTGTACATGTTGAGTAAAACCATGCTGATGTCAATATGAGTACTGGATGGCCTTACTTCTTCCTATATGCAAAAATATTAAGCTTAGTGGATAGTATATGATATATGTATTAACTGTATAGGTGTGGGTTTGCTTCTGTGTGAAATGAAAGGAGAAAATTGAGCTGATTATGTATGTAAATATGCTTTTGTATGTTTAATGTGTGTAGTGGTATATGCATTGAATTTTACCTTTGCATACAACAATTAATGAAATTTGATATATATATATATATATATATATATATGTGTGTGTGTGTGTGTGTGTGTGTGTGTGTATGTGTGTGTGTGTGAAAAAGGTATGGTTGGATGATTTTTGGTTTCTACATTTTTCAAAATCTAATTCTGATATGGGTATATAGTGAGTTTGTCTTGATATATAATGTAATGATTCTAGTATATTTATAAAGGTAGAATTCATGTTACTATTAGTTTGTATAAAGCAAGTAAGGAGAGTAATATGTAGTATTAACAAAGATTGTTGTCATGATCCCCTTTTATAAAGAATTAATGAGTAATATGCATTACTGCTCCTAGTTCAAATATATTTATGAGATAGTACATATATAGTACGGAAAATATATTTTCCAATAGATTAAACTCTAACATCTCAATCAACAAAATAGCAAATCTCCAATGGCATTTTCATATAATCCAAAAATTATATAAATCTACATACATATTTACAATAGTCGCTCTACGCGGAGTTCAAAATAAAAACTTCTAAATGATAATAGTTATATTTTTTGAAAACTATAGCTAAATAGTCTAGACCTATCACTAAAACCTAGACTGACAAAATAATGAAAGCTATAATTTTCTCTCAAAAGTACGTCAACTTTGATGTTCCTCAGCCAGACCTTCTAGCTTGAGAAGTATCTATGGTACCTATCACATTTGCTCACGTACCAAAGTACGATCATCACAAAACACACACACACAGACAAACATAGAATGTGAATATAAAAATATTTATACAGCTTGTTAATTTTGGTATTTTTTGGCATATGACACAACAATGCAGCCCATCTAATGCATGATGCAACAACTCAATTCCAACTAGTTTTACAGCCTTAATAATCTAAAAGGAACCTACAATATTCTGGTGTAGGAGCAACCTATCGCAGTACCTGGATCTAGATATACAGCACAATACAACTTAACATGTTATCTAATCGATACATGCCTACCCTATCTAAATATGCAGCTAGGTGCTAGAATGATAAACATTAACATGAGGCAACACAACATATGTAAATATATTTTCAACCTCAACAAGGAAGTCAAGTAGCGCACAACTTTAACCAAGCATCTTAACATATAATAAATAATCTGGGTAGATATATTATAGCTTCAGGTATTCACTCAACCAATACTAGTATCTACCAACTAATTTCTACACACAGGATTCACAATATATATTAAATACTCCTCTATCCCCGTTAAATACTTTAGCCTATATGTCGCAGCACAACAACCCAACTTTCACAATCAATCACATAGATACTTGATATTCTACCTTAGAATTTCTCCATATATTGACTTAATCTCAACTAAAATGAAATTAGCAAGCTGTATAAATATTTTTACATTCACATTCTATTATCATAATCATGGTCATTGTTTCATAAGCTTACCCTTGCGTTCTGTCCATGTTTGTTTGTGTGTATGTTTTGCAATGATTGTATTATGGTACGTGAGCAGATGTGATAGGTGTTGTAGGTACTTCTTAAGCTGGAAGGTCTGGTTGAGGAACATCAGATTTGACGTACTTTTGAGAGAAATTGTAGCTTTAATTATTTTGTCACTCTAGGTTTTAGTGATAGGTTTAGACTGTTTTGCTACAGTTTTCAAGAAATATAACTATTATCATTCAAAAGTTTCTATTTTAAACTCTGCGTAGAGCAACTGTTGTAAATGTGTGTGTACATTTATATAATTTTTTTATTTTATGAAAATGCCCTCGTGGCTTTGCTATTTTGTTAATTGAAATGTTAGAGTTTAATCTATTGAAAAATATATTTCCCATACTATATATATACTATCTCATAAATAAATTTAAACTAGGAGCGATAATGTAGGATGTCATTAATCGTTTACAAAAAGGGGTCGTGACATTTAGTGATATCAGAGCATGGACGAGGTAAACCTACATGGTGTAATAACTAGGCTTCAGTTGCATATTCTGAGCAGAGAGTTTTGGCTGTAGATCATATACCAAAATTCTTTAATCATTTAGTATTATGGGGAACAAGATTTATCACCTCTATTGTCCAATATGACAAATGCAAAGGATTTTAGCATATGAGGCTTGGGTGAGCTATAGGGAAATTATGTGGTCTGGTAATGTGTTGTTAAGTCAGGCTATGATGTAATATTTAAGCAAATTGTGTTTGTCACCCATGTGGCTTATGTATGTTAATGTTGTACTAAATAAGTTAAATTGCTATAATATGTTTTGTTTTAATGCACTGTTGTATGCTGAAATGGTGTACGAGTTTTGTTGTTATGTGCCAAATTATGCTGATTTATACATATGTCATGATCGGTAGATTGTCCGTGTAGCTAAATGATTAGTTTTAAGATAGAGTTGACTGTTAGTGTTCTAAGATAGTTTTGCTTGTGTGAAGATGGCAAGACCGCCCAAGAGACCTGCATCAAATCCTTCTCCACCTAACGTGAACCAAATAGGTCACACTATGGAGGCTATGGCAGCAGTTATGAGGTGAAGCTTAGTAGTTGTTCAGCAGCAGCAAGTTACAAATCAAGTGGCTACTGCAACTCAAGCAGCAGCAGCCACTATCGCAATAGTCTTGCCTCCTAAACCTTAGGAGTTATCTAAATTTAGGAAGAGCAACCCTCCAAAGTTTATTGGAGTTGACGAACTAGATGCAACTGAGCTTTGGATCTGAGAGATTGAGAAGAATTTCCTCACCATGGGCTATCCTGAGGAAAGGAAAGTTATATATGTTGTGTACATGTTGACAGGGGACGTAGTGATGTGGTGGTAGGGAGCCCATGATATGTTGGAGGCTCGATGAGAGGCCATTACATAGGTAGTATTCAAAAATAGCTTTCTGGAAAAATTCTTCCCACCTAATGTCTGCACTGCGAACGAGAAAGAGTTCCTAAGTTTGGTGCAAGAGAACTATCAATATATAAGTATGCAATTTAGTTTGAGCGTCTTTATCAGTTCTATTTCCATCCAACTTTTGAGAAGTGGAGATGCCAAAGATTTTCTAATGGACTGAGACAGATATTAAGAGGATCTTAATTCCACTTAGAATCAGCGAGTTTGCTGATTTGGTTGATCAGACAACTATTATAGAGAGCCTTAATCAAAAGGATATAGGTGGAGTGTGAAAGGCTTAATCCAGCAAGCAGGGCAGTGGTTTTGGGGGAAATAAGGGTGCCAGGAAGGGCCCCTATGATAGACCATATCGCTAGTAGCAACCTCGACCTTTCCACTTTAGGGGAGCAATGTCATCAGCTCTTTGGCCATTGGGAACTTCTACTTCCACCCTCCAATCGAGAGGGGGAAATGCACCGACTTTTAGATCTCCAACACCTTCCACGGTTAAATGCTTTAGGTGTGGAGGACTCCATTACTTGAACCAATACACTTTGACCGATAGCAAAGTCTGGTTTGCTTGTGAGCAGTCAGGACACATTGTTAGGGATTGTCCTACCTCGCGGAGTAAAGCAGCATCATCTTCTGCCAGTGCCTTGCATGCAGTATGACTCAAAGCAGTCAGAGCTTGGTAGATGACCAGACCTAGAGCAAAGGCATGCATTTTTACCACTTCTGCGATAGAGGCAGCTCAAGCCGTGGACCTTGTTCAGGGAACAAGGGTAGTGACAGGTACTTCCCTTTCCATACTTTTTGATTCTAGAGCCACACACTCCTTTATTGCGAATGCATGTATGAAGGAATTAAAATTACCTATGAGTGACTCACTGTGACCAGGTTACATTGCTAGTAAACCCTTGACAATCCTAATGTGAACAAACGTTACCAAGATCATGGAATGATGCCCTTGAGGCATGTGAATAATGATTACTTTGAATATAAAATGTGCTAGTAAAGAATGGAGCCCTCCAATCACCTTGTGATTTGGAATTGAAAGGAATATAGGATCCTCATACATTGCATAAGAATGATTAAATAAGAAATATCTCATAATTGATTGCATCATGTATCATTTCATCCATATTATCATTTACCTCATATTGTGACTAATTGACACGTAAATTCTCCTTGTGTACCCATTATGAGATTATTTTGTTCCATGGACTCACCCTTTTTCTTTTGATTGCTGTCATATGCTTGATTAGTGTATATTGTGTTTGTGCAGATGGGATCCGACATAGTGAAAATGATGGTGCTTCCCACGATCGATGACCTATGGTCTTACGACGATCGTACCCAGCAAATCATATACTAGGGGTTTGCTAGGTTATCATCAAGAAAGGATGGAACCTCATTGTACTACGGATTACCTGTGGAAATCACCTTCCCCCTTCCTTTGTATGCCACGACTTTCCCTTTTCCAGTTATAGCTCCTAGAAATGTATTAGCCCCAAAAATCCATATACTCAGACCATCTTCACCTCCTCCTCAAGAACCTAAGTGAAAAGATATTCAGGTAATTGAGTCTACCGTTAGACCCCGTCCACCTACCCCACCTTCCCAACTACCACCATCAACAAAGTTGACCCTTCACATTGTAGTCCCTCACCAATGTTACCCCTTATCTTTCCACCCATAATCATCCACTTTTATTTAGATAGAAGACGTGGATGAAAACTTACTTGACATACCCACAGATCTTGATGTATAGTTGACCACTTCCTCTACATCTGATCCTTTAGAGGAATACTCCCTCTTAGATTGATATCTTGGATGTCATTTAATTTACATGATTATTTAGGTGAATGTTTAGGGTTGATAACATTTTGTATTGTATTATATTGTCCCCCTTGTATGTGGTAGTATGACGCACTTACTTTCGCTTTTTTGTAAAACACTACTGACTCACTTTTACTATTAAATGGCTTATTTTGAACTTATGTGATAATTTCTCAAATGTGTATGCTTTATACAGTGTGGTGTATAACGTCTTTTATTGTAATACTGTGATGTGTGAAGTAGCCTACTTATTCATGTAAAATTAAGTTGAGATTAATATAACTTAGGTTATTTACGTTAACTTTTTTCAAATAGATTTATTAATTATTTAAAGTAAATTTGTATGAGAGTTTACATGGAAAATTAGTTGACCATACTATTTGAATGTTGCATGCTATTTGTATGATACTTACTATATGCAAATTGATATTAACTCTGTAATATAATATAGTGATGCCACAATATTATATTTAATATATATATATATATAAAAGATCCTTTTTTTTAATCTGGGAAAACTCTTATTAAGTTAAATTGCATATATTTATTATTAGGATGCTAAGGTCGTATTATGCTAATACATGTCGCTATATATATATATATATATGTGTGTGTGTGTGTGTGCGCTAAAGTCGTGTGTATTTATGAATACTTGGTTGTATGCTTCGATAACTTGTTCTCTAAACTTGGTTCCCTTGCTTTATAGCATGAAACCACAAACAAGGCATTCATACAACCTTTCATATGCTTTTTTATATAAAATGCAATCATTAGGACAGATGTCTCTCTTCTCATATTCTATACCCGTTGGACATAATATTTTCTTTGCTTCAAAATTACAATATGAAAGTGTATTACCTTCTAAAAACATATCTTTTAATAATTGAAGCAATTCAATTAAACTTTTGTTAGTTCACTCATTTCTTGCCTTCAAGTTAACTAATTTTAATATTGATGACAACTATGTGAAATTACTACACCCTGAATACAGAGGCTTGTTAATGTCTTTGTACAAATTCTCAAAAACATGTCCTCTCTCAAAAGGCTCTTCCCCAAAATTACAAAGCAAATCTTCTAGTTGATTGTTCATGTCTACATCAACCTCAGTTGTTTGGGACAAGGTGAACATATCTACTAATTCACTATGCCATGTCTATTTTGTATAACTCTTGTAAATACATCACAAAGCACACGCTCTCTTATTTTCTTAATACTCAATTGTCTTAAATTTAAACACTTTACTCAAGGATAATAAATTTTTATTTTATTATTAGACACACTTCTTTTAGTAAACTCCAAAAAATCTTCTACCTTATTTTTATACTCGTCATTTATACGTCTAACATTTATCTAACTATGATTCATAGTTACAAAAATATGACAATTGATTGGTAGTTACTTAAGGGTATTTCATAACTTCTTATTTTCTTCTCATCTTAGAGAAATCTAGTTGTTTTGGTAATCGACATCATTTATCATTTAGTCTTACCATCCCCTTCATGTCATTTGACAAACTTGTAATAACTTTTTAAATATTTTTTATACAATTTTTAATGCAAAATAATAGACATAATGAGTGATCAAGATAATTTTATGGCTTATGAGACAACAGAACATTTGACTCTTCCACCATAATTCTCTAACACTGCTAATGTATCACAATCTTGATTTGATAGGTGTAAAAATCAATCTAGAAGTTTGGAATCACTTTACTGTAGATCCTACATCAAATAAAAAAGCTAAATGCAACTATTATAATTGCTTGAAGAAATTTGATTATGGGACGAGTTCCATTCTAGCTCATTTGAAAAAATATAAGAATAATTCTAATTCAATTTCATCATTAATGACATATACAGAAAGACATGTTTCTTCTCCTTCGATTGCTAAATTTAACAGATGTTTATAGCAATAAAGATTCCTTTTCGATGTGTGGAGCATGAATCATTTCAAAAAAAAATTAGTGTTTTGCAACCAAAATTTCATGTCATTTCATGCAGTACATTAGCACGTGATGTTTTGGAGCTTTAGGAGATAGAAAAGAGCAAATTGAAAAACTTTTTTTTCTCAAAATTATCAACAGGTCTGTCTTACCACTGACACATGAATTTATGGTAAGATTTTTAGTTATCTATGCTTAACTAGGCATTTTATTAACAATAACTAGAAGCTACACAGAAATATTCTAAACTTTTGTCAAATCACTAGCCATTCAAGAGTAATTATTACTAAGACTATAGAGAAATGCTTGAATGAGTGGGAGCTAAATTGAGTTTTGAGTTTGACAGTTGATAATGCTTCATCAAATGATGTTAGTATTCAGTATCTATAAAAAAATGGCTACTGACCTGGAGCATATTAGTTTTGAATGGAGAATATATTCATATGCATTGTTGTGCACATATGTTGAATTTGATTATAAAACAAGGTTTAAAAGAGATTAATGATTCTGTTTTAAAAATTCGTGCTGCAATGAAATACATAAGATTATCTTTTAAATTGACAAAATTTAAGGCATGTATTGAACGAGAAATTGAATACAAAGGTCTTGTTTGCCTAGATGCTAACTCAAACATATATTTTCGATATTGGTAAGGAACATTGAATCCTGATTGCCATCAACACCTCTGATGAGACAATGTATTATATGGATCCTCTACGCAAAACACTGAAGAACAGAACATATATGCAAAACCTATTTAATAAGTAAGCATGCATGCATTTCAATAGTCTATCTTGCATAAGTGGTTGTTGAAACATAACTAACTTGATTCATCCATTATTATTAGTGTTCTTGTTACATATCGAGCAGAGAGGCAAGTGCAACCCTCTAGGACAAAGATGAATCAAACAAGATGAGTTACTGTATAGGTATATATATGATACAAAAATCCTTTTTACTTTAAACATATAACACTATATATAAATCTATGTTAATTCTGGTTTTTATGTTTTTTTCCTTCATAGTGTCCAAAACAATCAAATAAAGATGATTGTGCATTTATGTGTGTCTCTTCATTAGAGATGCTTTGCACCATGGCCATACTATAATTCTATATAATATAAAGGGTCATTTCTATTTCTTAATGTTAAGTCTCTGCCATTTAGTTTAAATTTAACTTAACTAACCTTTGTGTTTTGTTGTTTTGTCTGCAATATTTTCTAGATTTCTTGATCCCTACATTTCCTGATGAGAGAATTCATTAAGTGCAAAAGGAGTGGTGTGCATATATGTACCATAGATATTTACATTACATTAAGAACAATAGAATCTTAGTGCATTTTTTCACAGCATTTATGATTTTTGTAATTTATCTAAGGCAACAAGTGTATAGATTGTTTTTCTCCTAGTTGTTCTCTGTAATTGTTTACTGCACAGATGCATTTTTGTTGTATTGTTTGCTTTGGGATATTCGTATATATGTTCCCAATTGCTTATTGGATTTCTGATTTCATATTGTGGAATGCTTTCATATTCTGCTATATCAGAGGCTCTATTTTATACATGTTTATTCTAGTTGCATTGTTTATTAGGTATGCTAAAATTTGAAATATGAAAAGTTTTAACAAAAAATTTCACAATTTTCCTAAGCTTAGAAAGCAGTTAACGAAAGAACACTCTTAGAGGTGCACTTTAGAGAGCAGTTCTCAAAAAATCACTCTCAGAAATACACTTTTAGAGAGCGATTATTTGAGAATAGCTCTTAGAAATACACTTATGAGAGTAGTTCCAAAATAACTTCTCTCAGAAGTCAACATTTTAGAGTAGTTAAAATGGAACCACTCTTATAAGTTTCACATTAGAGAGCAGTTGGAATAGAACTGCTCTCAGAAGTTTTACATTAGAGAGCAGTTCTACTTTTGAGAGTGGTTGGGTGTGGAACGGCTCTCCATGTACAACATCTGAGAGCAATTAAATAACCGCTCTCTTAAATATAAGATATTAGATAGCGCGCAATTTTAGAGTGCCATTAACCGCTTTCTAAGGAAACGCAGAACCATTTTCAAATCTCATTTTTGGCATAGTGAGTTACAGAAACTTTTGAGTCCTTCAAAGTATTCCAAACACAACGTTCAGGAGATAGGAAATTCCAATTCATCTGCCAATTGAAGTTTTCAACTATCTATTTGCAATCAACAATTTGAAATTTGATAATGAATTATTGGCCATAACTCTCTGAAAGCATTTAACTTCTCAACTAGCATGCATATCCTTGCTCTGGAAATTTTATATTATTAATGAATCCACATTTTACTAAATTTTTATACATCATTTATTACTTTTTATAGAAAAGAAGAGACTTAGATAGTGTAAATAAGATGAATATTCCAATTAAGCTAAATAATATAGGTTTCTTAGTTTTTGGTTAATTTTCATTGATTTAAATAGTTTATTTTACATGTTTTGATCATTTGAATAATGTGGCAAGAACCCCAAGCTTATTTTGAAGAATTATTGGATTTTAAGGAATTTGAGGTGAAAGTAACTACTTTCAAGATTGATAGTGACCACTACACCAAGCTACTTTCAGCAAAGGGATCAAAGTGATCATTTTCAAAGCTAAAAGTGACGACTACAGCAACCCAGAATCCACTAAGCCTGCACGTGGTTACTATGAAAGTTCATAGTAGTCACTCCAGAGTATGCAGAATTGAAGGTATTGCTCGTAGCTACTATCAAAGTTCATAGTAGTCACTTTAGAGTGCCCAAAATGTACCAGTGTTACGCGTGTCTACTGTCAAAGTTGATAATGGATACTACAGAAAGGCAAAAACCAACTGATGCTGCGCGTGTCTACTATGAAAGAATGAAAATAATCACTTTGGAGGGCGCTAACTTTAGTATAAATAGATTTTTGCCAAATTAGGGCAGGGAGTTCTTACACTTTTTGTACATGTTCTCTTTACTAAATTAGGACATTTTCCAGAGCTTAGGGCAACCTTGGGTGATAGCCAAGGGTCCAACCTAGGGTTTGGTTTCTCATTCTCTTGCTTTTACATTAATGCCAATGAGTTTTCTGCATTTTCAAACTGTGTTTTTGACCCCCATTTCCATTGAGGGCTAAATTTTGTGTAATCCTTAGTGAGTTCACATGGATTCTTGAGTTCCTTGATTTTAATGATAATATAACTCCTTTCTTTTCATGAATTACTTCTTCCTTGCCTCTTGAATTGAATTAATGGTGAATGAGGGAGACATTGCTTAATTAACACTCATTCGTTTAAGGAGATTCTAAACTAGGGATTGCTTAATCCTAGGTTTAATTCTAAGATTGTGTAATCTTGGGATGAGGGATTAGAGTCTAACAAATTGCATAATTTCGTTAGGACCATAAGGTTGATTTTTGCTTGTTAAATTAACCTAATTCATGGGAGAGAGGATGAGTGTTAAATCTTGAGTGGAATGAGGATAGAATCTATGTGGATGAACTAAGGATTGCTACTTTCTATTGTTTGAATTAATTAAACTTGTTTGCTTGCTGCTCTTTATATTGATTTGAAACCACAAACCCCCTCCCCCATTTTAATTGCTTATTCAATTAATGTCTTCAACATGTTTAATGAAGATTAATAGCCAATGTTCATGGGAGACAATCTAGGGTAACCCTAGTACTACATTAATTTGTTTAAATTTTGATGAAGATTTGCAACAAATCTTTTAAATACAACAAGAAACCGCTCATCAATTATACATTAATATTGTATAAGAATCAAGAAAGATGAGTATTTTTAGAACGTTCCCCAACAAAAAAAAAGTTAATATTGTATAAAATTAAAATTAACTTGAACTAAAATTGGATTTAAAACTAGTTTTAACCAAAACTGAATCTAGAATTGATTTTAAATCAAATCCAAATTTTAAAACTAGTTTTAAACCAAAATAAGAATCCTTATTTTTACTTTCTCTCAAACTCTCTTGTTCTTTTCTCATTCTTGCATAGGGTAAGCATTTCAATGGAAGGCTTCACCTCTCGTTCAATCTGTGAAATCCAAACGTCGTAATTCTGATTTGAGTTATGTGCTAAATTATTCTGAGTTTGTTCTCTTTTCTCTCTAATCTCAGAATTGTGTATTGCGATCGTAATTGACTTTTCTGTTGTTAGAATTCAAATTAGGACTCGATTGATGCTCTAATCTAATAATTAATGCAAATTAAGTTAAATGATTATTTGATTTAATTTGTAACTCTATTTATTTAGGTTATTCGATTGAATTAATAATTGAATTGGTGATTATTCAAATGCGAATTTAAATCTTTAGATACTGTGATAGTCAGAGTTACATGCAATTAGTATTCTATGGATTGATGTTTCTTAATTTATTTTTACTCACTTTAATTTTGTCTGTAATTTAATTTGATTAATTGCAATTTTTAAAACTCTAAAAAACCTTATTTTCATTTTTTTAAAACAAAACCTAAAATTAAATTTGACTGAGAAAGTGTCTCCGTGAATCGACCTAGTTATTGTGATAGTGACTCGGCATCGTCTATCAAATTGGCACCGTTACCGATGATACATTGTCAGTTTTGATTTGTTTTAGGGTTTATTATCTCTTTCTACTGTTTTGATTCGTAGTTTTGTTTTTTTTTTTTTGTTGTTGTTGTTTCTATCTTTGTCTGTGAGTTGGTATATTTTTGTTTTGCCTCATTCTGCATTGTTTGTTTGTTTGTTTGGGTGTGTCTAATTTTAAATTTCATCATTAATAAGGTTGAATAAAATAAAATAAAAATTGCATTAAATAGGATTTCGTTGTTTCCTGTTTTCTGATTTTGTTTTGTTAAATTTTGTTGTTTTAATGCATTTTAATTTTGAATTTTGAATTTTGGAGAATTAGATAATAGGATTGCTGTAGAATTGTGTGATTTACAGAGATTTTATAAAGATTTGAGGAGCAGCAGGATAAGGATATTTCGGATTTGATTTAGATTATATTAATATATTTAAATTTAAATTTTGAATTAAAGTTAAGATTTAATTATTTTGATTAGATTAGATTTGAATTAGATTAATAGGATTAGTTTTTTTTAGATAGATTGGTTTAAATTTAAATTTTAAAAAAATTATCTTCCCAATTGTTAATTTAAGGGAGTTTTTCTTACTTCTCTCTCATTTATTGGATTGTTTGAATTGTCCTTGTGCTTATTATGTTTTCATTGAGGACAATGTTAATTTTAAGTGGGGGGGATATTATGTTTTTGATGTACATGGTCTAATTAAGTGATTATTTCATAGCTTTGATAGATTGATTGAATCATTCTTCGGTTTGATAGGTGAAATTTGAAAAATCTTGTATGTTGGATCAATTGTGATAGAATATATACCTTGTGAGGATTTGAGCCATTGATATAGATGATAACATTATGTCATTCTACCTTTTTTCATTGTGTGATTGCACTCATGGTTGTATAACACTAGAACTTACCTTTAGCCTTTTTGAGACTATATTTTCATATGCTTACATTAATATGATATAGGCATTATTTATTTCTTGTAAACTACTAGCCAAAAAGCCAACCTTACATTATTTTCATTGTTTAAGCCCCCTTGAGCCTAATTGTCCTATTTCTTGTGATCTTAGCTTATTTTAAGCCAAAGGTGTAAAACAATAAAATGACCAACCTTAGGGAATACAAGAACTTTGGAATTGTTTTGAGAATAATCATAGAAATAAGTGCGAGGGAGATTACTTTAGAAAATGCAAGAGAAAAGAAAAATCAGCTACTCAAAAAAAAAAGAGAAATAGAGAAAAGAAAAAGAAAAAGTAAGCAATAAAAAAGAAAATAAGCATTGGATGGCTAGCAAAAGTAAAAGAAAATTGTTTTGGATTGTATTACATTATATTTTTTTTTTTGTTTAGGAGATTTACTTTCATGCTTACTTTCTTTCGATTCATTCTCCATTGTTCTTATATCCTATTTGGTTTTAGCTTGATTACCTTTTTAATTTTTCCACCTTCACTATATCCCTTTATAACCTAGGAAAGACCTCTTGATTTTTATGTGTATGTGTGAATTCTAGTGGAGAAGTAGGCAATGGGCAAACTTATGGATGATCATGCTTCATGTTGTGCATTTTGAGTGACACACTTTACCTTATACACTTGAGTGATTGAGAGTATATCATGTGAAGATTCTATCTCTTATGATTCATTCACTTGATTTGATAAGTTCATTTGTCAATTTGAAGTGTGAGGATTAATTTTCATTTTAGCCATGGAACTTGATAGGCTTTGTACATAGCCTAATTTGTTTTAGGTCTCCTATGGTTTGATTTTGAGATTTGCCTTGGAAGGCAAAGTCTTAAGTGTGAGAGAATTTGATATAATATATTTTATGTCTAGATTTATAGTTTTATTTTCATTTATAAATACTTTTAACATGCTTTGTTTTTACATTTTTTACTTATTGGAATAAATTGGGCCTATTACAAAGAAATATTTTAATTTCATATTTTTTAGTAATTCTGACCTCTAACTACTCTTATGGCTATAACGTTTTCTACAGATATTTTTTTTGGCTGATTATAGTTGCATTAGATTCTACACATCCAAGACTTCAAAATGCATATATGAATTGCTAGATTTGGAATTGTTTTTTATTTTTTATGATTTTTAGAAGTTGAGGCAGATTTGCTGAATATTTTTGAGGGATTGCATTTGGACCCTTATTATTTAATAATTGCACTTGGACTTTTAGATATTACTGAGGCCCAAATTTTAACCAATTAGTTTACCCTAATCAGAACCTATAAATAAACTAATGAGATTTTGAATTAGGGTGTGCCCGTTTGCGCATGCAATTAGATATTTTGAGATTTTGAGACTTGGCCTAAAAAAGAATCCTTATTTTTACTTTCTCTTAAACTCTATTGTTCTTTTTTCATTCTTGCGTGGGGTAAGCATTTTGATGGAAGGCTAAACCTCTCGTTCAATCCGTGGAATCCAAACGCCGTAATTCTGACTTGAGTTCTGTGCTAAATTACTCTGAGGTTTTTCTCTTTCTCTCTAATCTTATAATTGTGTATTACGATCGTAATTGACTTTTCTGTTGTTAAAATTCAAATTAGGACTCGATTGATGCTCTGATTTGGTAATTAATGCAAATTAGGTTAAATAATTATTTGATTTAATTTGTAACTCTATTCAATTAGGATATTCGATTGAATTAATAATTGAATTGGGTGATTGTTCAAATGCAAATTTAAATCTTTAGATACTGTGATAGTTAGAGTTACATGCAATTGCTATTCTGTGGATTGATGTTTCTTAATTCATTTTTACTCACTTTAATTCTATTCGTAATTTAATTTAATTAATTTGCAATCTTCAAAACCCCAAAAACCTTATTTACATTCTTTAAAACAAAATATAAAATTGAATTTGACTGAAAATGTATCTCCGTAAATTGACTTAGGTTTAGCTCTATACTACAAAACCTTTAAAAAATTTAGTTATTTTGATAGCGACTCAGCATCGTGTATCAGTCTTACCCATTTTTGCTTCCTTAATCACAACTACTACTCTTTGTGACTCTCATTTTGGGATTCGATCTTTTAGCTAAATCTACGTAACTATCTTCCTTTCGAATGGATTCAAATATGTTCACACAAACTTTAGAGAAAGATTTGTTAGATTATTTTAATAATCTCATTATAGTGGCCTATGTAACTTATAGCATGACTCTAATTAAGAGTTTAATGTGATGGTGGTTAAATATAAAATATAGAGTCATTGAGAGTATAATTGTAAATACAATTTATAAGGAAACCTTCCCCTTTCCCTTCCTATAAATTAAAGAGTGGTTACCAAATAGTGGTTACGACATTCTCTATTTGTTCACTTTCACATTCTCTGAGTGAGCTCACGGTAAATGCAAGAAAGGAACTTTCTCTCAACCATCCGAAAGGAGCTGAAAGAGGAAGGAAGAGTTGGAGAAAATATCAAGGGATCAACGACATCAAAGAGACATCAAGGAACAATGAATTCAGGTTAGTGCTCTCTAAACCCTTAATTGTATGAGAACCATATATTGTGTTCTGAGAGCAACGTAATTTAAGATCTCTAAGGGAAAAGGTAGTTTCATAATAGTCATTGTATAATAGAAATTACATAATGGGTTAAAGAAAATTCTAACAATTGGTATCAGAGATAGGTTGTGAATTTTGTTGATTTTCCATAAGAGATTGATTCTCTATTAAAGTTTTGCCCAAATTATATGAACCCTAGGTATTTTATATGATGGATTGACATTATTTTGATGTTGAATAATTGTTTTGGATTCAATAATTGAAAACCTTAAGGTTTTGGAAGTTAGAAACAATGGATTTTGAATTTGTAATATGAGCAGGGTCATGTATCAGTGAGCAGAGCCATATATCAGTGAGCAGGGCCATGCATCCGGGAGCAGGGCCACGCATCAGGAACAAGCACGGCCATGCTTCATCGAAGCATGGCCTTGCATATTGTAAGCATGGCCATGCATCAATTATAAGCACGGCCATGCTTTAGGAAGCAGGGGCATGCATCACAAATGAGCATGGCCTTGCTCATCAAAGCACAGCCATGCATTAAGTAAAAGCACGACTGTGCATAGGAATTTTACGGCAGAATAAGAAATATAATTCATAAAATATATAGATAATTTTAGAATTACATCAAAGTGATTAAATTCTCAAGTTAATTAATTCTAAATTCCATTATCATTATGAGAACTTCAAAATTTAGTACTTAATTTTAAGGGTAGCTTGTTAGTCACTAAAGTGGCCTGGCTTTAAAAGTTCTTTAAGCATTTAATTGTATGTTGTAAATTATTCAAAATTGTTTGATGCTATATAGAAACATAAAGAGTGAATAATTTAGCTCATTAATTATAATGCTAAGAGATCGCCCAAAGCTTTGCATATGATTAATGACATTAAGGAGACATGTAAGCACTTCATAATATGTTTGTATATCCAAAGATGACTTGCATATTAGTTTGAGTGACTGGTTGTCAATTAAAGTCGTTTATTAGCATCATTATAGATAAATTATGTATTTAGGCGTTATCCAAAGGTAAACTTATATGCATAATTGATAATGGTTAGCTGTTTGAATCTATTCAGTTTATTAAAAGCATAAATGTTTAAGCATGTATTAAATGGATTCAGCCCCTATGAATCCGTATGGCATGAGCAATGACGTATCAAGTTCAATGGGCTTAATTATGATGATTGGGCTGAACAAGTTCGATCCAGCTAGGTGTTATGGACTTAGACCTAGCAATCATTATGGAACAAGAGCCTGCAGCCATTACAGAGACCAGTACTGAAGAGGAAAGGACTCTTCATGAGGCTTGGGAAAGGTCGAATAGGCTGAGCTTGAGCTTGATAAAGATGACTATGGCTGAAAATGTGAAGCCATCAATGCCAAAGACTGAAAATGCTAGGAAATTTATGGTAAAGGTAAAAGAGTATGCACAATCGAACATTACTGACAAGTCCATTATAGGCACCCTGTTGACTAAGTTGACTACTAAGAAGTTTGATTGGTCACGGCCCATTCATGACCATGTAACTGACATGATCAATCAAGCAGCAAAGTTGAAATTAATGGGCATGTAGGTAAAAGAATTCTTTCTAGTACAGTTCATTTTGAACTCACTCCCTCCTGAGTTTGGTTAGTTCCAGGTGAATTATAACACCATTAAGGATAAATGGAACATACAGGAAATTAAGGCCATGCTGGTTCAGGAGGAAGGGAGGCTGAAGAAGGTGAAAGAACACTCTGTCCATCTCACATTTCATGAAAGGGCTAGTAGTAGCAAGGCTAAGCCAGGTAAGAAGGACAACAAGGACAAGAAGGATAAGGCCTTATTAAAGGTTCGTGAAGGCCGAATCCAGAAGGGCCAGAGGTGCTTCTTCTACAAGAAGACTGGTCACTTCAAAAAGGATTGTCTGAAGAGAAAGGTTTGGTTCGAAAGGAAAGATATATATTATGTTTCAGTATGCTTTGAATCAAATCTTATTGAGGTACCTAAAAATACCTGGTGGTTAGATTCTAGTGCAACTACTCATGTGTCACATATAATGCAAGGGTTTCTTTCGATCCAGCCCATAAGCGAAACTGAAAAGTTCTTGTACATAGGAAACAGAATGAAGGCACGGATAAAAGGAATCGAGACTTACAGATTGATCTTGCATATTAGTTGTTGCATAGATCTAGAAAAGTGTCTTTATGTTCCTGAATGTGCTAGAAATTTGGTTTCTGTTGCAAAGTTGGACAAATTTGGTTTTAATTTTAAGATTGGAAACGGTACCTTTTCTTTGTATAAACACTCGTACTATTTTGGATCTGGTACATTAATTGATGGTTTATATCATTTCAATCTTAATGTAAAATTTGTTGAATCTCTGTTTCATGTTGAGAATGCTATTAGTAGTAATTTGAATGTTCATAATGAATGCTCTGCTTTCTTGTGGCATCAAAGGTTAGGTCACATATCCAAAGAAAGGATGATGAGGTTAATGAAAAGTGAAATTTTACCTCAATTGGATTTTGTTGACTGGGATGTATGTGTGGATTATATTAAAGGAAAACAAACTAAACACACATTAAAGAATCCAGCCACAAGAAGTAGTCAACTCTTAGAGTTGATACACACTGATATTTGTGGTCTGTTTGACATCCCGTCTTGGGGTGGTGAAAGATATTTCATTACTTTTATTGATGACTACTTACGTTATTGTTATCTGTATGTGTTGCATGAAAAATCTCAATCAGTGGATGTCTTACAGGTGTTCATTGATGAGGTGGAAAGGAAACTAGATAGAAAGGTAAAGGTTGTGGGTCAGATAAAGGTGGTGAATATTATGAAAAATCTGATGAAAGTGGACAATGTCCAGGTCCATTTGTAAAACTTCTGGAAAGTCAAGGCATATGTGCACAGTATACTATGCCTGGTATACCACAACGAAATGGTGTGGCTGAAAAGCGGAATTATACTATCATGAAAATGGTTAGGAGTATGTTGAGTTACAGTTATGTACCTATGTCTTTGTGGATGTACACATTAAAGATTGTTGCGTATCTACTTAATAGAGTTCCTAGTAAGGCAGTTCTAAAGACTCCTTATGAACTGTGGACAGGAAAGAAACCCAGTGGGGTTGTCCAGCAGAAGTAAGAGTGTATAATCCACATGAAAAGAAGCTTGATGCTAGAATCATAAGTGGTTATGTCATCGGCTATCCTGAAAAATCAAAGGGGTACAGATTCTACTATCCTAACTATAGTATGAGAATAGTTGAGTATGAAAATGCAAGGTTCATTAAAAATAGTCAGTTTAGTGAGAGTGATGAAACACGAAAGGTGGAAATTAAAGAGACACGTGCAAAAACTCCTGTAGTTGGTGTCTCTTCTCCAGTTATTGTTCCTCTTATTGTATCACTGTCACACAACATAAGGAGACAAGTTAATGTTCCAAACCCACAAGAACAACATATAAAGGATGAACCAGTTGAAAATGCACAAGTTACAAGTGAGCAAGAGGAAGGTGAACCACAAGACATAGCATTAAGGAGGTTTGTAAGGCAGAAAAGACTGGCTATTTCAAATGACTATGTGGTTTACTCACTTGAGCATGTATGTGACTTTAGTATTGATGAGGATCCAGTCTCATTTAAGCAAGTCATGGAATGTTACAATTCTGAAAAGTGGTTGAATGTCATGAAAGAAGAGTTAAAATCAATGAGTGACAACAAGGTATAGGATCTAGTCGAGTTGCTTGAAGGTTCAAAATGAGTCGGTTGTAAGTGGGTCTTTAAGACCAAACATGACTCAAAAGGCAACGTTGAGAGATACAAGGCTAGACTTGTTGCTAAATAATACACTCAAAAGGATGGCATAGACTATAAAGAGACATTTTCTCCAGTTTCAAAGAAGGACTCTTTAAGAATTGTTATGGCTTTGGTGGCTCATTATGACTTAGAGCTCCACCAAATGGATGTAAAGACCGCCTTTCTGAATGGTGACTTGGAAAATGAAGTTTATATGGATAAGCCAGATGGCTTCTTGATCGCAGGTAAAGAAAGTATGGTGTGTAAGTTAAAAAAATCAATATATGGGTTGAAACAGGCTTCCAGACAATGGTATCTTAAGTTTAATGATACCATCACGTCATATGGTTTTGTAGAGAACATTATTGACCGATGTATCTATATGAAGGTCAATGGGAGTAAGTTCATCATTTTAGTCTTGTATGTTGATGACATTCTTCTTGCTACTAATGATATTGGGCTGTTGCATAATGTAAAGGAATTTCTCTCTAAGAACTTTGAGATGAAAGATATGGGTGAGGCTTCCTATGTGATTGTAATAGAAATATTCCGTAATAGATCACAAGGATTACTGGGATTATCTTAGAAAGTATACATCAACAAAGTATTAGAGAGATTAAAAATGGAAAAGTGCTCATCAGGGGTAGTTCCAATTCAAAAGGGAGACACGTTTAGTGAAATGCAATGTCCCAAGAATGAGTTGGAGCAGAAAGCAATGGAATCTATTCCCTATGCATCAATGGTCAGGAGTTTAATGTATACTCAGACATGCACTCGGCCTGATATCAGTTTTGCTGTTGGAATGTTAGGCTGATATCAAAGTAATCCTATAATGGACCACTAGAAGGCTGCAAAGAAAGTCCTTAGGTATTTACAAGGCACCAAGGACTACATGCTTACTTATAGGAGATCTAGTCAATTAGAAGTGGTTTGCTACTCAGATTCAGACTATACTGGATGTGTAGACTCAAGAAAATCGACCTTTGGCTACATCTTCTTGTTAGCTGGAGGTGCGATTTCATGGAAGAGTGGAAAGGAGTCCATTATTGCTACGTCTACTATGGATGGAAGCGAAATTTGTGGCATGTTTTGAGGCTACTATTCATGCTTTGTGACTGCAGAACTTTGTCTTACGGCTTGATATTGTTGATAATATAGAAAAGCCGCTGAGAATGTACTGTGATAATTCCGCAGCCGTCTTCTTATCTAAGAATGATAAGTATTCAAAGGGAGCAAAGCATATGGACTTAAAATACTTATTAGTGAAAGAAAAAGTGCGGAAACAAAAAGTGTCTATTGAGCATATTAGTACTGATTTAATGATAGCGGATCCGTTAACTAAAGGATTTTCCCCTAAAACATTTTCTGGCCATGTTGGTAGAATGGGCATTATAGACAAGTTCTTGTTAGCATGATTGTGTGATTCACATATATGTGTATAGATTGTTTTACTTATATTATTGTAGACATTTTGAGAATTCAATAAAAGTATTGTTTTTGCTTGTTTACTTGTTATCTGAATTGTGTTAATGTAAATGTATGGTTTGAGTTTGATAACAGGTTGAGTGTTAAAAACACATCAGAGTTACAGTCTGTAGTATGACTAATTAAAGTTGTTTTGATTTGAGTTAGTTCTGTCATATTTGGAAGGAATCATGTCGTCAAATGACTTGTGACCACCATGAACCGATCAACTTAAATCATTAAAAGATGATGACTTGATATTATTAATGATATACGCACTTATAGTTCATTGAATTTTCAAGTCGTCACATAGGACAAGTGGAAGATTGTTAGATTATTTTAATAATATCATTATAGTGGCGCATGTAACTTATAGTATGACTCTAATTAAAGGTTTAATATGATGGTGATTAAATATAAAATATAGAGTCATTGAGGGTATAATTATAAATACAATTATAAAGAAACATTTTCCTCTCCCTTCATATAAATTAAAGAGCAATTATCAAATAGAAGTTACGGCATTCTCTATTTGTTCACTTTCACGGTCTCTAAGTGAGCTCACGATAAACGCAAGAAAGGAACTTTTTCTCAACCATCAGAGAGGAGCTGAAAGAGGAAAGAAGAGTTAAAAAAATACCAAGGAATCAACGACATCAAAGAGAGAGGTAATATCAAGGAATAATGAATTCAGGTTAGTACTCTCTAAATTTTTAATTATATGAGAATCATATATTGTGTTCTGAGATCAACGTAATTTAAGATCTTTAAAAGAAAAGGTAATTTCATAATAGTCATTGCATAATGAAAATTACATAATAGGTTAAAAAAAATTCTAACAAGATCAACTTTCACTGTTTGCTCTAGGTTGCTACAGTTTGTTGGTGAATATGGGTTTGCTTTGGTTTGCTCTGCTCAACTCTAAAAACTGTTATATACTTAGCAATATGTTAAAAACAAGTGAAAGAAGAGTACATTACGGGCCTTAAACACTAAAAATACAAATGTCGTGTGGGTTAACGGAGGGTGAATACATGAAGCTAAGCAAGTTTAATATATATTTTTTTTCACCCTCAAAATATATTAAACTTTAGGTTTAATCTATATAAAATAATTTCTTTTTTTTCTTATATTTTAAAAATATTAAATTTTATTATTGCTAAAAAGATACTTTTTCATATACTTTTTTTTATAATTGATTAAAATTTATAAAATTATGCAGGAAAATTATTAGATTTAAAATAAAATTAGCATGATTTTAATTAAATTTTAATTAATAATAAAAACATAAAAGAAAAACTGTGTTTACGCATTTATTATATAAAAATATATCATGTTGACTTTTTTAAGTCTAATGCAGTACATTCATTTATGTAATGAAGGGTCTTACTGTGGCACTTATTTAAGCACAAGGGGTTCATGCACCCTCTGCCATTCCCAATAGCTGCACACTGACCCCAATCAACTGATTCACGATGCACACAAACTTTCTCAGACTCTTTGCGTTTCTTCTTTGTTTCTCATATGTTCTGTCTGTCTATGCTGTCCCTGCAACCAGTAAGCCTCATCATAGATTTTAACGAAATATAGATTTGATTTGTTGGGTTCCCTTTTGATTTTTCTGCAAAATGTTTTCTTGCATTGAATTCATTTGCTTGGTTTCAGGAACCAAAATCTTTAATGAAGATACATCAGTTATGCCTTTAGCTCAGGTCAGTGTTCTACTCTTCAGTCCCTCCCTCTCTCTCTCTCTCTCTCTTATAGTCAAGGTTACAAAATTTCAGAATCTGCTTTTGTTTGGCAACACTGATATAGAGAGGAAAAAATATTTCAATTATGCTACTAACCCATTTCTTATTTCTTTCTTCTATAATCAGTTAATAATCTTTTATTATTTTACTCACCAGCAAAAAATACATGGATTATTAACTAAGTGAAAAGCATGACCTTTGTAATTGTTGTCAAATGTTTTGTGTTTTTGCCTATGTTAATATTTGTTTTGCTGCTAAAGGGTGCATTGAAGTTGGAAAACGGTGTCCAAGTAGATGTGGAAGAAGGATTAATGGAGAGGAGAATCGATTTCGAAACCCAAGACTATGGAGGGACTGGAGCAAATAGAGATCATGACCCAAAATCCCCTGGAATGCATGGTTGATGTCCAAAATATACATTAAAATAAATAGTCAAATCTAAAACTGTAAAGGAGGATATTAATATGTTCTGTTTGTCTTAGTAATTAAATATGCATGGCTTTCTGTGTGCTATAGCTTGTTCACAGCTTTGTTTAGTGTAATTCTCTATATAAATTATTGTAACTTGAATTGTGATATCAAGTAACGTCAAATGAGTGATATTATCCAGAAGTTTTGTCATTGTAAAAGGAACGAAGTTAAGAAATGGTTGGAAAAAGTTATGAAGAGTTTATGAATTTTATAAGTATTTTAGTTATTACTCTTTACTTTAATTAATATTATGGATAGCCTGCAGTTGAAAAAATGATTCCGAAGTGTGCAGTTGAATCTTTCACTGTTTACTTCCTTTAATTATATTTTTTATTAATACTTCATTTTAAGAAATATATATCAACGGTTGAGATTAATTAATCACTGCATCTGGGTCCGTCCACATGACACTCAACATTTTGAAGGTGCTTTTTAAACTTTTAATATAGTGGATCCAGTTTCACAGCACTGTCTTTGCGTGCAGCGGCAGCTACATTTTCTAGCATTCATTTGATGGCTGGTAATTAAGTCTCACAGTTAAGCTGCGCCATAGCTCTTTGATAATTTTCTTCAAACGATTCATAATTATTAATGTATTTCTTTTAAAATCATATAAAAAGTATATATTAACAGTTTAATTTGTCTACAATGAGAATAGATTACGTACTTGATTATGTAGAATTTGAAGCTTCTGGCACCAACCAAGGGTCATGTTTTTATCACTCAATTCTATGAAAACTGTGGACTTAATTCCATTATTCTAACCCCTTGTTTATTTTTTTAAAAATTAAATACACTGTAACTTTCAAAATAAAATAAATATACTGCAAGCGATTATGCCAGACAAGTATATGTAATTTGCCTTTATTTGACACTATATCAAATAAAATACAAATAATGGGAGATAACGGAGGTCCACTTCTATTAAACAAATTGATTTGACTTACATACATAGCAGTTGAAGATATTTGAAGTAGGTCAACTAGTTTGAGAGGACTTTCTTTAAACACCCTAAATAAACCCTTTTTTTTTTAACACTAGAACCTGCTGCTAGAAGATAATCACCAAACTAAGTTTATTTTGTTTAATTGTCACATCCAAGAATTCTACAACACCATCAAATTCAATCATGGGGATAAATTAAGGACTTTTCCCGCTATAGGTGAATCATACATATTTTTATAGCACAAGGCTTTTAAAGTTTTTCCTCCCCCTTTTATCAAAATGTAATAATATAGTATCCCACCATAACACCGGCATTAATTACCATGATTAACTAATCTTTTTGCTTTTGATCTTGCTACTCTTATTCTAACTAATAATTAAAACACATGCATGTAGCTACTTTCCAATCTTGCTTTCACTTTTTACTCAGCTCATTAGATATTTGCTTTTAATGTAATGTAAATTCGGTGATTCTTGAAAACGAAGTGTTACTCCATAAACGTACGCACACAGATAGACAGAGAAAGAGAAAGGAGAAGGATATTGATTGATTGTTGTGGAAAAATAAGGCAAGACAGTCATGCAAAATCTAGCTGAAATTTAATAATCAAGAGGGAGTAAAATATATGTATATTCCACCATAAGAGTTCCCAAAACTGAAATCCTCCAACTCTAAGTGGGTTCAATGAGTTGTCCACATTTTACTAGTGGAGGAGGCATGCCACCCCAAACCATATTTGGTCAAAATGTTCCATCATATCTACCTCCAAAATAAGGGTCACCTTTCCAACAATGTTTTCATAAAGGAATTGGAAATCTAACATAAATCTCAGCGAGAAGGATTATTTTAGGTATCTTAGGTGTTTTGGTAGCGTTTCACTTAACCTTTTTTGTGTTTATCATTTTTAAAGAAAAGATAAGTCATATCAAACACAATTTTTAAAAAATAATTAAAAATAAAAGTTGTTGTTTTACTGAACTAAAAAACAATAAATACAATTTTTCTATATAAAAATTTTACTTTAGATTTTAATATGCGCATTGAGTGCCCAAATTTAACAAGAGCCGTTGCTCCATAGTTGCGGCTGCACACTTGGGTGACTCTTATAACATGCACTTTTACTATTTTAGACAAAACTATATATAGTATCTTATATAAATAATTGGTTTCGTGATAGCTTCGTATATCTCGATCATGCAAGCACTAAGTCAATAATAGCTTTACTACTTTCTATCCAAGATAATATAATTAATTTTTGTTTTGGTGGTTAATATAATGAATTGAATAATAAATCAAAACTAATGCTAAACCCTGATATCCGCAAAGGCAACGTACATAGACATGAAAAGACCTGTGTACATTTCAAAAATAAAGAAACAACTTTCAATTATTACCAAAAGTTGTTTATAAACCATTTTCATTAAAGAAATATCTCAACAATGAATTCTGGAATACATAAATAATGAATAATAATTGGTTTATGTTATGTCCTTTTAAAATAGAATAATTGGAATCAAAAGGTTGATTCCATTTGCAAAGCTTGATTCTAGATATAAGAATTTTTGTACCAGAAAATAGAAATTTAAGTGTCTTGTAAATTGATTATTAACATAAATGTGTGTTGTCCACGTGACCCATGAATGGTCTTTAGTTAGTAGGACAATCCATTACTGCCAAAGCATTTAAGCTGCGTGCAAAAGTTGCTTCTATTATGTTATTTCATTTATAAAGAGGAAAAATATTAACAACACGTTTTCTAACATACTTTTTTTTAAAAATAATTATTAATAACTAAAATTTATTAGGAATATAAAAGCATAAATAAAAATAATTAAATTAATAACACGTATTATATAATTTTTAATAAATTTTAATCAATAAAAATATATTTAAGAGAGTGTCGTGACCAGTTCTACTAGCTTTTCTCTTATAATCAGAGAATCCACACGTCTCCAAATTCTTCCACTACCTTTTACTTTCGTGGGTTGCTAGGAATGTACCAACCCACTCAAACTACAATGATCATTGCGTGGTTGTCTAATAAATTGTAGTACCTTCATGATTTGTGAAGAACTAACTAGATTCCATTTGTTAGTTTTAGTTCTGACCTACTTTACGTGTTTGATCTGATAATAGAATAAAAGACTCATCATACTTCAATTAACTAATTCGTAAGAATAATGATAGATGGTACGAATTCGTATTGGTACAAAAGAAACTGATTAACATACAATTTGCGTAATTTCCTTAAGACAGTTAGTATTCTATGTAATGAGTAGCAGAATTCAATTTCTAATCATAGGGAACTATCAATAAGAGTAAACCATTAAGAATTGATATACGATGCCTAAACTGAGGAACCAAAAGTCCACTCTAAATTTTCTAGCAAGATATCATAACTTGAACTACCATTAAAGGAATTTCAAATGGATCTTTTATGTTAGATGATTTTAATAATTCATTTAATGGTCCATAAAACTTATGTTTTGATTCTAATTAAAGGATTTAGTGTGATAATTATTAATTATAAAAAATAGAATTAATGGAGTATAAATAAATGAAAGATTACCAAAATAAGGGTTAATACATTGACTCATTTCACGGCTATAGTAAATAGAAAAGTTCACTTTTCTCTCTACCATTAAAGAAAAACTAAAGAAAGAAAAAAGAGTTGAAAAAAATCTTTAAGAGATCAAAACTACAAAAAGAAGACATCAAGGCTGTTAATCTGGGTAAATCCTCTCAATATTATTGATGTGTGTGGTAACCATAACATGAGTGAGAATCATGAAATTTAAGATAAAAAAAATAATAGTAATTTTAAAATAGTAAATGATTACAGATAGAAATTACAAAAAATTCTAATAATGAGTATTAGAGTCCTAAGTTATGAATTTTGTAATTCTCCATAAAAGACTAGTTCTTCATGAAAGTTTTCCCCATATTAATTAAACCTTAGGAAAAGAATCATAAGGATTAGAGTTAGTCATAATTGTAATTATAGGATTGATAGATGTTATTTCACACTTAGATATCATGATATAATAAACAAAAACTCTAAGATTTTAAACACTAGAAAATTTTAGTTGCAAATTCATAAAATATTAATGATGACAGTTTGCAAAATCTAAATTGTGTGCACGCTCTTTATTTTTTTTGCATATTTTGAGTATGTGCAGTCATGCTTTAAGGATAGCACAATTGTGCATGAAGAGTATCATAACCATGCATAAGGGATAGCATAACCATACTTCACAGTGAATTGCAAAGAATATATTTCATAAAATTTATAAATCAATTTAGAATAACATCAAAGAAGATTGTGAGAATCATGAAATTCAAGATCAAAAAGAATAATAGTAATTTTAAAATAGTAAATAATTAGAGATAAAAATTACAAAAAAATTCTAATAGTGGATATCAGAGTCCTAAGTTATGAATTTTGTAATTCTCCATAAAAGACTAGTTCTCCATGAAATTTTTGCCCACTTTAATTAAACCTTAGGAAAAGAATCATGAAGATTAGAATTATTCATAATTGCAATTATAGAATTGATAGATGTTATCTCACACTTAAATCTCATGATGTAATAAACAAAAACTCTAATATTTTAAACACTAGAAAGTTTTGATTGCAAATTCATAAAATATTGATGATGACAGTTTGCAAAATCTAAATTGTGTGCACGCTTGTGTTTTTTTGCACATAAAGAGTATCATAACCATGCATAAGGGATAGTACAACCATACTTCACAATGAATTGCAAAGAATAGATTTCATAAAATTTATAAATCGATTTAGAATTATATCAAAGAAGATTTTAGTAATCAAAGTGATTTAACCTACAAATAAGTTAATTCAAAATTGCATGGTCATAATGAATGGTTCACAATTTAATGTTTAATTGTATGGGTAGCTTGTTAGTCACCAAAGTGGTATGGCTTTAAAAAGTTATTTAAGCATATAATTGTGTTTTATAAATTATTCATATTTATATGATATTGATAATTGATATAATATTTAAAATGAGTAATTTAGATCACTAGTATTATTGTTAGGAGGTCACCCAAAAATAAATCATTGCTTATAATTGATGACATTAAAGAGACATGTAGGCGCTTGATAACATGGTTGTATATCCAAAGATGACATGCATGTTGACTTGAGTGTGACTAATTATCTAATAAAGTATGTTTATTTTAGCATCATAATCAATTAAATTAAGAATTTAAATACTACTCAAAGGTAAATTTAAATGCATAATTGATGTTAGTTGTTATTTGAATTTATTAAGTTTATTCAAAGTATTAATGTTTGAGCGTGTATTATATCTTGCAGCCTCTATGAACATGTTTGGTCTGGGCAATGGCATAGTCAAGTTCAATAGATTGAACTATGAGGATTGGACTAAGCAAGATTGATCGATTTCAACTAGATGTTATAGATTTGGACCTAGTGATCATAATGGAAGAAAAGTTTGCAGTCATTACTGAGACCAGTACAAATAATGAAAAAACTCGTTATGAGGCTTGGGAAAAGTCTAATAGGTTGAGCTTGAGCTTTCTGAAGATAACTATGTCAGAAAGTGTAAGCCATTAATGCCAAAGATTGGCAATGCAAGAAAATTTATGGAAAAGATAAAAAAAAATTTGCACAGTCCGACATTACTGATAAGTCTGTCTTGGGCACCTTGCTGAGTGAGTTGATTACTAAGAAGTTTGATTGGTCACAACATATCCATGATCATATAACTGAAATAATCCATCAAGCGGTAAAGTTAAAATCAACGAGCATGGAAGTGAGTGAAGTCCTTCTGATATAGTTCATTGTGAACTCACTTCTATTTGAGTTTGGCTAGTTCTAGGTGAATTATAACACTCTTAAGGAAAAGTGAAACTTTCAAGAAATCAAGGTCATACTGGTTCAAGAAGAAAGGAGGCTGAACAAAGTGAAAGATCACTTTTTCCATCTCACATTTCATGAAAGGACTAGTAGCAACAAGGCTAAGCCAAGTAAAATGACAAGAAGGGCAAGACCTTATTAAAGGTTTGTTAAGGCCAAATTCAGAAGGGTCAAAAATGCTTCTTGTTCGAAAAAAAAGTTTTGATTCAAAAAGAAAGGCATATATTATGTTTCAGTATGTTTTGCATCAAATCTTGTTAAGGTACCCAAATACCTAATGGTTAGATTCTTATGCAACTACTCATATGTCACATGTAATGTAGAGATTCCTTTTGATTTATACCATAAACAAAACTAAAAAGTTTTTGTATATGAGAAACAAAATGAAGGCACACATAGAAAAAATAGGAACTTATAGATTATTTTACATTTTGATTGTTGTATAGATCTAGAAAAGTGTCATTATGTTTCTGAATGTGCTAGAAATTTAGTTTCTTTTGCAAAGTTAGACGTTGTTTATTTTAACTTTAAGTTTGAAAATGACATATATTCATCAGGTTAATTGAGTATATGTTTGGGTGATCATGTTAGTACAGTGCCACCCAATATCTAAACCAAACCACATCGAGTTTGATCTATTTGGATCGGATCAGACCCGTTAAATATTGGTTTGGATCGTTTTCCGGTTTGGATCAGTTTGGATTATCGGGTTCATTAGTTTATCCGATCCAATGGATACCCCTACCTGTAATAAGAATCCTTATTTTTATCGTCTTTCGAATTCTCTCATTCTTGTTTGAGTTAAGTACTTTAATAGAAGGCTAAACCTCTAGTTCAATTCATGGAATCGATATGTTGTAGATCCAATTTCAGTTTTAAGCCAAATTACTCCAAGTTTGTTCTCTTTTTCTCTAATATCATATTTGTGTATTACGATTGTGATTAATTTTTCTGTGGTTAAAATTCAAATTAGGACTCGATTGATACTCTGATTTGATAATTTATACGAAATAGATTAAATGATAATTTGATTTAATTCGTAACTCTGTTCAATTAAATTATTTGATTGAACTAATAATTGAATTAAGTGATTATTCAAATGCGGATTAAAATCTTTAGATACTGTGATAATTAAAATTACACGCATTTGGTATTCTGTGAATTGATATTTCTTAATTTGTTTTTACTTAATTTTATTTTGTTCGTAACTTAATTTAATTAATTTGTAATTTTTAAACCTCCAAAACTTATTCGCACTTTTAAAGAACCTAAAATTAAATTTAACTAAACATGTGTCCTTGTGAATTAATCTAGGTTGAGCTCTATACCACCAAAATTCTTTAAAAAATTTAGTTATTTTGATAACGACTCAATATCATCTATCAAATGACAATAATAAAAGCAATTAAATTTGAATAATAATTTAAAAAGTAATTTAGTATTTATGTTTTATACGAGTAAACTCTTAATTTAATCCTCAAAATTATATGCATTAATCATTTTAATTACCATCTTCACTAATAAAATTGCATTTTTAACATGAATGGCATTTTAAAAAATGAGGATGGACGGTCTTGTACTCATAGTTATCAATTTTCAGGTTACAACATATAACGATTGACACAAAAATGTTATGGCGAAATTAGAATTGAACCTAAGACTTGATAAGTAATTTAAGTAACATTGTTAACTACAACTCACTTAAATATTGTTCTCAATATGAAAAAAGGAAATGTTATACAAGATTTTCGAGTTTTTATTTTAGCCATAAATAGATAAAGTTAAAAATAAACTATCAAAGTAAGACATTGGCAAAACATTTTTTCTATGTAGGCTAATTTTTGTGATGTAGATGATACTTTTTTTTTTTTAATAATAAATATCGTAAGAACTATGAAAGATATCTCCTCCGTGGAAAACTGCTTCTCCTCCCCTTGTAAGTCACCACAGTCATGTGCTTATAGCGATTAGCAAGGAACAGCAACCACCTTAAACGGCCATAATTTCATGTCATTTTGCACCGAAGCATCGGTATAACGCCTTCCAATCAAATGCTTAGCATCTGCAAAATGCCAAAATCAAACAAATGTAGTCAACAAACAATTTACAATCAAGCCTATTATTCGACAAATATTAACATGAATCAAGATGTATAGGTTATAAAATCACCAAAAGAGAGGAAAATTGCGAATAATGAAGTGTTAGAGGATGATTTGAGAGTAGTAACCAAAAACAATGTTGACTGGGCGCTTTAGCTAAAATCTTATCATTCACCCTAAACTCTATCTCAATTCCTCTATTTTATCTTATTTTTTTATTAGTATATGTAACAACAAATACTTATTTTTTTATTATTAAAAAATAAATATTATCTCATACAAATATAATACTTATTACTTTATCATTAAAAAAATAAATATATTCTTTTATAGAAACAATATTTAAAGCCACGAGACAAAAATCATTTTAAATCTCAATGTCCTATTTTAATAATTTATTTTTAATTTTATCCTATTTTACAGAGAAAAAAATACCAAGATGTCCCGAAAAGTCAATTAACAAGTTACAATTTAACCCGACGGTAAGTTTTGCTAACTACTTTCTCAAAAGAATACATGATGGGAAGCAATTATAACTCCTAAGCTCATACTCAGGTCACATGCAGGTGGGGATTATTAAAGGAAGGACGAAAAGGAAGAAATGTAGTGAAGTGGACTCAACAATAGTGGCAGGAGAGAAAATGGATCAATGATGCTAACCTGTCAGAAGCACTTAGCATCGAAAGATTTCTGACAATCTTTGGTTCCCCAGTGCCAACAATGTTGTATATGGACTCCAGAAGGTCACAAATAATTAATGTAGAAAGAGCTTCTACCAACCTTTCATTAATCATCATAGCTATACCCGTCACCCTCATATTCACACGTCTCGTGTGTATTTTCTTGATACAAAGAATTTTCACATTCTCCATCCATCTCAACATCTTCAAAATTCTCCGCTGATCCCAGTTGATGGATCTTTTATTTTGTTCCCTAACTTTGACTCAAAATTTCCATGATTATCAGAGGTTAGCTCAAATCGCACTTTATTGAGATTCTTGGGATTCTCTGGAGCCGCCTGGTTTAGTAAAAGTTAAATGTAAGAATTAGTAATGACCAAAAGATAAACACAAGTGAGTAATTCGCATTTGTCTTTAAATGTTAAAATATACTTTAATATTCAGAAAACAAGTTTCCAAAACACAATTATAATTTGGATAAAGCATACATTGCAAATTCTATCAAACAAAACGACAGGGTAGCTAGAACTAACAATTATACAATAGAATACCAAATTATCCAGTAAATAAAGATTAAGATAGTAAGGGCAGATACATAAAGAAGATAATTTTAAATGTTAGAAAAGCTATATTAGCCATTAACCAGCATAGACTGTTTTTAATCGAACAAGTTTCAGCCCATAGTTTAAAACGCAAAAGAAATAAAAGAAAAAGAAATATCCTTGCTTTATTAAATAAATAAATAATTAAAGAAGATAAGCAAGTAAATATGCCGTTACAAGGTTGCAAAGCAGCTTCCAAATATTCTTATTACGAAATTGAAATTGAAGCTGTGTAAACAAGAAATGAAACAGCGTAAGCAATCAAAAGATTCGTAGATATATTTTAAATTAAACGAATATGCAAATGACACCAAAGATGGAGACAAACAAATAAATATATACCCCGTTTCTTATGTATGTAAACACTAAGGGTATGTGTGTGAGTTAAATTCTGGAGAAAAAAAAAGAGGAGAGGACCTATGTTTTATTTTTAAATTAAAAAATTTATATAATATTATAAATAGATAAATTGATAGGTATGAAAAATAGAAGGTTAAAGTATGTATTGAATTGGCTCAGTTGAGCAGAAAACAACAATGGTGAGAGAGCTCTCAAGCGACTCTGCGCCCTAAGAATGAAGTAATTACCCAAGATGCTCATTCCCATCTGTAACCCCATTTATTTAAACTATTATTGTTTCCTAAAATCATGCTCCTAACTACTGAAAATAGAAAACAATAACAATAACAAAATATAAATCCTAAACTACTGAAAACAGAAAACAATAACAAAAGATAAATCCTAAACATAATATAACAGCCTATTTCCTAATTCCTCTCCTATAGTTTTGCCGCTTATAGCACTACTAGAAAAGTGCTAAATACAGACGGATTTTACAGACGGATTTACAGACGGAAAAATCCGTCTGTAAAATCTGTCTGTATTTTGCCCGCCTTTTGGCGCCAAACGTTACAGACAGAAAATACAGACGGATTTTTTCGTCTGTAATTTGAAAATAGGAGGGAATATTTAAGCGAAAAATTACAGACAAATTTTTTTGTCTGTAAATGTGGCGGTTTAATTACAGACAGATTTTTTCGTCTGTAAATTGGATTGACGCATTACAGATGGAAAAATCCGTCTGTAATGTGGCTTAAGAGAGCGGTTCATTAATAACCGCTCTCCAAGAAAGAGTTTAGAGAGCGGTTAATGGAGAACCGCTCTCCAAGAAATCTAAGAGAGCGGTTCCGGCAGGACTGCTCTCTAATATGTACTTCTGAGAGCGGTTCATATGGAACCGCTCACTTACATGACTTTTGAGAGCGGTTCAAATGAAACCGCTCTCTAATATTGAAATTTCAGAGCGGTTCATAAGGAACCGCTCTCTAAAATAGAGTTATGAGAGCGGTTTAAAACTAATCGTTCTAAATACAGACGAATTTTTCCGTCTGTAATTTGAAAATAGGAGGGAATATTTAAGTGGGAAATTACAGACGGATTTTTTCGTCTGTAAATGTGGCGGTTTAATTACAGACGGATTTTCCCGTCTGTAATGGCTGAAACCCATAAAATCGCACCTCCTCTTCCCCTCCCCCATTATCACATCGGTTTCTCTCTCTAGTTCCCCCCTCTCTCTCTCTCTCTCAAAGAGCTCAGTGTTTTGGCCATTGCGAGTGATTGGAGCAACCATTTGAAAGTTTTTTTGCATCATTGTATTCCTGGTACGATACTCTAACTTTTAATCGGTTTAGTTTTTTAATTTTTTGTTTTTTAGAGACTTAAAATTTCTAAGATAGAGTTGTAGGATTGGAGATTGTATGTCTGGGGGGAAATTTCTACGATACATACGCCGAAATTTACTGTTCACCGCCGGAAAACACTGTTCACCGCCTTACTGTTCATGCCGGAAAATACTGTTCAGGAAACTATTCATGCCGGAAAACACTGTACACGCGTACTGTGCACGCACTGTACGCGTATGTGACGTCACCGATGACGTCAGCTGTCACTGTACATACGCGGTTTGTACTGTTCATACACGGTTTGTACGCAGTTTGCACTGTTCATTGCACTGTTCATACACGGTTTGTACTGTACATACGCGGTTGCACTGTTCATTGCACTGTTCATACACGGTTTGTACTGTACATACGCGGTTGCACTGTTCATTACACTGTTCATACAGTACTGTTCACTTTTTTTTTTTTTTTTTTTTTAATAATTTCAAACTCCATCTAAATATATTCCAATACCAAATAATCCTTCAATTAACATTGAACAAGTATAAAATATTATAGATTACTCAATAATAAATTAGAAGCCTGACAATTCTCCCCCCGAAAATAAATTTTCGTCCTCGAAAATTTCATTCCCCAGAGAAAAGATGAGGGTACAACTCTCTCATTCTTTCATCTAACTCCCATGTGGCATCACCAGTTATTTGGTCCCAAACAACCTTTACTAACCGAATAGACTTACCTCTAAGTTTCTTAACTCTAGTTTCCTCGATACGAGCAGCTGGGACCTCCACAGACAAGTCATCTCGTAACTCCACAACATCAGGCTCAATTACATGAGACAAATCTGGAACATACTTCTTTAACTGCGACACATGGAAAACATTATGTATTCCAGACAACTGAGGTGGTAACGCTAATTCATAGGCTACTGGTCCTCGACGATGTAATATCTGATACGGTCCTATGAACTTAGGTGTTAACTTCTTGGCTCTTAAGGCTCGCCCTACACCTGTAGTGCGTGATACTCTTAAGAATACATGATCACCAACCTCAAATTCTAGGGATCTTCTGCGTCGGTCAGCATAAGATTTACGTCGACTTTGGGTAGCTCTTAGCTTTTCTCTAATAAGTTCAACTTTCTCCTTAGTTTCTTGCAGCATTTCAGGTCCAACCATCAAATGTACTCCATCTTGGAACCAACAGATAGGGGTTCTACACCTTCTACCATACAGTAGCTTCAAATGGTGCCATATCTATACTCGAATGATAGCTATTATTATAAGTGAATTCTACCAAAGGAAGCATATCCTCCCAATTACTCCTCTCGCTCTACAATGCAAGTCCGCAATAAGTCTTCTAAGGTTTGAATAGTACGCTCAGATTAACCATCTGTTTGTGGATGGTATGCAGAACTCAACCTCAACTGTGTGCCCATAGATTCTTGGAAACTCTGCCAAAACTGGGAAGTGAATCGAGGATCCCTATCAGAGATAATACTAGAAGGTACTCCATGCAACCTGACAATCTCTCTAATGTACAATTCTGCTAATTTCTCCAAGCTAAAGGTCATGTTAATTGGCAAGAAATGTGCACTCTTGGTTAGCCTATCAACTATGACCCACACTGCATCATGATTCCTAACTGTTCTAGGTAGATGGGACACAAAGTCCATAGTCACATGGTCCCACTTCCACTCTGGAATTTTCATCGTTTGTAACTCTCTTGGAGGGCTTTGATGCTCCGCTTTTGCCTTTTGACAAGTCAAGCAGGCTTTAACAAACTCAGCTATCTCTCGCTTCATGCCTGGCCACCAAAACATCTGCTTTAAATCTTGATACATCTTGGTAACACCAGGATGAATGTTGAGACTACCCTTATGTCCTTCTTCTAGAATTGCTCTCTTTAATTCAGTATCTCTAGGGACACAAACTCGACCTTGACATCTGAGAATACCATCAACACCTTTACTGAAACCCTTTGTCTTATCTGTCCCTAAGAGAAATACAATCCGACATAACATTGGATCCCACAATTGTTTATCTTTAATTTCCTGTAAGAAATTATTAGTCACCACAATTCGGCTACAACTAATCTTTTCGGGTGATAAGTCCACATGTATGTTCAGGTCTCGGAATTGTTCTACCAAAAGGGTTTCACTGACTCTTAGGGAGAATGCCTGAACCACATTTCTACTTAATGCATCGGCCACCACGTTAGCTTTTCCTGGATGGTATTGGAGCTGAAAATCATAATCCTTAAGGAATTCCACCCAACGTCTCTGCCTCATATTTAACTCTCGCTGATCAAATAAATACTTCAGACTCTTATGATCACTATATACATCGAACTGAGCTCCATAAAGATAGTGTTGCCACACCTTCAGAGCAAAGACTACAGCAGCTAACTCAAGGTCATGAATCGGGTAATTTCACTCATGAGTTCGCAATTGACGAGATGCATAAGCTACCACTCTCTTATCTTGCATCAACACACATCCCAATCCCTGATGAGAAGCATCACAGTACACCTCAAACGGTCGACTAGTATCAGGGAGAATCAACACCGGCGAAGAAGTTAGTCTCTGTTTTAACTCATTAAAGCTTTGCTCACATTCCTCAGTCCACACAAAGGGTTGATCACGGCGAGTTAACCGTGTTAATGGTGCAGCTATCTTCGCGAATCTCTCTATAAATCTCCGGTAGTAACCTGCTAGGCCCACAAAACTACGAATCTCTGAGGCTGTCTTCGGCCTTTCCCACTGCAACACCGCTTCAACTTTGGAAGGATCAACTGCAATTCCTTTAGCTGAAATAACATGACCAAGGAACTTCACTTCCTCTAGCCAAAACTCACACTTAGACAGTTTAGCATACAAGCTGTTTTCCCTTAAAACATTAAGTACAGTCCTCAAATGCTCTTCATGTTCCTCGACGAACTAGAATAAATTAAAATATCATCAATAAAGACTACCACAAATCGATCCAGGAAAGGTCTAAAGATCCGATTCATGTAGTCCATAAACACAACTGGAGCATTTGTAACTCCAAAAGGCATCACTATATACTCATAATGACCATATCTAGTGCGAAAAGCAGTCTTAGGAATATCTTCATCCTTCACTCGGATCCGATGGTACGGACTTCAAGTCAATCTTAGAGAATACCTTAGCACCTCTCACTGGTCCATCAAATCATCGATTCGCGGCAATGGGTACTTATTCTTAATTGTCAACTTATTCAACTTACGATAATCCACACATAATCTAGAACTTCCGTCCTTCTTTTTCACCAAGAGAATCGGGCTCCCCAAGGTGATACACTTGGTCTAATCATCTGTTTACGCATTAGATCCTCGATCCGCTTCTTAAGCTCAATTAACTCTTTTGGCGCCATTCTATACGGTACTACGAGACAATCGGCTCAGCTCCGGGAATCAAATCTATAGCAAACTCTACCTCTCTACGTGGAGGTATTCCAGAATATCCTCTGGAAAAATCTCGGGAATTCTCGTACTATCGGTATTGGTGAAGGCTTTGCTCCACTTCTGCATTCATAACTCCCAACAAAACAAAACAAGATACTCCCTCACCTAAGGATGTTTCTACTTGGCTAGTAGAAATCAATTCTACACAATCTTGCTGCTCAGGAAAGATTAAACACCTCCGCCACAATCAATTAGCACACGATTGGCGCTTAGCCAATCCATACCCAGGATTACATCTAACCCCGACATCGGGATACAAATAAGATTTACTTTGTATCTTCGTCCCTCAATTGCTATGGGACACCTAACACAAACCGTCGAAGTCTTAATTGAACTTAAAGTAGGTGTCGATACTACTAAGTCACATCCTAGATCGCCCACCGGTAATCCTAAGTTTCTCACACAATTGTCCGCAATAAAAGAGTGTGTGGCTCCAGAATCAAATAATACAGAAAGAAAAGTACCTGCCACTACCGCTGTTCCTTGAACAAGATCTGTCGCCTGGGCTGCCTCTGATGCAGAAGTAGTGAATACACGTCCCTCCGCTCTCGATCTGGTTGTTGTTGGAGCCCTAGTTGCTTTAGGCCTAATAGCATGCAAGGCGCTAGCAGAAGACGAAACTGCCCTACTAGGCGTAGGACAGTCCCTTGCAAGGTGCCCTGGCTGGCGGCACGAGAAGCAAACTCTTACATCGGTGCGTAGGCAGGCTCGGATAGTGTGGTCCACCACACCTAAAACATCCGACAATCTGCAGACCGAGACTCTAGGAGAAGAAGAAATTGCTCCCCTAGGCTGAAATGTAGAAGTAGCGGTCCCTACCGGCACCGGGCCGACGCCGATCCTCTTGGCGATATGATCGAGGCTATTTGTTGGCGTAGCGACCGACTGTAGGGGCCCTTCTTAGCGCCCTTACTTCCATTACCATAACTGCTAGCAGCTCTACTAGATGGAGCCTTCCCAACTCCACCAACATCCTCCGCATTGAGACTCTCTATAATGGTGGCTTGATCCACCAAGTCAGCAAACTCTGTGATCCTGAGTGGGATCAAAATCCTCTTTATGTCAGTTCTCGGCCGTCTGAAAACCTCTGACATCTCCACTCCTCTGAAGTCGGGTGAGAATAAAATCGGTAGAGCCGCTCAAACTGTATTGCATACTCATAGACTGATGAGTTTCCTTGCACCAAGTTTAGAAACTCTCGTTCTTTGGCAGCACGAACATGAGAAGGGAAAAACTTTCCCGTAAAACTACTTCTAAATACAGCCCAAGTAATGACTTCACCTCGGGCCTCTAGCATAGTACGAGCTCCATGCCACCACATCTCTGCATCCCCTATCAGCATATACGTAGCATATATCACCTTTCTCTCCTCGGCGCAACCCATGGTTAGGAAGATCTTCTCAATCTCCCTGATCCGAGTTCAAGAAGATCCGGTCCATCCACTCCCGTGAATTGAGGAGGATCATTCTTTACGAACTCGACAACCCATGGTATTCGAGAAAGAGGTGCGTGAGGCGATAGGCTGCTGCTGCCTGTGCTGCAGCAGCGGCTTGATTTGCAGCTTGCTGCTGCTGAATCATATCTAGACTCTGCCTAACAGTGGCTGCCATGGCCTCTATGGCATGAGCCATTTGGTTCACATCAGTAGGAGGAGGATTTGCAGCAGATCTTCTTGGTCTAGCCATCCTAATATATAGACTAGCTTAAATTACCGCCGAAAAACACTGTTCACCGCCTTACTGTTCATGCCGGAAAATACTGTTCAGGAAACTATTCATGCCGGAAAACACTGTACACGCGTACTGTGCACGCACTGTACGCGTATGTGACGTCACCGATGACGTCAGCTGTCACTGTACATACGCGGTTTGTACTGTTCATACACGGTTTGTACGCGGTTTGCACTGTTCATTGCACTGTTCATACACGGTTGTATCTTGTACATACGCGGTTGCACTCGTTCATTGCACCGTTCATACACGGTTTGTACCGTACATACGCGGTTGCCTTGTTTATTGCACCGTTCATACAAGATCTTGTTCACTTTTTTTTTTTTTTTAATAATTTCAAACTCCATCTAAATATATTCCAATACCAAATAATCCTTCAATTAACATTGAACAAGTATAAAATATTATAGATTACTCAATAATAAATTAGAAGCCTGACATATATCACCGACGGATTATAGACGAAAAAATCCGTCTGTGAGTTACAGACGGAAAAATCCGTCTGTAACTACAGACGGATTTTCAAATCCATCTGTAATTCTTTACCGACGAGGATATTACAGACGGTTTATGTCCATCTGTAAATCCGTCTATAATAGAAAAAACTGTCTGTAATACTCTAAAAATCCGTCTGTAAATCCGTCTGTATAAACAGACTTTTTAGTAGTGTAGACCTTCAGCCTTTCTGAAAACTTGTCTCTAACAATACTCCCCCCTTGAACAATCACCTTGTCCTCAAGGTGGAATTCAGAAAATTCGATTTGGATATCTTCTGCCACCTCCCAAGTGCTCTCATGATCTAGCAAACCCTTCCATTTGATCAGCACTTCTTTGTCTCCGTGGTTGGTAGTCCGTACTCCTAGGACTTCAGTGGGTTGAACCATCAATTCCCATTCTCATTCAGGCTAGTTGGTAAAGGTTGACTTTGGACGTCTGCTGCCACACATTTCTTAAGCAAGGATACATGAAAAACAGGGTGTATCCTTACTTTTGCTGGTAGTTCTAGCTTATAGGCGACCTCGCCGATTTTCTCTAATACCTTGTAAGGACCATAATATCGAGAGCTGAGCTTTTGATTAGTTTTCGTCGCTAGAGACTTCATCCTATAAGGTTGGATTTTCAAGTAAGCCATCTCTCCTGCTATTAGTTCTAGTTCCCTCCTCTTTTTGTTAGCTTGCGCCTCATTCGATCTTGTGCTTTGTTCAGCCGCCCCCTTAATTCTCTAAGTATTTGGTCTCTTTTAGCTAATGCAATGTTGACCTCCTCCACTGTTGATGCGCCTTCCTCCCCCCGGATGATGGCTGGTGGTTCTCTTCCATATAATGCCTTGAAAGGAGTGGTTCCTGTCGAACTATGGAATGTGGTGTTAAACCACAGCTCAGCCCAGCTCAGCCACCTAGGCCATTGATTAGGTTTAGTGTTGGAAAAACACCTCAGATATGTTTCTAAACATCTATTAATCACTTCAGTCTGGCTGTCAGTTTGGGGATGGTAGGCTGAACTGAATCTTAGTTGAGTTTCTGCTGTTCTAAATAATTCTTTCCAGAAAAAGCTCATGAATACTTTATCTTTATCTGAGATAATTGAGGCCGGAAACCCATGCAACTTTACGATCTCTTTGATGAAAACTCCAACCACATCTTTGGCGGTGTAAGGATCAGTTAGGCCAATGAAATGACTGTACTTGGTTAATCTATCAACAACCACTAGGATGGTATCCCAGCCCTGTGATTTAGGTAGTCCTCCAATGAAATCCATGGAAATGTCATCTCAAACCTGTTGGAGAATTGGTAAAGGCTGTAATAGTCCTGTTTGGCTTAGGGTCTAGTATTTGTTATGGTTGCAAGTATCACAAGCAGTCACGAATAGTCTTCCATATTCCTTCCCACCAAACTAAAATTGCAATCCTCTTGTAGGTTCTGAAAAATCCTGAGTGGCCGCTTATAGCTGAATCATGAAACTCTTGGAGTACCAGAGGGATTTAGGAAGAATTCTTAAGAATAACCAGCTTACCTTTATAAAAGAGTCGTCCATGTCTCAGCTCATAGTCGATTACTGAAGTCTCCCCTTGTATAATTTTCTGTATTACACCAGTTAGCTTCTCATCCTGTTGAACCTCTTCTTCTAGTCCGGCCCATTCCGAGAAGGTAACCGTGGAAAGGGCTGCTAACTGAAACTTGCAAGAGAGAGCATTCGCGACCCTATTTTCTTTCCCCACCTTCTATTTGATTTCGAATTCAAAGCCCATGAGTTTAGATATCCATCCTTGCTGCCCTTCCCCCAATACTCGCTGGTCAATTAAGAACTTGAGAGATTTTTGGTCTGTATGCACCATGAATTTTCTCCCAAGTAAGTAGTGCCGCCATCTCTGAACTGCCAGGGCAATTGCCATTAATTCCCGTTCATAAACAGATTTTATTTGGTTTCAGCTTGAGAGAGTATGACTCCAAAAGGCAATAGGCCTTCCCTCTTGCATCAAAATAGCTCCCAATCCAGTCCCTGAGTCGTCAGTTTCCAATACGAACTCTTTGTCAAAACTGGGGGTTGCTAGCACCGACAAAGAGTTCATGGTTTTCTTCAAAATTTCAAAGGCTGTTTGGGCTTCTAAGTTCCATCGAAACCCGTCTTTCTTCAATAATTGTGTGAGAGGCCACGCTATCTTCCCATAGTCCTTCATAAATCTTTTTTAATACCCTGTTAACCCCAGAAATCCCCTCAAGCCTTTAACATCCCTCGATGCTGGCCAGTTAGTTATTGCTTCAATCTTTTTGGGGGTCAGCCTCTATGCCCTCTTTAGAGATAATATGTCCCAAATATTCTAATTTGGCAACCATAAAACAACATTTCTTTTTGTTGATGTACAACTGATTTTGCCTCAATAGCTCAAGCACATCCCTCACCTGCCTCACATGTTCTTCCTCTATTCGACTTTAGATCAAAATGTCATCGAAGAAAACTAATGTAAACCTTCTTAAAAAAGGTCAGAGTACTTGATTCATGAGTCATTGAAATGTGGAAGGGGCATTGGTTAACTCAAAAAGCATTACCAAAAATTCATAATGCCCCTCATGTGTTCGAAATGCTGTTTTTTCGATATCACCTTCCTTCATCCTAATCTGGTGGTAACCAGATTTTAGGTCCAACTTAGTAAATATCCGAGCTTCTCCCAATTCATCTAGCAGCTACTCAATGACCGGGATAGGAAATTTGTCCGGTCTCGTGATAGTGTTCAGAGCTTGGTAATCTACGCAAAACCTCCATCCCCATCCTTCTTCTTTACCAGTAATACCGGGCTTGAGTATGGGCTAATATTGGGCCTTATGATACCAGCTTCCAGCATCTCATCCACTAACTTCTTAATCTCATTTTTCTGTGAGTGAGGATAACGATAGGGCCAGATATTTGGTATGGAAGCTCCTTCCTTAATGATTATAGTGTGGTCGCATTCTCTCACAGGGGGAAGTACCCTTGGTACTGTGCCTATGTCAACAAACTCCTCCAATAGTTTACTCATGGCCTCCAGTATCTTCTGCGAGACCTCCTCTTCAGGTTGAGCTTCTATTGCAGTTACCAAAATGCCTTTGTCTTCCGTCTTTAGTGCCTTCAACGTTGTTTTGAATGTAGCCCCTTTTCTTCCTAAGGTAGGGTCTCCTCATAGTACCCGGATTTTGGCCCCCTCGTGCCATTTAATATACAGCTGAGAAAAGTTGGCTGTGATTGTTCCCAAACCTTGCAACCAATCTATACCCAGGACGACGTCCACACTGTCCAATTGGATAAGGTAGAATGTTTGTATAATGGTCCCCTCCTGTACCTCTAGTCAAACTCCCTCGCACACTTCTATGCTTTGGTGTTGTGTACCTGTTCCCAGCTCCACGCGATATGGGAGAGTCTCGGTCACTTTCAGCTTTAGCTTTTCTACCAGCCCAGTGTGTAAGAAATTACCCTCTGCTCCACAATATACCAAAATAGTGACATCATGGCCTTGGAGGGTCCCCTTTGCCATGAAGGACTTCTTAGTGATGAATCCTTTTAAACTTTGTAACAAAATTTTGAGTACTCGAAGTTCGGTTTCTAGAAAAGGTTCCTCCCCTCCTGAAGCCTCACCCCGCTCTTCCTCTAATTTTTCCTCTTCAGTCTCCTCTACTAGTTCAAGTCGGTATTGCTTGTACTTGCAGATGTGTTCTTTGTTCCATGGGTCCCCGCACTTGAAACATAACCCACGGCAACTGCGTTCTTGAATTTCAGCTTGGGATAATCTAGGTCGTGTTTGGTTTAGCTAGGGTGAGTCTCTTTTGGGTTAGAAGTCTTTGGTTGTTTTATGGGCCCATGTTGCTAACTGCAAGGGAGATGAATTATTAGGCTTATTCCATGTTCCTGTTTGCAAAGAATGGGAATTATGGGGCCTACTGTTACCAGCCCCTTTGGCCCAAGGTGTCACTTGACTATTTCTCCAAGCCCGATTTCTCTCTTCTAGAAGGATGGCCTTGTCCTTCATCGCCATTAACGACTCTAGCTCCAAGCTCCTCAATTCTGCACCAATCTCCTCCTGGAGCCCATTGAGGAAGATGCCGATCTGCACCTCCATATCAAGATGCTTGAGAGGCTGCGACAGTTTCTTAAATTCCTCTATATATTCAAGCATGAAACTAGATTGTTTCACGCAGAATAGCTCCCCAAAAGGGTCCTTGCTCGCGCCTGGTTGGTAGCAGCCCAGCGGGGCACTTTTGAATTAGCGCCACAAAGGGACCACCGTCTATTCTTCCCAAGTGTAGAACTAGTTTAGAGCTACTCCTTCCAAGGCGAGGAGCACGACGTCAAGGCGTTCATCCCCCTCGATGCGCTGGAGGGTGAAGTATCTTTCGATCTTCACCAGCCAGTTGACTGGGTCTTCGTCAGAGAAGATGGAAAGTTTTATCTTTCGATCACGGTCTGCCACAGGAGAGTAGTTGCGGCAATGATCTCAAAATGGGGAATGGTGTTGCCGATGCCGGAAGGTGTCTCAATAGTGGGTGCGGTCGCGAGGAGACACAAAAAATCGTCTCCCGTCATTTTTCAGTGAGACCGATGCCTCAGACTTGGAGGTGGGTTTCCACCGTCCTGCGTCTCGGCGGTTAGGGGTCCTTGGTGGGGATCTGTCATGACGGCGTGCTCTACCCCAGATTGCCATTCGTTGCATCAGTTCTTCCAGCGTCTTTTCTACATGCTCTAAACGTTCTGAATCCATCGCTTCAACAAGAATCCCAACACCAGGAAAGTGCTTTGATACCAATTGATAGGTATGAAAAACAGAAGGTTAAAGTATGTATTGAATTGGCTCAGTTGAGCATAAAACAACAATGGTGAGAGAGCTCTCAAGCGGCTCTGCGCCCTAAGAATGAAGTAATTACCCAAGATGCCCATTCCCATTTGTAACCCCATTTATTTAAACTATTATTGTTTCCTAAAATCATGCTCTAACTACTGAGAATAGAAAACAATAACAATAACAAAAGATAAATCCTAAACTACTCAAAACAAAAAACAATAACAAAAGATAAATCCTAAACAGAATATAACAGCCTATTTCCTAATTCCTCTCCTATAGTTTTGCCGCTTATAGACCTCAGCCCTTTCATAAACTTGTCTCTAACATAAATATATATTAATAATTAGTTAATCTAATCTTATATGTGTTTATGAATGATATAAAAAGTAAATATTACTTTTAAGTACATGTTTTTTACAAATGACATAGACCTAACTAAGGAGTCAAGAGAATAGGTTAACTCTAAACTTGAGATTTTGAGGTATATCTTGGAATTTAAGAGTTTTTACTTAATAAGAAGTAAAATAAAGTATATCTATTATAATTTTAATAATAAATAAGACATTGATTATGCATTCAAAGTTAAAATTAAAGATGACATAATATCACAAGTCTCTAAGTTTAGATACTTAAAATTGATTATGTAGAATGCTAGAAAAATTAACAAAAATGTCACTCATAGAATATAAGTAGAATGATTAAAGTAGAAAAAAAAACATCAAGAATTATTTATGATTGTAAAGTACTTGTCAAACTAAAAGAAAAGTTATCTTGCTATTGTACAATCAACTATCCTATATGATAATGAATGCTAAGCTTTGAAAGAATAACAACAAAGAAAAGTGAAAATGCAAAAATAAAAATGTTAAGATGGATAAGTAGTAATATGAGAAAGAACAAAATAAAAAACAATTATATATGCAAAAGGATTAGAGTAATACTTATAGTAGAAAATATAATAGAAAATTGATTAAAATGATTTGTACATGGAAAAAAAAAAGCCACTAAAGACACCAATAAGGAGAGTGGATGACAAGACTTAGTCAAGTGAAAAGGGGTAGAAAGAAAAAAAAAACTTTAAACATACTTTGAGTTTGAAAGTCCATAAATGATCTGAAAAGCAAATACAGTTAGAGGAGATAATAACAAGGTTCATCCAATAATTTTGATAAATGATCATAATTGACTTTGGAGCTAAGCCTTGCAAATGATGCATGCAAAAACAAAATTACAAGTAATATACAAACATTTTTAGAAAACCATAGATTGCAGAATTAACAAAAATCATATTTTTTTGCTCAGAGTTGAACAATACAGATGCAAGTATAAAATAAAATATAAATCATAAATAACACAGATGCACCCTCGTCCCAATAAGTCCGAAGGAAGAAACAGAAAAATAAGCCTTAAACTTGAATGCTTAAAGAGTATATGAATCCAAAAGTCAAATACTTCAGATATCATATTCATATCACCATTAAAAAGGATGTTACACTTCAACCAGTAAGCCTTATCCCACAATTTGAGATTATAGTATAATGACCTTATTTATAAAAAGAAGACATCAGCTTAAAAATTACAAGTTAGCAAATGTAGCAGCATCCCACTGAACAAATAATCACTGATTAGGAAATGAAGTTCAATGGACTGGTATTTCGTGTTCCTTTAGTGGATTGGGCTGTACTAATTGTTGGTAGATTATACATCCATGGTAAAAAAAGAAAATAACAAGCTTGATCTATTTTACTGATATTACAAAAATTCAGAACATTTTACTTTTCTGCCCTCCTTTTCTTTCTGTTTCATTCTTTAAGTACAAAAGCTTGCATATTTATCTCCGTTATCTACACCAAGGATGTACAGAAAACATAGAAAGCTTAATGTTTTTTGTTTTCTTAATACCTTTCAAGTCCCAATTGAAAACTAATATGCCTACACGAGTTATGAATTAAAAAATTCCTCTAGCCAAGAAAGACTTTGCATTTGGCATAGCAGAAAGATAAATGAAATGGAAGAAGACTAGAGCTTAATGACACTCGTGGATGCCAACTCAAACGAGAGAGAAGAAACACAAGGATGTGAGCATATTTATTTTTGTTCTTTTCTTTCCTTGTCAAGACTAGTGCCAAGAATGCAGAACCTAAACAAGTATAAGGGTGATGTTGAACTGCAAAAGGACTAACTTTTTCAATACCTTAGCAATTAGATCTTAAAAATAGTTTATATCTGTCACATCTCTCTTGTTAACTTTGGGCTTGAAGAGTCATATTCATTTAAACCATAACTAATGCTGAATTTTTCTTAATCAAACTGAATCAAACTCCTAATCACTTGAAGATAGAATTATAAGCACTCTATACCATTCCAAGATACTTAATGCCCTAGATAATATGTCTAACATTACAACATAATTATAGTGCATAAAGATATAATAATGTTTCATAATCCGATCTAGGCATATATATCGAATATGGTTGAACAATGATCCTAATCTCTTGAAAACTGAAGTTCCTGATCCAGCCTACTTGGTAGCTTGGTAGGCTATCAGTCCAATAATAACTACCCAGTTATGATAATATGATCCAGAAACTACCACAACAAATTTAATTTAGAATAGAAAAGATGCAGTTTGGTTCAGTGCTATAGCTAAATTTTTTTAATTGATTCTAAGTGTTTTAAAGGCACATGTCAAGTCTCAAACCTCAACCATCAAACTAGTCATTTTCACGCTAATTCACAGGCTTATTAATTAGTACACTTATTCAGCTTCCTAAAAATGTGTATTGCTATGTTATGCCTAGTACTATTTCTCAGAAGAAAATGAATGATGATAACTATATAATTAGCATTACTTTGGAAGTTCCTTCTTCCCTTCATTTTCGTTACACTGAGGCACAAAGAGTAGCAACTTTAAGATGAGAAAAAATAACAACACAAAGGAGAAAACGATAACATCATTAGAAGTAGTTTTAATATGTGGAAACAAAAGAGAAGGCATCATAAAGAGTTTAAGAAACATAACAACAAAATAGGCATGTGTGTTTCTGTATGAAAATACCTTCATTCTCAACATTTGGCTAGTGGCCTGGCCTCTACAGCAGATTAAGCAGGACCAGAACTTTTTACCTCTTGAGATCATCTTTGTTTCATTTCCTACATATGTGCATTTTATCAAAATTGAAAGAATTATTACCTTGAAGTTGTATCGCAGTTTATGCATCATAAATGTACTATGGAAAAGACAAAAAAACAAGAACCATCTTCTAAAATGCCCCCATTGACCTGTACAGAAAAAGCTTTGTTTTGAATTCAAGACACACATAAACACCCCTCAATCACAATACTATTGTTGATTCAATTCATTTGTGAGGGTAATTAAGAGTTAATTACAGCCTGATAATCAGTAGCAATTTTGCAGCCTAATACTAGCTAATCAACGTAATTATGGTTGACCGATATGATCTAACATAAACGATAGCATTTGATATTCTAACGCTCTCCCTCTAGCTAAAGCTATCAAGCTCTCAGCTTGTTAAAAATAAATCCAGCCAAACAGTGCCAGAATTCAGCAGCCTATTTAGGTGTTAAGACTATGTAGGCCAAATACAAATCAAGAGCAGTAAAATGTGGTGAGTGCATGTCTAACTAGAAGCAGCTTCACAGGTCACAGAGGATAAACAATGGTGGAAAGATGGCCAAATAGCCCCTTGGAGTTGTTGAACCAAGGCACAAGGAGTGGATTCCTTATACTGGAAAAGGGGCCAAAGATCATTTGTGATGATGTTGTTTGTCAGAAGGGTCAGACATATCCCCTCACACTATCAGATGAGACAAGACATCCTCCGTTGGTCAACATATGTAGCTCAAACAACAGTGTGCACCGATGGAAGGGTTCAAAGTCTAATAATTTGATATCATCAAAAGCTGTAACCCCAGAGAAAATAATTCATGAAATAGAACCAATATATATTAAATAATTAATTATAAATTATCATTCAGCATAAGCACTTGAAAGACAAATGTCCAAACTTCAATGTTATAATTCTCATCAAGCCTATCAATGACATTGGCTATCTTGAGCAGTGTTATAACATATTCTACTTTCTGTACTCAGTATAAATGTTAAACAGCACAAACAACAACTAAATTTCAGACTACCTTAATAACATTTTCAATAGTTCCTAGGTACAAAGCATCATATACCAAATGAGAAAATCACTTTAAATTAGGTAATAAAAATAATTTGTAAATCATAAATTCAACTAAATCCATTTTCCGTAGTGTAAAATCACTATTGATGCATAACAAAGAACACCTTTATCTAAAGTCCTATGAAGTAAAGTAGAGAACTCAGTTTGAATTGTTTTTATATATTGGCCAGATGAGTTGCTCAATGTAAAACAAATAAATTAGGATACCATATGAGGGAACAATGAAAGATATCAACAAAAACAACGGTGTAGAAATAAACCTAAAAAATATTATCATCAGAAATACTAAACTTATATTTCTCATGAGAAAATCTAGAGACTTCAGTTCAAGCATCAGATTTAGCATCAATTATTTTAAAATAATCTTTTTCTCAACCAATAGAAGAAGAAAAGAAAGTGCTAAAACAATTCCAATTTCATTCCCCTTCTTCCTTTGGCACTTGGGGGGAATCACTATAACATCAGCATCACCTTAAAAACTAGAAGGCTTCTTCAATACCCTTCTCTTTTGTCAAACAAGGTATATATACCCATACTCCATAGCAATTTGTGGCTAATATTTCTCCACTAGCCACTAACTGCTAAGAGCACAAGGACCCTCAAAACGAAGTAAACAGTCACAAAAGAATATGCTATAGTGAAACAGAATAGAATAAAGATCCCATACCATAAAAAATGGAACAAAGAACAGTTTCCATTCCCTTGTTTGGAAGTTCTACCACAAGCCAAAAATAAGAACTATAAACTTTATTCACATTGGGCCTTATCTCAAACACACTTAAGCCAAAGACATAAACTAAATCTCTCCCCTGATATCAAACTCTTCTTCATTCCATCATATTTTGAAAAACATCTAAACAACGCTACTCTTTACCATTCCATCACTTAACACCACGGTTTTAAATTGCATTCTGTAACCACTTCGGAGGCTGCAAAATTGAGGTTTTTGATGCCTCTGAAATCACATTTTCCTCAATTTCGCTTATCACCATTCAACCGCGACAGCAACCGCAAATTAAAACCATTATTAGCACCATTCCAAACAAGATCAGAAAAACCAAACTCCTCAACACACAAACCTAAAGAGATTCATTCGAACCCCCTGCCCCTCTGCATTTTTCACATATATGGCCTCCTGAGAAAAATGGAAGCCTTCCAACACCTAACAACATTTTAATAAAAATCTTAATGACACTCCAATCCAATATCATACTCTAAAATAAAAGATCATAAATTATAAAAAGTAAAAATTAGCTTTGAAATTTAATTCATAAGAGAAAATTATTTGTGCAAGTATGAAAGGTTACTCACAAGGGACCATCGTTGACTCCCGTCCCGGAAACATTTCTCCAAAAGTGATCAAAATGCATCAATTTTTATTTTATTTTATTTTCTGTATTTAAATACTTCTCTGCTATACCACGTTACCGATTGAATCTGCGAAATTGGTAAGAAGAAGATTCTTTTGAATTGGTTAGGCCTACAGCAGGTACTATAGTTTGTTCTGGCAAAGTACCGCCGTTGAAGTATCAAATTAAATTTAAAATAATTTTGACAATTACTAATAACACACTTTATAACTTTTTTTAATATATTTATATGATAACAATTTTTAAGATGTCTTGTAAATTAAAAAGATATTCTATATCTTTTCATATGTTTAATAATTATTATCATTGATTTTATGTAATTAAATAGTAGAATTAGTAGTTTATTTTAAAAATATATAAATATTTTGTTATTTTTAAAATATTAAAAAATTACAAATATCTATTTAAAAAAAGTATATAATAATATCTGACGGTCATATTTACTGCAGCAAACAACTTGTGAAATTTAACTTTGTAGTACTTCTCTTGACATTGATTCACATGTGAGACGTCCTTTAATAGACTCTTTAAGGAAATCTATCTTTATTGGATCTGGATCCCGTCCCGATTAGGCAGAAACTGGATGGTTCAGTCAAGTAAAATAAGAAATTCTTATTTAAGTAAAAATTTTTGCTTAAACGAGAGTATAAAATACACTGACTGTACTATCTGGTCACGGGACTGAATTTGCGTCCATCTTTATTTGAACTTTGATTGTCTTCCGTTGCAAGTTTATCTTCTCTTGGAGCATTTAAAAACTTGATTAAATTTTGTTTTATTATTCTTGTGAGTCTTGTAGTAATATATTATTTTTTATTATTTATTATTTTAGCAATCCTCAACTCTAATTATGTAATTTTTTAAATAAATATTTGTTTTTATTTTAAATTTTGTTGCTTGTCTCACAATTTTTCTCAAACAATATTTGTTAAGAACTCTACTTATATTTTTTAAAGGTATGTTTGAAAGAAAATTTTTGAAAGGAAAGTAAGAGGAAAATATATTTTTTAATTTTAAATTAAAAAATTATATATTATTTATAATGATGAATACATTATTAATACATTAATTTTTTATTAATTTATATCTTTTTTAAAAAAAAATTAATTTTAAATATATTTATTTAAAATATAAATGTATATCCTCCCCTTCTCTTCAAAACTCACTTCTCAAACAACCCTAAGATAATTGAATTCTCTCCCATGGTGCAACGTCTCCAACAAAAATAAACAATAATTGCTTATGTATAAAAAGTGGTTAAGCACCTTTCATTGCAATGTTCATGTACACAAAAAAAATTTAAAGATAAAATAAAAATAATAATATGTAGAAATAAAAATTTAGAGTATTTTATTGTGCTATTTTTAATTTAAAATTTAAATTCCTTTTCTTCCATTCGTTTTACTCTACCAAATTTAACACAAGTTTTCTTAAAAAATTTAACTTTTATAAAATAAGATTTAAAGTAGAAATATGTATATATTAAGCAAAAAAATAAAAAATAATTAAAATATTTTTATTTTAAACACTACGTGTAGATCAATTAGTGTTAAATTTTTTCACAATTTATAATTTTGACTTCAAGTTTTTGGATATACAGCTACATAAAATGTAGAAAAAATAATTTTTATTTCACTTGATAAAAAGAAAATTACAACAATAATAGGTATTTATAGAAAAGAATAACAAATTATGATCTAGGCCTTTAATTCTGTAATTATAATCAATCTTAAAAAAGAAACAAATTAAGAACAAAATTAAAGATTATGCTTAATTTTTAAAAGAATATTTCTTAAGCCTAATATGAATTAGTCTTTGATTTACTGCAAAATCAATAGCTAAAGATTTTGATTTATTTCTTCCTTAGTATATCAACACTTCTTCTTAATATGGGTGATGATATTTATCATCTCTAAATTGGACCTGATATTTTCATAAATATATAGGTAAAGCTTTAGTTAAGATTTGGTTGCATGATGGCACATGATCTATGTTGATGGTTCCATTATTTAGCTTCTCCTTGATGAAGTGCTAATCAATTTTCACATGTTTTGTTTGGTCATGGTGGACAGGATTTTTAGCTATACTAATGGCTACTTTGTTGTCACAAAACATTCTTACCACGCCATTTTCATGGCATTTGAGTTCTTCCAGCATTCTTTTTAGCCAAATCTTATCACAAATACCTTATGTCATAACCCTAAACTTTGCTTCAACACTGCTTCTTGATACTAGTTGTTATATTTTGCTCCTCTAAGTTACAATATTTCTCCAAACAAAGAAGCAATAACTTGAGGTTGACTTTTCATCTGTCATACTTCCTGCCCAATCTTAGTGAATATACACTTCTATGTTTATGTTTATGTTTTAGTTTTTCTTGAAGTACAGTCCTTTTCCTGGAGTACCCTTCAAGTATCACAGAATCATATTAACTGCCTTCATATTGGAGTCATTAAGATTGTTCATGTACCAGCTGGCCATACTCATAGCAAACTCAATGTTTGGTCTAGTGTGAGACAAATAAATCAATTTTCTCACTAGACTTTAGTACCTTTCTTTATTAGTAGACGAACTTCCATCTCTTCATAGTTTCATTTAATTATGTCAATGGGAGCGTTTGCAAGCTTACATCCAAGCATTCTTATTTCTTGTAACAAGTCTAAGGTATACTTCCTTTAGGAAACACAAATCCCATCCTTCAATTTTGCAACGTCTATTCCTAGAAATTAATTGAGTTGTCTAAAGTCTTTGACCTCGAATTCATTTGTCAATATCACTTTCAAGTGTTCAATTTGCTCATGATCATTTCCAATGATAATAATGTTCAATTTGCTCATGATCATCTCCAATGATAATAATGTCATCTATATTATGAATAACGTTGGTTTTTCCTCCAATTAGTGTTTCATAAACATGGTGTGGTCTATGTGACACTGTGTAAACCCAATCTTCTTGATAACTCAAGACAATTTGTCAAACTAAGCTTTTGGGGACTACTTGAGGCCATACAAGGGCTTTTGAACTTTGCATACATTTTTTATAGTGTTAGTGAACCCAAGTCCAAGAGAAACTTGCATATACACTTCCTCTTCTAAATTACCATTTAAGAAAGCATTATTGATATTTAGTTGATGCAATGGTCAATCCAAATTTGTAGCTAATAATACTACAACTCTAACTAAGTTAAGCTTGGCCACTGGTACAAATATTTCTTCATAATTAATACCATAAGATTAGGTGTTTGCTACTAATTGGACTTTGTATTGGTTTATGCTTCCATCAACATTATACTTAATTATTAAAATTCATCGATATCCTACAATGTTGGCAATTAAAATAAAATTTCCTTGTTAAAATTTAGATGTTGTGAGAAGAAAATAAACTTAAAGAACACAATTTAATCTTACAAAATATGTATTGAAATAATAAACAATGCACTAAAAATTTGGCTGTAGTTAAAAATCAATAAAAAAATTACACAACACTCAAACATAATTTATTGGAGTTCCAGTATTTCTTCCTTATTTTTGTAAGCTCACTCACACACTTAACACTCAAATAACTAGAAGTTGTTATTTATAATAGTAATAAGTTGATTATTTGCTTCCAAATCAAAATATGACAGCTTTAAGTTCAACATATATGGCCTTCATTTTGACCATTCACATAAAGATGCCAACTATACTATAGGGAATGATTTTGACCAAGTATTAAGAAAGACAACTAACATGCTATATAAATTAATCTCTTCTTTATAATATGTTGGAAGACCTTGGTCTTTTGGATGACTTCTTCCACTAACCTCTTCAAAAACCTATCTATTTGAGGTAAGGAAATCTATATTCCATTGCTGAGAACATGATGTGTTTTGTACTCATGAGAATGTTACTATGTGTTTCTTGTTTGTAAATATATGTTTGAATGAAATCATTGATGAAATATGTTTTCCTTGTCCTTAATGAGTTGAACGATATGTGTGTTGAATATATATATATATGTATGCACGATTTGGACTGAGTCTGAAGATGTCCAACCTTCAGCATGATTGATTGATACATGATATAAAGAATGAACTTGAATAAAATAGAAAGAGAAAATAATGAAAAATTATGTTATCATGAAATTGACAAATTTAGGTTACGATGAGAAATGAAAAAGAGTAGATTCATAATGAGAAATGAAAAGTGATAAGAGTAAGTGTGGATAGTTTAGAGGTATATTGGGGGTGTGAAAGATGAAGGCGATTTTAGAAATCTTCGAAAAAAGAAGGTGATAGATGCTTTTTTTTAATTTGCGCATAACTAATGAGAGTAGAAGTACCATAAGTCTCACATTCATTTTCTGACATAAACTCCTGATCATGTCTTTGCTAAAAGGAGCCGAGTTGGCACACGTTATATTTGTGTTGCTGTGGCTATCCATCAACTATCTATATTAAAAAAGACTTTAAGGGATTCTAGGGGCAGTGAATGATTGAGAGAAGAAATTTAAGAATGTTATGAGTAACAATATAATGAAATTATGAGATTAACGAATGTTAAGTGTATATGAAATTGATGTAAAATGTGTTTTTTGTTTTTGAATGTATGGCGTGTTATTCATTATGTGTAACTTGACATTATTATTATTACTCATGTTTAGTAATAAGAAAAGAGACTAATCTTTACTAAATATTTCAGGAAAGCAAGATGACCACTCTGCAGAGAAACATTAGATTAAATGGGGGATTTATAATTATTAGGTTACATTTTGTATTTAGAGAGTGGTAGCATTTCTATCATTGTAAGTTTTGTGACACTCAGGCACTAGGCGAGGGTGAGAAGTGATCACCGGTGCAATGTGGTACGGACAAAGAGCGGCTACCTAACAGACTTTCGGCATTAAGGGACACATGAATGAATCGAACATACACCGAAATGAGAAAGATCCAAAGGCTATGTAGGTATGAAACTATACAATTGAGGATAACTTAAAGGAATTGATTAGGACTACTTTTACCAACAAAATGCATTTACTTTTTGTGGCCTATCACTTAAGAATTCTAAGCTTAACTTGGAGAAATTATGCGATGGATGACCTTTTGAGAAATTCTTGAAAAATATGTACAAAGTACATTGAAAAGTCTTGTGTTGGTTTATGGGTGACCTTTTGAGTATCCCGTTCAGGGTAGGATCTGACACACACTCAGCCTGTATATATATCAAGAACGGTTCGGATGTCAAGTGCGATAAATTACTTATATACCTTTCTCGATCATGACCATATAGGACCTATACGGGTAATCTTGGCGATGATGAAGATCTATCCCCAGAGGAGTTAGTTAAAATAGAGGGTTGGTTTGGGGATGACGATTAGAATTATTCTTAATATTTTGGTAGTGTGAAGATAACTGCTCATTAGAACTAGGCTATTTTGATTTCTTAATGTATTATGAAATTACGATTTGTAATTATGAAACTCTTATATATTAACGAAGCTGGTATATATTATTTCAATTTTAGTTTAAATTTATTTATTTTTTATTATTTTACTACTGGAATATTTTGTAAGTCTGAGTGATATAGATAAAAGTTTTAAATTTTTTTAAACTTTGCATTATGAATTTTAAAAATTTATTTTAATTTTTCTTTTTAATATAATTTTTTTAAAAATTGTATAAATAAAATAAAAATGTTACATTACAGACGGTGAAGCACGTATATAGCCTAGGCACTTTTGGAGGGAGATATGAATGGATTGATTCTGATTTTCTCTCTCTGAATTCTTGTGATTTTGTTCATTTCGTTTTTTTATATAAAACTACATTGATTGTAGTTTTCATTCCATGTAAGAAAGTTCATACACTTACATAATACTTACATGATACATTTCTTTTGTCATACTATTCCACTTTGATTGTTATAATGCAAACCCACTTAAATAGTAGCTAGGAATAAGATTTGAGATAATCTTAGAATTGTCTATAACTTTCTCCTAGTATCAATACCAAATTTCTCTAGCATTGGCATTGAACAAAATTCTTGGAATTCAATTCTTCGTCTCCCTTCACAACCTTATCTCTATAAGAAGATCTTGAATGATTAATTTCTACTGTAGGATGATCACCTGTGAACTTTGAAACTTCAATTTTCTCGTATGTCACCAACTTCAATTTTCTTGCCTCTAGCTCCCAAGTTTTGTTCATCCAAGAGTTTCTCGTGCATCATTTTTTATTTAAAACTTTAACGGTTATAGAAAGTCTATTTTATTATATATTAAAGATAAAATATTATATTAATTTTTAAGCACATTATATTTAATTAAAACATTAAGTATATATTCAATAAATTTAAAATAAAAAATTATTAAATTACTACATCCAACATATTAAAATAAATATTTTTGGTTTCAAATATTTTTTAAAAAATATTCTGACTAACCTCTTAACTATTGAAAAATTTGTATTGCCTCTTTCGTGTAGTCATCGTTTTTATTGTCATAATTTCTAATCTAAAATCAAATTTTAATTATGTTAATAAATTCTAAAATACAAATTAATAATTTTAATTTTATTAATTACAATTTAGATTTAAGATGAATATTATTTTAAAAACATATTCATTTAAAAAAATGTAGACTGTGGCCCGCAGACTAGCTTGTTTTGAACTTGGATAGGTTTAGACTCCAACAAATCAAACTATAAGGTTTATATTTCTTTGAATATTTAATTTTAATGCTCATTTTTTAATTCATGACTCTACTCACGGTTAGGTTTTAATTGAGAATAAACTTTAAATGTGTGTTTAAAAATATATTAAAAATCTGAAAACGTAAATTTAATACACAGTTTATAACAAGTTACATTAAAGTAAACATTGAATCTATTTGTATTTAAACATGAAACGAATCCTACTGTCAAAGTATGTTTGAATTTACAATTTTTTTTTATAAATAAATCCCATTGAGAAAAGCTTTCACATTTTAAACTCACAGTGGTTCTAAATTGGCTATAAATGGTGCTGAAAAAGTACATATAAAGCATGCACCGCAAAACCAAACTCACGTTATGGATTATCAATAAAAAAAATACATGCTATCTTTATCTCCACAAACCGAACACAAATGCAGTGACGACAACATAGCATCTCGAGTTCATATTCCATCGCTTCCTATTGCTTTGTACCCCAAATAAAAAACAAAAATCTTCCTAATATTGCACTTAAACGTTAAATCAAACCCAACTTCATTGTATTTTCTTTTGCCAAATGGTATTAAATATTACCGGCATCCATCTTGTCAGCACCGTACATATAGCGGTTAATGCCAACATATAATAGTAACGTGTAACGAGCACATTAAAGTTCAGAACATCTTTCTTTAATGTTTTCCTCTACTCATTGCCCGATCGAGAAAGCTATTGTGAAACACACAAACAAAGCAACGTTCATATTTGCAGAACGGTGCTGCAAGTGGGCTTTTATCATTATTAACGAAACGATGGCCAAGGCACTGTGTGCAAAACCGAAGAAAAACAAAATGGATTAAGATCAATTAGCAATAAATACAGAACATAGACAGGAACTGAATTTCATGAGTATCTTTGTCTACATTATTTTAATCGTAGACAATATCCTGAGCTTGATTGCGCTGACTCACACACTAACTAGGCACATGATAGCGGCATATTTTTTTAGTTTTAGTAAACTAAAAATTTTGTTATTTGAATATCTAAAATTTAATATTGTATCTAATGTTATATATATGATTATATTTTTTTTATATACACTTACATTAAAAGTACTCTTTAATATCGAAAGGAACACAAAATTATCTCACTTTATGTAAAAATATAATTTTCAGTGGACCAAATTACCCAACTTTTCACCCTTATGCTGGATCCTTTTCCTATATATTTTAACTGCAATACATAATGACTAGTGTACCAAGTGTAGCAGCCTTTGAACCACAAGTGGTGTACTGGGCAGCTAGCACTAGTGATCGAATTCGAAGAGTGACAACAAAAGAACACAGAAAGCGAAAAGGAAAAAACAACATAAAAGCAAACAAAAAGGACAAAAATGAGCACTGCGTGGTTGCTCCAGTGAATAGTTTTTCTCTCAAATGCATTAAGCATTTTCATCTCCAATGCTTTTACCATGACTTCAAGAAGAAAAGAAAATTATAAGAAAGAAAAATAAGCGTAAAAAACATTTATTGCACTCAAGTTTTATATATGTAAAAAGAACTGTTATTCAGCATAAAAGCCAAAGAAACCATTTATTCCAGGAAACTTCATTCGCATTTAAAAGGGGCATTTCTGATATTTTCCCATAAACAATGCCTTAACATGGAAACTGAAGACAGAGAATAGCAAACGATTCTCAACTCGGCCATCACAAGCACCCGGCACGCTGACTCACTCTCAGTTATCACACGTTTATATTCGCTGCACCAAAATCTCGCGTCCCGAGATCTAGCCACGTGGAATTCACGTCCTACGTGTCCACGCTCCTAGCTTTCGCTTTTAAACGCTCTTTCCCCTCTCATGTATCATTCATTTCCACTGTTCCACCAAACCTAACGGAAAAGAAAAAGAAACGCACAAAGAAGAAACACTCTAAACTATCGCTTCTTTGATCTGTCTCTCACAAGCTTCTTCAAGTTCATCAATGGCAGAAGGTTCTGGAAGGAAACTCATCGTGGAGGTTTGCAACGCCAAGAACTTGATGCCAAAGGACGGTCAAGGAACCGCGAGTGCATACGCTATTGTGGATTTCGATGGTCAGAGACGGCGAACGAAGACGAAATCGAGAGATCTCAATCCTCAATGGGATGAGAGGCTCGAGTTCATGGTCCACGACAAAGACTCCATGGCTTCGGAGACGCTTGAGGTCAATCTCTACAATGACAAGAAGTCCGGGAAACGAAGTACTTTTCTCGGTAAAGTGAAAATATCCGGAAGCACGTTTGTGAAGTGCGGTTCCGAAGCGATTGTGTATTATCCGTTAGAGAAGAGGAGCGTGTTCTCTCAGATCAAAGGAGAGCTTGGCCTCAAGGTTTGGTACGTTGAGGAAGATCCACCAGAAACAGAGAATGCCGGTGAGCAGAGAGCAGAGTCAGCGCCGGCGGCGGAGGAGAAACCGCCAGAAAATTCGCAAGACGTAGAGAAGAAAGAAGATAAGGTAGAAGAGAAGAAAGAAGAGGAAAAGAAAGAAGAAGAAAATAAACCTAAAGAAGAATTGAAAGAAGAAGAAAAACCGAAAGAGGAGGCTTCGGCGGAGGTAACACCAGCGCCGGCAGTACCACAGCCTGAAAATTCAGCGATTGCACAAACGGAGAAGCCGAAGCAGCAAAAGGAGAAGCACGGCGAGTTGCAAAAGAGTGCTGATCTGAACGTGAGTGATCACGAACTGCGATCTCTGAGTAGCGATCGAAGCCGCAGCACTTACGATCTCGTGGATCGCATGCCGTTTCTCTTTGTTCGCGTCGTGAAGGCCAAGAGAGCCAAACCTGAACCCGGTTCTGTCGTTTACTCGAAGCTTGTTATTGGAACTCACAGCGTTAAGACTAAAAGTGAGAGTGAAAACAAAGATTGGGATCAGGTCTTTGCGTTCGATAAAGAAGGACTCAATTCGACGTCGTTGGAAGTCTCCGTTTGGTCAGAGGAGAAGAAAGAAGGGGATGAGAGCAGCGAGAATTGTCTTGGAACGGTGTCGTTTGATTTGCAGGAGGTGCCTAAAAGAGTTCCTCCGGATAGTCCTCTGGCTCCACAGTGGTACACTCTGGAGTCTGACTCTTCGCCGGGAAACGACGTCATGGTCGCCGTTTGGATCGGAACCCAGGCCGACGAGGCTTTTCAGGAGGCTTGGCAATCAGATTCCGGCGGGTTGATACCGGAGACCCGAGCCAAGGTGTACCTTTCTCCCAAGCTTTGGTATCTGAGACTAACGGTCATCCAAACCCAGGACTTGCAGTTAGGTTCGAGACCCGAGCCTAAGGTTAGGAATCCTGAGCTCTACGTGAAGGCTCAGCTCGGCGCACAGGTTTTTAAAACAGGAAGAACCTCACCCGGCTTGGCTAACCCAACGTGGAACGAGGACCTAATATTCGTAGCAGCCGAGCCGTTTGAGCCGTTTCTAGTTATAAAAGTAGAGGACGTGTCAAACTCTAAAACCGTAGGCCAGGCAAAAATCGACGTGTCATCCATCGAACGGAGAACAGACGATCGAACGGAGCTGAAGTCAAGATGGTTCAACCTATCAAGCGAAGACGAGAGCAATTCGTATACGGGTAGAATCCACGTTAGAGTTTGCTTGGAAGGTGGATATCACGTGATAGACGAAGCTGCTCACGTGACCAGCGACGTTCGAGCCTCGGCCAAACAACTTGCAAAGCCTCCAATTGGTTTGCTCGAAGTTGGGATTCGCGGCGCCAGTAACCTTCTCCCGGTGAAGACCAAGGACGGGACGCGTGGCACAACAGATGCGTACGTGGTTGCCAAATACGGTCCCAAGTGGGTCCGAACCCGAACCATCATGGACCGGTTCAACCCACGATGGAACGAACAGTACACGTGGGATGTTTACGACCCTTGCACGGTGCTCACCATCGGCGTGTTCGATAACGGAAGATACAAGCTCAGCGAAGATGGAAAAACTAACAGAGATTGTAGGGTGGGGAAAATTCGTGTGCGGTTGTCCACACTGGGCACCAATAGGGTGTACGTAAACTCGTATTCCTTAACTGTTTTGCTGCCAGGTGGCGCAAAGAGAATGGGGGAGATAGAGATTGCAGTGAGATTTTCATGCTCCTCATGGTTAAGTCTAATTCAGGCCTACGCAAGCCCAATTCTACCAAGAATGCACTATGTTCGACCTTTCGGCCCGGCCCAACAAGACATCTTACGCCAAACAGCTATGAGGATAGTAACGGCTCGACTGGCCCGGTCTGAACCGCCTTTGGGTCAGGAAGTAGTTCAGTTCATGATGGATTCTGACACGCACGTGTGGAGCATGCGGCGGAGCAAGGCGAACTGGTTCAGGGTGGTGGGTTGTCTGTCACGTGCAGCGACGTTACTACGTTGGATGGATGGAATTCGCACGTGGGTGCACCCTCCAACAACGGTTTTGGTGCACGTGTTGCTTGCAGCGATCGTGTTGTGTCCTTTTCTGGTGCTCCCTACTGTGTTCATGTACGCTTTCCTGATTTTACTGCTGAGATTCCGTTACCGGCAGAGGGTTCCACAGAACATGGATCCGAGAATGTCGTACATGGACATGGTGAGCCTCGACGAGTTGGACGAGGAGTTCGACGGGTTTCCCACCACGCGTCCCGCGGAGGTGGTTCGGATCAGGTACGATAGGGTGCGCGCGCTTGCGGGGAGGGCGCAGACCCTATTGGGTGACGTGGCAGCACAGGGTGAACGCTTGGAAGCGCTGTTTAGCTGGCGGGACCCACGCGCTACGGGAATATTTGCAGTGCTGTGTTTGGTGATGTCGTTGCTGTTCTACGCTGTGCCGTTTAAGGGCTTTGTATTGGTGGCTGGGTTCTATTACCTGCGCCACCCGAGGTTCCGCGAGGACATGCCGTCTATCCCCGCAAACTTTTTCCGGCGACTTCCGTCGTTTTCTGATCAGATTATGTGATGAACATACACCTCTTACTTTATTTAGCTGTTAGGGTCACACTTTTTTTTTTTTTTTGTGGATTTGTTGAAGAATTATTTATTTATTTATTCGTTTATTTATTATGGTTTGTTACTGTGTCAAATTGGTAATGCTTTTTGGGGAGGGGACAAACGTGGCATAAAGTGAGCAAAAAAGTTGTTCTTGGTTTGCTGAATGAAAAGTGACCGTTGTGGGGTGGCAAGCAGCAAAGAAATTACAACGCCTTGAAGCTTTAATGAAATTGAAGAATTTAAGACCGTTAATGCAGGAAAACTTGACCGAGTAAACGCTGACATTGCCAAATGTTACAGAACTAGTTCTGTAATTGACCGTTTGCATATATCATCTTTTGTTTTCCCGTCCTAATTGAATATTAGTTGTTTTTCCTGTTTCATACAATCTTATTAATACATATTCTAAAATAATTAAATAAAAGGCTTATTAGGAGCGGATTATCCACTATCTTCCAACTATTTAATTTTGGGGCGGAGAACCTCCAGTTTCTCAAACAGAAGTTAGGATAAATCAATTGGTCACCATGTAGTTAAACATGCATCAGTTTTTAGTTGTGATTACATGATTTAAAATTTCTCATACTTTAGTTTGACTGTAAGAGGCATCAATATTGGTATTAGTTTCCCTTAAATTCCAATAATTCGTTCTTGATTTTACTAAGAAAAATATGAAACTATTCTTTTAATCATTAAAAATTAGTACATTGGTTGTTATTTATATATAATGAAAAAAAGTGCAACAAACTAAAAATAAAATTGGATTTAACTTGTTTAATCATGTAACTGTATAACAAATTTCCTTTTAAGTCTTAAGTGTGACGTGTTGCAAATCTTTAGTAGTGGTGGATGAATTGTGTAATACTCCTACAAGTTAGAGAATGGAAAATGTTAGTAATCCTAACTTAGCCAAGAACTCATTAAAATGGCTCTAGGGACAAAGGATTGGTGAAAGAAGTCTGCTATGTGACTTTGTGAAGAAATTGGCAAGAGATGCATCAATCTAACTTATGACTTCTCCCAAACTAAATAATAGTCAATGTTAAGATGTTTAGTATATTCATGAAAAACTGGATTTGCTACAATATAAAGAGCACTTTGATTGTCACAATATAATATCGGTGGCTTGGAGCATTTCATCTACAAATCATGAAATAGATAGACAATCCATTGTAATTTACAAGTAGCTACAGATAAAGTATGATATTTTGCCTTAGATGAAGACTTAGAGACAGTACTTTTCTTTTCGCTTCGCTAGGAAATTAGAGATGAATCAAGGAAGCATTGTCCCAAGATGGATCTACAGGTATCCATACGACCTCCGCAGTCTGCATCACTGTAACAAAAAATTTGCAACAATGATGACCTTGGAAAGAATAGACCTCTACCTTGTGAAATCTTTAAATATCTGAGGACTCTGTGAGCAGCATGAAAGTGACCATATGTGGGTCTTGACAAGAACTGACTAAGTTGTTGTGTGGAAAAAGTAATGTCAGGACTCGGGCCTCGTAATGGTCAAATAGAATAAATATGTCCAATTAAGCGATGGTAAGAAGGTACATCATCATACAATTTGCCTCCATCTTGGTACAGTTTCACTAAAGGATCTAAATGTTTATATTGACAAACAGATATTCCAAGTTGAGAATAAGAAACTTGGAGCCCGAAAAAATATTTTAGTTGACTCAAATGTTTGATCTTGAAAGAATCATTTAAAACTCCTTTGATATGGTTAAATTCTGCAAGTGAATTCCCTGCTAGTATGACGTCATCGACATATACTAACAAAGCAATGACAGTGAAAGAAGTCTTCTTAACAAAGAGTGAATTATCTGAGTATGTTTGACTGAATCAATAGGACAATAACATGGTTGTAAGCCTTTCATACTAGCGTCTACTTGCTTGCTTCAACCCATATAAACTTTTGGTGAGCTTGCAAACTTGATTAGTATAAGACTTAGATACACCTTGAGGAACTAGCATATAGACATCTTCTTCCAGCTCTCTATGTAAGAAGGCGTTATTCACATCTAATTGATGTAAAAATCACCTTTTTATAGAAGAAACAATAAGAAGTGTTCTCATAGTTATAATCTTAGCATCAAGAAAAAAATGTATCTAGATAATCAAGCCCTTCAATTTGTATATATCCCTTTGCTACTAAGCGTGCTTTGTAACACTCAATAGTTCCATCATCATGTCTTTTAATTTTGAATACCTACTGATAAGTATGTAATTAGGCCCTCTTTTATAGTTCATTTATTCATATTTGACATTTATTTGAATTAGGTTTTACACTAATTTAGTTGTTAATTGCGCAGTTTGAGATAAAGAAATCATGAGTAGATTTTGGGCCCAAATGAATGGGCTTTAAAGCCTCACAGCAACAAGCACGCCCAGGGGAGCACGGGGGTGCTTCGATAATATGCACGGTCGTACTGAACCATCAGGCACGGCCGTGCTTGTTTGCGTTTGCAACACTTCCCAAGTTTGAAGGAGTTAAAATTCTATAAATAGAGGGGAGGAAGCATTGTAAAAGGGGACCTTTTGCAGAGTTCAGATTGACACAGAACCTTTTCTTCGAGATTTTGGATCACTTCCAACCTTCTCGTAGGATCGTTGGCACACACTTGGTGAAACTTAGAGCTTCAAGTGACCATACTTGAAGACTGAAGATTCAATTCTTATTCTAGTTTGTTTTACTGCTTCATTATGGATATGTTATTGATTGTTTTAGTTCTTTCTTTCTACATGAGTAGCTAAATTCATAACTAGGGCTATGGGAATTATCGTTTATGATTTTATGGGATTGTGATATTTAAATCTAAATATGATTTCCATTTTGTGATTAGGATTTGTCTTATCGTTTCTAATTCTTCATCCCAATTAATTACATCGTCAGGCGATCGTACCTTGGGTAATTAATAGATCTATAAGATAAAACGAGAAAAAAGATTAGGTAGACCAAACCAATCTTCATCTTCTAATCGTTATTAAATTAATAAATTCATAGGCTTCTTAGACTTTTTCTAAATTAATAACTTGCATGATTATTGGGGATATTAACTTAGGGAAAAGAATATTAATACTGTATGACCATTGAGTATTAATAGTATTAGTATGAATGATTAGTAATCACTAGGAAATTAGATTTAGATCTAAATAGAAGAATATCATAAAGGATTGAATGAGAACACCCATATGCCCTAGGTTCCTCTCCGATAAGTTTAACCAAAACGTGCTTTGTGTTTCTTACTCTTAGTTTTTACATTTGATTTTATAAATTCTTGGTTTTAAATAAATTTCGTATCCTTGAAGCTCAAACAATTAAATTAGGAAAACTCTTAGTAATTGATAAACAATCCTTATGGGACGATATTTTGGGAACTTAGTTGAAAACCCTTTATTACTTCTCAATGGGTACACTTGCCCTCCGAACAAGCTTTTGGCGCCGTTGCAAGGGATTGTTTTTTCAATATTAAGAAAATCTAAAATTTAATTGATTTGAGCAATCTGTGTTTTACTTTATTTTAGTTCTGTTTTGTTTATTGTTAATTTTTTTATTTTTTATATAATTTTTGTATTTATTTTATTCTCATTTTTTTATTACTCTTGATGTATGCTCACTCATTCTAAGTGTTCTACAGCTTATTTGTTTGATCCTGAAATTGAAAGGACAGTTCGTAGACAAAGAAAAGAAGTGAGAGAGCAAAGAATGGCAGAGGGAAGGAGATTGATCCAAGATTACACGATGCCCAATGCTAGAGGCACTCCTCGAAGTATCACGACACCTAATGTGGAGACAAATAATTTTGAGTTGAAACTAGCACTCATTACCATGGTTCAGAACTCCATACAATTTGGGGGCTTGCCTAACGAAGACTCCAATCTGTATCTGACAAAGTTCCTCCGATTGACGAACACCATAAAATACAATGGAGTCTCCAACAATGCCATTCGACTCCGCCTATTTCCATTTTCAGTGTCCGAAAGAGTGAATGCATGGTTTCCCTCACTCCCAGCCAATTCCATCACAACTTGGGAGGATCTCACTCAACAGTTCTTAGGAAAGTACTTTCCTCCATCAGGATCGTCCAAGTTGATGACAGAAATATGTTGCTTCTAGCAAAATGAAACAGAATCACTGTTCGAGGCGTGAGAGCGATTCGGGAAATTATTGAGAAGATGCCCGCACCATGACTTTCCAACTTAGAGGCAGGTATAGATCTTTTACAGTGGCCTATCCATCCATAATAGGGCCATTATTGATGCCGCCGCAGGAGGATCTCTTATAAGGAAAGATCCAGATGACACATACAGATTGATAGACGAAATGACATCTGCCAGCTTTCAGTTGCACACAACGGACACTTACAACTCCAAGAGAAAAGAAGTTGTGCCAATCTATCAAGCAGAGAGCAATAACCCACTGTTAACACAAATGACAACTCTCACAAAGCAACTGGAGTGCTTGATGAAAGCACAAGATCAACCCACAAAGTCAGCGCATAATACAGAGTTTGATCAGGAGGAGGTGAACTTTATGGGTAATAATTACAATTTAGGATGGCGCAATAGTAACACAAACCCTTGGGGAAGCCGTCATGAAAATCAGAATGCGCCCTATCGACCTCTTCATGTGTAAAATCAAGGAGAGAAGTTAGAAAGAAGAGAAGCTCCTAGATTCCAATCCAATTTTCAATAACAGATGATGCAATACGTGCATAACTCTGACAAGAGAATAACAAACCTGGAGGCACAAATGGAGCAATAGATTGAGAGGGAAGATAAGAGGTTTGCAGAAATCAGAGCTGAGATGAGGACTCAATCTTCAAAGCTTGAATCCCAGTTGGAGCAAATCACAAGTCTCCTCAGTCAAAGAGCACTAGGAACATTGCCATCCCAACCAGAACCGAATCCTAGGGAACAAGCTAAAGCAATTACTTTAAGAAGTAGAAAAAACTTGAGTGAAACACAACCACATAAGCCATGCACGCCTGTGCTTGTTGATCAGCACGCCCTTGCATCACCCTGCATGCCCATGTTGGGTCAACAAGAATGGCCGTGCTTTGAACAGCACGCCCATGCTAACACTGAATGCACGGCCGTGCTTAACCCAAGCAAGGCCGTGCTTACAGAGAACACGGCCGTGCTTGATGATGAGCAAGGCTGTGCTTGCCAATCAAATACGAAAAAAGAAGCAAAGGATGATGCATTAGTGATGCCAAGGCCGAAAGTTCCATTTCCACAACAGTTGATGGCTACCTAGAGAGACCCTCAGTTTAATAAATTTCTTGGGATTCTCAGAAAACTCCACATCAATATCCCTTTTGTTGAAGCCATTTCACAGATGCCTAAATATGCCAAATTCTTCAAGGAGATGCTAAGCAACAAAAAAAAATTGAAAAAATTCGAGACAGTTAGATTGAATGAGGAGTGCTTAGCAATATTGTTAAGAAAGCTGCCATATAAGCTCAAGGATCCAGGGAGTTTTACGATTCCATGCACAATAGGCAATTCTTATTTTGATAAAGCACTCTATGATCTAGGCACTAGTATTAATCTAATGCCATTTTCTGTGTTTAGAAGGTTGGGTATGCAGGAACCTAAGCCAACCTCAATTTTTCTGCAGCTTGCTGATCGCTCGATAACGTATCCTAGGGGTATAGTGGAGGATGTCCTAGTCAAGGTGGATAAGTTCATATTCGCTGCAGATTTCATTGTCCTTGACATGGAAGAGGATGACGAAGTACCCATCATACTAGGAAGGCCTTTCTTAGCTACATGAAGAACGATAATAGATGTTCAGCAGGGGAAGCTTACATTAAGATTGAACAAAGAGGAAGTAGTATTTAAAGTTTTTAATTCACTTAAGCATCCCTCCACTTTTGATTCTTGTAATTTTGTATCAACTGCAGATGTTACCTCCCTCTCTCTAAATGTACCACAGGTACAGGATGGATTAATGAAAGATGTATTGAAGAGAATACTTACATTAGAAAAGAGGGACTTGCACGACACTGAAGAGATAATAGATGAGATCTTAGCATTGAACAGTGGGGTACTTGGCAGATGGTTCGGACGAAGGATATTTGAAGATTTAGGAGAACACTCCCAGAAAAGAGCCAAGCCATAAGTCGAAGAACCTTATAAACTAAAACTCAAGCCTCTTCCTTCGAATCTTAAATATGCTTTTTTAAACCCTCCATCTCACTTACCTGTAATTATTTCTGCCAATTTGACAGGTAGCATAGAGGAGAAGCTTATGAGAGTATTAAGAGAGAATAAGGAGGCTTTCGGGTGGAGCATCAATGACATTAAGGGCATCAGTCCTTCCATATGTACCCATAGAATTCACCTGGAGGAGGAGTTCAAACCAAACGTACAACCCCAAAGGCGATTGAATCCTAATCTGAAAGAAGTATTAAAAAAAGAGGTAATTAAGTTATTGGATGCTGATATTATATTCCCAATCTCTGATAGTCCTTGGGTAAGTCCTGTGCAGGTTGTACCGAAGAAATGAGGGACTGCTATTATGCAGAATGAGCAATAGGAGCTTATAGCCATCAGAAAGGTAACCGGATGGAGGATGTGTATTGACTACAGAAAGCTTAATGAAGCCACCAGGAAGGATCACTTCCCTCTACCCTTTATTGATCAGATTTTAGAGAAGTTAGCAGGGCATGAATATTATTGTTGTTTAGATGGCTATTCTGGCTATATACAAATACCCGTGGCTCTTGAATATCAAGAAAAAACTACTTTTACATGCCCCTATGGTACATTTGCATATAAACGAATGCCATTTGGATTATGTAATGCCCCTACTTCCTTTCAAAGGTGTATGATGGCTTTATTTTCAGATTTGTTAGGTCATTGTATTGAGATTTTTATGGATGATTTTTCTGTATATGGCACCATATTTGACAGTTGTGTACATAACTTGAATTTAGTTTTACAGAGATGTAAGAAGGCCAATTTGATTTTAAATTGGGAAAAGTACTAGTTCATGGTGGATGAATGCATTGTTTTGGGGCACAAGGTGTCAGGAAAAGGTATTGAAGTAGACCCTGCCAAGATTGAGGTTATTTCTAAACTTCCTCCCCTAACAAGCGTTAAGGCAATCATAAGTTTTCTAGGGCATGCTAGGTTCTATAGGAGGTTCATACAAAACTTCTCAAAAATAGAAAAACCTCTTTCTGAATTGTTGGCTAAAGATGTAGAATTTAAATTTGATGAAATATCTTTATCTGCCTTCATGAAATTAAAAGAGAAATTAACGATTGCTCCTGTGATTGTAGCTCCTGACTGGTCTTTACCTTTTGAGCTAATGTGTGATGCAGCTGTGGGAGCAGTTCTAGGGCAAGGGCGAGATAAGGTGTTTTAGGCTATTTACTATGAAAATAAAACCTTGGATGACGCTCAGCGTAATTACACTGTTACAGAGAGGGAATTACTTGTTGTTATCTTTGCATTTGATAAATTCCGTTCTTATTTGATAATGTCTAGAGTTGTTGTCTTTACTGACCATTCTGCCATCAAGTATTTGTTGTCAAAACAGGATGCGAAACCAAGGATTATACGGTGGATTCTTCTTCTTCAGGAATTTGATGTAGAAATTAGAGACAAGAAAGGGAGTGAGAATGTTGTAGCAGATCATTTGTCTCGACTGGATGTTTCAGTGAGGGAAACCATAGTGAAAGAGATCAAGGATTCTTTTCCTGATGAGAAGCTTCTCGCAATCTCTAAGGCATCTTGGTATGCAGATTTTGTAAATTATCTGGCAAGTAATATAACTCCTAAACTACTTGACAAGCATAGGCTTAGAAAGTTTTGGTATGATGTGAAGCATTATATTTGGGATGAACCTTATCTTTTTAATATTTGTGGGGATAATATAATTAGGAGGTGCATTTCAGAGAGTGAGGTTAATGAGATTCTTAATCATTGCCATTCTAGGGAGGTGGGAGGTCATTGTGGCCCATCGAAAACCGCTCACAAGGTCTTGCAGTGTGGTTTTTATTGGCCTACTTTGTTTAAAGATGTTCATTTATATGTTAAGTCATGTGATAGGTGTCAAAGAAGTGGAAATATATCTAGGAAACATGAAATACCTCTTAGTAATATCTTGATTTGTGAATTATTTGATGTCTGGGGCATAGACTTCATGGGGCCTTTCCCCAAATCCATTCATAATGAATATATATTAGTAGCTGTTGATTATGTTTCTAAATGGGTAGAAGCTGTAGCATTACCCACCAAGTTGTGATTAAATTTTTAAAGAAAAATATTTTCACTCGATTTGGAACCCCTAGGGCTATTATTAGTGATAGTGACACTCATTTTTTTAATAAACAATTTGAAACTCTTTTAACAAAATATGGTGTCATCCATAAGGTGGCCACTCCTTATCATCCCCAAACTAGTGGGCAAGTTGAGATATCTAATAAGGAATTGAAAAGAATTTTAGAGCGCACTGTTAATAACTACAGGAAAGATTGTTCTTTGAAATTGGATGATGCACTTTGGGTTTATCGCACTGCTTTCAAAACCCATATTGGTATGTCTCCTTATCGTTTGGTTTTTGGTAAAGCATGTCACTTACCTGTTGAGCTTGAACACAAGGCCTACTGGGCCTTGAAGTTCTTAAACTTTGATTCGCCGGTCACAGGTGAGAAGAGATTGTTGCAGCTCAATGAATTGGACGAGTTACGTTTTGAGGCATTTGAAAATGCCAAGTTATACAAAGAGTGCACTAAGAAGTGGCATGATAAACACATTTATCATAGGAGTTTCTAGGCAGGAGATAGGATTTTGATCTACAACTCTTGGTTGTGACTATTTCCTGGAAAACTAAAATCCAGATGGTATGGCCCCTACATTGTGGTCAAAGTTCTCCCATATGGAGTTCTAGAAGTGTCCAAGCATGAAGAAGAACCTTTCCGTATCAATGGGCTGAGAGCGAAGCTATATATAGAGAATGTTACCCCTCCTGGTCACACGATAATACTTGATTAACACAGGCACGATGTCAGGCTCACGACATTAAACAAGCGCTTCCAGGAGGCACCCTGCGTTATGTTTCTTTATTAGTTTATTTTTATTTTATTTTATTTTAAGTTTTCAATTATTTACAATGAAGTGAGAAAACGACACATGCACGCCCGTGCTTAACCCAAACACGACCGTGCATAATGGTAACATGGGCATGCTTCCCTCAAACACACCCATGTTAGAAGAATTGTTTTGGGTGTGCTTTCATTAGATAAGCACGACCGTGCCTCCTACATGCACGACCGTGCATATGTGCGAATTTTAATAGAATAAAAGGGGGAGGGGGTGCACAGTTAGTGCACACCCTTTCTCCCCTCAACAGAAAACTTTTGCACACTTCTCATTTCTGCTCCCATTCTATAATTTTGGACTGCATTCACATCAGGTTTATGTTTATTCTCTTTAACTATTACATTTGATGTGTTTTGGTACTAATCCCTCTCCCTAAGCTTTGCCTGTAAAAATTTTTTACTTCGGTGTACGAAACACGGCCGTGCACATGAACTAGGGTTCCAACACGGTCGTGCTAACCATATGCATGGGCGTGCTTGAATTATAAGCACGACTGTGCTGATTGAAGAACAAGGCCGTGCATATGCACCAGACTAACATTTTTAATTGTTGTATGCAGAATGCCTCCTAATACCTCCACTGCGCCAACAACGTACGAGATCCAATTTCGAGGTGATCCTCGTGCAGTAGAAGGATACCGAAAGCGCTTGGACATATTACTAGGATTCGAGTTCCTCCCGACATGCTATCTGGACGAGAATGTTCTTCAAGAACATGGTCTATAGGAGGACGTCTCTAGATATATAGCAGCCATAGGATGGGAGGACGTCCAGGCTGTGCGAGTACCAGCATACAGGGAGCCAATCTTGGAATTCCTGAGCTCTGTCACCTATACTGATGATTTGCGGGTGCGCTTCCACATGACGTTGGCACAATTTAACATCCACTGCCGATTTGAGACGGAGAAATCAGTCTAGACACAGGCATACAGAGAGGCGTTGGTCGAGATTCCCCAAGGCTATTCTGAGGACGCAGCATGGTAGGAGATTACCAGCACCCGTGACATTTACAAGGCTTGACTCGCGAAGAGCACAACCATTCGAGATCCAGCTTTACGGATAGTCCACAGGTGGCTTATGCATTCTATTTTTGCACGCAGCCAGAGCACAGGTAATGTTAGCTCTCATCACCTGTTCATTTTATGGTGCATGCTTCACCAGCGTTGCTTCAATGCGGGACGATTTCTTCTTCTGTCATGCATGGGCCTAGAGCGCGTCTGAGCACCGCGAAGACTGGCTACATCTGTGTTGGGTCTTTCATCTCTCGCCTTACCCTCAACCTTCAGCGAGTACACCGGAGAGACATGAGGATCGCTGAGATGACCCCACTGACTGCGGACACATTCTACCGAATGAGCATATTACTCTGAGCAGGCAATGAGGAGTTTATACTAGCCCCACCCCATGCACCCGCTAGAGAGGAGCCAGCTGTACCTGAGCAGCAGCCTGAGCCTCCTCTTGCTGATGAGGATGGTGAGTTTCATGACACTCCAATGGAGCCATCCTCATCTCCTACTCCCGCTCACCATCCAGATCTATTGCGGTTGCACCAGCATATTGATGAGAGGATGGATAGGTACGAGACTCAACTGGTTGAGTATTATGCATCAGTCTATCAGCACCTTGACCAGCAGGAGACCCAGATTGCAGAGCTGCTCCACTTGTTCCAGCATCATTTCCTCCCTCCCCAATGACTTATGAGTTTCATTATTTCTCTTATATCTTTTCTTTTATTTTGACATTTATTTTTTTATTTTATTTTATTTCTTTCAATTCATGTACTTGAACTCCAGTTTCTTTATATATTTGCTACTGTAAGCTGGTCTACTACTTGGGTATTTTGTCTCCATCATTGCAAATATTTAGAGGTCAACACTTTGAGCATTATCAATCGCCCGATTCCACTAGGCAATATTTTTCTTTTTTCTTTTATCTTTATTTTCTTTTATTTATTTATTTATTTTAAAAATAAAACATAGAGGACCATGTTTTATTCTAAGTATGGGGGAGTAGTACCTAATTATGTGATTGATTTTGCATGTTCTTAAGTGAAGTGCCTATGCTATCTTTAAAATAAATTAAAACTTTTTCCCTCATGGAACCCAATTTTTCCAGATAGAAGAGCAAGTTGAGTAATTGTTATTGGCATTATACTTTTATTAGGAAACTAATAATTAGCTAGATTCTTTACTGTTATACTCTACATTAAACTTTAACCCACAGATGTGAGTTTTGAGCCTTACAGGGAATTTTTTATCTTAATTTAATTCTACCCCTTTCCTCATTGTTTTGTGTGATTATCTCCTTAGGATTTGTGCTCTAGAACTTGACTTGGAACCAACTTAAGACTTCTATTTTTAATTGCATGTTTTAATATGATTGAGGCATAATAGGATTTTTATTCTTGGCCTTCAACATGTTTGAGATACAACTAGTTGCCCACTTTGAGCTTTATTGATTTTCTTGGTCCTTTGCATTGAATTTATAAAAATATTTTGATGACCTTGAGTTTATGAATGGAGTAATTGAGTTGTTGAATTGTTTGATAAATTCTCCTCTATATCTTTCTTGTGATTGAAAAAAAAATGAAAGAAAACAAAAAAAAGAAAAGAAAAAGAGTTATGTGTGATTGAAAGAAAAGAGGAGTAAATATATTGTTTATATGTAAAACTATAAAAATTACTCCAAGAGCTTCATTTGTAAACTTAGGGGATGTTTATAATTGTTATAATTTATTACCCCTTTGTATATCCCCTTCCTCTCATTTATCTCACCTCAATTATTATAACTCATTGGCCACATTATAACCTAAAAAAGACCTTATGATTTTTACTTGCCTTTAATTTATTTAGTGGAGAGTTGGTTTATAGTCAAGCCTATGGTAGTACACTCTTCTTTAGGAGAATTGAGTGGTATCTCATTTTGTCCCTTAGTGAGAGAGAAAAGTAGAGTACCTTAGTTTGATGTTTGAGTGAAAAGTGTGAAATATAAGATTCTAATTGGGAATCTTTTTGATTGCTTATGCTCAGTGATATTATTTTTCTTGCTTTCTTTATCTTCTTTATCTCGGGTTCCTTACGAGGTATTATGTTTTAAGTTATTTTGTTATTCTCTTAACTAGCACTTTACTTGAGGACAAGCAAACAAATAAGTATGGAGGAGTTGATAAGTATGTAATTAGGCCCTCTTTTATAGTCTATTTATTCATATTTGACATTTATTTGAATTGGGTTTTACACTAATTTAGTTGTTAATTGTGCAGTTTGAGATAAAGAAACCACGAGTAGATTTTGGGTACATTTTGGGCCCAAATGAATGAGCTTTAAAGCCTCACAGCAACAAGCACGCCCAGGGGAGCATGAGGGTGCTTCAATAATATGCACGGCCATGCTTGTTTGCATTTGCCACACTTTTCAAGTTTGAAAAAGTTAAAATTCTATAAATAGAGGGGAGGAAGCATTATGAAGGGGGACCTTTTGCAGAGTTCAGATTGACACAGAACCTTTTTTTCGAGATTTTGGATCACTTCCACCCTTCTTATAAGATCGTTGGCATACACTTGGCAGAACTTAGAGCTTCAAGTGACCATACTTGAAGACTGAAGATTCAATTCTTATTCTAGTTTGTTTTATTGCTTCATTATGGATATATTATTGATTGTTTTAGTTCTTTCTTTCTACATAAGTAGCTAAATCCATAGCTAAGGCTATGGGAATTATCGTTTATGATTTTATGGGATTGTGATATTTGAATCTAAATATGATTTCCATTTTGTGATTAGGATTTGTCTTATCGTTTCGAATTCTTCATCCCAATTAATTACATCGTCAGGCGATCGTACCTCAAGTAATTAATAGATCTATAAGATAAAACGAGAGGAAAGATTAGGTAGACCAAACCAATCTTCATCTTCTAATCGTTATTAAATTAACAAATTCATAGGCTCCTTAGACTTTTTCTAAATGAATAACCTGCATGATCATTGGAGATATTAACTTAGGGAAAAGAATATTAATACTACATGACCATTGAGTATTAATAGTATAAGTATGAATGATTAGTAATCACTAGAAAAACAGATTTAGATCTAAATAGAAGAATATCATAAAGGATTAAATGAGAACACCCATATGCCCTAGGTTCCTCTCCGATAAGTTTAACCAAAACGTGCTGTGTTTCTTGCTCTTAGTTTTTACATTTGATTTTATAAATTCTTGGTTTTAAATAAATTTCGTATCCTTGAAGCTCAAACAATTAAATTAGGAAAACTCTTAGTAATTGATAAACAATCCTTGTGGAACGATATTTCAGGAACTTAGTTGAAAACCCTTTATTACTTCTCGATGGGTACACTTGCCCTCAAAACACCTACTTATTTCCAATGGGGATTACGCTAGTAGGTAAATCATGTAAAACCCAAGTTTTGTTATCCTCAAGAGCTCATAAAGAAGCTTGACGGCCACAACTATGATTCTTGGGCCTCCGACATCAAACTTTGGCTTAAGCGACAAGGCTACGTGGACCACCTTACGACCAAGGAAGACTCTGTCTAGTCCACTTTGACTTAATATGATATTAGAGCCTATTTAGTTTGAATGTTGGGCTACCCCCAAATATCCAGTCCTGTTGGGTGCACCCATGCAAATGTTCAGTCCTGCAAATTTCACGCACCAAATGTCCAGTCCTGAGCGTAAATGGGTATGTTAAATGTGCCACATTGGTTAGGAATAGAGCTAGAATACTCCTTATAAGGGTTAGGTAGTCCTCCTCCTATGAGCTAGCTTTTGGGAGTGAGTCAAGCCCAAGTTTCTTAACAGATACAACAATGACCTAGCCACATTTAAAATGTACTGGTGTTTCTTTTCTACTCTTCCATTTTGTCTAGGACATTTTACACAGGATGTTTGGTGTATAATTCCTTTTTTTGCATAAAAATCTGTCAAGATAAATTCTGGACCATTATCGGATCTTATTATTTTAATTCTTTTTTTAAATTGTCTTTCCAACATATGAACAAGGTTTTGCAAATGTGTGCTCACTTTATATTTGGACTTCATCAAAATAACCCATAAAAATTTGCTATAGTTATCTAATGTAATAAGAAAGTACTTATGACCATGAACAAAATTTATTTGATAGTGACCTTATATGTCAAAATCCAACAGCTCACAAATTTCAGAAGCTCTATTCTTACTGATCGGTATTTTCTTTTGGTTTCCAAATGGCAATATCATAAACAATATCCTTGTTAGTAAAAATGATAGGATTTTCCCTAGACATAGTTTCTAGTCTCTCATGTAAAAGGTGCCCCCAACTTGAAATGCCACAGACTTGATTATGGAATACTTTGTGTTGTAACATTGCTGACCTGAACCTCTGTTATTTTCACTTGCATCTCAGCCTTCAGCAAGTATAAACCTCCCACTTGTTTAGCCAAACCAATCATCCTCATGGATTTCATATCCTGCAATTGACAGTTTTCAAACAAAAAACTTGTAAGACAATTAGAATAGTGACACAATTTTGACACAAAAATAAGGTTAAAAAAAATTATGAGAGAAACAATTCATTTGTCAAAATAAGGGTAGGAGAGAACACTATTGTATCAAAAAGCTTGGCCAATGTTTTATGTTTATTACGTAGAGTTACACTAACAGACTTAATTTCATGAAAGGTATCAAATAATATCAAGGAACAACATATATGATCTCTAGCTCTTGAATCTAATATCTAGGAGTTTGAATACTGATTCAAAGGACACGTAAAATTCATATTTTACCTAAGGATGGATAGGAATGTGTAGGCAGGTTGGTGCTAACTTGATTGGAGGTGTGGCTTGAAAAAGCCTGCAAATTCGATTGTTGCAGTAATGCAAGCAAGTTTCTATACTGTTCATGAGTGATAATTTGTTGAGAACTACTCGAATCTTCTTTTCTTGATTGATCCTCTTTTTCCTCAATCTCTTCCTAGATAATATTGTGTACTGTAGAATTACTCTTGGAACCAAAGTTGAGATGGTACCCGTGTTTCTTATAGCACACATTAATAGTGTGTCTATTCTTTCCACAATAGGAACAAACCTTTCCTGAGCCATGTCCTTAGTTGTTATTGTCTTTGCCTCTCCCCAAGATTTTTCTATTATTAGCGATTCCAGCAAACGCTTTGGTTTCTTCACCAAAACTTGGTTTACCCTGCCTTTCATGTTAAATTATCATGGAAAAAACTTTGTTCAAAGAAGGATCTGGCAAAGATCAAACAAACATCTATAGCATTTTCCATGAAAACAACACTCTCTCCTATTGATAGAGAGATGAAATTTGTGATCCATGAGTGCACCAAATTGTTACATCTTTCCCAGGAAAAATAGTGCAGATCATTAGCAATAAGTATCAAAAGAGTTCCATTGACAAATTTGTATTTGTTCTTTGTAATCAAGGTGTGTCGCATCATTCTAACCCAAGAATGGTAATTCTTGGCCGTAAGTTGAAGTGTGATGGAAATGCTAAAAGAACCTTCACTTGGATGAACATAATAATGACTCATCGAATCTTGAGAAGGATAAAGGATAGTGACCACACTACTCCTTGATCTTGAATTATTATTATTGTTTCAATTTCTTGCCATTAGAGCTGCACAACAAAACTCCCAAAGAAAAAAGCTCTAGATACCATAAAAGGAAACGTAGAGTATATTTACTAAGAAAAATGTGAATGTATTCTCATTCATTTTCTAATCATTAAAACTAATATAGTGGTTGTTGTTTTATATATAATGAAAAAAAAAGTGCAACAAACTAAAAGTAGAATTGGATGTAGCTTGATTGATCTTATAACCATATAACGAATTCCCTTAGGTCTTAACAGTGACACGTTGTGAATCTTTGATGATGGTGGATGAATTATGTAATAATGCATAAGTCTAACATTTTCAATGTAAGATTCTAAAATTAGAACTTATACTTTAAACATTTACATAGATGAAATAGCTCAAAATTAATTAGTTTGGTAGAAACACAGCTATCTCACGCAAAACAGATGAGACAAAGGCAAAGCAAAATCCTTTGAGTTTTGAAAGCATGTTTTCGTTCATCCATAGACTTGAAAAATAGATGATGAAAAACCCAACTAAAACTAACGTAATATTAGAAGTATAGAACTCGTAAAAGGTAACTTTAGAGCTCAATATAAAAGGACTAAAAATTAATGTTATGTTTTGTTCTATTGAAAAAAGAGGGATTGAAATAAGCATCAATATTGAAACAATAGCTCTTAAAAGGACTATTTAAATCGACCAAAACTTTGATGAACACTTTTCTCCTATATAAAAAATCTAACAATTAATGTAAGGATAAAATAATCTTTATATATTTATATTTCTATAGATCCAATTTATTTCATTCTTATTTCTATCAATCTAATTATTACATTATTTTATTTTTATTTATCTCTATTTTATTCATCTCTTTTTTACTTTTTTCACTCAAATAAATGTAAGAGTTGTAAATAAAGCTTAAACAAATGTAAAGCATTAAATCTTTAGGGACAGAAGAAGTCTTAGATAATATTAATGGTTTGTGACTCTATTCTTGGTAATTGCGGGTCCTTTAAAATGTCTCAACTTTATTTTCTATGGAGCAAAAATATAGTCATATGTATTCAGGTTTTTAATCATGAAAGTTCTCTTGCTTTTCCTCATATCAGCTTGATTCTACAATGTCTATTTGGTCAACAATATGAAGCGCTAACCTGAATTTATAGCTTACAGCAAGATAGAATTAGCTTTCCTTGGTTGGACCTTGTGTATGGTCTAAAATTATGATCCGCAATTGTGATTGTAATGGAAACATCAAGGCTTTTAGGAGGGATTTGTGACCTCAATTGAGCCAATATCGGCACCTTTTGTTTATAATTTACTTGCTATATTAATATTTTTGAAGCCTTTGTTTATTGAAGCCTTTTGGGGGTTTAGTTGAATTTAAGAGGCAATCTCAATCATATAATTAATAACTTTTATTCTTCAAGTGCATTAAATTGACTATTTCTCATTGTCAACTAGAATTGCTATGGTATTCTCTTCTGTACTTTGTCTTCTCTAAAATTTGTTATTTTCTGAAAAATAAAAATTATTATTGTAACGCAAAGCTTATGTTGAATAAGAATTCATCCTTCATCTAATACCCATTTTATATTATCTTCTTCTATACATATTTTTATGTAGAGAGTTTGTTGTTTCATGTTATTTTTCTGTTCATCCACCGAAGATTGGGGTGGTTGACTATTTTTTGTGCAATTAATCAGCTCAACAAGACTCAGGAAACTCATAATTCATAGTTCCACTATGGTCAAAAGAAAAATAAATAGAATTGAGTTGCTTCAAGAAGAATATGGTGTGTTAATATTGATGAGAAGTTACTAAAGAACAATGTGGTGGAGAACTTTAAGAGTATTTATAAGGCCAAGAATGTTAATTCATATCTCTAAAAAGGCTTTTTTGATGATGAAATTAGGCATGCTATCTTTAGTATAGGAGCTCTAACATCTCTTGCAATAATGGGTTATTATATTACATCCTATATTTTTTTTCAAAGCCAATGAGATATTGCAACTCCTTTGGTTTATAATATGGTGAAAAAATCTATGATGAACCACTCAATGTAAAGAATATTAACAATATCCTACCAATGCATATAATAAGTTTCTAATAGAAAAAGCACATGCAACCAAAAACCTTGAGCATAGAGAAATTCGGGTTATGTTTATAAAAGAAGCTCAAAAGGTGTTTTATTTATAATAACGGGAGAGGAAACACAATTGATTAAGAAAATATTATGTTTGACAGCATAGGACAAAAAATTACCAGAAATATTTGATTGGAACATAAAGACCCTAGCAACATTTAAAATATGTTCATGTTTTAATCCAACTTTTCTATTTTGTTCAGGAGTATAAACATATGTTTAGTGAATTAATCCTTTTGAAGAGAAAAGTCTCTTAGAAGGCCCCATTATTCGGATACACTTGATTGCGGTTTCAAATTGATTTTCAACTAAAGCAACAAAATTTTGTATGTGTGATTTTATTTTTTCCTTTGATTTTAACCAGACAATCTAAGTGTATCGAATATAATCATTAAGGATCATTAAAAAATATTTATGACTATGAATCGAGGTCTTAGAGAAAGGTCCCCAAATATCCATGTGAACTAAGAGAATAAGAGATTTTTTTTTTTTTGTTTTGCTAAATGGAAAACATCACACATTTCAGTAAAATGTTTAGAAATAAAGGTGTATTGACCTTGAAAACATTAAGACAATTTCCTAACAAATGTTCTAATCTAAAATGCCAATGGTTAGAGTTGATAATGTTGATGTTGTTGGCAGTGTAATGTAGGTTGAAAGATGGTTGGTGTAGTAATCAGTGATAGAGTTGGTTTCCTGTTTTAGAGAGTAAATTTCCTTATGCAATTCAGTCACACAAAGCAAGTCTCCTTGAGAGAAGCGTTCCCTGAGATTAGTCCATATATCAATAGTATGCTCAAAGAAAATAACAATTTGAGCAATAGTGGGTGATAGTGAATTCATAAGTCAAAACATGAGAAGAGTGTTGTATCATTCCTAATAAGGATATAGAGGATCAGTAGTTAAGGGTTTACGGATTAATCTTATAAAAAAACCCATCTTATTTTGGAAATGAGGGCCATACGAGCAGACCTCGACCATGATTAGTAGTGGATATGATATAGACTAGATGGATTATGTAGCATTTTGTGTGGCATTTTGGCTTGAATCATGTGCTTCTTCTATTAGTTTCAACCTACTAGTCTGTATAACATAATTTATAAGATCATTACAAAGTAATATATAATAGACTTAAACATTCTACCATTGACCTTATATATCACCTTATGGTTGTAGCTTAAGAAGTGTTTTATTCCATAAGGACAATGAAAGGAAAAAATGGGTGTAACACCCAATAACAAAACCAATGCACTAGTTAGTTAAAGATAATAACATAATTAAATAGTGTGATATTTGTTGGCTAAACCAATTTGTTTATCTAATTTAGTCAATCGGTATCTAATTAAGCTTGAGATGAATGTGCTTAAATAACAATACTCCAAAAAAGGAAAAACATTTTTCTAATGCCTGTTGCAAAAGTCATGACAAATCATATATATATACACACACACAAAAAGATGGTTCAAAGAAGTTTGCCTGATTGGCGGTATAATGGTAGACTCAATAAGAATTTGGGTCATAGTTGGCCGTAACATAGAGGTGAAATGGTAGATTAACTATCTTCTCTTTAATAAATATAATATAAAGAAGAGAAATATTACTGTATTTACAAGTAAGCATAGAAAAAATAATTATAAAGAAACTTACAAATGATTAACATATACATGATTACGAAATAATACAATAATTTAACACATGATTTTTGAAGTACAGTTTGTCAGGCTTCTAATTTATTATTGAGTAATCTATAATATTTTATACTTGTTCAATGTTAATTGAAGGATTATTTGATATTGGAATATATTTAGATGGAGTTTGAAATTATTATAAAAAAAAAAAAAAAAAAAAAAAAAAGTGAACAGTACCGTATGAACAGTGCAATGAACAGTGCAATGAACAGTGCAATGAACAGTGCAATGAACAGTGCAACCGCGTATGTACAGTACAATGAACAGTGCAACCGCGTATGAACAGTGCAAACCGCGTACAAACCGTGTATGAACAGTACAAACCGCGTATGTACAGTGACAGCTGACGTCATCGGTGACGTCACGATTATCTGATACAAACCGCGTATGAACAGTGATAACCGCGTATGTACAGTGCGTGCACAGTGTTTTCCGGCATGAATAGTGCCCTGAACAGTATTTTCCGGTATGAACAGTAAGGCGGTGAACAGTGTTTTCCGGCGGTGAACAGTAAATTTCGGCGTGAACAGTAAATTTCGAAAATTTTCTATAAAAAGGGGGCTTCACACGAAATTTTCATTTCTTCACCTCTATCCAAGGTTTTCAAAGGTTCTAAGGCCGAAAACCACCATTTCTCTCATACTAAACCTTCCTAAACTTAGATTTCTCGCCAGATCTGAGATTCTACATCTATTCTGAAGTATTGGAAGTAAGTTTCTTTAAGTTTGAAGCTAGATTTACCGTTCGTTTCTCTTCTCCTTCTCTTTCTTATAGAAATTCATGGTGTTCTTAGGAGAAACTCCGTTCTAAAGCTGAATCTTCGGTGAATTTTTGTTATAATCAAGTAATATTCGGTAGATCTAGTGTGAATCATCTTTACGAGGTAAGGGAGTTTACTTTAACCTATGAACTATGTTTTGAACGGTTTAATATGCTATTTCAAGATATTTTGATATGATTTTGTTAGATCTATTGAATAAAAGCTATTTTCTAAGTCATGCTTGTTGTTAATTAGTTTAAAATCTTGAGATTTTGGTGATCTATTATAAACTTGCCGTAGTTGAAATGTTAAAATAATTTTGGAGGCGTGCATCATGCGAGATATATGTTGTGCATCATTATAGAGCCGAGTTACATGTTTAGGTGGGTAGACATGTAACGGTAAGTTCATCTTGAGCTTTGTCTTTGTCTTTGTCTGGATCCAGATACGGAATGGGTCGCTCCGGACCGCTCGGTTCCTACGGATTAATTAGGTGTGAAACCAGTTGGAAACCGTTTTCATCTTTGTGCATTAGATGGGCTGGAAATGCATGGGGTTATTGCTGTGAGAAATATTTTGCTCTATATATATATAATTTTATTTCATGTTTGGTAAGCTCACCCTTGCATTTCTTTCTATGTCGTTGTGTGCGTGTGTACTGCGATGATCGTACGGTGGTACGTGAGCAGATGTATCAGGTGTTGCATCTACTTCACAGGCTGAGGGGCCAGTGAAGAAAAGTTAGAAGCTGGAGTTGAGTAATAATGCATTAGAGTCCTTTTTCTTTATATATGAGACCTCATGTCGAGGGAGTCACGTATTATAATTTTTTTTTTGTATTTTGAATATTATAAACTAAATGTAATATTATGTTGATCTGTTGGATATTTGTTGTAAGGAACTTCATTTTTACTTTGAATGAGAAGTGAATTTTTATACTTATATTCTCTATTATTTACCTATTTTTAAAATAAGTATGTGGTGTAGAAATAATGTTCTCGGTCCTTTATAAAAAGGGGTCGTGACATTTTTAGTGGTATCAGAGCATGGTCTAGGTAAACCTACGGGGTGAGGTTGTTAGGCGTCAGTTGTGCATATTAAACATGTGAGTTTTATTGTGAATCATATATCATGATTTCTATTCATCAAGTTGTGAGGGAACGAGCTTGATCACCTCGATTCTCAGACATGATTGATGTAGGAAACTTGGTATATGATACTTGGGTGAGCTATAGGTGAGTCGTACTGTATGAATAAGAGACTGTTAAGCTAAGCTGTAAATGATTGCTGAAATGAGTGTGTTTGCTATGCTATGTGAATGTTGATATGTTGTTATGCTGAGTACTAAATTGATTAAATTTTTATGATATACTAAATATGAATATATCACTGTAAGCTGAATCTGTGAATATAGCTATGTGGTGGTATTGCTGAATGTGTTAAACGTTAGTAATTTTAAGCTAGTCTATATATTAGGATGGCTAGACCAAGAAGGTCCGCTGCAAATCCTCCTCCCGCTGATGTGAACCAAATGGCTCATGCCATGGAGGCCATGGCGACCCATCGTTAGGCGAGTCTAGATATGATTCAGCGACGACAAGCCGCAAATCAAGCCGGCTGCTGCGGCACGGGCAGCAGCGACTCGCCTCAGTGCACCTCTTCTGAATACCATGGGTTGTCGAGTTCGTAAAGAATGATCCTCCTCAATTCACGGGAGTGGATGGACCAGATCTTCGAACTCGGATCGGGAGATTGAGAAGATCTTCCTAACCATGGGTTGCGCCGAGGAGAGAAAGGTGATATATGCTACGTATATGCAGATAGGGGATGCGAGAGATGTGGTGGCACGGAGCTCGTACTATGCTAGAGGCCCGAGGTGAAGTCATTACTTGGGCTGTATTTAGAAGTAGTTTTACGGGAAAGTTTTTCCCTTCTCATGTTCGTGCTGCCAAAGAACGAGAGTTTCTAAACTTGGTGCAAGGAAACTCATCGGTCTATGAGTATGCAATACGAGTTTGAGCGGCTCTACCGATTTTATTCTCACCCGACTTCAGAGGAGTGGAGATGTCGAGGTTTTCGAGACGGCCGAGAACCGACATAAAGAGGATTTTGATCCCACTCGGGATCACGAGTTTCTTGACTTGGTGGATCAAGCCACCATTATAGAGAGTCTCAATGCGGAGGATGTTGGTGGAGTTGGGAAGGCTCCATCTAGTAGAGCCGCTAGCGATTATGGTAATGGAAGTAAGGGCGCTAAGAAGGGCCCTACGGTCGGTCGCTACGCCAACAGCGGTCTCGATCATATCGATCAAGAGGATCGGCGGCATCGGCCCGGTGCCGGTAGGGGACTGCTACTTCTACATTTCAGCCTAGGGGAGCAATTTCTTCTTCTCCTAGAGTCTCGGTGCCACGTATTGTCGGATGTTTTAGGTGTGGTGGACCACACTATCCGAGCCGGTGCCCACAGACCGATGTAAGAGTTTGCTTCTCGTGCCAGCCGGGGGCACCTTGCAAGGGACCGTCCTACGCCTAGTAGGGCAGTTTCGTCTTCGCTAGCGCCTTGCACGCTATTAGGCCTAAAGCAACTAGGGCTCCAACAACAACCAGATCGAGAGCGAGAGGGACGTGTATTCACTACTTACGCATCGAGGCGACCAGCAACGAGATCTTGTTCAAGGAACAGCGGTAGTGGCGGTACTTTTCTTTACGTATTATTTGATTACGGAGCCACACACTCTTTTATTGCGGACAATTGTGTGAGAAACTTAGGATTACCGGTGGGCGATCTAGGATGTGACTTAGTAGTATCGACACCTACTTTAAGTTCAATTAAGACTTCGACGGTTTGTGTTAGGTGTCCCATAGCAATTGAGGGACGAAGATACAAAGTAAATCTTATTTGTATCCCGATGTCGTGGTTAGATGTAATCCTGGGTATGGATTGGCTAACCGCTAATCGTGTGCTAATTGATTGTGGCGGAGGTGTTTAATCTTTCCCGAGCAGCAAGATTGTGTAGAATTGATTTCTACTCGCCAAGTAGAAACATCCTTAGGCGAGGGAGTATCTTGTTTTGTTTTATTGGGAGTTATGAATGCGAAGTGGAGCAAAGCCTTCTACCAATACCAGTAGTACGAGAATTCCACGAGATTTTTCCAGAGGATATTCCTGGAATACCTCCACGTAGAGAGGTAGAGTTTGCTATAGATTTGATTCCTGGAGCCGAGCCGGTGTACGTAGTACCGTATAGAATGGCGCCAAAAGAGTTAATTGAGCTTAAGGAGCAGATCGAGGATCTAATGCGTAAACAGATGATTAGACCAAGTGTATCGCCTTGGGGAGCCCCGATTCTCTTGGTGAAAAAGAAAGACGGAAGTTCTAGATTATGTGTGGATTATCGCAAGTTGAATAAGTTGACAATTAAGAACAAGTACCCATTGCCGCGAATCGATGATTTGATGGACCAGGTGAGAGGTGCTAAGGTATTCTCTAAAATTGATTTGAAGTCCGGGTACCATCGATTCGAGTGAAGGATGAAGATATTCCTAAGACTGCTTTTCGCACTAGATATGGTCATTATGAGTATATAGTGATGCCTTTTGGAGTTACAAATGCTCCAGTGTGTTTATGGACTACATGAATCGGATCTTTAGACCTTTTACGGATCGATTTGTGGTAGTCTTTATTGATGATATTTTAATTTATTCTAGTTCGTCGGAGGAACATGAAGAGCATTTGAGAACTGTACTTAATGTTTTAAGGGAAAAACAGTTGTATGCTAAACTGTCTAAGTGTGAGTTTTGGCTAGAGGAAGTGAAGTTCCTTGGTCATGTTATTTCAGCTAAAGGAATTGCAGTTGATCCTTCCAAAGTTGAAGCGGTGTTGCGGTGGGAAAGGCCGAAGACAGCCTCGAGAGATTCGTAGTTTTGTGGGCCTAGCAGGTTACTACCGGAGATTTATAGAGAGATTCGCGAAGATAGCTGCACCATTAACACGGTTAACTCGCCGTGATCAACCCTTTGTGTGGATCGAGGAATGTGAGCAAAGCTTTAATGAGTTAAAACAGAGACTAACTTCTTCGCCGGTGTTGATTCTCCCTGATACTAGTCGACCGTTTGAGGTGTACTGTGATGCTTCTCATCAGGGATTGGGATGTGTGTTGATGTAAGATAAGAGAGTGGTAGCTTATGCATCTCGTCAATTACGAACTCATGAGCGAAATTACCCGATTCATGACCTTGAGTTAGCTGCTGTAGTCTTTGCTCTGAAGGTGTGGCGACACTATCTTTATGGAGCTCAGTTTGATGTATATAGTGATCATAAGAGTCTGAAGTATTTATTTGATCAGCGAGAGTTAAATATGAGGCAGAGACGTTGGGTGGAATTCCTTAAGGATTATGATTTTCAGCTCCAATACCATCCAGGAAAAGTTAACGTGGTGGCCGATGCATTAAGTAGGAATGTGGTTCAGGCATTCTCCCTAAGAGTCAGTGAAACCCTTTTGGTAGAACAATTCCGAGACCTGAACATACATGTGGACTTATTACCCGAAAAGATTAGTTGTAGCCAAATTATGGTGACTAATAATTTCTTACAGGAAATTAAAGATAAACAATTGTGGGATCCAATGTTATGTCGGATTGTATTTCTCTTAGGGACAGATAAGACAAAGGGTTTCAGTAAAGGTGTTGATGGTATTATCAGATGTCAAGGTCGAGTTTGTGTCCCTAGAGATACTGAATTAAAGAGAGCAATTCTAGAAGAAGGACATAAGGGTAGTCTCAACATTCATCCTGGTGTTACCAAGATGTATCAAGATTTAAAGCAGATGTTTTGGTGGCCAGGCATGAAGCGAGAGATAGCTGAGTTTGTTAAAGCCTGCTTGACTTGTCAAAAGGCAAAAGCGGAGCACCAAAGCCCTCCAGGAGAGTTACAAACGATGGAAATTCCAGAGTGGAAGTGGGACCATGTGACTATAGACTTTGTGTCCCATCTACCTAGAACAGTTAGGAATCATGATGCAGTGTGGGTCATAGTTGATAGGCTAACCAAGAGTGCACATTTCTTGCCAATTAACATGACCTTTAGCTTGGAGAAATTAGCAGAATTGTACATTAGAGAGATTGTCAGGTTGCATGGAGTACCTTCTAGTATTATCTCTGATAGGGATCCTCGATTCACTTCCCAGTTTTGGCAGAGTTTCCAAGAATCTATGGGCACACAGTTGAGGTTGAGTTCTGCATACCATCCGCAAACAGATGGTCAATCTAAGCGTACTATTCAAACCTTAGAAGACTTATTGTGGACTTGCATTGTAGAACAGAGGAGTAATTGGGAGGATATGCTTCCTTTGGTAGAATTCACTTATAATAATAGCTATCATTCGAGTATAGATATGGCACCATTTGAAGCTCTATATGGTAGAAGATGTAGAACCCCTATCTGTTGGTTCCAAGATGGAGTACATTTGATGGTTGGACCTGAAATGCTGCAAGAAACTAAGGAGAAAGTTGAACTTATTAGAGAAAAGCTAAGAGCTACCCAAAGTCGACAGAAATCTTATGCTGACCGACGCAGAAGATCCCTAGAATTTGAGGTTGGTGATCATGTATTCTTAAGAGTATCACGCACTACAGGTGTAGGGCGAGCCTTAAGAGCCAAGAAGTTAACACCTAAGTTCATAGGACCGTATCGGATATTACATCGTCGAGGACCGGTAGCCTATGAATTAGCGTTACCACCTCGGTTGTCCGGAATACATAATGTTTTCCATGTGTCGCATTAAAGAAGTATGTTCCAGATTTGTCTCATGTAATTGAGCCGATGTTGTGGAGTTACGAGATGACTTGTCTGTGGAGGTCCCAGTGCTCGTATCGAGGAAACTAGAGTTAAGAAACTTAGAGGTAAGTCTATTCGGTTAGTAAAGGTTGTTTGGGACCAAATAACGGTGATGCCACATGGGAGTTAGAAGAAAGAATGAGAGAGTTGTACCCTCATCTTTTCTTTGGGGAATGAAATTTTCGAGGACGAAAATTTATTTTCGGGGGGAGAATTGTCAGGCTTCTAATTTATTATTGAGTAATCTATAATATTTTATACTTGTTCAATGTTAATTGAAGGATTATTTGATATTGGAATATATTTAGATGGAGTTTGAAATTATTATAAAAAAAAAAAAAAAAAAAAAAAAAAAGTGAACGATCAGAGTATGAACGAGTGCAATGAACGATGCAGTATGAACAGTGCAATGAACAGTGCAACCGCGTATGTACAGTACAATGAACAGTGCAACCGCGTATGAACAGTGCAATGAACAGTGCAAACCGCGTACAAACCGTGTATGAACAGTACAAACCGCGTATGTACAGTGACAGCTGACGTCATCGGTGACGTCACAGTGTACAGTACAAACCGCGTATGAACAGTGATAACCGCGTATGTACAGTGCGTGCACAGTGTTTTCCGGCATGAATAGTGCCCTGAACAGTATTTTCCGGTATGAACAGTAAGGCGGTGAACAGTGTTTTCCGGCGGTGAACAGTAAATTTCGGCGTGAACAGTAAATTTCGAAAATTTTCTATAAAAAGGGGGCTTCACACGAAATTTTCATTTCTTCACCTCTATCCAAGGTTTTCAAAGGTTCTAAGGCCGAAAACCACCATTTCTCTCATACTAAACCTTCCTAAACTTAGATTTCTCGCCAGATCTGAGATTCTACATCTATTCTGAAGTATTGGAAGTAAGTTTCTTTAAGTTTGAAGCTAGATTTACCGTTCGTTTCTCTTCTCCTTCTCTTTCTTATAGAAATTCATGGTGTTCTTAGGAGAAACTCCGTTCTAAAGCTGAATCTTCGGTGAATTTTTGTTATAATCAAGTAATATTCGGTAGATCTAGTGTGAATCATCTTTCTGAGGTAAGGGGAGTTTACTTTAACCTATGAACTATGTTTTGAACGGTTTAATATGCTATTTCAAGATATTTTGATATGATTTTGTTAGATCTATTGAATAAAAGCTATTTTCTAAGTCAGAATCGTTGTTAATTAGTTTAAAATGCTGAGATTTTGGCTGATCTATTATAAACTTGCCGTAGTTGAGCTGTTAAAATAATTTTGGAGGCGTGCATCATGCTGAGATATATGTTGTGCATCATTATAGAGCCGAGTTACATGTTTAGGTGGGTAGACATGTAACGGTAAGTTCATCTTGAGAAATTTCTTGTCTTTGTCTTTGTCTGGATCAGATACCGGAATGGGTCGCTCCCGACCGGCTCGGTTCCTTCTGGATTAATTAGGCTGTGAAACCAGTTGGAAACCGTTTTCATGCTGTGCATTAGATGGGCTGGAAATGCATGGGGTTATTGCTGTGAGAAATATTTTGCTCTATATATATATAATTTTATTTCATGTTTGGTAAGCTCACCCTTGCATTTCTTTCTATGTCGTTGTGTGCGTGTGTACTGCGATGATCGTACGGTGGTACGTGAGCAGATGTATCAGGTGTTGCATCTACTTCACAGGCTGAGGGGCCAGTGAAGAAAAGTTAGAAGCTGGAGTTGAGTAATAATGCATTAGAGTCCTTTTTCTTTATATATGAGACCTCATGTCGTATTATAATTTTTTTTTTGTATTTTGAATATTATAAACTAAATGTAATATTATGTTGATCTGTTGGATATTTGTTGTAAGGAACTTCATTTTTACTTTGAATGAGAAGTGAATTTTTATACTTATATTCTCTATTATTTACCTATTTTTAAAATAAGTATGTGGTGTAGAAATAATGTTCTCGGTCCTTTATAAAAAGGGGTCGTGACACAGTTCAAATAATATGCTTTATAAATTAACATTAATTTCTATGCAATGCATGAATGCACTTTGGTTGATTTGCTTTAGTCAAAATCACAGTTATATTCATCATGATAACAAACTACGAAATTTTTTTTTTTAGAAGTAATACATTTCATAATACATTATATCATTTCAATCTATAATCTCTCATCTCCAAATTATATATCATGGATGTAGGGCTTTTTTTTTTTTTAAATGTGACAAATTTAAAAATAATTTTTTTAAATAGGATAATTGAAAAACATATTCCCTGTCTAGAATAAAATTTATCATGTCACTTAGAATATCACACTTACACAATGTGATACTGGATTAAAAATAAATAAATATAATTTCTGACAAGAAAGATACTAAATTTGTTTGGATACGTCACATATTAAGCATGCTTTGTAACTTGCAAAGACTATAGTTAATAAATTTAAAATTTAATATCATGTGTCACAATTTTAACTAATGTAGTATCTAATGGAAAAAATATTTGTGTTGACTCCAATAAAGATAATGTTAGCTACAATTATAATACGTGAATAAATATGCATTTCACTATTTTTTTTTTCACCTTCCTCCTCCTTACCATGGAAAACTCCTACCGCCTTAGCCCTTTACACACTCCCTCCTTATGCCATTGTTATTGATTTTTTATTCAAATTTGAAAGTTATTTTCAATAATTTAAAAGTTGTGTAATTTTTTTTATAAAAATTATTATTTTGTTATATTTTGAATAACTACTTATTTTTCAAGTGGTGAGATAAAAATTGCATTCCAGCATTGCCTAATCTTCAATCGTGTAATGCTAAAAGGTTATATATATATATATATATATATATATATATATATATATATATATATAATCCTTTGTAAGCTTTCTCTCTTCTCCCTCTCAGCTAGTTCTGTTTAGATTACCGTCTTCCAACTTTCTTCTCTTTTCCCTCTATTAGATCTGTGTTAGTTTTACTGTTGTTCTAGTTTCTTATGTTTTAAATTAACGTATTTACATTATGCACTTTACATTTCTGCATTACATTTAGTAGTCTTACTACTGCCTACTTTCCTTTCAGTCTTTACTTTTCTTCCTTGATCCACTTCGAGTTCTTTGGTTATTAGATCCTAATGGGGAAGTAGGAATATATGTGTGGATCTTATATAACTGTGTTTATTTGGATCTGAAATTTTAATTTATAATGTACAATCTTTATTTTTAATGAAATAACATTACTGAAAGTACAACAGTTCTTTGTTCTTTTGAATAGAGCTGTAACAATAAGTCCTGTGTGTGTTGAGGGTAGTAAGGCTAATTTGATGATGTTGTATTCAAAAGAAAAGAAAGAACACAAGGGTGATGAACCAGAGGTTTTAATTTTATGATGTCAAAACTCCTCTGCTCCTTCTCTCGTATCTCTCTTCGCTCCGGTTCTAGTTCATCCTCCTCCTCTCCAACTAAAAACCTACTCTTCAATGATCAAGAGAAACAATCTCCTAAGATCACTCCAAAACATAACCGCTTCAACGAAGAAGTTCATTTCGAAGAGATCAATCAAAGTATGGATGACTGGACTATTCCAGAAATCTCTCAAGATACATTATATGTGCCTAAAGAACAAACCAAAAGAAACAATTCTGATTACGTTATCAAGACTGTTGAAAATAACATTCCTTAGGACAAGATATAGATGTCGTTGAACACCACAGAAAATATAAGTTTCTTCTTATAGAGTGTGTCCAGTTAGCAATCAAACCTTTGATAGACATAGGTATAGATGTCATTGTCTTAATGTGTCTTAGGGATGTTAGATACAATAGAAACCAGTCTCAGCCAAGGTCCGATTTATTTCAACTATTACCCAAATAAGACAGTGAGTCTTATGGATAGAAATATTCTAGACTCTTTGTTTCTTAACATTCACTTTCATGGTTTAGACATGAAAGAGGGATCCATTCCTCCAGCCTTAATCTATAGGATTCAGTACAAAGTTATGAATTATTGTACTTCTAAAGTCCTCCTTAAACTTCAGAAAGGTGAGACTACTTTGTTTATCACTGATATGACAAAGTCTAATATCACTTTACCTAGGATTATCAAATGGGATGAGGTTACTCTCCTAGAGAAGTAGGTTATGGACAAGGCTAATGTCCCCTTAATGAGTCTTATGATATTGTCTCATAAGTTTGTCATAGATAAGGAAACCCTTAGAAAAAATTTCTATTATAAGGATTGGAAACCTCAGAGAGAGTGGGTTTTCCAGAATTATAAAAGTAGTAATAGATCTTACATCCATGAGAAATTTTACAAATTTTTCAAAAAAGTTAAACAAAACATTCCATTTTTTGATTAGTTTCATGCTTATACCATCAAGAACAATCTAGATTATCTTTGGCAAGTTGATGTTATTAGTAATTCATATGCTAACATCATTTCTTGGCAAATCAAAGATGGACAAATAGTTCAGAGTGAACTGCCTCCAACAACCCAGTATCAATTGCCCAAATTTAAAGACAATTGTGGTAATCCAGTAATGGCAACGCCACTTAAAACCAAAAATCCTAATGAGTCCATCACTCCCAGTGATATCCAAGGCTTTATGGAATAGGCCAACTATACTAACAAATATCTTCAGGTTTTAGGAGGTAAGATATCTACTACTCCTGTCAAACAAAAAGAAGAAGAAACACCTTCCTCTTCTTCCCAGATTCAATTAGAAAAATCCCTATTCAAACCATTTAAGATTAGTGGCAAAGTCAAACAAAAAATCTTAGAGCTTAGGCAGAAAGAAAAATCTAAAGCATTAGAAGATAATAAGAATGAGTTGTTTAGTAAAATTATTAGTATGCTTACAACCATTCCTGATACACCTCAAACTTCTGAAGAGTCTAGTGTCAGACCAAAAACTAGGTCTCTTTTTAAAACTGTCAATGTCATTTCCAAAGTTGATTTAGAATAATTTTCTAAAACAAATTATGTTTTAGAAGTTAATCTAGTAATTACAAAAAGTAAAAACTGGAATTCCTCCTCTAAGCTTTATTATAATAGAGCTACTGCTTTTAATCTTGTTTTAGAAATAAACAACAAGCATAGGTTCCAAAATTTTAATGTCAATAACATCTATGAATGAAACATAGATGGCAAGTCAGAGTATAATATTTTTACTACTCTGCAACATATGTCTATGGTAACCACTACTTACCTACCCAATCATGATTATTTTGAGGACACTATTGTCCATATTCTTGTTACAGGATTTTCTAGTCAACTTAAAGGATAGTGGGATAACTATCTCACTGAAACTGATAGAGAAATAATTCTCTCTTAGTAAAAATTGATTCCAAGGGAAAAGCTATTGTAGACAATGATGAGCAACTCCCAGATATCGTGTATACTCTTTTGTATACTATATCTCAACATTTCTTAAGAGATTCATCCTTATGGAGAGATAGATCTGCTGAGTTATTATCCAATCTTAAGTGTAGAACTTTAGATGATTATAGATGGTATAAAGATACCTTCTTGTCTAGAGTCTATACTAGAGCAGATAGTCAGCAACCTTTTTGGAAAGAAAAATTCTTAGCTGGTCTTTCTAAATTTTTCAGAGATCTTGTTAGAAGTAAACTCCAAAGTCAATCTGTCAATGGAGAAATTTCTTATGACAATCTTAGATATGGATAACTTAATACAGTTATTACTAGAATAGCTCTGAAAATTTGTCAAGAGAATACGATTCAGAGACAATTAGCCAAAGAGAGGGCCATGAACAAGAAAGATTTAGGATATTTTTGTGAAAAATTTGGCCTACCTCCTTGCTCATCCAAAAAAAAAAAAAAATACTCCAAGAAGGATGTTGCTAAAACTAAAAAGAAACCTTGTAAAAAGAAGTATAATAGAAAACTCTCTAAGAAACCTAAGGAAGATGTCATCCCCAAAAATGTTTCTAAAAAACCCAGGACAGGGGTAACCTGTTACAAATGTGGCAAACCCAGCCATATTAATAAATACTGTATACTTAAGAAAAAAATTAGCAATCTTAACCTTGATCCTTCCATAGAGGATCAGATTAATAATCTTCTTATTGAATCTTCTTAAGAAGATTTTGGGAAAGAATCCAGTGAGGATATCAATCAAATCCAGTAGGATGATCAAATTTTCTCTTCTGATAGTGATGAAACTCCAGAAATCAATATTTTAATAAAAGAACAAGATCTTCTTTTTGAAGTTATCAATTCTATTTCTGATCCCTTAGAACGAAAAACTTTCTTAATAAATTTAAAGATGTTTTAGAAATTAAGCAAAAGCCAAAAGAACTTTTTACAACAAATAAATTTGATGTAACTAGTATTTTCAAAAGATTAAAAAATAATTCTAGTATAAAACTAACCACTATCCAAGATCTTAAGATTGAGATCAACAATCTCAAAAAGGAGATTCAAGAAATCAAAGAACAACAACAAATTTATCAAGTTGTTATTTCAGAACTTGTCGATGATGATAATGAATCTGAAGTTGCGAAAGAACAACTTTTTGAGAAGAATGATTCTAAAAAAGATAATATTGATAACACAGAAGAAATTTTCATGAATTTGATCAACAAGGTCAAAATTCAAAAGTTCTATATAAATATCAAAATCATTATTGATGATTTTGTTCTTGATACTTTAGCACCTTTTGATACAGGTGCAGATTCAAACTGTATTTTAGAATGATTAATTCCTACCAAATATTTTCAAAAAACTTCTGAAAAACTCAGCACTGTGAGTGGTTCAAAACTTAAGATTAATTACAAATTATCTAAAGCTATTATTGAAAATCAAGGTTTTAAGGTAAAGACAAAGTTTCTCCTTGTTACGAATTTGAAAAATGAAGTAATTTTGGGAACACCTTTTATAAAAGATCTCTTCCCGCTTCAGATTTCAAAAGAAGGAATTATAACTTATCATTTAGGTAAGCAAATAACTTTCAAATTTTCTAATAAAATTTCTACCAGGAATATCAATATTATTCAGAATAAAATCAATCAAGTTAATTTTCTGAAAGAAGAAGTTTCTTTGCTAATATTGATAATCAACTGAAGAATCCATCACTTTACAAAATAATTCAATCTCTTTTAGAATCCATTTAATCCTCCATATGATTTGATCTTCCCAATGCATTTTGGAATAGGAAGAACATATAGGTAATCTCCCTTCTGAAGCAAACTTCAAAGAAAGTCAGATTTCTACCAAGGTGAGACCTATTCAAATGAATGAGGAACTCCTACAATATTGTCAAAAAGAGATCTAAGATCTTTTAGACCAAAAACTTATCAGAAAAAGTAAAAGTCCATGGTCTTGTTCTGCATTTTATGTCAACAAACAAGCAAAATTAGAAAGAGGTACACCCAGGTTAGTTATCAACTACAAACCTTTTAACCAAGCTCTTCAGTGAATTAGGTATCCTATTCCTAATAAGAAAGATCTTCTTAACAAACTCAATTATGTTAAGATTTTCTTCAAATTTGATATAAAATTTGGATTTTAGCAAATCTAAATCAGTGAATAAGATAGGTATAAAACTTCCACTGTCCCCTTTGGACAATATGAATGGAACGCAATGCCTTTTGGTCTTAAAAATACCACTTCTGAATTTCAGAAAATTATGAATGATATTTTCAATCCTTACTCCAAATTTGTCATTGTCTACTTTGATGATGTCTTAATTTTTTCTAATACCATTGATTAGCATTTTAAACACATAAATATTTTCATTAATGTTGTCAAACAGAATGGTCTTGCAGTTTTAAAGACCAACATCAATCTTTTCCAAACCAATATTAGGTTCCTTGGTCATAATATTCATCAAGGAACTATTATTCCAATTAGTATATCCATTGAATTTGCTAACAAATTTCTAGATAGAATCCTCTGCCTCAAGCCTTCAAAATTGTTAAAACTAATGCCTCTGACATACGTTATGGTGGCATTCTCAAACAAAGAGTCGACTCCCATAAGCATATTATTGCATATACATCAAAATATTGGAATTCTGCACAACAAAATTATTCAACTATTAAAAAAAAAGTTTTAGCAATTGTTTTATGTGTATAAAAATTTCAATTTGATTTATTATACCAAAAATTTTTAATTAGAGTAGATTGTAAATCTACCAAAGAAATTTTTCAAAAAGATGTAAAAAAACCTTGCCTCTAAACAATTTTTTGCAAGATGGCAAACAATTTTCTTTGTTTTTTATTTTGAAATTGAATATCTCAAAGTAACTTCAAATTTTCTCCCTAACTATCTTACCTATGAATTTTTACAGGACAAGTAAAATGTCTAGAAAAGTAACTACCCCTTCTATGAGAGGATCGTCTCATAAAGGAAGAGTCAGGCTTACCCTGACCCTTAACAAAGAAAAATCTAAGTCTGTCTCGGCCGACCCCCTAATCAAATTCCTCAGAGTCATCTACTCTGACTGGATCATCGACCCAGAAAGCTATCCAAATTGTTGAGTCAGCTACTCAGCAATTTGGAATTCCTAAAATAGAATCTTCCAAAAAGGTTTATTCCTCCCAATCCTAAATAGCAAGATAAACTAAAGCAAACCATGCTTTCCCATTAGCAATCTTCTAGTTGTCCAACAAGGAAGCTTGAGTAGTTTACCAAATAAATCATGGACATATATTGCCTCTAAAGAAGACATGAAAATAGATTTAGCAAGCCTAAACACTATAATCTAGTCCTACAATCAAACCCCAAAATAATCAGTCTTCCCGGAGAGTCTAGCAAAACTATTATTCTCTCTAAAAACAAACAAAAAACCCAAAACACCAACCATTATATGGCCAAAGAAAAATTTTCTTCAATTGTTCAAATGGAGCCCAAATTTGGGGATAAAAACCCCCTACAAGGCCATATCCAAAGTTTTTTTCCCTGATTTTCATTTTAGACCTTATGCTTTAAATAAAACTAAACAATTTTATGAGTTCATCTTAGTAGATTCAGATTTTGTTACCATTAAACATTACAAAGATAAAAAAGATCCATCTATCATCACCCATTCAACAGTTTAGATCCTCAAAGTCTTAACTCCAAAGAATTTTGGGAAAAATTTAAACTCTTATAAAAAAATTTCTCAACCTTTTGACCCAACAGGTTATAACTATTGGGATTACATTGATGCCTGGACAAGAGTTTTCTGGTTTCAAAACAAACTCAATCGATACTCCTGGTTGATTTATTTCAAGAAAACTCAAGACTTTGGCAAGAACTTTGAGTTTTCAAATTGGTTTCTCAAATGGTGGGATTTCTTTGGACTCATTAAAGCAATTTTCCCTTCTCTAATTAAAGAAGGATTTGAATTATTCAAGAATAGATATGCTTCTTATTCAAGGATAGGTGAGGATCTCAAATATTTTTCTACCTTTGCTTTAGCCTGGGTATTCTCAAGGCAATACAGATATAGCAAGACAGAAAATGATAAGATTCTCCCCATGATTCATAGCTATTCCTTTGTAAAATGGTGGAATCAATTCCATGCTGACCATGCTGGACATCCAGAAGTTAATAAATTCTTCGGAACCAATCCTGAATTTTTTAAGCTTACTGATCCAGCAACCTTCCAATTTCTTAATAAAAAAGCTCGAATTGCGGCCTTCTTATCAGGATATGATTCAAAAGAAAAATTACAAGATAATCTAAAAGACATCCTACTTCTTCTTTAGAAATAAGATGAAGCAGAAACATCTTCAAAGAAAGAATCCCAAGATAAAAAAGACTTTTATCAAAATAAATATGATTATTTTGGAATAGACATACAAGAATTATAACTTGTACTGTAACTAATAGTTCTAGTAATCAACTGGAACTATAGAAACAGTATTTTTATTCTCTTTATAAGGAGTTATCATCCATGTTGTGAAGCACTTTTTTATTTAGTCACTCAAGAGAGTTTTAGAAAGAGAAGCTCTAAGAGATAAAATCCTTTGTAAGCTATTTTTTCAAAGTTTTAATAAAATCTTGTTTCTGTATATTTTTCTCTCTTCTTTCTCTCAGCTGGTTCTGTTCGGATTACTGTCATCCAGCTTTCTTCCCTTCTCCCTCTACTAGATCAATATTGATTCTACCGCTGTTCTAATTTCTTATGTTTTAAATTCACTTATTTACATTCTACACTTTACATTTCTTCATTACATTTAGTAGTCCTGTTACTACCTACTTTCCTTTTAGTTTTTACTTTTCTTCCTTGATCCACTTTTGATCCACCATAATCTAGTATAGATATAGCAAGACAGAAGATGATGACATTCTTTCTATGATTCACAGACATGCTTTTGTGAAATGATGGAATCAATTTAACGCAAATCATGCAGGACCTCAAGGAGTTAATGAATTCTTTGGAAATAATCCAAAGCTATTAAAACTTGCTGATCCAGCTACATTTCAATTCCTAAATCAAAAATCCAAGATTACTGCCTTCTTATCAGGCTGTGATTCCAAAGAAAGATGAAGAAAAATTTGAAAGTTCTTCTTCTTCTTAATCAAGATGAAGCTGAATCTTCTACAAATCATGATTCCAAAATAAACGTTGACGACATCTATCAAAATGAAACAGTATTAAAATTGCTTCGGAATAGACATACAAGAACCTTGACTTGTACTGTAGTTAATAGTTCCAGTAATCAACCGAAACTGTAGAAACAGTATTTAATTTTCCTATATAAGGAGTCCTTGACCATGTTGTGAGGCACCCTTTCATTTAGCAATTTTTAGAGAGATACTTGAGAGAGAAGTGCTTTGAAACAAGCTCTTTGTAAGCTCTTTTCTTCAATTTTAATAAAATCTTGTTTTGTATAAATTTTCTCTCTTCTCCCTTTTACTTGTTCTGTTCGGCTTTGCCATCGTCCAGTATTCTTCTCTTCTCCCTCTACTAGATCTGTGCTGATTCTACCGCCGTTCTAGTTTCTTATGTTTTAAATTTATATATTTATATTCTGTATTTTATATTTTTGCATTTCATTTAGTAGTCCTGCTACTGCCTACTTACCTTTTAGTCTTTACATTATATATATATATATATATATATATATATATATATATATATATATATATATATATATAAGAAATGATCTTCTTATACTAGTAAAGTAATAAATTATAACCCATTAGATGTAAGTAAAATAAAAGTCTCGAGATCAAGTGTAAGAATATTTATACTTACACCGATGTGAAAAGATCGTGCCCTTATTTATATATATATATATATATATATATATATATATATATATATATATATATATATATATATATATATATATATATATATAGGGATTTTTATCCCAGAACTCTGGTTCCATTTGGATAACAAAAGAAAATTTTTCTTTTGTCATATAATGAGAGGTGTTGGTCTAGGTTTTGATTTTTGATAATTTGTTTCAGTTGAGATTGGATAATAGCTTTGCTGAACTCTCCTGAACAACTAATAGTTTTCTGAGATTGGTTTAAGGATTTGACAATAGTGTTTAGCTTGCTAAATCTATCTCTATTTCTTCTTCAGAGGCAATATCTGCCCAAGATATTTTTGATAATTGGTTTAGACTTCTTTGTTGGATGGCTAAAAGTGTACCAATTGGTAAGGCATAATCTGCCTTAGTTTGTTTAGTAGTTTTTGATTGGGATGAAGAATAATTGGCCTTGTTAGATGATTCTTTTTTAAGAATCACAGAGTGTTGAGTAGATGACTTAACTATCTGGATTGCTTTATGAGTGAATGACTAGTCGGAGTGGATAACTCTACAAGGTTTAGATATCTCTTCTAGAATCCCTAGAATTGTTTATCAAACTTCTGATAAAGAAGATAAAAAACAGAGTATCCAATTTTTAACTTATTCCTCCCTTAATGAGTCTTATGATATTGTCCTATAAGTTTATTATAGATAAAAAAATCCCTTAGAAAAGATTTCTATTCTAAAGATTGGAAACCTCAAAGAGAATGATTTTTCCAGAATTACAAAGGTAATAATAGATCAGACATCCAAGAGAAATTTTATAAATTTATTGACAAAGTTGAGCAAAATATTCCTTTCTTTGATTGGTTTCATGCCTATACCATTCAAAACAATTTAGATTATCCTTGGTATGAAGATATTATTAGTACCTTTCTACTAATGTCATTTCTTGGCAGATCAAAGATGGACAAATTTTTCAAAGTAATCTACCTCCTTCAACCCAATTCCAGTTACCTAAATTAAAAGACAATAGTGGCAATCTTATAATGGCAATGCCATTCAAGACCAAGAACACCGGTGAATCTATCACTTCTAGTGATATTCAAGGCCTTATGGAACAAGCTAATTATACCAATAAGTATCTTCAAGTCTTAGGAGATAAGACCCCTGCTAGAAATCCAAAAGAAGAAGAAACATCCTCTTCTACTCCTCTTGAGAAACCTCTTTTCAAACCTTTTAAGATTAGTGTCAAAGCTAAACAGAAAATCTTAAAACTTAGGCAAAAAGAAAAATCGAAAGTCTTAGAAGAAAACCGGAACGAACTGCTTAGTAAAATTACTAGCATGTTATAATTGTCGCTGACATCCCTTAAACTTCTAAAAAGTCTAATGCCAGACCAAAAATTAGGTCTCTCTCTAAGACTGTCAATGCTCATTTAGAACAATTTTCTGAAACAGATTTTATCTTAAATATCAATCCAGTAAATACAAATAATAAGAATTGCAAAAATTTAAAACATTAGAAACTAGAACGACGGTAGAACCAGCACAGATCTAGTGGAGGGAGAAGAGAAGAAAGCTGGATGACTATAATATGAATAAAACCAGCTAAGAGGGAGAAGAGAAAAACTTGTACGGAAACAAGATTTTATTAAAACTAAAAGAAAATTATACAGAAACAATGTTTTGAAGCATATGCAATGATATACTCACGAGAGTTGACTCTTTGTTTGAGAATGTCACTATAACTGATATCAAATGCATCAATTTCGACAATTTTGAAAGCATGAGAATTGGGAAGATAAAGGCACTTTATTTCTTTTATCTTGATTTTAATTTTCATAACGATATCATGTAAAGGCTTAATAATATTGTTAATATGAGGAATAAAATCACCTACATACCTAAGACATCTTAATATATATATATATATATATGATAATTATAATTTTTTAAAAGTTAAATTTATTGTTATAACTATGCTTGTTAAATTTAGACTAATTTAAATAATAATTGTTTATAAATTAAATAAATATAGAAAATATTTGGCTCACTTGATTTTGTAACATTTTATTGTTATTAGTTATATGTTAATTATTAAGTATTTGAATTTATTTAATTTATTTAATTTATTACAATTTCATTTAAATATTAATTAATAGAAAATATCATTACAATTTTGCAAGTAATTTTTTTATTTGTTATTAGTTATATGTTAATTTTTATATAGTTCAAATTTATTTTTTAATGTTTCTTTTAAATATAGTGAATATAAAAATTTGAAAAGCTTAAATAAATTTCATATTTTTTTATTATTTGAATGTTAGCTATTAGTTAGTATATACTATTAACGATTAGGAAGTTTAAATAATTAACTTGAAGAAAATGGAATTTTTTTATTAGGTAAGTGAAATTAATTATTATAATATTAAATTGTTTAGTTTATTTATTAAATGAGTAATTTTGAATTTATAAAAGTTTTAACTGACATGATTTATTTTAGTAATGAATGTTTAATTTAATTATTAATAAATAGAGTTTATAATTTTTGAAATATATAATTTTAAATATTGATAATCTTTTATTAGTTAAATGTTAATTTTTAGTAAATGTACAATTTTAATGATTCAAAGCTTAAATAATTCTTATAATTGATAAATTGGTAAAATGTTAATTATTAGGTAACGTAATTTAAAATAGTTAATGATTAATATTTCACCAAAATATTAATTTGTTATTAGTTAAATATTAGACGTAAGAATTGTTTCTGCTAATAATTTTATTAATGTTTTATTTAATATATTAATTGCTAGTAGTTATAAATTTATATTTATTTAAACTTTGAATTTATTCTCATTTGTCATAATTTTATTCAGATGATGTTATCTTTTTCATGACATGGGATCATATATCTTGAATAGAAGATAGTTCATTGTTGCGTTTTCAATTTATTCATATATTAGAGTATATATGGGATGAGTGAGATCAACAAATTTTGAAAGTGAAGAAGAGTCAATTCATGTTTGCTAGCATGGAGGATGTTTATAATTGGACAAATTTTCAATTGATCGACATCTTATTGCATCTTTATTGAAAATATGAAATTAGAGACATATATTTCACATGCCACCTAAAGAGTATACTATTATTATTCAAGACATCGCTATTCAGATTAATTTTGATATTGATGAAAGACCAATCATTGCACATAAAGGAGGTGATTGAGCACAAATTGTGAAAGATTTGCTTTGTATTATACCACCTATTCAGACATTTGTCAAAAATAGCTTGAAGCTGAGTTAGTTTGACTAACACTTCACACATGTTGACAGTCACTAAATAGAGTTACAATAGTTTTTTGTTTCGCCTTCCATGTTTTTTTTTTGTATGAAATTGTATATCAAAATTGATTGTTAGTCCTTTCTTGAATGAATGAAATTGGCACAAGTAGTTCTTGTATCATCATACATACATGTAATATAAGAATTGTGTGAGAACATTAATCATTAATTGTTGTCTCGTACTTTAAACATCATTTTATTTGAAAATAGCATACCAATAATGTGTGAGCAAAATTCAACTTGTGGTGATATTAAAAAATTGAAGCATTTATACATTATGTGTACCACCTTATCTCATAATTTTTCACCTGTATTTTTTAGCTAATATGGCTCTCACTCTCCAAAGACATCCATTATTATGATTTTGATTTATCAAAAAAAAAAAAAAATTTGATATCTCCTCATTGTGTAATGTTTTATAGTCATTTTAACATCCTCTTTAGAAACAAAAGTTAGTCAACATATAATGTGTCTCCTTTTATCTATGATTTTGAGTCATGTATATTGAGAAAAATCTTTTATATCATGTATATTCAAAAGTGAATCAAAATCATCCTCCAAATTAATATTAGGAGAACTGTCTAATGAAATTTTACTTCTTCTCGTCATTGTCTTCAAATCCTTCATTGCAATCATTTCATGAAATTAAATTTTCATGATGCAAAGATATGTTTTAAATAAAAAATATGAATAAAAATAATTTGATCCACTAATTTATCTACTTTCACTATGTCCACGCGTCCCCATCACTAACATTACCATGTGATAGAGATATTAATTCTAATAATTGTATTATGATAGAAGAACTGTCACTAAAGACAAGATTTACATGTAACTCAACTATATTTATCTGATTTTATTATTAACATATATTTATCATGTAATGAATGTGTTGTCATCAGATATATCCAAAATTATGTATTGTCCACCACATACATCAACAACAAATTGTAAAATCAATCTCAAAATAGTGTGATTACTAGATAGTTTAAGTTTTGTGTGAATCTATCTTTTAAAAATATCTAAAGTAATCTCACGTTGTATTCTAATCATTTGTTTGGTTTTCTTTAAAAATAACATCCTTATTTCAATAAACAATAATAACAATTTCATTTATCTTGGATTTAGAATAAAAAATCAATAAATAATAATAATAACAATAAATTATAACTTTACATTAATTAAATACTAATATTATATATAAATAAGTCCTAACATGATATATATGAGTCCTAATGACAAAAGAGAAATGAATTTTGTTGGCATGGGGCCTTGGCATTTATATTTTGACGGTTCCTGCAACAAAACCCTAACATGAGGTAGATATTAATTTACTCTTTAATGGGTGGTTTACATTTGTAAGATATGAATGGGAGTTTCTTAGGATTAGTATTAGAACACCTCAAACACTATGTGTGAAGAGAGAATACGGTCCTTTTATTAATTTAATGCAATTTACATTCAGCTGTTTCTTTAATTCATTCTCTCTTATCTCTTTCATCATTCCTCTTCCTGCATGTCAATGTGTCACATATGGTTCTTCTCTCTCTCAAATGCTTGTAAATGTGCTTGCAAATCATTGTTTTCAACCCATTTTTGTTTTCCAATCCCCATGATTCTGCCTTAACTTCGAGTATACATGTCTCATTATCATAGCTTGTCAATGAATTGTGGCATTCTTCACCGATTTTGTTGTAAATGACAAGGCAAACCGGTAATCCACATGTTTTTCTGTCGGTATAGTGTGGTTTCTAAGAGCAATGCAAGCTAAATTTTAAATGTCACTAATGTGTTTTTGTGAATTTGATCATTTTGTCAAATAGATGCCAATGACACGTTAGTAGAGTATAAATAAGTTGAACCGAGTCGATTATCTAAAGATCAAGTTTGACTTGTAAAAAATATATGCTCAAATTTAACTCATTTATTTAAATAAATCAATTTAAAATTTTAACTTTGTTTGATTAACAATTTTTAAATTTCAGCTTGATTCATTTGTTTGTTTACAATTTTTTTAAAAATTTTGAATAATTTTTCAATTTAATACTTAATAAATATTTTCATATTAAAAATAAATAAAATAATAATAAAATATAATTTATATATATAAAAATGACTTAAATTTAAAATTAATTTTAATTATAAATTTCAAATAAATATAATTTTAATTATTTAAGTAAGTTTATTTACGTGAGTTAAATTAACTGAACATTTAACGAGTTAAGCTCAAATAATTTATGAATAGTTCAACTTATTTGCACCTTTACTCGCAGCCGATCATTTAACGAGTGAAGCTTAAATAATATATGAATAGTTGAGCCCGTTAACACTCGTACTTTCAACTAGCATAAACCAGTGTCAAATTTTAGAACCCATTTATCAATCAACGCATGGCTTCAGATTACCACATAACTTGGAAAGCACAACTTTTTGTCATCACGATGGACAATTTTTTTCTTAAAAAGTTTAATCTCACTGGTGGATCACGTGGATATCTGTTAAATGCCAAATAAATTTTCCCAATCAGATAAATATATCATAAATTCACAAAAATTATCCATTGTATATATCATGACATTTTTACAAGTGATAAACTATGGAAAATGACATAAAAGTTACCGGCATTGCAATTTGTGAAAAACTTTACGAGAGAGAATATATGAGAGTAGAGTTTTCAACTTTTTTGAGGCTGGGCCAGGTTTCAGAACACCATAATTCTCAGTTTTCAAAGTTGGGCATGCTCTGCCCCTTTCACCCTCTAAGCACCATCCCCCAGAAGAAAATTGCCCACGATGCCTCTTCAAAAGCTCTCTATCAATTTTATCTAGAACAGGATCATTTTTCTTGAATTTTCTGGCAAATGGACGGTTGCTCAAAACCATTTTCCTATAATCCTTGATTCCTAGTGTCCTTGGATGTTGTTTTGGAGGATTATCCCAAGTAATGTAGTGTAGATCATTATTGGCTGTGGTATTCTTGTAATCCTTAGAGTTGCAAATAACCGTTTGGAAGTATCCTTCTGGGGATGACACAAAGTTTGTGTAGTAGAGGAGGAGGGTCCTTGGCAAATTTTCCCACCCAATAATGCAATACTCAGAAAAAGATCTTGATAGTACTGTCCATGCTGAACCTGAATTTGGAAGGTATTCATAATAAGATCAAGTTAATTGACTTGTTCAAAATGATACCAAGATAGACTATATACACACACACACACACACACATATATATATATATATATATATATATATATATATGCATGCATGATCAGAAGTCTAACCCACAATATAATAATTCACAGCTTTGAAATGTTTAAGGGTGATACAATATTACAATAATATTGCATATTCTGATGATTGAAGTTGTAAAATGGTGGAAATTAAGCAGAATGCAAGGCAAATAAATTCGATCAAAGTACTCCTGGGACTTGAAATCCTTTTAGCTGGCTACACCATTTAAGAGAGTAAAGAGAGACATGGAATAAGTCTTTACATAATTTTTATTTTATTTTCCTTTTTTCTCAGCAACAGAAATATTATTGAAGTACTTTTGTTTATGATGATTAAAATGGAATTTAAAACGGTTGCTTAAACATCTTATCGAATGCTCACCTATTAATAATTACTTTTCAGATCATGAATGGAGCCCATCATTAACCTCTTTTAAGGCAACTTTATGTTTTCTTACAATGGCAATCGAATATGTCATAATTTGCTCATAGCTGTGACGATAGCCCACAAGATGCAATTTTGCACTCCACTTCTCTAATAATACTTACTGACAAGAGATTACATGATCGATATTTTAGGATGAGAAACCACGTGGTGCTGAAAAAGTTACAAATCAACAACATACACAAAAGAAAAATGATTTTTTTAACCGTGTGATACACAATAGAAAGTTAATAATAAAATGTTGTTATTAAAATTTATAATCTTTAAAGATTAATATATTGTATTCTATAATACTTTGTATTTTAAAAACTATATATAAGTTTTATTGTTATGAGTTGTTAAATACACATTGTAAAAACTATAAGAAAAACAATCCTATCCTTTTAAAAAAAAGTGATGCAATTTTCTGTGAACAGATAATGTGTATAAGCTTGTAACAAACTAAAGTAATATGCCAGATTAACTTCACATTACAAACCATTCATTTATTTCTATATATGCGTGAAACTAATGTTAGTGGAAGAAACAAGCTCTTTCACAAAAGATAGAGTGACGGAGAGAGAGAGAGAGAGAGAGAGAGAGATGTAATTAATGAAGCCATGCACTGCCTAGGAAGTAAATACTGATAGCACCCTCTACGAGCAGAAAGCACGTGCATGTGAATCGTTCAGATACATAAGCATTAAAATATGCCATGTGCAACCATAAAGCATCACCATGTCCTTTGCTGTGTCTTCAGGAATTAACATTTGGAATTTCCAAATTATAGCAGAGCTAACAAGAGGTTTATGTTCTACACAACAACATAAAAGAAGAAAAGAAAAAAGAAGCACTTTTTTTTTAGTTAATTTGCTACCATTGAACTATTCAGGTACAAAATTTTCATATTTGGTTCACTTAAATTTTACACATCCATGTAATAATCATAATGGAAATAACTAGTGTTCGTGTTTATTAGTAGGTACAAGGAGGTTGTGGGGTTCCAACATTAGCTATAGTTCTTAGAAGCAAATTATGCATGTTATTATTGTCTCCTGCTAGCACCAACCATTTAAAGTTACCTTCCATGACTAATGACCTCTAACCAAAAAAATGGACGCTTTGCCAAAAGTTGCTGAATCCAGAGCATTCAAGATGGAACCCTTAATCTCTAAATTCTATTACATCACGCAACAATGGATTGATGAGTGATTCTGATCCTATAAAATCTTTATTTTTTGGCTGTTCTAATTTTTCTCTTGAATGGTACAAATTTTATACTCTGCTAAATTATAATCTTCTATAGTAAGGTAATTTTCACCAGTAAGTACAAAAGGAATTAACTAAAATTAAGATTTCATTTCGATAACTAACACTAACCTTATATTACACAAGTTATCAAAATAAAATTTGTTTTGCCCTAACATAAAATACTATCCAACCGACCAGAATAAATTATGACCTTGATGGATGCACTATTGGAAAACGAGTACTCTACTCAGATTTCAGGGTATCACATGCTTCAGTTATGTCATCTTGTCCTTAAAAATACTTTGAAAGAAAGGTAAATTATGAATGTGTGGAGTGGAGTAATTGGAAGCATATATGCACATAAAAACAGCATTGTCCTGAATAATCTAAAGGTTTGAACTTTGAAGTGGAGGAAAAAACACCTGTATAGAGTTTAAAAGCTGTTGGGAGACTCCTCTGCCTGGTGACCCCCCAAATTTGTGATTTTTTGAGACTATAAAGCCCTGGATCTATAATTATTGGCCTCCCTCTCTTATTCCTGAAAATATGTGCAAAATGGTTTAAATTTTGGGTGTAAGATAAAAAAAAAAACCTTGTAATCAAACAATACTACTTACAGTTTCCAACCCAACTGACTACTATGGTGAATGAAATTGATACCCCTTGGAACCCCAGAAAAGGCTTGGATCAGATCTGAAAGTTGTAAATTTTCATATTTTTGAATCAATCATCAAAATAACAAAATCACCATTGCCTACAATATTTCACAAACTCGTTCATAATTTTAAATTGTTGTCCACAACAGTAATTTAAAACCATTAACATATAATTTATAATGATTTACACAAAACAAGAGCAAATTGGATACACAATCCAATTGCCATAAACATTAAAGGCCACTCACCATACCATCTTGTGTAACCAAGGGATAATCAGAGGCACTAAGATTAATAAACCAGTCCCATTGGCAACTCCTCAGAAGCATTGCCATAGCATGCAGAGTGGTAGAAAGCATGGTTGGTCCTCTATAAGTGACCAAATTACGCTTACCCACAACCCAAACATTCCCAACTTGTCCAAAAACTGGTTCCTTGGCTACATATTCAACCACATCCCTATACTCAGCCTTTGGAGCCCCATAATCCATATGAATCAAATAGTAGTTCCCTGGATGATACAAAGCCTTCATCAACCTTTTGAGCTTCCCAGAATCACCTCTGGAAGCAGAGATCAAGTAAGCAAAAGTAACTGGGTATGTCTTGTTGATCTTGGTAATGTTGAAGGAGTTGTTCATAGGAACACTGAAACTGGACTTGGGTATGGTTAATCTTGTTGGAATCAAAAGAATAAAGAAAAAGAATGAGGTTATCATGAAGGAAACAATGAAAATTTTGATACCCATTTGAGAGAAATTTCTCAAGAAAACAAAGTGAGAACAAGAGAGATGGGAGGTGTTGAGTTATGAAGAGGTAGTTAAATGGTTTAATACTGAAACTTGGAAGTGTGCGGTTTACACTATTTTGGGTTCTTTACTTTGAAAACAAGGCCTCTATTTAGCAGAATGAGAATTATGTAGATTGAATCATAGTACTATGCAGCTTTACACTACTATCATTTATACATGAACAGTTTATAGTTACAATTCTTCACAAGTTCTCACAAATTATTAACATGTTAACATCACTATAAAAAATAAAAATTTAATAATCTAAACAATACAATATAGGCATACAGTATCTTTCAAGTGTCTTTCTCATAACGTTATGCCTTACCAAAACGTGGTAGAGACTCATTCTCTGCCACTTTCTGATGGAATTAATGAAGTCGTAAAGACAAGACATGTCCTGATTTTTAGCTCTTTATGATGTAATTACGAAAATGGCCCTGGATTTTGACCACTGCCTTTGTGTAGATGGTATTTACCCCTCAACCTGTTTAATGCGTATGCCCAGTAATGAAAAAATAAATAAATATGTTTACAGTATTTTTTTTAACACACTTTTTAAAATACATATTTTATAAAATTCATTGAAAACAAAAAAAAATTATAGGTCTTACTTTTAATTTAATGAATTTCTTATGCTTTTATAATTTTAATAAATTTTAATTAATAATTAAAAATATATTAAAAAGTGACGAGGTTATGTCACACCAACTGCACCTAAAACATTCCAGGAAAAGCTATGTAAGAACTACTGGAAAACTCTTTTGAAACGGTTTTGTCCTTTAATGCAAAACTAGCAAAAAAAAATTGTGCAATTTAATAATATAAACATTTAAATTTAAGTCAAATTTATAAGTTAAGAAAATTTACATAATTTTATTAATAATAATAAATATTCTATTTTATTAAATAAAAATATAAGATATTTAAATTTTAAAAAATATTATAAACTATTTATATTAAGACAAATAATCATTATTTATATAATATAATATGTCAAGATTTGATAATATTGTATTCTATAATTTTAAAATTCTTTCTGCCTTCTGGGCTATTTCAAATAATAGGTTATTTTCTCTTAAATCTACTTATTATATGCTGGACAATGTCAATTTTCATCCAGCTAGTAGAACTGACCTTTTCAAAATTATTTAGAAATGGAAAGGTCTCCCTAAATTTTTTTTTTCTTTGGAAATTAGCTCATGGTAGATTATTTACTAATGAGGAGCGATTTTTTAGAAGAATGTTTGATTCTTCTTCTTGCCCTAGGTGTGGAGATGGGCTTGAATCTATTATGCATGTTTTAAGGGATTATTTCTTTGCTAAGAAGATTTGGGATAAATTTATTTTCCCTAATCAGTGGGTCTCTTTTTTCAGCTTGGGAAGCTTCAAATGGTTGATGACTAATCTCTCTAATTCTCACTGTTCTTGTTTTCATAATTGGTCTATTGTATTTGGCTGTGTTATTTGAAATATCTGGAATGCTAGAAATCAATTTGTTTTTCAAAACTGTTTCTCTCAGCCTGATAATGTTGCTAAAAAATCATTATATAATGCTAATTATTTTTCTTCTAATGGCAGGACTAGTTCTTCCTTCCCCAATTTAATTTCTGATTTTGGGTTGGTTCGATGGAGTCCTCCTCCTTTTGATTAGTTCAAACTAAATGTGGATGAAACTGTTTCTAATTGTAATGGGGTGGCTGCTTGTGGAGGATTAATTCGAGATTGTCATGGTAGAATTTGTTTTGGGTTTAGTAAAAGCCTAACTTTTTGTTCTCCTCTCCTTGCTGAGCTTTGAGGTATTTATTTTGGTATTCAGATAGTTATTTCTGCCAAAATTCAAGTAATTTGGATAGAGAGTGATTTTAAAGAAGCAATTAATCTTGTGTTGAATGTCAAGCCTCCTTCCCACCCTCTATATTTCTTACTTTTTAATATTAGAAATGCTTTGCAATCTATCATACTTGTGAGATTTGCTTACATATGTAGAGAAGCAAATCAATGTGCAGATTTTTTAGCTAAACTGGAGCTTGACTCTCTAGTTTCTTGTTCCCAGATTATGATTCCCCCTCCCCCTCTCTTATCTTTCTTGTATTTGGATTCTAGTACTCATGGTTGTCTTAGGCAGGGTGCCTAGTTTGTTTGTTGCTTTAGTCTTTTAAGCCCCTCTTTCTAACAAAAAATAAAATAAAATTCAGCTACATAAAGAAATATATCTTTAATTTGATATAGTATATCAAGATTTAATATTTTGATATTAAATTTAAATAATAATACTTAAAACAAATAAAATTAAAATTAAATACTCTATAAAAAATATTTTGACTTAATGAAAAGAATAATTTTTAAAAATATTATTGACTTTAAAAAAAATTATAATATACGAGCCAACAGAAATTATTATTGTAAGTTGTATCGAAACTTTACAAATTGCTTTTTTTTTTTTTAGTCGAATATGACATCTTGTTTGATTTGATTTTAAATACAAACTAAATTTTATCCACCAAATTTGTCAATTTTTTAATATTATTTACACTGTCCTTTTTTGCCATTCATATTATTCTAATTTTTTGTTGTCTTCGGACTTTAAGTTTTTATAGCATATCTAATATATTGTAAAAATTGTATTTTAGAATTTTTTTAAAAAATTGATTTTAAAATTTAAGTTTTAAAATAACTTTATCCTCTTCCAAAATTAAATTTTAGAAGTTCTTCAAATCACTTCTGAAATTTAATTTTTGAAAATGGTATGATTTTTAACAACTTTTAGAGTTTAATTTTTAAAATATATTGAAAAAAATTTTAAAATTTATTTTTTTTAAAAATTAATGTAACCAGCAAAAAATAAAGGTAGTTAAAAAAACAATGGAGTCAAATTTGAGAGATTTTTTATTTTATTTTATTCTTTGTCTAAAGAAATATGTTTTGTGGTGAAACAGTAAAAAATGTTCCATTGATAAATGGAAATGGGAATAAGTCAGGCTTTACTCTAAATAGGCCTGTCTTGTAACATAATTATTAAGCAGAGTCTGGCCTATTACCTGTTAAAAGTTTTATTTTCAGCTTGGCCTAACCTATTTAAATGGTCTGACCTAGCATAAAGCCTGTTAACATAACCTGTTAAAAAAAATATTTTTATATTAATAAAAATATAAATATTTTATTATCAAATTAGTTTACATATTTTTTTAATTTTTATCTATATTATTAATAATTATTAAATAATTATAATAATATTTATATAATTTTATAAATAATTTTTAAAATATTATTTAAGCATTAATTATAAATATTTTATATTATTAAAAATTATATTTATATTTTTTAATTTATTTTTTAAAAATTATTTAAATATTAAAAATTTTAGTTTTATTTTAGAAACATATTTTGTTTGTTTAAAGACATCTTATATTTAACAAATAAAGTTATAGTGAATACATAAAATTGATCACAAAAATAACATTCAAACAATTTGTTGAATTAATTAAAAAAAGTATTATGTTTAAAAAAATAAATTTAAATTTAATACAATATATATAATGACAATAATTATTATTATTAAATTAAAAAAATAATTATAAAATATTTAATTTTATTTATTTCATTAATTTGATATTTTAAATTAACAAATAAATAAAAAATTAACAACACTATAATATTAATGTAATATAAAAAGTATTACTGATATAGTAAATTAAAACACATACTTATATATTACTTATAAATTAATAAATTAACTAATAATTTAATAAAAACATGTGTAAGTTATAAAAATATATATTATCATATAATTTATATATATTATTTGTTACATAGTCTGATTATATATATATATATATATATATATATTATAATAATTTTTTTTTATTTTCTTATCATTTTTTTATAAATTTTTACTTTCAAATAAAATATAATTTATATTAAGCAATTTCTATTTATCATAAATAAAAAGAATTATAACATAATATATTAATATAATAATTAAATATTAATAATAATAAAATTAAAATATAAAAAAATATATTAATAAAATATTAATATTTATTTTTAAATTTTAATTTGTTTAATTTTAACTGTGTCCTATTTCTGTTTAAAGACTTAGAAGTTCTTCAACTTGTTTAAATGTAATAAATATAATAATTTATGATTAAATAAATTTATTTTTTAAACATACGTAATCTTATATATTTTGTGGCTATTTCAAAAAACAGAAAATAATTATTTTTGTGGGAGCTTTCCTTAACTTTTTAAAATAATTTTATTAATCTCAACAATTAAAATTAATTTTAAGTATAGAAATATTAAATGTTAATAATATATATTATAATATTATATTCTCAATATAATAAATATTTTTAATAAAAACGTTTCAGAGTGAAGTGACTGTTTCAAAATGATGATTCTACTATTAGATAAAACCACTAATTAGGAAAAAATAAACTAGCCAAATTCTTATCAATTCAATTAAGAGACCAATGGTAAATTTTACATTTTGTATAATGGCCTTTTTTTTTATCAAATTAATTGACTAAAGTAAATAATTATAAAGTAAAGAATTATGACTATTAGAAAATAATTTATTAGTAACTAAATTTAGCTATCGATAGTAAATAAATAAAATTAATGACCGATTATTTTTATTGTAAAAATAAATTATGAAATTAGTTTTTAATTTAATCTCTACAATTTAACAAGTTATTTAGCAACTGATTATTTCAACCACAAAAGTAATATATAATATTAATCGTTAAAATGTAATAAATTATTTAGAAATTGAGCTAATTATGAAAAGAATTCTCAAACTATCTACACACATAACTTCAAATGTAGGATTTGGAGATTCAAATATTTTATGGTTTGTTGTAATGACACCGCACTATCATTGTGAGACGCAAATGCACGGTGGCTATTCTAATCGAAAGAATGGTTTATGGTGGTGTTTGTGATCGACAATAAGGTTTGTAGTGGTAATGCGAATAACTTGCAATTGCGACATTGATGGAATTTGTGAACAAAAGATCGGATCTTGGCGTCATTGACAACAGGAGGAGTGGGAGCTAATTGTTCATTCATGGAGACGATTCACTCGTTTTAGTTATGAGTTTACGTCGACAAGGCCAATGGCAATAGGATGCGATTTTGCGACTACTAATTTTATTTTAATTAGCAATTGATTTTGTTACCACTTTAAATAATCATTTAGTTACCAAATTAGCAATATTAATTATACAACATTGGTATATGCAAATTCTAGTCGGGTAGTTGCTAGAAATCAGCAAACTAATTTGGTTAAGTCATTATCTTTGAGATATTTTTCATTTTGTATGCTGCTTATATATATTTTGTATAGCACATGAATAAAGTCCTCCAATCACATTTTCAAAATACAGCAATGTTTACAGCATCTAGTACAACTTAATTCAATACAATAACTAAAGATTTGGTCAATTATGATATTGCGGTTATGGTTATTTGAGTATCTATGGAATCAACACCTTGCAGAAGAAAGAGATGGTAGTAGGCCGGCTGCATATGATAAAACCATCAAAAGTGTGGAAGGAATGTCTGGGAAGTAACAATGAAATCTATTTTCTAATAAGATTTCATGGAGAGCTGAGTTGCTATTACAATTTGTTCATTCTGATTTATATGGTCTTATTCAACCAATTTCTATCAGCAACAAGAGGTACTTCATTTTATTGAAAATTGTGCTAAAAAAAATATGGATCTATTTTCTACATGAGTAATCAGAAGTATTTTAGTTCTTTTGAGAATTTAAAGCCAAGATTGAATGTGAAGCAGGTTTACAAATTAAGGATCTCTTAACCAATTGTGAAGGCTAATTAACTTCATCAAAATCCTCAAGTTTTTGTTCTCAAATTGGGATAAAAGGCAGCTCATTACTTTGTATTCGCCTCAACAAAATAGCATTATTTAGCAAAAGAATCGTACCATTATGAATATGATTTGAAGCATGATGATCATGAAAAGCATTTTGAAAAGTTTTTTTGGCTAAAAGTTGTTATTTGGACAATATATGATCTCAATAAAAGTCCAACGTTAGAAATAAAATTAGATAAATGTAGTATAACTTACGTTTTATTGGAAGTTAGTGAAGAATCAAAAGTGTATCGACTCTATAATCCCATTAATAGAAAGATAATTATTAGTCGAGATGTTGCATTTGAAAAGAATGGATGTTGGAATTGGAGAAAAAATTCACAAGCTCAATTCAATCTAAATTGAATTGGAATTGAATTGGAATAACAATGAAAGTAGTGCTGAAGTGAATGATGATCCAGAGGAAGAAATAGAACAAGATGTTGAAGAAGGCTAGCTATGCATAACAAGATGATGTTGCCCAATGATCGTGAGTGTCGTGCTCGGACAAATTAATAAAAATCGAATTGCATAAAAATTATGTAATAAGAGGTGCAATCCGAGTCGTCTCCCAATGATGATAACGTTATATGATTATAAAATTAGAAGGGGTTTGATTTATAGAATAACACTAATTAGAATCAAAAGTTAACAAGAATTAAAAACTCTAATCTAAGAATTTAGAAGAACTATAACCACTCTATCATCGGATTCTAAGAAGATGCATCAACCAACAAATTAATGATTAACATTAAATTTGAATGAAACCTCAATTCAAATTAAACATTCACACAAGAACCCTCATGCATTCAATTAACACACAATTCGCTCAAAGTTCAGAGACCTCTAGAACCTAATCGATTTGTGTTAATTTAATTCACCAATGCCATTAATCTTAGATCTCAAACCTGAAAATCTAATTCACACTCCTTCAAGAATTAATTACATACATCAACTGAATAATATATAATCAAACAACTGCAGAATTATCAATCCAAACAAAGAACTTTAATTCGAAATCATAATTAGTAAAAAGAGAAAGAAGGAAGAGATGAAACCGAATTTGTTGTTGAATAAATTGCGAAACCAATCCTCAAGAGTGTCTCAATCCTTTTTCAATCCTTGGACTAGATGAAAGTCTAAGCCTCCATGGATGGAGGGAAACAATTCATAAAAGGGAGAAAAAACGAAAAAAAATAGAGAGAAGAGAAGAGAGGAGACGAGCCAAAAACAACTTAAAATTCAAAATTTAAAAATTCCATTCGTCACTTTGTTCCATTTTTTGGCTATGAAAACGGCCTCTTTTTGGTTCATGGCATGAAAGACAATTGTAGCCTTGGATGTTAGCTTCAAAACGCCACTGGAATGAGCTTAATCGGACATCTGTAGACTGAGATATGGCACAAATACTGCACCTTGCTTAGGATCCGTGACTGTAGCGTTCTGACTTTTTTCAGACCTAGTTTCAGCTTCTTATCATCAAAATTAGTTTCTGACCTCTCATAGGAATTGTGCAAATTTCTCTTAGCTTTCCTACAAATCAAGAATCACAATGAAAGGAGTTCTATAACTCAAGATATGGTTCAGAAACTAAAACAATATCAAAATTTGCCGAATACTAAAAAAATTAAATAAAGCCCAAATAAAATTCAAACATCATAAAATGATCCAATTCAAACTAATTAGGCACAAAAGAATATTAATGAGCTAGGAATGAGAGGAAATAAGGTTATAAAAATCTAATTGATCAAATTTTTCCACACTTAGCTCTTGCATGTCCTCATGTAAGACACAGTCAAGCAAATAGAAACATGTAACCTAAAAATCGTAGAATAATCAAAATAAATAAATTCTCCAATGAATCCTTAGAAGTGCTGAACTTAGGAATACAAGATCAAATAAAGCATCAAGAGTTCTACAACAATCAAACATCTAACTTCCAACCTCTCAAAAAAAATACAAGCCAAGCAATATTATTCAAAGTATATAGATCAAGCATGAAAGATCTCATGAGATGGTGTATATAACTCAACTCTCAAGTATATGGTTCAAAGTGTTTCACTCAAGTCACCTCAAAAGACAATGCATTACCATAAGCTTGTTAATCTTCTACTTCTCCACTACTTACAATCATATGCAAACACAAATTAAGAGGACTTTATTGAATGGTTGTAATAGGACTAATGTAAAATGACAAGATACAGCCGAAGAGAATAGGAATAACATTGGTCCTTAGACAAATCAAGTCATAACACACATTTACTTTCCTTGGACTTTCTTTTCCCTTTTTCAAAATTTCCCGTTTCCTTTGTAATTTTTTTATTATTATTATATTTTTTTTCTTTTTTTTTCTTCTTGCATTCTTTCTAAACCCCCACATTTGAAATGCAATTACATTAATGAAACCAATGCACTCCCTATTCCCTAAGGTTAGGTATAACATGGTTTTTCACTTAAAGCTTATAATGTACTAGAAGTCAAAGAATGATTAATAAGGCTCAAATGGGCTAAACAAAGGGCAAAATGCAAGGTAAGTTATATGGCCAAGTGGGTACAAATTTGAAAGAAATGCCTCTATCATGTTCATAATTGAATATGAAAATTGTAGCCTCAAAGAAGAATCAAAACAAGTTCTAGAATGACAAAATCTAAGAGGAAAAACACACAAGAAAGAAAAGAATGGCATGAATTTCAACCATCCCAAAATAAAACTCAAAAGCTCGCAAAGGTAAAGTCTAACATACTCAATCATACAAATCAAAATCAATCACTCAATTAACATATATCAAGAGGAAGAAGCAAAAATAAAATCATGTAGGAATTCTATCCTCCTTAATGACTAATGTCTTAACTCAATAACTTCCAATTCAACAAAGGAAAACAAAACAAAACAAAAAACAATGCTAAATAATAAAGTTACTCTCCCCTTTCACACTTCAACTTTACATTGTCCTCAATGTAATGCATAATGGAAATGTAAGTAAAATATAGTAAGGAAAGGAAAAGGGGAACTCCCTAATCAAGCATAAGTGGCCGCTAGTAAGCGGACTTCCCCAATGGTCTCTAAGAGTATGTCCTCATGAAATGGCTTCAAGCGGTGGCCATTCACTATGAGTACTTTATCCGTTCTAGGCTCTAAAATCTACACAGCACCATAGGAAAAAATCTTAGTCACGATATAAGGACTAAGCCACTTAGAACGAAGGTTACCAGAAAAGAACTTGAGACGAGAAACTCAAATGCAAGACCATTATTGAATGTAGAAAATAAATTGAAAACTTCTAAAAGAAAAAAAAAATAATTATGAGTTGCCTCTCACACAATGCTCTTTTAACGTCATTAGCTTGACGCCTTATGATCTTTAATTCTAGAAAATACTTTTATTAGTAGCAGTTTCATTTGTATCCCTAAATATTCCTCATTTTTCTCATAAATTTGCAGCACTTCATTTAATTGGGAACATGGAAAAAATAGCCGCGGAGGGATTTCCAGCTGCTTCATGAACTTAATAAGCTTCTTTTCATGCTCTTCATTTCCTTGATGTGCAGAACATCGTGTCTTGCTGCTGTACCTAGGCTGCTCCCTTGAATATACAATGATGTAATATTTATATTTCAATTGCTTAAGAAATGACTTTAACTTAGATGCAAGGGACAACTTTAGAGAAGGAGGTAGTGTAAAAATTGGAGTTGAATCTGCCGTGGATGCATCATGATTTACTTTTTCAAAATCTGCAATAGCTACATCAAAATCATCATAAACATATGTATCAATTTCAACACAAATGCTACATTTTGCAGAATCATTATATGCATCACAAGTAAAAGAATTAGGATAATTGGCTAGGTTAGGATAATTAGTACAATCTAAAAATTCAGAAAACTTAGCCAAATTATCATCAACTAAATCATTCAACAAATTATCATGAAAAACTGAATGAAATGGAAGAGGAACAGGTTACTCAAAATTTTCTTCTACCTCAGTAGAAGTGGTATGAGAAATAGGAGCAAATTATACACTTGCTGGGCTGCAATCAGTTGCTAGAGCAGTAGCATTAAGATCTTCATCTATTGGTTGCTGCTCTTGCGAGTCTTGAATGGTCTTTCTTGAACTCAAAGTAACATTCTCTGGTTCAACAACTGGTTGTGCATAAAGATTACTAGGACCTTGAGACTTCAGCTTGTTTACTATTGTTGCCAACTGACCAATCTGATTTTTCAAGTTTTCAATGAATGCTTCTGTTCTTAGTTAGAAATTCATATCGTTAATTGACATCTCCCTTATCAACTCTTCCAAGGAAGGATCATTCTTGAAAGGTGCGACATTTTGTGGTGGGGGTTAATATTGTTGCTGCGTAAAATTCTCCCATCTTAAGTTTGGATGACTCATCCAACCTGCAGGCTCATACAATGTAGGACAGAAATCAGTATGATGTTCAGGTGAATTATAAATTTCACACAACATTATAGCCATTTGTGACAATGTCAACTACTCGATCAAAGAAGCTAAATCATCTAGCTTGCAGAATGCAAAAATGCAGAAACACAACACAAAATGTAGAGAATTGAATGATGTAATACTAAGCAAGGATAGATGACTACCTACTATGCTATTCAAAGGCTACTAAAACAGAATGCATAGACACAATTATGCTAAATGAAAAAAGCTAATTATGCAGAATCCTAATTCGTTGAAAAATGCTAATTATGCATAATCCTAATTAGATGTAAAATTCAACACAAAGTATGCAATGCAATCACACTAACACAAAATTACATAATTAAATAACATCATCATCCCCGGCAACGGTGCCAAAATTTGATCGCGAGTGTCGTGCTCAAACAAATTAATAAAAATCGAATTGCATAAAAATTATATAGTAAGAGGTGCAATCCGAATCGTCTCCCAACGATGATAACATTATATGATAATAAAATTAGAGGGGGTTTGATTTATAGAATAACACTAATTAGAATCAAAAGTTAACAAGAATTAAAAACTCTAATCCAAGAATTCAAAAGTTAACATTAAATTCGAATGAAACCTCAATTCAAATTAAGCATTCACACAAGAACCCGCATGCATTCGATTAACACACAATTCGCTCAAAGTTCAAAGACCTCTAGAACCTAATCGATTTGTATTAATTTAATTCACCAATGCCATTATTAATCTTAGATCTCAAACATGAAAATCTAATTCACACTCCTTCAAGAATTAATTACATATATCAACTGAATAATATATAATCAAACAACTGCAAAATTATCAATCCAAACGAAGAACTTCAATTCGAAATCATAATTAGCAAAAAGAGAAAGAAGGAAGAGATGAAACCGAATTTGTTGTTAAATAAATTGTGAAACCAATCCTCAAGAGTGTCTCAATCCTTTTTCAATCCTTGGACTAGATGAAAGTCTAAGCCTCCATGGATGGAGGGAAACAATTCATAAAAGGGAAAAAAATGAAAAAAAAATAGAGAGAAGAGAAGAGAAGAGAGGAGGCAAAAACAACTTAAAATTCAAAATTCAAAATTCAAAAATTTCGTTCGTCACTTTGTTCTATTTTTTTTTTGCTATGAAACGACCTCTTTTTGGTTCATGTCCTGAAGGACAATTGTAACCTTGGATGTTAGCTTCAAAACACCACTAGAATGGGCTTAATCAGACATCTATGAACTGAGATATGGCCTAAATACTGCACCTTGCTCAGGATCTGCGACTGTAGCATTCTGACTTTTTTCAGACCTAGTTTCAGCTTCTTATCATCAAAATTGGTTTCTGACCTCTTCATAGGAATTCTGAAAATTTCTCTTAGCTTTCCTACAAATCAAGAATCACAATGAAAGGAGTTCTACAACTCAAGATATGGTCTAGAAATTAAAACAATATCAGAATTTGCCGAATACTAGAAAAATTAAATAAAGCCCAAATAAAATTCAAACATCATAAAATGATCCAATTCAAACCAATTAGGTACAAAAGAGGATTAATGAGCTAGGAATGAGAGGAAATAAGATTATAAAAATCCAATTGATCACCCAACAAGAAGAAGCTTGTGAACAACAACTTCTAAAAAGGCAACACACTTAACCTTTTCAGATGCAGGATTATGTAACAAGTAAAGGGTTATCTAATGATGAGAAGATTGGAATCAAATGGATATTCAAAACTAAGTATAAAGAGAAAGGAGATGTTAGTAAACATAAAGCACAATTGGTGACTCAAGAATATGGAGTAAATTACATGGAAGTGTTCCTCTTGTAGCACACATGGAGACTATCTGATAGGTCATTGTTATAGCTACTCATCATGGATGGTCCACCTACCAATTGGATGTCAAATCTGTTTTTTTGCATGGAGAATTAATTGAAGATGTTTTTATTGAACAACCACAAGGATTCGAGAAAAAGGGAGAAGAAGGAAAAGTTTACAAGTTGAATCGTACTCTATATGGCTTAAAACAGGTCTCTCGAGCTGGGTACATTTGCATTGAAAGATATTTTTTAAGCCGTGTATTTGCAAAGATGTGAGTATGAACCCACTTAATTCACTAAGGTAAGGAGAACAATATTACGTAATAAGCTTGTATATGGATGATTTGATTTATACAGGAACGATAATGAGTTGATGATGGAGTTCAAGAAATCAATGAAGTCAAAATTTTGCTATACTGACATGGAAAAAATAAAGTTCTTTCTCAGTCTTGAAGCAGCATAGAAAGTTGATGGTATTTTTGTGTATAAAAAAAAGTACATGATAGATATTCTAAAGAGATTTGGAATGAGCAATTCAAAATTAGATGGTTGGTAGTTTAATATATACAACTACCACATGACTAGACATCATGTACAGTGTGTGTTGGTTTATGAAAAATCCAAAGGAGTTTCATTTACAAGCAATAAAGCAAATCATACACTGTCTCAAAGGAACTTGTGAATTTAGATTATTCTATAAGAGAAATGAAAGAAAAGATTTGATTGGTTATATGTATAGTGACTATGCTAATGACATTGAAGCAAAAAGAAAAAGGTATATCAAGCTATGTATTCATAATTAGTGAGGCTACTATCTCATGAAGTTCAAAGAAGCAACTAGTAGTAAGTCTATCAACAATTGAAACAAAATTTATAGTAATAACATGTTCTTGTCAGATTGTGTGGCTTAAACAAATACTTGGTAGTGAGAAAAAAATCAAACAAGTCATATAGTTGTATATTGTAACAATAGTTCTACCATAAAATTGTAAAAAAAAAATCCAGTTATGCATGAGAAGAGTAAACACATCAATGTATATTTTTATTTTCTAAGGGATCTTACAAAGAATGAAACAATTGAGCTATAACATTATAGTTCACAAGAACAAGTAGCTGATATCATGATTAAGCCACTCAAGCTAAAAGACTTTGTTCAAATAAGAAGCAAGTTAGAAGTTGTAGCAAATGTAAACTGAATGTTTGTAATGATTCAGTTTAAGGGTGAGAATATTAGATATGTTTGAATAAGTCTCCCGCTATTACTAAAATAATGGAGGTTGTTAACTTTGAATAAGTCTTCTAATTTTATTTAGAGTTCTATTTCCTTATTTCTAGTTGTTTATATATATTTTGTATAGCACATGAATAAAGTGTATAATTTTTTCTTCTCAAATACTTTAGCAACTATCTTTTTTTTCTAACAATGCTAAATATTTTTTTATTAATTATTAATCAAAATTTTAGAGTGACAAACTTAATTTGAATAATAAAAACTAAAATGAGCAATTAAAATTAGAAAGACTGAAATCACACATAAATAATATAAAGACTGGGAGTATAATTCAAAAAAAAAAAATTGTCCATAAAAGATTCTTTTATAAAAAATGTTACTTTTGTTAAAATATTCTTATTTAACTTAATAAAACTATTTATGTGGACATGGTAAATAGTTAAAATGATATCATTTTATGAGTTTTATATTGAGAAAAATAAAATGTTTAATTTGGTATTTAATTTTTGAAATTCTCCTATTTAATAGCCTAATCTTTTAGGGTGAACTCTTTTGATGTGTAGTTGAGTCACCAAAAAGGAAAAGTCTTTTAGGTTAGAGGTGTTTAATTCATAACACATAATTAATTTTTTCTATAAATGTTTTTTCTTATTTTTTTTAAAATCAAATTCATATCCAAAATTAGGCCTGAAATTTATAAATATGCAAATTCACTCTGAATTTTGTTTTATGACCAATTTAGTTAAAAAATATAAGATTTCATAAAAAATAATTTTTAAGTAAAATTAATATTTTTGTCCTCTAATTGAATCATCAAATTCAATTTTGTCCTTTAACTTTTTAAATTATTTTAAATAAATTATTTTTTTCTTTAAAAACATTAACTCCGTTAAGATTTTTTTTATCTTTTTATATCACATGTACTGTTTTACACTATTTATCAACTTCTTCCTTGCATTGTTCACCATTCCCCCATGGAATGTACAATGCTCAGCCCACATTATACAACTCCAAAAGCTTGGGTGAAAAAATCATTAAAATTGTTATGGAACGATGCAATAGGTATATCAGCAGTCTAATTCATAGAATTTTGATTGTATACTGGTGGAAATATGTACATGTTTTGTTATGTATGTGAATCGACTCATTCTTTATTCAATTTTTCTTTCTTACATTATTCAAATTTCTTTTTCTAGATTTTCATATAGCAAATTCTATGCTTATGTAGTTGGGTTAATTTAAGTATGAAGGACATATATAAAGCCGTTGTCAAGACAAAGAAACGGTCTCCACAATACTTTTACATTTGTTGGTCTTTTTATTTTCCCTTATAAGAGGAAAATAACACATGCCATCTCATCTCTCATTAGTTCATAAATGTATACTGCTAAACTTTTAGTTATGCATGTCAATTGGGAGGCAATTACAAATAGTAAATACTTGTACCCACCCCAGGGGTAAAATCTACCCTCAGCACGTGTTCCATTAGATTAAATGGATATGCCTGAGCACCCACGAATTTATATAATTCTTTATTAAAAATATAAAATTGTAAAAAAAATTATCATTAACAATCAACATAATATTAAAAAAAAATTAAACCATTCACGTAATTAAAACATAACATTAGGATTATTAATGTTAAGCTTGTGTTGTTTTTTATTTATATATAATGATAAGTTTCTATTATTATTATTTTTTTTATCTATAAACGGATACATGAGGCACAAATATCTCACTACCCGAATCTGGCTTGTTTAATTAATGAGTACCTGTAGGTATTTGTCTGAAACCCTGAATCCAACCTGTGACAGATATTACCTGTGGTTGCATTTTTTTCACCATCCTTGCTTTCATCTTTTGGTTTCCTTTCTCTGGTTTTTATTTTTGCTTTGCACAAGAGTTTCTGTATTTTGTTTTCAAGAGTTATAGCACATTGCTTTGTTTAAAACTAATTATTTTTTTAACTCGATTTAAAAGTAGGTTTGCTTATATTAAATTAAATTTGAGCTGTTTTATTTTCTCTTATTTATTTTTTATTTAATATTTATTATACAAAAATAAAGAGAATATTAATAAGTATTTTTAAGATATTAATTGAGGAATAAAAATTATAAAAATATTACCAATTCACTTTCTCGTGTGTGTGTGTATATATATATATATATATGTGTGTGTGTGTGTGTATATATATATATATATATATATATATATATATTGTAAATCTGTCATACTTATTAATAAAACCTTTTACTTGTCGTTTCTTAAACTAATGCATTTAAAAGTTTTTTATTTTAAATTAAATTTTATTATTATAAATAATAAAAAATAAAATAGATGATTTTTATAGAAAACTTATTATTAATCCGGTCATATTATAATTTTTAATAAAACTATTTAATTTATTGATTCTTTAATTAATATTTTTTAGATTCTGAGAATATTGTATTATTCTTATAATAACCTTATTTAATCTGATGAATGATGCTCGTGTGATTTGTAAAGTTTTTTTTTTAAATATTAATATTATATTATTTTTAACACACTTTTAATTAAAATTAATTTTTAAAAAATTATAAAATTATATGTATCTCACTTTTAATATTTTTATAGTTTTTAATAAATTTTATTCATTGCATTATAAAGTTTGTTCTTTAAGTTATTTTTTTCTTCTAAAGACTGAGTTGCAAGGTATCTAGTTTTCTTATATCCATCCATAGAGATATTAAATGCCCCACATTTGATTTACTTTTATCATTGAAACGTAAGTATTCAAAAAGTGTTCATCTTTTTTTAATTGGGTTATCAATCAAGAAGAATATCATAGGCAGTGTTTGAGTTGTTCACTTTAAAGTCCCTATCGCTTTGAAAGAGAAAAGAAAATTTGGTGTACATACCATTTCTTTAACTTTATAGATGTCTAAGAGTGATGCATTATGTGTTTCAAGCTCACCATGATAAATGCCAATTTTTATGAAATTATTACATTTAAAATTAAATATAATTTAGAAAAAGATAATGAACTAGCTCAACTCTTTTTTGTTTAATTTATTCAAAGTATCACATTAATATGTTTCTTTACTTATTTATATAAATATTATAAATTAAATACAATTCAAAAATAATTTACTTAATCTAGTTTATTTAAAACTTAAGTTATTTTATAATACAAAAATAGAGTAATTTACTACAATAATTTTGGGTTTATAAATTAAATTTGGCCATACACATGTTGTGTATCAATTTTTAAAAAGAGCATAAACATACTCTAAAATTGTTTAGATTGACTCATTACATTGGATTCACTATAATATTTATAATTTTAAAATAAACAAATAATATTTTTTCAGACAGTAACGAAAATTTTAAAATAATAATTTAATATGTTCAGCCTAGTTTGAAATACTTTATTATCATTTTAACTATTTTTTAACTAAGTAATGTCTTTTTGTTTTCCTATAATTATTTAATTAATTTTTAAATAATTACTAGATTACAGAAAAAATTAGAGACAAAAATTATTTGAGATAAACCCTATAGGTTTAATAAGTTTTTTCTTTGACCCATTTTTCACTTAGGTTCACAAAGTAGAGACATAATTATAGATAGAATATTTAAAAGAAAAATAACTTTGTCTCTAACGTATTTCATTTTAATAACTTTCCAAAACTGAGACAGAATTAGAGACACATTGTCATCTCTATTATGTTTAATACTTTTTTTCATTTAAAATTTAAAATTTGTTTCTATCTTTGTCTTTAAGAAAGACAAAAACATTTCTGTCTATAATTTTTGTTTATAAATTGATATCTTTAGTATTGTTTAGTGTGAGGCTTCAACCAGTGAGTGTAATTTCAATGTAGAACATTCATTTATAGATCTTCCATAACATTGAGTATCATAGAATATGAGAAAAATGATGATTTCCAACAAGGTTAATATCATATATAATATTATATAATATTATTGTTCTTATCTTCTGAATCACTTTCTTTACAATTTGCTTTCTCCCATTATTGCACAATTCGGTTGCCGTATTCACGATGAAGATTCTCATTACTTTGAATCATCCACGTTTCAGGGAAAAAGGTTCCAGAATTCAGAGTTCCATTTTCTACATTTCAATTCTTAAGAGTTATGGTCAAATTATTCATTGCAAATCTTTATAGAAAGCCTTAAAAGAGATAAAGTTCTTCTCTCTTTAATAAATAAAAACAAAAACCTTGAAGCACTAGATACATTGTCATTTTCAGATAACCACAACATGTTCTTATTTTTAACATGTAATATGAATAAAAATATTTAATTCTTATCAACAAAAAGATAGATATTAAAGATTGTTTTAAAATTTTATAAAAATAACTTCTCGTACACTGAATATTTTTTATTTTAAATTTAATCATAATCATGCATATTTAATTTTTTGTTCAAAGAATCTATTTTAATTGAATAACACACATCTAGTGTATGAAAATCTTACTGGTTATACTTATTTGTTTATTTATTAGTATTAACTAATTATTTAGAATATATTTAAATTATTTATTTAATATAGTACATGACTAATTGATGAATAATGAGTTAGCTTTTATGGGTAGCCCTGTGATGAGTAATAGGCAAGTCAACCAAATGTTTCCCATTAAATAGTAATGCATGTGAAGATAGAAAGTACTTAATTTCTCTCAATCCTTCATATTAGGTACATACTTTCTAATATAATTTTTTTTGTAAGGATTACCAAAAAATAAAATAAAATGGTATGTTGTATTCTTGTGTCTCTATGATATTAATAAGAGTATATCATTATAAAAAATGTGAGCATGTCACTAATTTTTTTAAATGAATTTTTGTACACTAATATCAAACAATTCTGGGAATTTAATCATTGATTTTAATTGGTTCAATTGGTTTCTGATCGGTTCTAATTAATTTTAAGATTAACCAATATTTTAAGTTTAATAAATCGGATGTTTGACTGGTTTGTACTTTTACTAACGAAATGACCGATTTCAGTTTAATTTTTAAACAACGCAAATGAGTGAAAAATAATTTTTATATAAAAAAAGCATGTGCAGACATTTTTTTTTATTTTAAACAGTGATAATTTTTTTTATTACAAAACTCTTGTAACTTTTCAAGAAAAGATAAAAAAATTATTAAACATATAAAAAATAGTATAATATTAAATGAGTTGATCATTAGAAATTTTATTCTCCAAAATATAATTTATTATAATATTTTTAATAACTTTTTTTAAAGCCTTTCTTAACTTTTCCGTACTCTTTTCATAAGGTTAAAAATTATACGGTCCGCTTTTTTTAACCGATATCTTTAGTGGCATTTTTTTACATGTTCAAATCACATTAAAACTGAGAAAACAAATAAAATAAATAAATATATTAAAGGATTAAAATATAATTTAGCCAACAATTTCTTTTATGCTTTAATGAAGTAATTTGAAATGGAGTAGTTTAATAGCTTATAAGCAATACACATGTATTTTATTTTATAAAGTACTCATACAATTTAATAAAATAATAGTATAATTTTTAAATAATTACATATATACAATAAAATTATTTTAAACAATAATTTTTAAAAACTTAGTTTGACTTAATTCTATAATTACAAATATTATGTATTAAAATATCAATAATCAAGTTATTGATTTTTTTATAAATATAAAAAATATGTATTTATAAAAAAATTATATATAAAAATAATAAGTTACAATTTTAATATCTAAAATTTAAAACAAAGTTAATAAATACGTAAATAAAAAATAAAATTATTGTAGGAAGAGAAACTGTAAATTTATATACGTAATAAATTATAAAGAAAACTAATTTTATAAATATTAAATAGTAACCTCTTACGTGATTAGAGATTGAAATTAAAAATTAGGTGCAGTTAACACAGTATTCTCTTAAAACCTATCCATATCTAATTTCTAGCTTGTACGTAAGTGGTCGAAGAGAAAACTTGTAAAAGTCAAACTAATTAAGTGGTAAAATCTGTATACGCATAATAAAGGAGTAATTAAGATACATGCAGATGACCATTATTCAATATCTTGCATATATTGCCTAGCTGCATATTCTATGCTCACATAAGCCAAATTTTGACTTAATATTGAACCAATCTTAATTGAATTATCACGTTTAAAGGAAAATGTACATTTCATGGGTTAACACCCTAGCTTTCACAATACTTAAGAATATCATAATTATTACTAATATTATTTTTCAATTAAAATTTCATATTCTATGCTGAAATTTAATATCAATTTTTATTATATAAATTATCTTAAAATTCTCATTAAAAAATAACATTAATAATACCTATGACAGGGCATCTAATTTTTTTTTATACCTTTTAAACCAAGCTCAATAATTCGTTTTAGTAATGAATGGGATAAAATTGTTGAAATATTTATGTATAATCACGTATTTCTAGTTATTGATTGTGCTATTTTTCATTTTTTTGTACATCAAGCGTAAGAATAGTTTGATCATACATATGAACATTATTTAATATCTTTTTTTAAAATATTTAGATTGTGATAAAATCTATTAACTTCATTAAATTTGTTTATATTTTTAGAAAAGCAAACATTGTGACAATAAATTAACTAAGATAGGTCTTGAGGACTTTTTACCTATTTTCTTCATTTAATGTAACTTCTTTTCTATTGCTTCTTTTTTTATGTCTTGACACTAGTGACAGCTGGTCTATTAAGACTTTCTCTAATTTGTTATTGTATTTCTTAGACTTTTAATTGAAAAAAAGAGAGAGAAGAAAATAGATAATTATGTATAAATATTTTTTTCTCTCTATTAATTAATATCGATAACTTTAATTCTTAATTTTAGAAAAATCTGACTTTAATTTATGAAATTAGAAAATGACTTTTATTTTTATCATTTTTATAAATAACAATAATAAAAATGAAGCTAGAAAATACTAAAGTGATTGATGTTTATAAAATAAAAGATTAAAATAAATTATATTAACTTAATTTTAAATAACCTTAAGCAACAATTAATATGAATTTTATTTAAAGGTTAATTTTTTTTCTTTAGAGAAAAAATATTACCAATTTTATTTAAAAAATTATATAATGAATTATTTAAAATTTCATTCTCAAAATCTGTTATTGAGATTAATTTCACAATACAGAAGAGTATTAAACATACAATATGAAGAGGGGAAAAAAAACTTATCTTAAGTGTTTTAAGGATCATCTCCTCCCTTGCATGATAAATTAAACTTAATCAAGAATATAAATGAATAAGAATTTTTATTTTTATTTTAACATAATATATATTATATTTTAAATATAAACTTTTTTAAGGAAATAAAACTCAATCACAACACAAATTGTTACTATAAATTGTAACTTAACTTGTCTTTTAAATTTTGAAAAATTCATATTATTATAATAGAAATTTTCAATTAATGTTGTCTACCTTCTTAAATTAATTTTTATAAATAAAAACCATTAAAATTATATTTTTAATTTTTTGAACAATAAAAGAATGATATAATGTATATAGAAAATTAGTAATTATTTTGGAAAAATTTAAAGTCAAACATCAAATAAAAACAAATTTAAAATATTAGTGGATCAATTTTGATTTTATTTATCAAAGAAATTAATTATAATCAATATGGATACATATATAATATATGTGGTTTATATTATATTTCTGTCAAATTATATAAATTAATTCAATAAATAAATAACAAAATAAGTTAACAAAAAATCACTCTTGTGGGCGCACAAAAGCTTCGAAAATCTAACAAATGAATGATTGGATAAGAACTAACTAAAAGAGCCGTTCACTTTATATCACTTTCTCCTTAGAACTTAACGTTTTCTCCGGGAAATCGCTTCAGGGTGACACGTGGACAACCACCACATCATATATATAGGAAAACGTAGACTTGGTCAGTTGCTTCTTCTGTAATATTGATTAGCGATTCAAGATTACTTGACCTGAAAGGTTTCTAAGAAATTTCAAATATCATTGGTGAGGGCCAAGAAATTTAACCAAATTCCAAGTGCATTTCATAGTAAAATAGACACAACATGGCAACTTTGAACAACTTTAATGTGATCACAGTTACAGAAGAAGAGAGCACACAAGTTCAACAAGATTGGCTTCCACCCACAAACCCCATCAAGGTTTTTTTTCTTTCTTTCACTTATTCGTGTCTTTTTCTTTCTCTTCTTGTGTTGTTTTGCTTGTTTATGTGTCAAAAAAAAAAAAGGAACAGGCATGTGCTTTTATTCAATTCTATAGAAATTTTTTTCATAAGCTATAACCATTGCATTTGTTATGCATATGTTGATTGAAATTCTCCATGTTAACTTGGTGTGTTTTTTTGTTGTGCAGGCACAAGATTCAGGCTTTCAAAACTCAACACTGGCGGGGAATATTGTGAGGAAGGTCTTCAAAGTTCTTTTCTACCTTCACCTGCTCCTAATTGCAGTCTTGGTGGCTTCCCTCACCATCTATGGCCTTGTTTATGCCTTTCGCAGCCACCATTTCCACCCAAAGGAGTGGTACCCTCCGCTTCTTATATCAACAGTATGTGCTGGAATTTTTGGTTTCACATGGCAATGGATCACAGTTAGGAACCCCACAAAGGCTATTAGAGCAGCATTTTGGCTGAGTCCCCTGCTTACATGTGTAATGGGTGTTTTTCTTGTGTACATTGGATCTGCACTAAGTCTTGCAGCAGGTGTAGTTGCTTTGGTTTCTGCATTAATTCAATCACTTTATGGTTGTTGGGTCAGTCCTAGATTTGAATATGCCGATAAAATCCTGTCAGTTTCAATAGCTGATCCTCCTTCCAAAAGCATGAGGTTGGCATTTTTATCAATCCTCATTGGTATTTTTTATTGCTGTTTTCTTGTGTGTGGAATTGGAGGAGCTAGAGCTATTCAAAACAGAACCAAATTAACTGTTTTGTTTATCTTGGTGATTCTTCTGAGCCTTGGATGGACCATGCAATTTCTGAAGAACGTGTTACAAGTTACCATTTCAAGGGTCAAGTATATTCATTTAGCTGGTGGAGTAATCATGGACACCAGAGTGGCATTGCATGACACAGTCAAGTACTTAACTGGAAGTGTTTCCATTGGCTCCATCCTTGTTCCCTTTATCTCACTCTTCAGGGGTTTTGCAAGGTCAACAACTCTGGTTGGAGGAGACAATGATGAATTCTTGTTTTCTTGTGTTAGTTGCTACATGGGAATTGCATCACTTCTTGTGACATGTGGGAACAAATGGGGTTTTGTGCATGTTGGAGTTTATAACAAGGAGTTTGTGCAGGCATCTTCTGATACTTGGGGCATTTTCAACAGGGTTGGTTTGGAACAACTTATAGACCTAGATCTCACTGGCTCGTTTTGTTTCCTTAGTGGGGTGGCAGGGGGTGCAATATGTAGCCTAGTGAGTGGAATTTGGAGCATAGTTATGCACAAGAGCTATGCCACAGAAGAATCCATTTATGCTTTTTTAATTGGGTATTCCATGGTAAGAACTTAGAACTTTGCTCCATTTGACAAGTAGAATACTTTCTCTCACCAATTTTTGTACATATAATTTTGGTAAATGCTAACTAGGTAGCTGCTGGTTAAGGATAAAAGTATAATGTATGTATTAAAATAACTGGTTAAGTAATAGAAATAATTTTTTATATGTTCTTTAACCAGTTATCTGAGATACTTGTTAGTACGATCGAATATCTTATTTTTTACATGACTTCTGCAGTTTCGGATAGCTATGGCATGGCCACAAGCATGTGTTTCAGCTTACTACGTGGCCTACGCAGAGAACCCACACAGTACACGATTTGATTCCACCATCCCTGTACGCTTGGAGCAGCTTCAAAGATCTCAAGTATAGAAAACTTAAAAACTAATAATTTTCAGCTGGGAAGAAATGCTGAAGCAACAGAAAATCCAGAAGGGTATATTACCCCCAAAGAAAACTTGATGATGCAAATTACAATGTTGGAAACAATTTTGACAGTGTAGATAAAGGTTTAATTTTGATGTATTCTTCAATTATGATAGAATTGATAATGCGAGTTTCCCTACGGTATTCCTTTAATTCTATCAGACTACACACGGAACTAACAAGTTGTGTTAATAACTTTGAATCTTTGATAAAGTAGCTCCTAATTATTCTTCAAATTGAAGTACATCGGTTCATATAATGCTTTTCTTTAGTGAAATAAATCAATTATGTCCAAATTTTCTTGTAAACTTTTTATAAGTAATAATCATCTGAATAACCAAAGAATAATTGAAGTCAACACAATCAACAATAAACATGACAGCATGTAGGTCCTAGAAGTCAATATGTTCACATTTCACAATTAATATGACAATCACATATGTAGATAGACCTGTGGTTGTCATCATATTTATTGACTAGTAACAACTGGCAAGCAATACCAAACAAAAAATTGAACAAAAGTACAACATAATTCCAAAAGGTGAGATTTTGGGTACCTCTTAAACTCATCCTGCACATTCTACATACATCATTTTGCCAGTACCCCAAAATCCACATTGTGACAATTATCATTAAAAAAAATACTCAACATCATACCATTGGATAATAAACTGTCATGGCATTGCAGTCTTTTTAATCTTGCAACTAGTAAAATGTCACATCTTGACAATATAATTTTGTCACCACCTGTGGAAAAAACTTATTTTAACTCACGTTATACTAATTCTCTGTCTCAAAAGGTTTTTAAAACTGTCTCGTTCAAAGTCCTCACAAATGCCTAAGTCCCAGCTTTTTCGTTAAACTGTCAATAAATGGGTAAGTCAAGCCAACACCAGTCATTCACAGACTCAAAAGCTTCATCAAAGAACTTCTCCAAGACAATTAACACCAGTGTCTGTTATGACAAATGCAAAATGCAGCAAATGTAGATAAAATACCGGTTGAGTACAAGAGCTTCTGCAGATAAAAAGGCTCCTCAATCGTAATGAATATCTATCAAAGAAACACCATCCCTTATTTTACCTGAATAGAAAATTTATCTAGCTTTTAGCCTAAAACTCTTGGTGACATCTCAATTTTGACAATATACAAGGGTGAATCACAAGTGCAAAAACACCATAATATTTTGCCAATAGACTCCTTTTTCCCCTAATGCAAACCTGAAAGAATTGTAACTGTATTTCCATTATAACACTTTAATAGGTATCACAACCTATTGGAGGGGACGTGAGAGGCATGTGTTAAAATGTCCCATTTCAATTAGAAACATGGCCACAATACTCGATGCTTGGACAATTGTCCTTGTATGAGTTAGTTTTGAGTGTAAGTTAGACTCAATTTTCTAATAGATTTAACGTGAATAAAATAAAATAAAAACAAAACACTTCAATTAGAAACATTGAAAAGATCATAGTTTTAGTACAATAGATCTACCCAAGGCAAGGGAGAAAGGTTAGAAATTAAGTCAACAAATTTCGCATAACTTATAATTTATGAAAGTTCTCCAATCTGGAATCTAAGTATATAAACAAAATTTTATCGTAAAACCATCAACAATATTCCAGATAATACCTTTCTTTAGGAGAGACCAAGCTTCGCATAAGCATATATAAATTGGTGAGACATTCTCAAACAAACTAATAATAAAGGTTGTCAAAATTGTGATACTTATTTGCTTCAAAACATAAACCCATACAAAATTATGTTGAAGTAGATAACTTAGAAGACCCAATAAGTGTATTTTTTTGTTTAAAAGAATATTTTTATTATAAAGTTCTAAAGGTTGATTGAAAATTCATACCCAAATTGCAATATTTCAAATTTGGTTATCAATTGGTTTTGGAAAGGGGTCTTTATCTTTGGACTAGAAGATAAGAATTTTGAATTACCCGTGGTTCTTTGAACAACGCATGGCAATAGTCTTCAATATCTATAAATCAAACTATAAACAAAACTTCATTAAGATTAATAACATATACTTCACCTTCTTTTTCCAAAGGTTTTTGAGTTTTATAGTTAATTCCATTTGTTTAAAGCAATTAAATTTTAATTTCTATTTCGACTTAAAATCATAAGTATGCCTTAGTTGAAATCAAGATCTTCTATGACCACTTCCATAAAAGATGTTATGTATATTCTAAGGTTTTTTTGGTGTCTGTCTTTTTTTATTATACTACACCTGTTTCGATGTTTCTTTCTATTGTTACATTCATAATTTATAAGATTTCACTTCCTTTTGAGCTGTTAGGCATTTGGTCTTCCTCCTTACGAGTGAGTGGAGCTCGACCCAGATAATCCACTGAAAATGGCAAACTTGACTAAAGGTTTTGCACATATCTATTGTAACACCCTAAAATTTTAAAATATGAAAATTGCATTCTTTATTATCATAAAAGTCACATGAGAACTAAAATTTTAGAATAAAATGTCATTTTTGCATAGGATAAATCTTCATTATAACAAGTTAACAAAAGTCACTTTATAAATGAGTTTGTTGTAAACAAAATTTCTGATACGTGCAATATTAATAGAAGTAACAATACATTTAAAGACATTAGTAAACTATAATCAAATTTCCAATTTGAGAAGTTGAACGTGCATTTCATATATCAAGTATAATAATTTACAAACTGTTTGTCAGAATATATGGGACGTAAATTAATATTTATATAACCAAAATAATTATAACATATATGAATATTTAAGTCCCAGAGTAGTCCCCAAAATACATCCCAACCCTGAGAACTTGGTATAGTCAATTCCATGCTAGCTCTCTATCGCTGCTAAATCTTCAGAATCAAGGTCATCGTCTAATCTAAGGTAACTATCGCCTGAATCAGCTATGACCTTTGTACTAGTCACTCACTCAAAAGTTCATCTAGTCGATCTTCTGAGAAAATCATGGTCGTGATAGGTAAATAGATAAGTGAAGGCTGCCGGAGTTCTAACACTATCACTATACATAGAGATACATAAGGTATGATGTATTATACTCCTAGAAAAATCAAAAGGGATACTACAAAAAAAATCCATCTCTAACATAACCCAAGTCCTAGGTACATCTTCAACAAGAACAATAAACTTAAAATAACATAATCTTAGATATTCATTAAATACATAATTAAGTCTATTATGTGCTGAGCTATCTATTAGTCTAAATCTTTTCTGAGACTCTGTCATCCTATTTTCCTGAATATATTAGTAAGGATGAGTGTCTATTCTATCATTTACAAAATATTATATCATAGAATCATAGTTTATAGTATAAATACAATATATCCATTTTCACACTTATTCATATCAACAATTAATGGTACATTATCCATTCTCTCATTCTAATACACACTTTCAATGCACTATGATCATAGATATCGATGTCTCCACCATTTTTTGAGGTCTTACTCAACTAGGTAAATAGTTGCCGGTTAGCCCATGCATATGGATACAACGTATATAATTATTAGACACTTTAGCAAATATATAGTCAGAAAATAAGTGTGAGGCCATATGACGTATTCTCTCTTTGAAAGAGTGTGTACATATACATGAATGTCGCTCACCACCCTACATTTTTCCTAAATTTTTCATTGTCTCTGAACTCTATACCCCCAGTATATCTCTATAACTATTCACACTAGATCCAATCCATATTCGACATTTAAGGTCATTCTTAGAGTTATCCCTTTTTTCATTCATAAGATCGTGCTTTACTAAGCACGTCCAGACTAAATCTATTCCAATCTATTCCACTCATATCCTTATTAATGTAGTTACAATTATTAAATCCTTCAAATCAGTATCACACTTTATCATATTATTTTCATCCAAACATATTATATAAAAATCACAACATAATCTCTCAATAAGTTTAATAATATTTCATATTAAGTACTCATCGTATAATATATATAAACATGTAACAACCATCCAGTCTAAACAATCAAAGAAGCATTTTTTTTCATCTATTATTCACATAATAGTATTTCAACCACATATTTTTATGAAATATTTATGTAACAGTGCTCTAATTAGCACATAATAAATATTATAATATAACGACAAAATAGAACCCCTTTTACCTCAAAGACGAGTTTACAGAGAGATATTGAATAAGATGAAAGATTAACTATGGAAGTTCTCCTGAATACTAAGAGATATCCATAAGAAATGAAAAATACAAGAAACGATAGGAGAAAACATCTGGAGAAACTTACTTGGAGTCGTTTAGATTCAAAGTCTAAACTCGGATTTGAAGAGTAATCGAAGTTTTTAAGGCTTTTCTTTTGAGAAAAGAAAGAGAGAGTTCAGAGAAAACAGTGGAGGAATGTGAGTTTTTATGCAAAAAATCTCTTAAATATCCCCCAGCGCTGTGTGCTTTCATTTGAGCAAGGAACAGCTCACTTGAGCAATAGATATCTCGCTTGAGCGAGATATGCAGACAATGGACTTGCCTAACATTTCTTGATATGCTTGCTTGAACGAGCTCCATCTCGGCTGCGCGAGATGACGTCTAGAAAGCATGATATTTTTTCTATGAGTCCTCACCTGAGCAAGATCACTTTCACCTGGGCGAGGTGACAGTTGAGCTGAATTTATCCTATCTCGCTTGAGCAAGAATCATCTCGCTGGAGCGAGATAGCCCTGCAATATCATATTTTTGGGCGTTTAGTCTCGCTTGAGCGAGATTTGCCTCGCCTGAGCGAGAACTTCTGCACCAAAATTCTTCTAAAAATCCTCCATACTCCTAAATGCATTTTAATATTAGTTAATATTAAACAAAACATAATTTACTAAATAATGAAAAAGAAGGTGTTACACCTAGCTCGCCAAAATCAAACTAATGCCAAGCTAAGGCAGGCTAGTTTATCAATAAAATTTTAAAAAATGATGTATAATTATTTGTTAGTTACACCTCTTCTTACTGAGAATTTTTTAGTGGATAATTTAATTTTAAGATTAACCATTATATTAAAGTTTCAAACATAGATCATATACTATCTTATTAGCTGTGTCAAATTTTATTAGAATTAATAATTATAAAAATGTAACCAAATGGTCCTTGTTATCATATATTTCAAAATTATTGATAGTGAATAGGTATATTTTACACAACTGTAATTTATCTCTTCCTCTACGTGTGTGTTTTAGTTTTAATTTGGATATATTTTTAGAAAAGTAATATAAAAATAAATATTTTACATTTGTTATAAGAAATAAACGTATTTTGAGCTTAAGAATCTTTTTAAAATTGTTCATTTGTGAAAAGATAATAAAAGAATTTTATTCACCTTTTTTGAAAAATACTTTTTTATGATAATTAATTATAAATAATTAAATTTTCTCTTAATAAATTACTATAAATATATTTTTAAAGAAATTAATAATAATCAAATATATAATTTTTCAAATATTTAAAGGAAATAGTGACTATAATAAATATATTAAAATATTATTTCAACATGTAACATCTTCATTTTGTAATTTATTATTTTTGCAATTAATGTTAGTTATTTGTACATGTTATTTAAAATTAGAAATGTTTAATTGATATAAACTATAGGATATCTCCCTGTAGCGAGAATGAGGCGGTGAAATTGGAACATTCTGGAGCCTTCTCGCTGTAGCTAGAATCTCTCGCTATAGCGAGAATGCTACTCTCTTGTTGTAACGAGGAGCTCTCGCTGTAGCTAGAATGACAGATAGCAAAGGAAGAAAACTTTTAATTTTTTCACTGTAGCGAGAACCTCTCGCTATAGCGAAAAAGTCGCGAGTTTGAGAGATATTTAAGGAACTCTCACCCTGAAATCTTTATTTTCAACTAAATCACATATCTCTCTCCATCCACTTCATTCTCTCCCTTTTCTTTCTTAGAGAAAACCTCCAATAACTCTGGATCTTCTTCAGATTTGAGCTCAAACATCTGTTCTTCTTGGATCTAAGTAAGTTTCTTGGAGCTCAAATATCTATTTTATTCCTTTTCTTCAGTTCTCTTCTCGTCTTAAGATCTCTACCTCAAAATACTTAAAAAATCTTATCTTTTGGAAGATCTCTCCGTGGATAGTATAGAATCTCTCCGTAGATTACTCAGAGAACTAGTTTGGAGGAACCATTATCAGGTAAAGGGAGTATTTTCTAGTTGTAGTTATATATGTATATATAGATCTAGTAGTTCTTCGAGAAATATGAGTATCTTACTTAGTAAAGATCTGTAAATTTTGATAGGATCATACGACAAAGGTGTATTTTGATATAAAGAGAGGTTTGGAGTTTATTTTAAACTGATAATATCATATTTTTAGAGAAAATATGGGCTTAAGTAGTATTAAGAGATTTTAGAACTGAGTTCCTTAAAATGTATATGAATTAAGTAATAAAAGATTTACTATAATAAACTTTAGGTTAGGAGACTATATATTGAGATTGTACGAGCTGGGCTGAGTCTGAAGGTGTTCGACTCTCGGCATATTGTACTGATTGTATGGTATGATACTGTGTGGTAGTCTCTGTGATAAGTTTGATATATTGTATTGGTTGCATGATATGACTTTGTATGACAACTTTACATGTTGAACTGGTAGAATTGTGGAAATGAATGAAGTGTTGAATGAAAGTGAAAGCATGTGATGTATAATGAGAAATGAGAATATGATTTAGAAAGAATATGAGGCGTGATTTTAATGCATGAGTCCACGCAACTTGAAACGGAGTGATTACGATATAAATTATAGCACATTGAAAGGGTGTGTTATCATATATATTGTAATCCATGAATTTATATAAATTGTGACTCATGAATCATGACATGTTGATTGATATAAAGAATGTGAAATAAGAAATGTTGAGAATGAGAAAGAGAATGAGTATAGATAGTACAGCAATACACTAGGGGTATAGAGTTAAGAAGAAGGTTTGGGAAATCTTAAGGAAATGAGAATGGTAAATGTTAACAATAAAAAGGGTGCACAATAAATAATTGAAAATAAACATTCACAGGTCACACCCTCATCTCCCGATGAGGCTCCTGACTATACCTTTGCTAAAAGGGGTTGGGGCGGCACACATGTATCCGTGATATTGCGGCTAACCAGTAGCTATCTATGCTAGAAGTCCTCAAGGGATCCCAGGGGCAATTATTATGATGAAAAGGGATATATATGAGAGGTGGTAAAAAATATGTATCATATGATATATGTATTGTAGCAAATCAGTTCATGTTGTTATGGTAAGTGTGTTGTAGTACATCGACGGGTGTTACTAGGACAGATGTATCGTGGTACATGAATTGAAATGATATGATACATGTATAATAACATACAGGTCAGCATAGAAATGTATGTATAATGAGTAAAATGTTATATGTGCTTGATGAATGATTGTATAACTACATGTATTTGAATGAGAATGAATTAGAATAAAGTATTAGGGTATGACTCTAATTATTATTATTAGTTATGATATACTAAAAGAGATTTAGTGGGCGAAAAATACTCACCCTTACTGATTATTTTCAAGTAATGAAGAAGAAGAAATGGAGACAAATGATCTGTTCTAGAGTCATACTCATAAAGTTTTATAAAATAGATGTATAAATTTTTAATGTATTTTCATTCATTTTAAAAGAGAAATCTTGTTTTAAGAATAAATTTATATATTTCTGAAGAAATATTGTAAATTCGTCAAGTTTTCTAATTCGTGTTCTCATACGGTACCATTTATACAAAGTATACAAATTTTGCTAATTATATTTTAATAATATTAGTGTTAAATATAAATTAATTTCAATATAAAAGAGGGATGTTACACAACACATCTTTCAAAGTATCCCTTTATAATTTTTTATTTTATTTAATAAGTAAACCCATCACATTAGTTTTACGTTAGTCTTTTTAGATAGTAGTGATTGTGTATATTTTTCTTTACTTATTTAAATTATTTATTGTTATCTCATATAACATTAACTTTTGTTGTTAAGTGACATATAAATAATCAACTCCAACACCATTGTATTTTTATGAATTTGCAAGTAGAATTTTGAAATTTTGTGTTTGTATTAAAAGCATTATTAGTTGTTGTTTGAAGGTCAATTGTTAATCATGACATGAAGTGAGATGATAGTATGAAGCATGGTGTGTAAAGGAAGAAAAAGAGTATATGTATGTTTAAGAGAGAATGTGGTGGACGGCTAGGAATGTTGTGGTTGAAAGGAAGGAATGTAAATATAAGAGGAATCCAGTGATACAAAATCAGTCTCTTAAATGATGTGAAATGATGTCATTTTAGCTTTACATGTCACTTAATGACAAAAGTTAATATTTTTGTAAATATGAAATTGTTTGACAACTATTGTGATATACCAAAACTAATAAGATAATTTAACATTATAATTTCCATACATTTGTTAACTACAAAGACTTAAAAACATGACAAATTGATATATGAGCCCTAATGAATCAATTTAAATAAACAAAGAATTAATATGCATTATTTTAAAAGACTAATTTAGAGGTTTACTTTATTTTTAATTATTTCACTTTTTTTCTTTGTTATAATTATATTTTTATTGAAACCATTTTTTATATTTTCATAAAAGAAAAAGTAGAGCAAAAACCATGTATAAATAGAATTCCTCCCTCACCAGAAAAAAGAATCTATATTAAATGATCATTCTTATAGATACCACGTGGTACTGATAACATTCTCGCATGGTATCCACACCTCAACTGAAATATTCCATTGGGAAAATCAGTGAATGCAATTTGCTGAGCGTGGGGCAACAAATCTTTGAAGAGCAAGGCTAAGAACATATTTTTATTTAAAATTTATTAATAATAAAAATTTGTGTTAAAAAGCATGTTGTTAAGATTTTCCCGGTCTTTAATTTAATATTAACATTGTAATGCATGAGGAAACAGAACTGATGAGGAGCAGATCCACTTTCTTCACGTTCAATAGGGATCATATATATATATATATATACACGCACACTGCAAGTTAACAGCTTGCAATCGCAAATTGATTAGAAAAACTCCAAATAACGAAGGAAGCGCATTATTCCATGTGGATGTTTAGTGTCTTTTACATCTTCTGAGAATATATTACCTCGCATCATACGTAGGAAGTAAACATGAAATTTATGTGTAAATAAATATTATTTTCTTGATACGCCACTGTCGGGAGGATTCTCAGCATACTGTCATTTGCTTAGGTATGTCTAACCAAACAACTATATCCATTTCATAAAGATTATTTTTAATATTATCACATTATTTTAGTACTTTAATCAACTCAATCATTTTAAAAGGCTTATTAACTAAATTTTATAACTTACCCCGTATTTTTAAGTTGGTTTAGTTACATTTATTGTTCTTGTACTTTGGATTATTATAATTGTGATATTTTTAGTATTATTGTTTTACTAATTAAGCCTCTCAAATTTCAAATTAAGAATTTTTTTTTGTCAATTTTTTATTTAAAATTCTAAAATTCTCATTTTATGTCCAAAATTTTCACCAATTGTAATGATTAAATAAATTTAAACTTTATTTTACTCATACTCATCCATCAAAAAGATCAAATTTAAGCCAAAATATTATAAATTCATAATTTTTTTTTCAAATTGTAGTCTCACATCTTATAAATACTTTCAAAATCTTATCAATTTTTTACTTCTAAATATTTTAAATTATTTCACTCAAATATTTTGACTAAATAATAATTTAATAATTTTATCTAGAGCAAAATCAGTAGCAGAATTAAATTGGTTTAATTTTTTAAAAAGTAGAAAGACTTAATTAGTTTAAAAAGTACTACAAAAACAAAAGAAGACCTAATTAAAATTAAATAAAATAAAAATACATAAAAAAACATTTTTTATTAAATAAACAAAAGCATACATAATCACCTATATTTTTATCATGAATAAAAAATAATAATTATGAGGTGAATTTGTTGAGTTACTCTCCAACAAGACATGCTTTAAATTATTTCATATATATATATATATATTTGTTGAGTTACTCTCCAACAAGACATGCCTTAAATTGTTTCATATATATATATATATATATATATATATATTAAAAGGAATTTATAAGAGGTAAAAATAATATTTTTTAATAAGTAAAGTGAAATTATCTTTGAGTCGATATTTGTAGATAGAAAATGAATAGCTAAGATTAATTGGTGAAAAAGTTAAAAATCAATAGTAGCAATGACTATATTGGGTAATAAAATGTCAACAAAGGATAAATAAGTAAATTGTTACTTTTCCTTTATCTCTATGCAACTTTTCTAATTTCATCTCTCTCCTTTCCTCTCAACCTCTTCCATTCTTAGTTTTTTTTTTTTTATCAAAACTTTGAAATTGGTTGGATAAAATTAACTAAGATTTGATAGTGAAGTAGATTTTTTTGAAAAAAAAAAACTTTGAAATTAGATGAAATCTCACTTGAAAATGAGTTTTCCTAATTATCTTTGTCTCTTTCATTAGATATTTCTTTATCTTCCTTGTAGGGGTGGCACCTGCGCGGGGCGGGGGCGGGGGATACTCCCTCGCTCCCCGTCTCCACACCCCATATTCCTTCTCGTTTATAGAGAAATATTTGTGAACAATAAAAAAATGATTCTTTTTTATAGAGATAGAAGACAAAATTTACATATTTGAAAGAACGTTATATTTTATTTTAAATAAGTAAGTTACTATATTACCTTATATGTATGATACTTAAGAATGTCATTTAAGTATTTTTATATATGCTCGAGGATTCGGGGAACCCGTGGGGTGGGAGAATTGGTCCCCGTCCCTAAATTAGCAGCGAGGGAATTTTCATCCCCATCCACGTCCTCATAGGGAGAATTTCCCTGCATTCAAAGCCCCATTCGAGGCGATCCCCGCAGGGATCCCTACAGCTGGGAATTAATTGTCACCCCTACTTCCTTGTTTATTCTGCTCCTGACAATGATTTTGTCAGTTCGTTTATTTATTTTGCAAGTTGATTATGAAAACCTTATTTTATTTTTTTTAGAAGAAGAAAGTTGTTGTTACTAATGCCAAAATTTGAACTCAACATGTGGTCTTTCCTCATTCTCCTTTGTGGCTTCCTCCACAATTTCCTCTGAATCACATGCACTGCCCTATTAATCGAAGCTGGATTTCAATCTGTATAACAAAAAACACGGTGAGATATGGCTAGAAAAATTTCATCGGAAAGGGAAAGATCTCCGATAAAGTTAAGAAAAAGATGAAAAGTAGTTGGAAAAAAAAACAAAAATGGAGAAGACATAAAAAATATTTTTTTTAAAAAATACTTTGTATATTGGTTCTTTTATAAAACTGATGCAAAAAGTATCTTTTTTTTTAAAAAAAAAAAATACTTGATACATTAGTTCTCTAGAGAGAACGGATGTAGAAAGTTGTTATTTTACGCGGCTACTTCTACATCAGTTCTCTCAGAATATTGATATAGAACATATTTAAAAAAAATACAACTTTCTACATTGGTTTTCTCAAAAAACTGATGCAAAACTTTTTTTTTTGTAGCTATTTCTACATTGGTTCTCTTAGTGTTTTTTTTTTAAATATATTTTCTAGAACTGATGTAAAAAGTAGTAAAAAATTTTGAATGTTATTGTTTTTAACGTCATAAACTTTGAAGGTGTATATATGAAGGAGTTTTCTAATTTTTCTATGTTAAAAATTCTGTCATTTTTAAATCTTTGATTGATGAGAATAAAAGAGAAAGAAAAGGAGGAGGACAACAAAGCGGAACACAAACAAGATTCTATAATCCTTTCATTCTGTGTGGGAAGCAAGGGTTTAGTAAAAGTAAAGCTTTTTCAAAATCAAAAGCTGAATTCTTGGCAACCGTTGATATGATTTAGTGGTGAATTAATGACTAGGATTAATTGTTGAAGAAATGGGCAAACTTGGTATAGAATCGGTTTTGGCAGCTAGTTTAAATAATAAAATTGTAAAAAGGATTATTTCATGATTATGTTAACCAATCCTTTTTTCAACAAGATCTTCGACCTTATGACCAAGAAGGTTGGTTTAATAGCCCTTGCTATAAGAGTATTGCTTATCTTGTTCCTGACAAAGATTTTGTTCAATTCGTTTATTTATTTTGATTACAAAAACCTTATTTTTGGAGAAGAAGAAAGTCGTTCTTGCTAATGCCGAAATTGGAACTCAATATGTTTTCCTTCCCTGTCTCCTCCCTAGCTTCCTCCATAATTTCCTTTAATTGCATTCACTGCCCTATCAATCGAAACTGAATTTCAATCTATATAACAAAAAACACGTTGAGATATGACTGGAAAAATCTCATTAGAAAAGGAAAGACTTCCGATAAAGCCAAGAAACTGTTGTTCCTCTTCTTCACACACAAATGGTAAAGTATCGCCTCAAAAGCTCAAATTTAACCATTGTTAGTTTAAACACTTTCAAGAACTGTTTTTATATCAAACCGATGTAAAAAGTCTGATTTCAAACTTTCTACATCGCTTCTCCCCTCCAATCCATGAAAATGTCTACACTTTCTACATCAATTTGTCATGAAAAATGATGTACAAGGCATTGATTGATAAATTTAAATATGGCATTTGCAATATTCAAAACCTTCTAAATTGGTTCTCACCTCCCTCCCATGCGGAATGTCCACTTTCAATTCTAGTTTATTAGGAAAAAGATGTAGAAGGAATTGTTTGACAATTTTAAATATTTTATTTTTTAAAAGTAAGTTAATATTTTTAAAATATTTTTACTTTCTAAAACTCCTTACATAATTATTTCATGTAATACTCTCTTTTTCATTTATTTGATTATTTGATGAATTGTTTGATATTATACAATAGTAGAATATATTGGAATAATTTATAAGTGTTTTGGTAGTAGTTTGGTACAAGGAGGTCTTGCTTAGACGAGATAGGTCTCGCTTACGTGAGACTGAATGCCTAGGACCACATGTTTTCAAGGCAATCTTGCTTAGCCGAAATGATTCTCGCTCAAACGAGATAGGATAAATTCAACCCAACTGTCATCTTGTCCAGGCAAGAGGTAATCTCACTCAAGTGAGCAGAGATCTTGTCCAAGCGAGTAGTGATCGCATCCAGGTGAGCTAAGTTGCTCAGGCAAGGACTCACAGGAAAAATGTCTAACTTTTTGGATGTTATCTCGCTCTGGCGAGCATGACCTTGCTCAAGCGAGAATATTAGAAAATGCATGGCAAGGCCATTGTTTGGTATTCTCGCTCACATAAAATTTCATTCCAAACCTCACATCTCCTCTCAACTTCTCTGAACTCTCACTTTCTTTTCTCAAATAAAAACCCTCGAAACTTCAATGACTCCTCGAATCTAAACTTAGGCGTTAAATCCAAATGAGTTTAAGTAAGTTTCTCTAGGTTCAATTCTATTTTCTCCATTTGTTTCTTTAGTTTTTCATTTCTCAAGAATATCTCTTGATACTGAGGAAAACTTTTATTATTGAACCATAATCTTTGTAAATCTCTTTCCAAATACTCACCTCGAGATAAGGAGAGCTCTATTTTATCATTTTATTAAAGTGTATATTTTATGCTCATTGAAGCACTATTACATAAGGATTTTATGAAAATATATGTTTAAATGATAATACTTATGAGTAAAAGCTGATAATATTTTGATTGTTTGACTTGAATGGTTATGTTGTGTTCACATGAAATCTATGATGAGTACTTAATGTGGAGTGTTATGGAAACATACTGATGTATATTGAATGTGATGTTGTATCTATTCATTAAAATGTTCAAATTGTATGGGTAATATGTGAATGACCTGGTGGACTTAGTCTAGAAGTGCTTTACTAAGCACAATCTTATGGATGAAGAATAAAATGGATATAGGACGAGTATAAGTATGAATATGGGATGAATACAAAATACTGAGTAAATTTAGTGTGAATAGTTACAGAGATATACTGGAGGTATAGAGTCCAGAGATAATGAGTATCTAGGAAAAACGTAGAATGGTGAGCAATATTCGCGTATGTGTATACACTCTTTCTGAGAACGAATGAGTCACATGATCTCACACTTGTTTTCTGACTAGACTCCTAACTATATCATTACTAAGGGGCCCATTATTGTATACATTGTATCTGTGTACATAAGCTAACTGACACTATTTACCTAGTTGAGTAAGACCTTAAGAAATGCTGAAGGTGTCGTTATCTCTTATCATAGTGCACTAGGAGTGCATGTTTGAAGGAGAGAACTGAATAATTCATGGCAAATTTGTGTGTTATGATTATGTGATTATTGTTGTTCTGTAAGTTGGTTGCTGAAATGATTATTTTTATTTTTGTCACGATTATGATTTTCCTATATATTGATGACTTGTAAAATGATAAAGTAAAGACTTATCCTGACTAAAATTTTCAAGGAACCAAGATGATAGCACTTCAAGAAAGAATTAGATTAATAGAGAGTTCTATAGAGTGTAGATTACATTATGTATATATTATAATGTCTCTTTTTTTTCCCTGTAAATAATAGAATCCACCATACCTTATGTATATATATCTATAGAGGTACGATTAGGATCCCAGCAGCTATTGTAACACCTTAATTTAATTTTCTAAATAAATAACTTTTGCAAAATTGGGAATAATAAAAATTTTCATTCAGATGGTTCATAAAGCATAGTTCAATAAAATGTTTTGAAATAGGGATGGATTACAAATTTATATAAATAATTGCTACAAGACTTAATTAATACATCAAATTTTCAAAATAAATTCCTAGGTCCTATAGCAGTTTCATCCATCCTTCACAGAGCCCAGTGTTGATCATCTTAGTCACCTTAAAAATAAATGTAAGGGTGAGTACTCTACACTATCACACACACATAAAGAAGCATAGAGTCTCACATTGCCTATTCCACACATTTTCTAACATATTTTAAATCATGCATCAACAAGTATAAGGCATTAATTCTAACATTTTATTCTCAATCATAAATAGATGCATTCACTGCACCATCAACATTCATCACACAACATTCTCGTGCGCTTACTGTAGGCTAGTCATGCTCACTATGGTACTGTGATCACAGATTCCTGATGTCCTCAACCTCAATGACTTACTCAGTTCCACACCATGGATGGTCGTTGGATAACCCTCACCTCACGGATACAACATGTGCGGTCACGGGCCCCTTGGTAAAGGTGTTAGTCAGAGGCCGACTCAGGAGGAAAGCGTGTGGCCTGTGGTGCACCCACGCTCATTATTGGTGTCATCACCACTCTCTCTTTTTGAATGTATTTCTATTATCCTCATCTTCCACACTTCTAGTGTATCGCTGAACCATTCATAGTTTTTAACATATTCAAACACAATTGCATCCAACATGCCATTAACACACATATTCACCCATTTCATAACATCCAATATCAATCAATGGCATGTCATCTCAACCATATTCTCAATCAAAGGCATATCCACCCATGTTCAACCACATTATACAATTTCTATTCTAATTTCACCACAATCGAGTCATTTCATCATATATCATACACAACATCAATCACATTTATATTCCACACAAGGTTTCCGTTGTAGTCCTACTACAATTAAATCATTTTCATCAAAACACACATTAGCCTACATTCTCTGTCAATTATATTCCAATACATAACCATATAAACACATTTTAGGTAGAAAGAGATAGGGTAGAGTCCCCTTTTACCTCAAAATGAAGACCCACAACGTAAATCAACAATAAATTTGCTCCCCAAACGAATTTTGTCCTAAATATAGAGAAAATCCCATGAGAAACCAAGAAATCAAAGAAAGGGGATGAAACCCGAAAACCCTAACTCACAAAATTACCTCCAAATGCCCCAAACTCATTTTTGACCTTAATCTTACCCCTAAATAGCTTTGGAGATAATTTAATCAATAAGAATAGCTTGGGAATCGAGAGAAATGAGAGAGGGCTCAAAAGAAGAAGTGGGAAAATGATTTTTCCAAACCCTAAACCCTTCAAAGATCTCTCTGGTCACGACACTCTCGCTACAGCGAGATATTCGCTGCAGTAACACCTCTTGTCGCTACAACAAAAATCTAAGAGGAAACTGCACTATGATTTCTGCAGAATCTCACTACAGGAAGACCCCCTCGCTACAACGAAACTATACCCAAAAATGCACCTCTCTCTGTTACCTTCTCACTACAGTGAGAGGACTCTCACTACAGCGAGAACGCAACAGACGTATCCCCTTCGCCCAAGATACTCTTGCTATAGCAAGAATGCCTCTGCAGTTCACACTTAGCCTATTTTCAATCCAATTCCAATCATACTCAACAATTTCAATTCAACCACAAACTAACATATACACTTAAACTCACATTCATATATTTATATACGTCCACGTCATCACACATATATTCACATCATCATATATGTAAATCAAACACACAAAACATAGAAATCCACATATACACTTTTATATATATATATATATATATATATATATATATATATATATATATATAATAAAATCTTAGGCGTTACAGCTATAACTTACTTGTGCACATACCATAATTATGACCTTTTTGGAAGACCGACTTGAGCCACCTTTGGGCAGATTCTAGGCATTGAGGTCGCTGTTGACTCTAAAGATCTCTATCTTAGATTAGATGAGGATCCTAATTTTGAGGATTTAGCAGAAATAGAGAGATGGCATGGTGATGACTAGCATCAGGTTCTCAGTATTTTGGATATGACTTAGGACTGTTTTGGGACTTAATTTATTTTGGTTGTGTGATTATTTTAAGTCCCATATACTTTGATAAATAATTTATAAATTATTATATTTATTACATATAAATGTAGGTTCAGTGCCCATATTTTGTAAATTTTTGAAATTTACTATCATCTTTAAATTTACAGTTTACTTAATTTAATCTCATCATGTTGGCAAACTTTGTAATTAATTTTATTCATGAAAGGATTTTAATGTACTCGTGCTTTATATCGCTTGTCATGTACAAAAATTTGGAATTTTATCCTGATTTTGTATAAATAAATTGTGCAATTTGAGACAAAAATTTTAGAATGTTACATTGCAAGACCTACAACATAATACAAAGGGTCAAAGCGAAAATGTAAAACGATTTTACCATTGATGAATGTTGTCTATTTTGGTTAGTGTTTTTAATTTATGCTACACTGCCCAAATCTACACTCACTCACTTGTCCAATCCATGGGTGCAGGAGAGATTTCACAATGACCAAAATCTTGAATTTACTAATATATCATTTTAAACATATTACTTGTATCATTGATTACCTCTCTTTTATTTTTTTACCATTAGATTTTTATCAACGGTTCATAATGTTTTAACGCTTTTCAGAAATACATATATCCCTTACTTATTACAAAAGAAGGGAGGACATAAAAATTATCCTTGACTTCCCAAGTTACACCATGCCCTCTTACTTACTAAAAATTTTGGTATGCAAGTTGTACTTTGATGGGACAAGTACTATAGACACTTGTCCTAAAATGCACTATTTCTATGAAGTTAAAATAAAACAAGACTTGGCAGGACAATTATCCCTTTTTAATTCTCTCTATTGCACCACAAAAGCTTCTTCCTCTCCTCTTTGATTCTTACTTTTTTTCACAATACAATCTCAAATCAAATGTTGCCTCAATTCCTATGACTCTTAATAATTTAGTTTTGGGCATATTTTCTTATTTTTTTTATATGGATATTCATTTTTTTGTTTTAACTCATCCTTTTGGGATTTTGACAAAATCTTTTTAATTTATTTACTTTTTTCTTTTATATATAGCTTTGGGTGAATTTTTTTTTCTTGAAGTATACTCACAACTCAAATACATAAAAATGTTAAATTTTGATAAGTTCTCATGTTTAAGAAATGTGTATATTTAGAGCTTTGAGCATAAATTTAAAAATTTTATTATATAATTCTTAATCTATGTTGAATATTATGGGATTTAGTTTTTTTCTATTATGTTTTGGACATTTTTCTAGTTGTTAAGGAGTTAGACTTTTACTTTAAATATGTACTAAATGTTCTAGTTTTGAAATTATAATATGGTAAAATTTGATTGATTTTGGTCAAGTTATAAATTGATCTAACATGTTATCATATCTTAGAATAATGAAAATATAAAGAAAATTATACCAAAATTTTGATAAATTTATCATATTACTTGAGTGAAAATGTTTATTATCTTATTTATTAGTTTCTAAATAGGTTTATCATATTAAATGATATTTTTAGATAACTTAGCTCATGGATTGATCACAAGCCTATTTTAAAGTCATAACATGCCCTTACTTAAAAAATTGTTGGTTGTAGTTTAAGAGCCAACTTAACCCAGGTGGATAATCGGAATGTCAATTTGGTGGAGGTTTAATTGTCGCTATCTTCTAGTCCATAATTGTTTAGCATCACTCCGGATCAATTTTTATGACTTCAAACTTGTTTTGTCATCTTAATTTAACAAAATTAATTGCTCAAAGCATTATACCTTTTGTTTAAATAATGCGTCAAAGATTGTAAGTAAATTTCTAGCTATTATTTTGACTACACTGTTGATCTTATATTGTAAACATAAATATGAATTATAATAGTAATTATTGATCATTGAATAAAATCTCAATAAATGATACAGTGTCATGAATTTTTCAAATTATAAACATAAATATTAATATAAAAATAACAATGATCATTGAATAAAATCTTATTAAATTATACATAGTATCATGAATTTTTCAAATTACAAACATGAATATTAATGTAAAGTAATTAATGATCATTGAATAAAACCTCAATAAATTATACATAGTATCATGAATTTTTTTCAAATTCAATATTTATAATATATTTTTAATAATTGAATAAACACCCATTTACTCATAATATAATAAAGTGTAACAAAAAAAAAAGACACGTATTTAATATTCAACAATAATATTACGTAATTTTATGTGATTTATTGTCTATAAAACTTAAATATAATTTTTCACTTCATATCTTAAAGTATTAAATAAAATAACTTATTTTTTTAAGAAAATTACATTTCATTCTTTATTTTTTTAGTTTCTTAAAATTCATCCTTTAACTAATTTTATTACATATTATAAAAAAAATTTGAATAAATATCTACGTCACTTCGAAAACTAATATAATAACCATCGAGTATGTAAATTTACTAAAAGTTATAAAAGTTATTTTACTGTATTAAATACTTAAATAAAATTTTTTATTGTTTAAAATAGTTTTATTTGACTCGAACGAAATTGCTTACATTAAAAGACACACGTAGTTTAGAAAAAATAAATAAATTAAATAGTATTAATAAAAAAAATTGTATAAATTAAACAATATATATATATAAGGTAAATTTTATTTTCTTTGAAGTGTAGAAATTATTGAAATAAATTTATATTAAATAAAGATGTTGAGAATAAAATATATGTATTTAATTAAATATTTTCATTTAATACCAATAGTTGATAGTTCATTAATCAACAAGTACTTTCTCACGCAAGATAGTCTTACAATCAATTTGATAATAATAGTATTAATTAACACTATTTGAGTATATTTGTAAGAGAGAGCTTGAGTGATAGAAGGACTAAAATCACTATAAAACCCTTTGTTGATGGCTAAGATGAGATTTTGCTCAAATATAACTTTGATCATTTAGTTACATTATTATACAATTAAAATATTTTTTTTCATATTTTTACGCGAAATGCTCTTACGTGTGCATATGTATATGCATACTTACTCCTACATGGTTTCACAATTCTTTGTTTATATTACTATGAAATGTCTGATAAATAACCTTTTTTCTAATCTATAATAACCAGATAAATTGAAACGTTTATAGTCATCAGTTTCAAGAAATTTCAAAACATAAATTTTATTATCTTTAATTATTTTATTAAAATATTTATTATCTTTCAACACAACAACTCAATCTCTATTGAAAATTTCAAAATAAGCAAAACATCATCTCATTATATGTACCTTAAAATTAATTTTGAAAAAAAATTACGGATAAATCCATTTACTAAATGAAATTTGTACATTGCCACAAATTAAACGTCCTTTTGCCCACAAACAGGAATTATGGGCTTTTAATTATTGGCAACGTGAGAGGAGTATGAAAAGAATCCTTGACTTTTGAATCTTGGGGATATAGCATGATCATAGAGGTTGGCAACATTGAATTTTCACAAATCTGAAAAAGTTATATATACTACTTTCATTATTATTTTTATGTAATAAAATAAGGAAAATAATAACAACTTTTCTTTATTTTTTTATTGTTGAAACAAATGAGAACATAAAAAAAGGGAGACACTATTTTTCAAAGGTACATGTTTAATAATTTAAATTTCTAAAAAAAATTTCTCTAGTTTATTATTAAAATAATCTATTAAATATTACTTTAATTTTTCATAAAAATTCGTACAATATTATTTTAAATTTTTAAAGAATTAATTTGATGATAGATATTTTTTCCACAACTAACTTGGTGACATAATTTTAAAAATATCAAACGACAACAGGATTTTCTCCTAAAGATAATGTAACAGAAACCGTCAGCACAGTAATTTCTCAAAAAGACATGACAAGAAAATTGATAACCATGTAAATAGGTCACCGATAGAGTAGTTTACCAAGGTCAAGAATGGGAGAGACAAACTCAAACTTGATGTGAAAGGTACGATATTGATTATTTTTATTTCAGCGGTTTTTAAATTAGGATACGCAATCGTAACTTACTAGAACTATTGTTATATAATAATGTATGATCTCAGGTTAAAATAATATTTACGTGTATTTGATTAATTTTAAACTTAAGCAAATAAAAATGGATTCTATTGTCAGTAAAATTAACAGAGATACACAAAATTGTTTTAGCTTTTTTGTTCATAAGAATTAATTTTAAATATATAACTCACAGAATACATTTATAGCTAAAAAATAATTTATTCTGTTATTTAAATAAAACTCATTCATTTATATTCACTTTTAAAATCATGTTGCAGAATCCATTTCACACAATACAAGACACGTATGGTATATAGCATGATAGCTACTAATTCTCCTGCTGTTATTGTTGCAGTTCCAGTCATGAAATAATGTGCCCGTTGTTATTATTATTATTATTATTATTATTATTATTATACAATTCAATTGCTTTGTACAAGATTGTTATGTTTTGTCCAGAGGGTCTGAAAAAAAAAATATAAAAAATAGAATATTTTTATTAAAAAAATAAAGAATACTTAGTTTTTTTTTAAAAAAAAATTTATCTCTGTTTCTGAATTTATTTATTTTTTCTTGATTTTCCTTTTCTTAGTCCAGATATAGGATAACATTTTCGTTAGCTAAGGAATTAACAATAAAAAATTTTGTCAAAAAATATATAAAATAAAAATTAAAAATTATAATAGAGAACATTAATAATATTTTCAACAATAATTTTATGATTTCATTTCCTTAATCAATACTCTTGAAACATTACTTAACACATCCCTTGCTTTATCTATGATTGCCATATTCTCACTCATTCTTCTCTTTGTCTTGCCTTCACAAAGCAAAAACCAAAGAAGATTAAGATTCATCTCAGATCCCTTCTTTGATTCTTGTGCTATTCTCTTTCATTGAGTTAATGTTTTTGTCTTTGATCTCTCTCTTTTTTTTTTTTCAATTGTGGGATTTTTAGCTCATTTCCTTTGTTCAGGCTCACAAATGCAAATGAATGGCTCTCCATAATCACCAAGTCACAATCTTCATTTGTGCTTGAAATTGTGGTCTGAGTGTTCCTTTCTCAACATGGCTACCACACTGTGTGTGTCCAAAAGTATGGGATACACCTTGTTCTTGAACTCCTCCTTCCTCGTTGTGATTTGTTCTTTCGTGATTATTCATTTCCACACACAAGAAGTTGTAGTTGTGAGCAAAACCAATGTCTCTGATGGCAGCACTGAAAAAGACTGCAATAACTTAAACAGCCATGGTGACTACAAAGCCAAGTGCTTGAACCTGAAATTGAATGACCCTTGTGTCTCTCAGGGCTATATTGATTATCTCTACCTTTTCTATTGCAATTTTGGGAGATTCCCTTCATTGGGTTACACCCTTTTATTTCTTTGGCTCTTAGTTCTTTTTTATCTGTTGGCTAATACAACTTCTGAATACTTTTGTCCCTCCCTTGAGAACCTATCCAAATTACTGAGGTTGTCCCCTACAATTGCTGGAGTCACCCTTCTGTCTCTTGGTAATGGTGCTTGTGACGTTTTCTCAACCCTTGTCTCTTTCCAGGGAAGTGGGACCCGCAGCATTGGCTTTAACACGGTTCTTGGGGGTGTTTCTTTTGTGTCTTGTGTTGTGGTGGGGAGTGTAACCATTGCAATACGTCAAAGAGGGGTTCAAGTTATTAAGTCTGCGTTTGTGAGAGACGTTTGTTTTCTTCTTTTGGTTCTTCTGGCCTTGTTTGGTATTTTGATCAATGGTAAGATCAATGTTATTGGAGCTATTGGTTTTTCTTTGTTGTATGTGGTGTATGTAATTATTGTTTATATCTCTTCTACACGGTGGAAGGAAGATGGTGGTGGTGATGCTGAAAGGGGTGGTATTGCTATTTCAAGTTATGGCAATGATTTGAGTGTGCCTCTTCTTAGTGGTGTGAGGAAAGGACCACTTGATTGTGTTGAAAATGGTGGTCCAGAATATGGCCTGAATATCAAGAAGCATTGTTGTTGTGTGAGATCTTCAATTTGTGGAATGTTACTTTATGTTCTGGAGATGCCCCTTTACTTGCCTAGGAGATTGACAATCCCTGTTGTGAGTGAAGAAAAATGGTCAAAGGTGTATGCAGTTTTTTCAGTGATATTAGCACCACTTCTCTTGTCAGTCCTGTGGAGTCCTTACAATGGAAACAATTTCTTCAGCAAGAATCTTATTGTTGATGGAATTGGATTATTGATTGGGATAATATTTGGTGTGACTGCATTTTTCACAACTGAAATGTCAAGGCCACCAAAGCAGTGCTTATTTCCTTGGCTTGCAGGGGGTTTTATAATGAGTGTGACTTGGAGTTACATTATAGCTCAAGAGTTAGTGGGGTTGCTGGTTTCAATTGGCTACATTTGTGGAATAAATCCTTCAATACTTGGGTTAACAGTTCTTGCCTGGGGAAACTCACTTGGGGATTTGATGACAAATTTAACAATGGCTCTAAATGGTGGGCCAGAGGGTGCTCAAGTAGCAATATCAGGTTGCTATGCTGGTCCTATCTTCAATACCCTCATTGGTTTGGGCTTGTCTCTTGTAACTTCTACATGGTCAGAGTACCCTCAACCTGTTTTGATCCCCATAGATCCATATCTCTGGGAGACAATGGTATTTTTGGTGGTTGGATTAGTTTGGGCACTTGTGGTTTTGGTAAGAAGAAATATGAAACTTGATGGACTCTTAGGAGGAGGGCTTTTAGTTGTTTACTTTATTTCTCTTTTTCTAAGGCTGATTCAGACAAAAGGGTCTCTCCAATAGTCTAATTTTATGATTTCTTAGTCTTTGATTCGTAGTATTTACAAGACCACGACTTATTTGTCATCGGATTCTTGAAGGTATCGTCGAAAGTATCATTTTCTGTGGAACTAGATTTTGCAACTATGATAGATAGGTGTAAATTTCTTAGTTGTATTATTGTCACACCTACTACCAAGCTTTACTTACTGGCTTATGGCCTTTCTTGTACTTACACTTCATTGAATCATAATTGAAATGCTATTCAGATTTATACAAATCCTACGATCTCATTCATGCCTACTATATTGTAGCGAATTTAAAATGCATTATTTTCTTTTATACAGAACCAACAACTATCCCTTCTTCCCATGTTGAATTAAGGATGTATTCTAAGTGTCAAAATAGTTTTAGATTCTAGTGCAGTTAATTTTAATAGAACTAGTTTTAAATCATTAAACGTGATTGAAATGTGCTAAATAAAACGAGTTTTGCTATATTTTAATAATATTCATATTACTTTATAAAGAAGGTTTACTTATAAGAACATAGAACTTAATAAGAGATTTAGAAACAGTGTATTTACTATCAGCATAGAACCGGTAAAGAAATGCGAAAGGATACCCTGTATCCACCAATAAAAATGTGATATTTTTCCGCAATGGTATTAATGGTGATGCAATTGATAATGATAAGTAATAAGATTTGTCTGGAAGTGTCATGGGGAAGTGAAGAGCGATGCCGCTTTGTTAGAGAAGAAGCCTCTGTTATTTACTCAATCTTCTTTCTGTTTGACTAAGTCACTTTGTTCTTAAGTCTTGAAAGCTTACGTGATAGAATGGGCTAAGATATTGAACATAAATGGACAAAATCTGATGCCGACAACCGAAATAAGGTTAGCGAAATGCTTATGAAAAACTAGTGGTACAAGTTGTAGATCAGAACAACCTATGTCAAAGTTTTACCTTTTAGACATAACCTTGGCTCAATTTTGGGTCCAACAAGAATGTATGTAGTCTTTTGTATAGATTTAAATCATCTCTTCGGGCAAAAAAAAAGCATCTTTTGTTATTAAATAAATGCTAAAAAATACATAATTATTATTAGTTTTAATTAATTAAATATATAACTGATTAAAGTCAATCCTTATTAAAGTTGTATCTTACTCTCTTGAATGTTATGTTATTTATAAAAAATAAAAGAATCTTTGACATATTGTTGCACATCACTAATAAAAAGTAAACAAATATTCTCTTAAATGTAAAAATAGAATCACAAAATAGCACAAGAAATAAATAATTGTTAACGTGAACAAATTCTTAATGTAAGAGTAAAAAACCATTGGTAGTCCAAACTAATAGAATAATACACAATGATCAATAAAGGGTATAAGAAAGTCTTCAAATAATTAAATATAAAAATTATGCTCACAAATAGTTAAAACAAATAAAGCATTAATGTTCACAAATAAAAAACAAAAAAAAAAATAAAAAAACCCAATTGCAGAGAATAAGAGTTTATTTGTTTTTTCTTTTTAAATAGAGTTTTTAATTTTTAAAATTAAAAAATAAAAAACTTGCTTGTTAATGTAACTTTTAAAAATTATTTTTGAAAATTAATTTTTGCTTTCAGTTTTTAAAACTGAAAAACAGAATTGCTATTTAGGTGTTTTTGTTTTTATTTTTCTGTTTTTCTTTCTAAAACTAACAAAAGTCTAACTAAAAATAGTTTTAAAAACCAAGTTATCAAACAAAATTTATTTTAAAAAAACAGTTTTATAAAATTATTTTAAAATCTAATTTTTAAAATTAAAAATCAAAACTAAATCAAAGATGTTTTTATTTTTATTTTTCTGTTTTTCTTTCTAAAACTAACAAAAGTCTAAGTAAAAACAATTTTAAAAACTAAATTATCAAACAAAATTTATTTTATTTTATTTTTTAAAAAACAGTTTTATAAAATTATTTTAAAATATAATTTTTAAAAATTAAAAACTACAACTAAATCAAACAAACCTTAAAAATTTTGATATCTATTTCTCTTTCTCTACACATTTTCTCAAATAAAAATTCACATGTTAGAAATCTAATGTAGCATGGATCCAACCATAAACAAAATGGTAGATTCAATCTAAAAAATAATATTTCGATAATGTGTACAAATGGCAAGAGATTTTCTTTTTCTCTTCTCTCTTAATATTTTAAAAAAAAATATTTTTAAAAATGCAACTAAAATACTCTTGTAATTCTGGTTTCGAAATACACTCTATTTTTTACACTGAAAAAATTTCTATCCATGCCATGTCTTGAAAGGAGATAGAAAATTGTGATTTCACTGCCAGCCATGAAACGGTTAAGTAATATAGGAGACAGTTAGAGTGACGTGGGCATTTACACGTGCTTGAATGAGTAGAATCTCAATGGTCACATTTTAGGGGAAGGGAAAAAAATAAAAAACTAAGGTTGAAAAGTTTCAAATAAAATAATTTCATGATTAATTATGAATTTATTTAATAAAATTAGTATATGATATCATATGATGTTACTTTAGTAATGAGGAGTCTGAACTTGCATCATCCGAAGAATCTCCTTATGTCACCTGGTGCATAATGGAAAGTTCCTCCACTAAGTTCATTCTCATCCACTTTATCCTCAACGTTAACGTTAACATCAACATCAACCTCAAACATAGTCCCAAACTCACGTTGGATTATGGACTTCATTCAGACACCAAATTTCATTTTGTCAATTATTGGCCCTAGTAGTTTACTTTTATTATGTTATATTTGTGGGTCCTGCTAAGTAATTCGGTAACATAATTGAAGTGGGATATTTTTGTTGAATTACGATAATTTTTTTATGATATTAATTTATAAGAATATTTTTGTAAAATCATTTAAATTTGTTTCATACTCGATTTTATTTATTAAATATAATTCATAATTGGCTTCCTTCGAATTGATTTTATAACAATACCTACAAGGTAGAAATAAGTTACATTTAATTTTTCAACCTAATGTTAGAGCTTATATATCACAGGTCTTTCTTTTATATTTTAAAATGATTTCATCTTAAAATTTAAGAAAAATAAACTTATATATGTAATTCTGTTAACATAGGTTGAGTTTAAGATTTATTAAAAAAACAGAACTTTAAATTTTTTTGTATTTCTAATATAATAAGTGTTTTCTTATCAAATAAAAGTTTACTACTTTTAAATATTTAAATTTGTTCTTTAAGTTAAGGTTTTATCATAAAATAATTATTAGTAATAAAAATTAAAAAATAATATATATATATATATATATATATATATACACTTTTTGCTAGGAATTGAAAATTTGACACGTTATGAAGTAATGTTTTTAAAAACACTATAAATTACTAAAATAAATCACTTTACTAAACGGTGCTATGTTGTTTAAACAAAAATTTTCAACCACTAAAATAAGTTTTTAATTAACTAAATTTTTTTATCAAACATATTCAAAAAATAAAATAAAAAAATAATTCAACAGAAAAATATAAAACACAATTAGTAGGAAATGATATATGATTCTGAGCAGTACCACCGTTGACGTAACATCAATACATAGCGAACTAGCACGACTAATCTAAGAATCTTTCAAAATAGCTTGTGTGCAGCTGCAAGGCCAAAGTAGAAGAATTTCTATTTTCATTCTCCAATTTGTATTTTTATTTTTTCTTCTCTTGATTTTTTTAAAATTAAATCTTAAAGTGAATTACGAATTAATTTGAGAATTTAATTTTGAAAAAGAGATAAATTTGTTTTGAAAGTTAAATTTTAAAAATTTGATTCATAAATATTTTCTAGAATTTAGCATTTTAAAAAAATTATTTTATATCTTCCAAAATTAAATTTTGGAATAGTAAGAAGGGAGGTCTAAAAAGAAATTGTCCCAAAATAGTCACCAAATAGCTCAATCATGAAGGTCCAAAAGCAAAGACAAGCCTTTGGGCCGAACTCACTTCTTAGTGTTACCCAAGCCCAAGCCCTCTACCCGTCTCATTCTAAAATGGGTTGCCTTTGGCAACTTTTTATATTTTTTAAACAGCTCTCAATTTGTGCTCGGGCCCTGCTTATCTTTAAAAATAAAACTTTGAAAATGATTAAAATGAAAATTTTACCACTTATAATAGTTCTTTTTCACTCGTATATAATTGTCAAAAATATAAATTTATAGATAATATTTATGATTTAAAAAAAAGTGAAATTAGAAGGAAACAAATTTAATATTAAATAATTTAAAAACAATTAATAAGTTGATAATTTTTAAAATATATAAAAATAAATGCTAAATAATGGTAAAGTCTATGTTATTAAAAAAAATGTAAAATAAGATTTTTCTTCATGTTGAAGAATAGAAATTCAAATCTATAATATAGAATTTACTTATTGTGTGAGTGTGTGTGTGTGCATATATATATGTTTTAAAATTTACATGCTTGATTGTTAGAAAGTGAACGTTATTAAATGAATGAAAACTCGTTAGCTTTAAATTAGACCTTTATAAACCATTATTATTGGGAAGGAGTTAGTTCGAGTCTTCAAGAAATTACACACGCATATATGGTTTAAAAGATTTAAGTTTAATTTTCACTATTAATAAATTATTTTTGTGAGTATCACTTTTAAATTTATTTTATAAAGCTTTTGAGGTGTTTCTTTTTATTAATATTTGTATATTTAAATAATAAATGTATGATTCAATTAAGAATTATTATGAGCAAGACTTATTAAGGTTGTAATATTTAAAGTCATATTTACTGTATATTTTAATTAGTTAACAATATAAATAAATTAATAATATATTAAAATTAAACTTATAAACATTAAGAAACTTATTTTTTATAAATAAAATCTTGAATTTAAGTTATAAATAAAAAATAAACATCAAAGAGTTTTATTTTTTATTTTTTAAATTTACTCAGCACAAATTCAATTAATTAGAATTGAATATATATTTTGGATGTCGGACCAAATATGTGTTATATGAAAATGTATGTAATATATTACTCACTTTAAACTAATTATCTTCCATTTTCTTAATATTTAACTAACAAACAAATAGCGTTATGACGTAGAGAGTTGTCAAAGCTGAGCTTTACGGGCCGGTCTTCCTAGCTCGCTGAATTAGATAGGTCAGCCAAATACTTTTCGTTCAATTCATTCTATTTTAACTCGTTAAAATATGAGTAAATAATAAATTAAAACAGATTGGTCGTTGAGCTCATTTTTAACTTTTAAAAATAATTATTTATGAATTAAATATTAATTTTATTATTATAAAAATATTTTTTTAAAAAAATTATTAATTTTTGTAATTTTGTTATTGATTTTAGGTAAGTTTGACCATTGGCCCACTAAACTTTTTATTTTATTTTTTTTAATTTTTGATCTTTGGTGGATAGCTCATTAAACTGCAAAGACCGAACAGGTGAGGGTAGTGAGGGCACTCAAGGGTGAATCAGAGGCTTTGACCTTAATTGCTCAATGCTTGTTATAGAGTTTTAAAAATTGGGACTGGTTTCTAACCCTGATAGAATCATTTATTATATTCCCTGCAATCTTGTAGACTCGTCCACTTTTAGATTAGTGCTTATTCTGCAGTAACTATATCTAAAAGCATAATTAACTTTACATGTGAGCCTTTTAATTTTGAAAATTAAAATGTATGATAACATAAGTCAGTTTCATGAGATACATCGGAATGGGACCTTTCTTCCCTTTGAAAATGCATCTTTAGAATCTAATAACACCAATTGCCATGGCCATCCTTGTGAACAAAAAGCAGAGATAAATGGTCAAGAGCCCAGCTCCCAATGACCTATCAAGTCTCATATCCTTCTTGATCAATATCATAAGGGCCCAAAGCACCCCTCCCATTAGGAACAAAAGTGTTCCATAAAGTGAAGTGTCCTTGGGAATGACATAAGAATCTGGATATTCAGACCATGCTGAGAGAACAAGAGGCAAGCCCAAACCCATTAAAATATTAAACATAGGACCAGCATAACAACCAGAGACAGCAATTTGGGCACCATCTGCTCCACCATTCTTGGCCATTGCACCATTGGCTATCAAATCCCCTAGAGAGTTACCCCAAGCTAGGACAGTTAATCCAAGGATTGAAGGACTAACACCTATGATATTCCCAAGTGCAACCAAGAGGGAAACAAGTTCTTCAGCAATGATATAAGTCCATGTCACACTCATAGAAAAGCCCCCTGCTAGCCAAGGAAACAAGCACTTTCTGGGTGGACTAGTGCTCTTAGTGGTCACACATGCCATGTTCCCCAAAACAATGCCAATTAAAGCAGCTGTTAAGTATGCAACAAGACTACTTCTTGAACTCACATTTTCCATCTGGGTATTGCAAAGAGCTGTGAACAAAACTGGGGCTAATGTGACAGATATAACAGCATATGGCTTTGACCAACCCTCCTCACTCACAACTGGAATAGTAAGTTTTCTTGGCAAACTAAGAGGTAATTCTAGTAGTTGTAGAAACTTGCTCCAGTAATTACAGTCAAATGAATCATTACCAAAACCCTCTTGTTTTTCCCCCTTATCTTCAATAACCTCTTTATTTGACACATCTGGTTTCTCATCATCAACATAACCTAGCAAGGGTATGCCAGACTCTACCAACTCATCAGAAGATGCTGCAAGTTCCCCTTCTGGCCTGTCCCCTCCATAGATAAAATGTGTGGCAGAGACAGCACAGACATAAAGGAAGTAAATAGAAACATAACATATTGAACCCAACAAGCTAATTTTACCAATTGAAATGATGACAAGAAGGATGAATAAAGAGAAAAGGAAGAAAATGACATCCCTGATGAAACTGGCCTTGTCAACTGCAATTTCATTTGGATTAACAAGAAAACTTATGACCCCCAAAACAGCACTAGAGACAAAAAATGCCCCTCCCAGAATGCTATTGAGGCCAACTGCACCATCATTGGATCTTGTGAAGGAAACAACACTAGCAAAAAAATCAGGAGCACCATTCCCAAGGGAAAGCAAGGTTACCCCAGCAATGGTGGGGGATAGTCTCAAGATGTCTGACAAACCTTCTAAGGAAGCACAAAAGTAATTTGAAGCTGTGTCAGCCAAAAGATAGAACAACACACCAAGCCAAAGTACAAGCAGTACTTGACCCAGAATTGGGGAATGGCCAAAGTTGCAGTAAAAGATTTGAAGATAGTTTATGTACCCTTTTGACCTACAATGAACATGGGATTTGACATATAAGCATTTGGAGTCATAATCTGAGTACTTGTGAAGGTCAGTGCAGCCATCAACAATGATGTCATTGAGCAATCTAGCATGGTTGAAGATGCGTGTGGTGGCATGAATCTTAGAACTAGAAGGGTGGAGATAGGCTTTGAGGAAGAGAAATGTGAGGAAAATGAAGGATATGTTGAGGAGAAGAGTGAGTTTTCTTGGTTGAAGTTTGGAGTTAAAGATGAAAGCTGCCATCTATAGAGCATGTTCTTGAGGATATGTTAATGGTGTGAATATATGGAGGGTTGAGAAGCTGTGTCCATTTGATATGGTGAATGATGTTAGCTTGCGCGGTGGAATTTACTTTGTTGTTGATGTTAGAAAGTGCATGGACTAGTACTAAAAAAGAAGGGGAAATAGAACAAGACAGAAATTGAAGGTTCAACTTAAGAGTGTTTTCTAGTACTAATATTGGAATATCAATGTTGGCCAAATGTGTTAATAACAGATTACCAGAACATTGCAATGCAAAGCTGATGCCATTAATTGCATTGTATAGGATGAGTAAAGTGTATATAATGTCCTAGTTTTCACTTTTGTTGTGTGGATATTAGGGGAAGTTACTTCATGTACATAAATAAAAGACTTTAGGAAGGTGGCTTGACAATTATTTAGTGTACGAAAAAGAAGGAAAGTGGATAAAATGGAAAGAGAGTTGTTTAAAGAAATAATGATGATCAATCACCAAAAAATTGAGCAAGGACCCAATTAATAATGATGTTTCTTTTCGACATGGAAAATTGGTTGCAAAACCAAACAATAACGAGTAGTTTTAGAATGGATTAATTTGAATTAAAAAATCCCGAATTTGTGTGTGTGGAAGTAATTTTTACGTGAAAAAATAAAGAAAATGAAAAAGATAACCTATTTGGTAAAAGATCAAATTCGATATCATCGTTACATTCCGATCTTAAGGTCAATTGAAATGCTAACTTGTTAACCATAAATCTTATATGCGAATAAGAAAACATTAGAAAAAAAATGCATAACAAAAAACGACAAATTGAGAAGTTTCATATACTCTTTTTGGAATGATATATGAAATTGCATGTAATGTAAAAAATAGAAAATTATTGCTTCAAAATTTGGAAATAGGTATTGCTTGTTTTTTTAGTTGAAGAAAGGGGAGAAATAGTTATTATTTTAACTTCATAGGTATCAATCATTCAGGCTTTTTTGTTTTTGAAAAAGGATATCAAGTACTGAGACTTTGGTATAACTATGTTAAAATATTTACATTAATATTCCAAATCGTAAAATATCATTGAACAAATAGCCCTAATCTCAAAATAGGAAATATTTTCTTAAAATATAAAGTCCCTAAATTTTGTAATATTAAAAATTATCTTTTATCTTAAATTTTAACTTTTACACTTTGATATTATTTTTTTAACTATTTCACACATTTTTTAAACCTGATCAGCTTTTGTTTTTCTTACATTTTAATTAATGTACAAATGTTATTATTACTGAGCAAGTAGATCAATTTGGCATTTGCAGGGCCATTTAGCAAGGAAATTTTTATCATCTGTCATAATTGATCTTACCTGATTTAAATTCTAAAATGATTAATTGGATCCCAAAAAAATGTACTATTGCCAACTCTTAAGTTTATAAATAAATTTCTACGCAGTGAGTGAAATGGTGTATGCATTAGTAACTTAGCTCATTTCATACTTAATTTTTAATTTTTTTGGGTAACAATATTTCATGCTTTAAATTATCCCAGCTAGCTACGGTTGTACGTTCAAAAGTGGGACAATATTTAATCGATATATTACTATGTAGCACGAATGACGATCGTAGATTCAATTATTGCAGGGTTCATGTATAATTGAAGACCAACAGCTATATATTACAAGTTTCAATGGAAAACATAAATAAATAAAAAAATTACCTTTTTTTTTTTTTCTATTCAGAGGGGCTCAAAATCCAAAAACAGACACAACTAATTACCTAGTTTAGAGTTACAAACACCTGAAGAGTTCTGGCTAAGAAAGGGAACCAAAGAAGAAGGATCCTTATCTAAATAAAAAATATCTAAAGTAGCCTCAAGGCCTTATTTGGTCAACATATCAGCACACTTATTACCTTCCCTTAAAATGTGCCTAATTCTTACACTTATTATCTTCCTTAAATGTGCTTAATTCTAATGAAAGGAATACAATTCAAAGAATTCCTAATAGCAACAATCAAATTAGAATAAGGATAGTTACAACTTTGATTATTCAATACCAGTTGTAAAGCATCCTTAGAGTCGATTTCAATCCAAATAACCTGGATATTTTTCTGAATTACCAGCTAAAGACCATAGAATAGGCCCCATAATTTATCTTATAAAGGAGTACAATACACAATTGGTATTGTACGGGAGTAAAAATGGTTCCTTTACGATGCCTGAGTTCTTTCCTTTTATAGAATTTGAAAACCCTAAAAACTCTTCATAATTGGGCTTCCCGCAGATGAGCACGGCCGTGCAAGGCCTTAAGCACGACCGTGCATGGGCTCAAAGCACCCCCGTGCTTATTGAATTAGTCTGGGTGTGCTAACTGCTATGAAGCTCTAATCTTCCATCAATTTGGGCTCAGAATGCACCCAAAATTCACTAACAGTCTCTTTATACCAAACTGCATAATTAATATATAAATTAGTGTAAAATCCAAATAAAATAAAGGTCAAATATGAATATATGGGCTAAAAAAGAGGGCCTAATTACAGACTTATCAAGAAGCCAACCAAAGGATAACGAAGATAGTCTAGATACTTTGCCCCTTATGAGCAGAATCCAAAAAGAGTTACAAAACAATACCAAGTATGGGAGCTCAATCCAGAACATTATTGGCCTCAACCCTACTTTCCATTGGGACACTCTCCATTTATTAAATAAGGTCTACTCAGATAGGCCATCTGAGAATAAGCAACCTAGGAATCTAGACAGTAGTGCTAAAGAAAGGAGTGAGAAACCTGGTAAGGATTCTACCCTGGATGACCATAATTGCAGTATTCAATATCCTAAGAATGTTAACATCTTTCAAGCCTAGTTTTTGATGGATTGTTTCTTTTGGAATTATAGGGGTGCTGGGGTAAAACTTTCTCTAGGCTAATAAATGATTTAATTGATATCTATAACCTAGGTTTTGAATTTGTTCATATTACCTTCTAATTAGAATAAGGATAGTTACAACTTTGATTATTCAATACCAGTTGTAAAGCATCCTTAGAGTCGATTTCAATCCAAATAACCTGGATATTTTTCTGAATTACCAGCTGAAGACCATAGAATAGGCCCCATAATTTAGCTTATAAAGGAGTACAATACACAACCTGGATATTCTTTTCCATACTAATCCTAGGTTCAAACAGGGCAACAAAATCTAGGTTATAGATATCAATTAAATCATTTATTAGCCTAGAGAAAGTTTTACCCCAGCACCCCTATAATTCCAAAAGAAACAATCCATCAAAAACTAGGCTTGAAAGATGTTAACATTCTTATGATATTGAATACTGCAATTATGGTCATCCAGGGTAGAATCCTTACCAGGTTTCTCACTCCTTTCTTTAGCACTACTGTCTAGATTTCTAGGTTGCTTATTCTCAGGTGGCCTATCTGAGTAGACCTTATTTAATAAATGGAGAGTGTCCCAATGGAAAGTAGGGTTGAGGCCAATAATGTTCTGGATTGAGCTCCCATACTTGGTATTGTTTTGTAACTCTTTTTGGATTCTACTCATAAGGGCAAAGTATCTAGACTATCTTCGTTATCCTTTGGTTGGCTTCTTAATAAGTCTGTAATTAGGCCCTCTTTTTTAGCCTATATATTCATATTTGACCTTTATTTTATTTGGATTTTACACTAATTTATATATTAATTATGCAGTTTGGTATAAAGAGACTGTTAGTGAATTTTGGGTGCATTCTGAGCCCAAATTGATGGAAGATTAGAGTTTCATAGCAGTTAGCACACCCAGACTAATTCAATAAGCACGGGGGTGCTTTGAGCCCATGCACGGTCGTGCTTAAGGCCTTGCACGGCCGTGCTCATCTGCGGGAAGCCCAATTATGAAGAGTTTTTAGGGTTTTTAAATTCTATAAAAGGGAAGAACTCAGGCATCTAAGCACGACCGTGCTCATCTGCGGGAAGCCCAATTATGAAGAGTTTTTAGGGTTTTTAAATTCTATAAAAGGGAAGAACTCATGCATCGTAAAGGAACCATTTTTACATCTTGACTTTGTCTCTAGAATACATATGATCTTGTCTCTCTTGCACGGGATCCTTGGCACATGCTTGGCGAGACTTGGAGCTTCAAGCGATCGTACTTGAAGACCGAGAACACATCTCATACTCTAGTTTGCTATTTCTTTTGATTATGACTTTTTTTATAATTGTTTTAGTTCTTTTCTTTAACATGAGTAACTAAGTCCATAGTTAGAACTATAGAAACTATTGTTCATGAATTTATAGAATTTTGATATTTGAATCTAAATTTGATTTCTGCTGTGTGATTAGATTTTATCCATAGTTAGATCTGACTCTACTCCTCCTTTTGAAATTACATGTCCCAAGTAGTTTACCTTACTTTTACCAAAACTACACCTTTTGTAGTGCAAAACCAAGGAATGTGGTTCTAGAATCTGCAATGTCATCGTTAAGTAAATCAGATGGTCTTTCCAATTCTTATTGTACACCAAAATGTCATCAAAGAAGGCTAAGATGAATTTTTTAATATGTTCCCGAAATATGTCATTTATAAGGTTCTAAAATGTAGCCAGTGCATTACTTAAACCAAAAGGTAATACCACCCATTCATAATGTCCACTATGAGTTCTAAATGCAGTTTTGTATATATCTTCTTCTGCCATTTTCACTTGATTGTATCCACTCCTTAGATCCAATTTTGAAAAGTATGCAGCATTATTCAATTCATCCAAAGGTTCTTCAACCAATAGTATTGGAAACTTATTCTTTACTGTTAAAGCATTCAATCTTCTAAAATTAGTGCAAAATCTTCAATTCCCATCTTTCTTTTTTATTAACACTATAGGAGAAGCAAAAGCACTATTACTCTATCTTATAAATCTGGTTTCCAACATGTTTTTCACCTGTCTTTCTATTTTAGCCTTTTGCACATGAAGGTACCTGTATTGTTTCAACATATAGGAGCATTAGTAGTAAAAATAATTTTGTGATCATACCTTCTTTGAGGAGGGAGATGAGTATGCTCTAAGAATAGGTGTTTATAATTGTGCAAAAGGGCATTCAATTTAACTTCCTAATTTGCAGATAAACTACATTCATCTGTTGTAGCCAGAACAAAAAAACAATTTGGTCCTATAATTAGAAATAACATAGTCTGCCAATCCATGGTCTTTAATTTCCCTCTAACTCTTATATTCTCGAAGATGGTTGCTCACCCTGCAACATTACTCGTCTTCCAGCATGTTCAAACCTCATTATCAATTTTGCATAGTTTCAGCATATCTCTCCCAGGGTTCTTAGCCACTACATGCCTAAAATCACACCATAATTTGATCCAGGTAAAACAAAAAATTCTACTATATCGCATGGTCATTAAACCTCTATTCCAATTGCTCACACCTTTTGGTAATTATAATTTGTTTCTCACTGGCCACTACCAAAGGAAAATCTTTGATGAATTGTGTCTTGACTTCTAATAACTTTATCCATTTGTCACTTAGGAAATTGTGAGTGTGGCCAGTGTCCATTAAAAGTAGCACTTCCTACTTCTTAATTAGCCCTCTCAATTTCAGGGTGTGTCCACCAGCAATCCATGACAAAGCATGTAATGAAATATGCACCTATTCGTCATTTATTAGTGCTAAACACCTATCCATCAGTATTGTATAGTTCCTCCCAATCCACCTCATCAATGTTTGAGTCTTCTTGTGCCGTAAATATAGCATTTAATTTACCTAGACTTTGTATTTCTGCCTATTATTCTTGTCTAATTTCCCCTCACAAAATCTACGTAATCCTTTGGCAGTACGTTCACTAGCTTCTTTTTTACTGAGCAAACTCACAATACTTACCTTATGATCACTTATATCTATGGTATTGGAAGAAGTATGAGTCTGCAAACTTGTTATAGGTTAGCTTCTTTAATAATAAATGGTGTGGACCATGACCTATTATAATGGTTCTATGCTTTAGCAGGTCCTGATTACTCACTGATAATTTCTTTTCAAGTTCTTTGAGCACCTCCTCTACAATCTTGCCAAGTGCACAACTTCTTGGATTGTTTTGGGATTGTGAACACGCACGGATTTTTCCAATTATACTTCTAATTTGGCAAGAAAGAAACTAAAGGCCATGTCTTCACTCACATCTACACGAGCCAAAAGTTCATAAACGTTCTAAATAATCAACCTAAGTTACCTTCTTGCTTCAATCTCAATAATTCTGCAATTGGGTCATCATAAACCCCATCATCAAAATGATTTTCGACATCAGCAATGATTTGACGCCATTGTTTGTCTTTAACCCAAAATTTTGCATGTAGTGACATTGCCAAGAAAAGGCCTTTCCATCCATGGATAGGAGAAAAGTTTGCCCCGTTGCAACTCGGGTGTACTTTCCAACTCGAAGAACTACTCTGCCTTCGTCCTCCAATCACGAAAATTAGAACCATCAAACGAGGGAAATGGAATGTGAGCCCATTCTACAACTACTTTCTCGAATACTTGCATCTTACTATTTACGTCATCGTCCAGACATCTTTTTCTTTTCAATATGTATTGAAGCCACAAGATCTTTGATTAATTTTTGCATGTTCGTGAACCCTGATTGCATTTGTTGCTAAGAATTTGCAACCACCTTCTCCAAAGCCTCCATGTGTGCTTCAAGGTCTTTGTTCATCACGGATCCCACCATCGTTGCCAAGCCTGTGATACCAATTATCAATGAAGAAACTATTGTTCTCCTTAAACACACTCATTCTTTCTCTCTCACAAGATAGAAGAAGAAACTCAAGAAGTCATAATATTATTGATTAATTATTATTTATTTACAAAAGATCTTATTTATAACTCTCAACTCATAAAACTAACTTTCCCTCCAAACTTAACTACTTCCTAAGCCACATAACCTTTTTAATGGTTTCATGAATGGCTTATTCTTATTTTCTTAATTTTGCTATTACATCCTTCCTATTAATGACCTATTACACAAGGACTCATAAATTCAAGGTCATTCCTATAACCCCACCACCATCTTATAGTTTTTCATTAATATTTCAACGATTTCATGGGTTTGGTTATGATAATGTTAGGGATGACTATAAGGTGATTAGGTGTACATTTATTGATGGTTTCAAGTTATGGGATATATACAGCTTAAGAAGCAACTCTTGGAGGAAACTTGATATCAATATGCCTGAATGTGATTTCAAATATGTAGGTGCCGACGTGTACTTGAATGGAGTGTGATGTGTCATTGGTGGGGTGAGAAAGATGAATATGAAGCATTTATGGTGTCGTTTGACTTGAGCAAAGAGGAGTTCCTTACAACACCCTTACCAGTCCCCTATGATCTAGATTCAGAATAGTTGGTAAGACACTATTGGTATTGGGAAGAAGACTGATATGTAGGTCATTGCTTTGATTTCAAATTCTGCAGATTCTACTTGTACTTTTCATATATCAATTTGGCTCAACTCGGTGTCAAGGACTCTTGGGTTAGACTCTTCACTACTGGACTTTTACCTTGCCTATAAGATACTATTGGTATTGGGAAGAAGAGTGATATACTCTTCAGAAAGGAAGATGATAAATTAGCTTGGTTTGATTTAAGTACCAACACGACTAAGGACATTAGTGTTGACGGATACGGTCTTTGTTCTCATATTGTAATTTATAAGGAAAGTGTTTTTCCAATTGGAGGAATAAATAATTAATACTCTTTCTTGTTCAAGCTTAAAACTTTTGTCTAATAGGTTGTGATCATAATTATTAGGAATTATTAATGCTATAAATTTTTTGTGCTTACAATTTGACCAATCTATTGCTCGGGTCAAATTTACTATCAAGGTTGTGAGAAAGAAACCATTTGGTAAATGAACTTGCTTTATCAGTTTATTTTGATGTTTTTCTCTCTCTATTTACATATGTTCTGGTTTGTATTTAAATTGTAAGAGTGATCTTTAGTCATTGTTTGAGTGGTGCCCATCTATTCATAGAAATAACTTACACATTCTAAATTTTAATATTCATTTAAGTCACACAATTATAAATCTGTTTTCTGTTTTCATATCAGTTTAGACAGGACTAACAATTTGCTTCCACAATGTGTTTGAATATAAATAACACAAATATATAAGTTGCATTTTCGGTGGTAATAATAAAATTGTCAATGAAAAATGTGGATAATTAATTGTTCCTCCAATTATATCAAAGTATCTTTTAATTGGATGATGGTGTTTTGGTTTCTTACTAAGGAAATGTACATCAGCTCTGTTTATGAGTTGTCTTGTTACACATCAATCATCTTTCTCCAAAGAAAACCAACATATTGAAACCTGACATCAAATTATCAACAGATATTTGATATCTCAACAATAAAGCAGGTCTATTATTGCTATGTAAATTTTTTTATATTGCAATCAATTGTAATATTCTTAACCTCTTAAAACTATCGTTGTGTTTATAGAAATCCACCTTTATATATAACCTGAGTACTAATTCTTAGATTAAAGTGTTTATCTTAAATGACAGAATTTTTAAGTTTTAGTGTTTTCTCATCTTTTTAATTCTATCTTAATTTCAATTTATATAACATATTTTTTAGTTTTTAAATAATTTCTCTATAATTTAGTCTTATTTAACAGAATAAGATATCTATTGTGATAATTGAATTTTTTATTTTAAATTTATTGAATTTAAAAATATTTATGAAATATATTTAAAATTTTTCTTTTAATTTAATAATGAGCTTAAAACTATGGATATTGAATTGGCACAAGTATTGATTTTTTTAAAAGATTGATTTTTTTTTATGACTAAAGAATTGATTGACAAAAATATTGAATGAATATTATTTTTAACATTTAATAGCAAAGATATTATTATTTTTGTTATTAATTAATATTTTTTAAACTGTAATTATAAAATTATTTTAATTTTTTATTGAATTATATTATTAATATTATTTTATCAGAAATTCTAGTGCACTTAAGATATAAATTATTATGTTTTAACAATCACTTGTACCAAAAAGAATAGAACAGAGTGAGATATATAAAGCCTCCCCTTTCCCGCCACTACGGGGTGAGTGAGTGTGGCGCCTCTTCTTCGCAGCATCAATACTTTTCGAAGGTCGAAGGCACAGATAGGAACGAAGGATGTTGTGGGTTGACAAGTATCGTCCCAAAACCCTCGACCATGTCATGGTCCACTCCGACATCGCTCACAATCTCAAAAAATTGGTGCTCCTCTCTCTCTCTTTCTTCCTCATTCTCTAATCAACCTCTTTTTGTTCCTTTTTTTTTTTCCCTTAATTTTGATTTTAGTTTTTCTCTCGGTTGTGTGATTTTGTTGTTGTAGGTGACGGAACAGGATTGCCCCCATTTACTCTTCTATGGCCCATCTGGCGCTGGCAAAAAAACCCTAATCATGGCTCTTCTACGCCAAATGTTCGGACCCGGTGCCGAAAAGGTTCACTTTTCATTTATCCTTTTATTTTCGTTTTTCTATTTCTTTTGAGTGTTTTTGTCTCAGTGGAGAAACGAAAAACCAGAGGAGTGTATTTTAGTAATGTAGTTTATTTTTGGTTTATTTTCTTCTTGGTTCCCTCATTTTGATTCCTTTTCAAATTGGCTCTGTTGGTGTTACAGGTGAAGGTGGAAAATAGGACGTGGAAAGTGGATGTAAGCTTCTTCGATCTTTATGTTTGTTGTGACTTATCAGAAATCTTCCCATGCTATTATGGGAGTTGAGATTTTATGATTTCAATGGTTCCCTTTTGTAATTCAGTGGCTGCCAATTGCTATGCGGTTCTGGCACCTTGTTTGATTGGACGGGTGCCTGAGAAACCTTCTTCATACCAACATATCGTGTAACTAATATGTTTTTACAATGACTTTAATTGAAAAAAAAGAAAAGAAAAAGAAATGTTTTGTTGTGTGTGACAAATAACTATTTTAACACATTACTTCAAAAATGATGAATGCCTTCATTATATCACACGAAAACATTTGTTGAGATTCACTTTTGTTTAGAAATATCACATGCTTTTCTTATAGGAGTCTTACACATGTTCAACTTTATATTATTATCTTTGGTGTGGAACCGGGGCGCTAGTTTGAATTGTGCAGAAAGATTGGTTTTTTTATGTAGAGTAAAATTAATCTTTGTTATTTTATTTACTTATTTGCTTTTATTTTGAAGTGCTTGGGAATTGGTTTCAGGCTGGAAGTAGATCAATTGATTTAGAGCTGACAACATTATCAAGTGCTAATCACATTGAAATGAGTCCAAGTGATGCAGGCTTTCAGGATAGATACATTGTTCAAGAAATAATCAAAGAAATGGCTAAGAATAGACCCATTGATACCAAGGGGAAGAAAGGATTTAAAGGTAACTGGCAGTCTTTGTTGTAAACCTTTACACTAGTGTTTTTTAAGCAAACAAAAAGGCACCTCTGGTCCTCTGCATGGTTAACAACTTTGGTGGGTTTTGCATATCTGAATGCTATCTTTCATTTCTTTTCTGTGTTCTAGATCACTTTCTCTTGAATTGTGTAGATTTCTGTTTGGTCTGGTAGTGTCTAATTTACCTTCACGGTGAATATTCACCTATACTGTTTTTATTTTCTTGACTTTGATGTTTGTTTTTATTCTGTATCAGTACTAGTGCTCAATGATGTTGACAAGCTCTCTAGAGAAGCCCAACATTCTCTCCGCAGAACGATGGAGAAATACAGTTCTTATTGCAGATTAATTCTGTGTTGCAATAGTTCTTCAAGAGTCACAGAAGCAATCCGCTCTCGTTGTCTAAATGTACGGATAAATGCACCAAGTGAAGAACAGGTAATTAAATTTTTAACGTATACTATAGTGGCTAAGAAAAGTAAAGGAATCTGTTTCCTGTGCGCGTGTTTAAGTTTCTTTAAAAATAGCACTTTTCCAGCATTGAGAGACAATGATTGTTCTCTGACTGGGTTGTGAGTGCGGTTTCATTGTTTTCCAACTTATTATTTTGCTTGTTGGTCAGTTCCAAAGATTAATGAATAATCAGGATCTACCAGGTCACTTGTTCTTGTTGCACACATTATGGTAGATTAGTTGGCAAGGAATTTTGATTTTTATATTATAGATCATAGAATGCTTCTGTAACTACAATGAAGTCAGCAACATTAATTCTGAAACTTTGGTGGTAAATTCTCCCCTACAAATTTACACATGCTTAATTATCATATAATGCAAAAATTTTCTTTAGTAATCATTATGATCATGCCAGACGCTTCCTTGAAAATTTAAAGAGGCTTGGATTACCTATAACTATGTTGTTTATCTGAGATTTTTCTCCTTTTTTTGTTCCTTGTCACTTTAAGGGTATGCCAAAGGCATTCAAAGGCTTCCAGGCTTTATGATAATATGCAACAGATTGGTATCCACCAAAGATACCATGTCAATGGATGGACATTGTGATATATGATATATATTGATCTTGTTTAGCTTACCCATTCTCTGAATTGAATATTCATCTATATTTAATCTTTGGAATCTATATGGCAGATTATTGAAGTTTTAGAATTCATTGGAAAGAAAGAAGGGCTGCAACTTCCTCCTGATTTTGCTGCTCGCATTGCAGAGAAATCAAATCGGAATTTAAGGAGGGCCATATTGTCATTTGAGACTTGTCGTGTCCAGCAGTAAGCTCCATAAGCTTCCAATTCATTAGTGGATGCATAATCTAAAATTTTTCTCCTTTTCAAAGCTTTGCTTTAAGGGGCAACTAGTCAACTACTGACAGCCATCTCTTTTGTGTATTGTTGCATATGTTACTTGCAGGTATCCTTTTACTAACAAACAAACAATTCCTCCAATGGACTGGGAGGAATATATTTCTGAAATTGCATCTGACGTAATGAAGGAACAGAGCCCAAAAAGGTTTGCTTTTGATACAGTTTATTTTGTCTGATTTTTCATGATAAATTGAGTGCTTTTGTTGAACCTTGAAATTCCTCAGGTTTGTGGATCACCTACCCAACTGTGTGGTCTACTAGTTTCATGTTTTACTTTTATTCAGTTACTTATTTAGATATCTGAGGGGCTTATGCTGTGTGCTGCAATGCATTTTAATCTCTCCCTCTGGCTTGTATACCCTAGGTTGTTTCAAGTTCGAGGGAAGCTGTATGAGCTGCTAATCAATTGCATTCCTCCAGAGATCATTTTGAAGGTAAATGTGTTCCCTTACAATGTCCCCCTTGTAAGTTTTTTCTTTCATACTTGACTTTGATATTGTTATATTTGTTGGTTCAGAGGCTTCTATATGAGCTACTGAGGAAACTGGATGCAGAACTAAAGCACGAAGTATGTCATTGGGCTGCATATTATGTAAGTACTTTATTGCTATTTTATTTTATATCAGCAGCTTGAATTGATATGGTAATGTATATTACCCAAGTTCAGGCATACTTTATTTATTTTCCCTAATTTGTTAATTTAGGCAATGATTTGTCTTTGTATGGTTCTGATGTACTTAGGTGTATAAGCATTTGTCTAATATCCGCTTATATGTTTTTCCCACATTGTATATATTCCTCATTAATCATTAGTTTGGAACTAGCTATATTAATGGTTGAAGATTTTGTCTAGTCACTTTCCCTTCTTATTTTTTGCGGTGATTCCTAATTCATTTTTCACTTTGAACCAGGAACATAGGATGCGTCAAGGACAGAAGGCGATTTTTCACATTGAAGGTATGTTGTCCTGATTGTATGTGGTAGTTAGATTGACAGTAACACCTTGTGCTGACTGACCATTGTAAATTCATTTACCCTGTTTATATTTATTTTGAGAACTCAAACCAGTGCATATAAATATTTATATTTTATATTTAAAGCAATTTCTTTATACAAAGTGAATATAAATTGTGATACGGGCATGGCCTATACAACAAATTGCTTGCTGACTACCTTTTTCTGTTCTTTTGTATTTTATATGTTTACATTGGCAGCATTTGTGGCTAAGTTCATGAGCATTTATAAATCCTTCCTCATCGCCACATTTGGCTGAAGATCAGATGATGCATTGCTTTTCCATGCAACATGTTAAATGAGTTATGTAGTGGAAATGAATTCATACCTATTTGAGTTTTCTAGTGCTGTCTACTTAAGGTTTCTCATCATGTATGTTACTGCAGTTTTGACAGGATTCTGATGTTTTGGTCTGTAAAGGTGTTGTTTAATTAAATATTCGTAGGCTTTGGATGATGCATGGTGTCCCCCGCCTCTTTCCCCTCTCCATCCCCGTTATCTCCAGTTGGAAGCGAACTAATAACACTGCTTTTACCCATTCTAAACTGAAATTTTTTATTTTTATAACCCAACTGACCCGATCCACTCAACTTATTTTTTATTCTTTTGGTTAAAACTGGTTTCGGCAAGTGAGCTTTAGCTGCACACTCCTTAACAATAACAATTAATACATTTTTAACACAAACGACTATTGACCAAGAAAAAAAAAAACACGCAAACGATACATCATACCGAAAATTTTATTTATAGAATACGAAAAATTAAATGTCTCAATCTGGTTATAAAATATCATGCAGGTTGTACATAATAATTACCTTTATAAAATACTTCATACTCAAATATTTTTGTGCTTTAAACAAGTATAAAAGGTGGTGCTTAATGCTTATGACATATATCTTTAAAATATATATTGTTTTCTTATTTAATTATCTGTTTTAACTACGTGTATTTGTATCTATGATGCACAAGAGTACTGACATGTCGTCTAACTTCTATATTATTAAGATTTTTGATACAATAGATCTGCTATTAATTTCTGATACAATATCACTTGTTTTGTATGATATAAATGAAAAAAAAAAAGTGATAGAAAGAAGAAAAACGCACATACTTAATGTAGTTTAATTAATATGACTTATGTTGAAAATTTATTACTATAATTTATGAATACAAGATACTACATTTACAAAATAGAGATATTTTTAGTTTTTAAATTCACAGACATACTATAATTTATCATAATAATTCATAACTCTTTGTTACAATAATAACAACTGAGATTCAAGATATAAAAAAGAAAATCAAGTTATACATAAATTTAAGGTATTACAACAACCCTTTATTTATAATAAGTCTTAAAATGACCAGCAATATAATTATATATATATATATATATATATAAATAATCTTTGTTAATGTACTTAAATAAATTTTATTTTTTAATTAAACTTTATTGACGTTGAAATCACGTCTTATGAAAGGTAAAAACTTTCTAAATATATTTATCATAAATGGAGTTTACTCGACTAAAAAATAATCTGTATCCAATCACCATGTTTCATGACTTAACCTCAGTTGATTTCAATCATTGATCACTTGATATTTAGTTGAAAATTGAGTGCAAAAATGTTGACGTGGGAGAACTTCCATTAACGGTGTCTTTTCTATTTTTGTCACTCTTAATAGTAATGGGCTTGGGGTTATTTTTGCACCCACCCTTTTTTTAACTTCTCACACCACTTTTTTTTTAATATTTATTTTTAAAACTATCCTATTTAAAAAAAATCATCTAAAATCTGAAACTTGCTTCTTTTATGAAAGTTTGTCGTCACCTCCATCTGCTATGCCTCTCCATTGTGATTCACATTGCTCGTTGAAGTACCTTTTTTTCTCAGTTTGCTTATGAATTTGATGTTATTTCACGTATAAAATTGGCATAAAAAAGGTAAGGATACTCACGGTCAAAGTCTTCCGAAAATTAACTTTCAAGAAGCATGTTAAACATGGTTAACTAGGTTTTAAAATTTATTTTTTAGAGTAGATATATGACACTTCTGAAAATTAAATTCTTAAAGCATGTTAAACTTTGTTGAAATATGTAAACAAAATCACACATTGACTAGAATTGGAGAGGATCAAAAGCATATAAGTATGGTAGATCTCTATTAGTATGAAGCTATTTGAATGATGTCTAAAAATAAAATCACGAGGACTTAAGTCTAAAGTGAACAATATTATATTAGGGTGGAGATGCACTAAAAAGTTCATGCCTAAAGTGATACAATATTATACTTTTGGTTTGTTAATCTGATCTTGATTCATTTTTTTTTTTTAGTTTTACTCATTAATTAATATTCATTTTTATAAATTTTATTCCTATTATATATATATATTATTTATTAGAATATTATTCTAATTATATATTATAATATATAATTATATTGATATAAATTATACATATATATATATACATTACATAATACAATATTTTAAAAATGAAAATTAGAATTCGAAAAAAAGTAAAAATTTAATTTATTTTTTTTAAAGAAAGAACAAAATGTTTGTTATGCTTAGGGAAATCACAATATAAAAAAAATTAATAAAAAATTAATTAAATAAGTAATAAACTTAGATAGAATAGGACACAGTAACGTTACTATAAAAATAATGATTGAATTGCACAAACAAAATAAAATCATCATTGATATATTATTATTACTAAAATTATTTTTAAAAAACAAAAGTAATGAAAAAAATTAGTTTAAATGGTTTTAGTCACTGTATAAGACTTTATTATAATTTAATTTTTATAGATAAAAAATTGTATATAAATTTTTAAATAAAAAGTTATTTTTAATTTTATCTTTACCATGATGATAAAATACATGTATTATAGTGGTGTCATATATTAAGTTATCAATAGATGAAGATATAATTTAGTTGTTATCATGTGATTACAATGGTGTAAATCCAATTGTTCACATCTCTTCATGGTCTAATTTGAGTTTGCAACTGAAAGCAAATTATAGGGTTGTAAAGTAAGGAATGATGCCAACTATAACAAGTATTTCTACTTTGAGAAGGAAAAAATGAAGTGTTATTATGTGATTGTGGGGGTTTGGTAAAGATTTACACATTTTAAACTTATTAAAATCTAGGTAAAAAGTTTTGTAGTTGTCCAAATTTTAAAGTTTTAGTTTTGGTTTATCATCTTATTTAATTTTGTTCGATTTGTGTAAGAGGAATGAAGATAGAGATTTTTTAGTAGGTAGATAAATCATTTTCTAATCATGCACTAGAAACAATTAACACACAACAAAATAATATTGTATTATAGAAATGAGAAAAGTACAAAGATGACAGAAATGTTATCACATTACATGACAATAATGGTAGTGTTAAGTTTTTGTTTCTGCAAAATCTATGTAGTTTGAAGTTTGTAATTAATGTAAAGTTAATGTAATGGTGGGATAAAGTGAGGTCAAGTAATAGTTGTATTTTAATGCATATGTGTAAGATTCAATGTGTATTTATGAGGTATAATATTGTGTAATAGTTGACTTTTTAAATGTATAATATATGTTATTATATTATAAAATTATAAATTTTGACTTAAGGAGAAAATTGATTAAAATGGTAGCAGGGATGATTATAATTAAATAACTAAAGTATAGCCAAACAAATCTTATGTGACAATAAGGATGATTACTTGAAATAGAGACATAATTAAACAAGTTTGTACAATAAGACACAAATCTCATTGAGATAGTATAGCAAAAAAAAAAAAAATAGTGGTTAATATCACTACAGTTCCCAAAATAAGTCCTTACTATGCAGTCACAATAATCCAAAAAGATTCCTTAAAATATACATTCAAGCTAAAAAGAATAAAGAAAGTAAAAGTCTTACATTCATTAAGTCTAAAGGTCATGTTTTCTTCTCAATAAATTGGAACTATTAGCTTGAAATAATTTGTTGCATTCCTTTTCTATCAATAGCTTAAAATTACTATGCATTACACATAACTTTCCTCTTCTTCTAAATAAGACTTTCTATATTGTCTTAGAGTTAGTAGGTTGATGACCAGATCCGGTAATGGTTTGTTGTGCACAACTAGTAACTAGAACTACATATTCAATTGATGCATGTCCAAATCCAATAAGTGTAGGTGCAGATCTAATAGTGTTGTAGATCCCTTTCCTTTTGCCTTTACCTTTTGTTGCAAATTCAACAAATTTGTTCCCTTTCCCTATAGCCTTTGCTTGTGATATAGATCCATTTTTCTTTACTTTCTTTAAAGGTCAAGGTGCAGTCATTTGCTCAACAGATAATACATATTTACAAGTCTTTCTATTATGGGCATATATGTGACACCTTCAACAAATGATTGAAATGTTTTGCCTTTTAAGCTTATATTATTTTTGAGCTTAATCATTTTCCCTCATTTTTAACTTTAGGCCTTTTTACAAGTGTTCTCACTTATGGTGGTGCAATTGTATATAATCCACTAGTTTGACACATTTGTTCTACATTAATTAGGTGAATTATTTGTTCATAACATTTGGCATCAATGTCAATGTAGTAGTATTTGTTAACAAAGTCTTGGAGATCACAATTATTTGCATATACACCTGCAACAACATGCCTAAATAAAACTACAAAATATATTATGTTAGTGCATGGTAAAATAGCACATACCAAAATTTGTTAGTACACATTACTTGTATGGTAATCTAGTTAACCCCCAAAATCTACATGAAATGTTCTTACCTCTAAGTTAGCTTGAAATTGATTAGGTTTATATAGTACCTCCACCTAATATTTTTTTCCTTTTCTCATGTTAGTATAAACATGCCTAACATCAATCATATGTTCATATACTTCTAACAAGTTTTAAAGTGCAGGAAATAAACCCTATAGTAAGGAGTAAAAACATAGGAAAATTAGGCTTTTAAAGTCACTTGAACTTGAACATAAAAACATTGGGTAAAATTGTAACCCATATGTACCTTTTATTGGTCTAATTTAAACATCCACTTTATATGATTTTCAATGCCATCTAATAAGTTTCTCAAAAATTAAATCTAAGAGTCTTTTAGCGTGCTTGTTGATAAGACTATATTTTGATATATTTTATGACCTATATTTATACACTTAAACCTTATTTTATATATATTTACACTAATTATACTATTAATTATGCAGTTTAATTGGAAGTTGTTATCAATGCTTTATTGAGATATTCTGGATAAAAATTAAATAATTTTAGTCATTAACTGTGCTATGTAAATTTGAGTTTGAATTTTGAATTTAAAATTTAAACTTAGATAAAGATTTAGATATGAAGATTTGGAGCAATTTTCAGTTGAGATTCTAAAGTTAAGATTCTGATTGTGGTTAAAATTGATTCAAAAAGATAAAGTTCAACCAACTAGGAACTCAGGGCATATCCTATATAAAGAGGCTTATGCTTGACACTTGACACACTTTTTCCACTTCATTCGACACACCATCTTCCCTTTCTTAATTTTGACTCACTTCACCGTTGAGAGTTATTGGAGATTATTAGCAAAGACAATGAACCCCTCCAGAGTCAAAGCGAGTGATTGAGCACTCTCTTGGAGAATGAGAACTCTTTTCATCTTTTTCCTTTTAGGATTTCTCTTGTTTGAATTCTCCTTTGTGTTTTATGGATTGGTTCTTTATGGTTTTCGTTGTGTATTTCATTATGAGTAACTAAATCCATAACTAGGGCTATGAGGAATCGTATTGCATACTTTGTGTGATTTTTACTTTTAATATTGGCATTGGTTTTCCTTTATTATTTGTATTTTATCCTATTGAATCATATTGTCCATGTTAAGAATTGACCACCTTTAGCATTCCATAATTAGTTGTATCATATGCGATCATACCCCGTGTAATTAATAGAACTATAAGATAAAATGAGACAATGAGTTAGGTTAATCACACCTAATTTCACTTTTTCAACCGTTATTGAATTAACAAACTTATAGGGTCTTTATGCTTTTCTCTACCATTTGCGTTGCATGATCATTGGGGGTGATTGCTCAAGGAAAAGAATATTAACATTACATGATCATTGAGTGTTAATAAAACTAGTATTAGTGGTTGGCAAAATATTCAAATACCAATACTGGGGTTAAAATAATTAGAACATAAAGAAGTGTAATAAGTGAAACCATAAATCCTAGGCTCATCTCATTCGATTTATCTCATACGTTGGATTATTGTTCTTTTCAATTAATTGTTAACATTAAATCTTGTTTTTAATCTATCACACTCTTTTGGTGTTTATGTAACACCCCAAAAAAATTATCTTAGTTTCTATGTGCCAAATTTAAAACTTTGAATTGACTCAATTCTTTTGTCTAACATTTATTATTGTCTAGGTATAGTTGAAAATATTGACATTTAAGAATTTGTTAAATTCACATCACATTAAGAAGAAAGTAAAATTTCCTTCTTTCTTGCCTTGAATTCTCTTAGTAAGCATATATATATATATATATATATATATATATGCACGTGTGGCATAACATACAATCCAATCCCTTATTAACCAAAATTAGAATTCAATCTCCAATGTGCTAAGTTGTCCCATTTTTCCATTTTACACACACATTATTGCACAATGGCAGGAAAGTTTCACTTCTTACCATATCTCTGCATGTTAAAAATTAATGTGGCACCCCCTTGAATTTACACGTGTGACTCACTTCCACATATTTCTCGGTTCAAACTGTCTACAACTCTATAAAAGAATATACATATAGTTATAGTACAGATTTTCTATCTTGATTATAACCTTATAACATCTCAATTTGGCAATTAATAGACCTTTTTTACTTGCTCTTATGACGTGCCTTTCTCCCCTTTAAATCGCCCCTGCACAACATCTTAATTCTGCTTGAAAGGACCAATTGTTGCGCCACCTTCTTACACCTCATGGTTGTCACGACCCCTTTTTATAAGGAACCAAGAACATTGTTTCTACATCATATACTTATTTAAGATAAATAAATAATAGAGAATATAAGTATGAAATTCTCTTCTCATTCAAAGTAAAATAAAGTTCCGTACAACAAATATCCAACAGAATAACATGATATTACATTTAGTACACAATGTTCAAAATATCAAAATTATACTACGTAGCTCCCTCTACATGAGGTCTCAAATATAAGGAAAAATGACTTTGATGCATTACTACTCAACTCCAGCTTCTAACTTTCCTTCACTGGCCCCTCAGCCTGTGAAGTAGATGCAACACCTGCTACATCTGCTCACGTACCACCGTACGATCATCGCAGTACACACGCACACAGCGACATAGAAAGAAATGCAAGGGTGAGCTTACCAAATATAAAATAAAATCATATATATAGAGCTAAATATTTCTCACAGCAATAACCCCATGCATTTCCAGCCCATCTAATGTACAACATGAAAACGGTTTTCAACTGGTTTCACAGCCTAAGTAATCAAGAAGGAACCAAGCCGGTCCGGGAGCGACCCATTCCGGTATCTGGATCCAGACAGCACAGCACAACAGCTCAGCATGAACTTACGGTTACACGTCTACCCACCTAAACATGTAACTCAGCTCTATAATGATACAAAACATATATCTTAGCATGATGCATACCGCCAAAATTATTTTAACAGCTCAGCTAAAGCAAGTTTATAATAGATCAGCCAAAATCTCAGCATTTTAAATCAATTAACAGCAGTTACAGCTTAGAAAATAGCTTTTATTCAATAGATCTAACAAAATCATATCAAAACATCTTGAAATAGCATATTAAACCGTTCAAAACATAGATTATAGGCTAAAGTAAACTCCCCTTACCTCAGAAAGATGGTTCACACTAGATCTACCGAATATTACTTGTTTTAATGCAAGATTCACCGAAGATTCAGCTTTAGAACAGAGTTTCTCCTAAGAATACCATGAACTTCTATGAGAAAGAGAAGGAGAAGAGAAACAAACGGTAAATCTAGCTTAAAACTTAAAGAAACTTACTTCAAATCTTTCAGAATAGACGTAGAATCTCAGATCTGGCGAGAAATCTAAGTTTAGGAGGGTTTAGTATGAAAGAAAATGGTGATTTACGGCCTTAGAACCTTTGAGAACCTTGGATAGGGGTGAAGAAATGAAAATTTTGTGTGAAGCCCCCCTTTTTGTAGAAAATTTTTGAAATTTACTGTTCACCGTCGGAATTCACTGTTCATCGCCGGAAACACTTTTCACCGCCTTACTGTTTACGTCGGAAAACACTGTTCATGACACTATTCACATTGGAAAATACTGTGCACGCGTACTGTACGCGTATGTGATGTTAGCCATGACGTCAAAATGATGTCACTGATGACGTCAGCAGTCACTGTACATACGCAATCTTCACTGTTCATACGCGGTTTTGTACGCGGTGTTACTGTTCACATGCGGTTTTACTGTTCATTGACACTGTTCATACGGTACTGTTCACTTTTTTTTAAAAAAAAAAAATTTCAAACTCCATCTAAATATATTCCAATACGAAATAATCCTTCAATTAACATTGAACAAGTATAAAATATTATAAATTACTCAATAATAAATCACTAGCCTGAGAATTCTCCCCCCGAAAATAAATTTTCGTCCTCGAAAATTTTATCCTTCAGAGAAAAGATGAGGGTACAACTCTCTCATTCTTTCCTCTAACTCCCATGTGGCATCACTAGTTACTGGGTCCTAAACAACCTTTACTAACCAAATAGACTTACCTCTAAGTTCCTTAACTTTAGTGTCCTCGATACGAGCAGTTGGGACCTCCATAGACAAATCATCTCATAACTCTACAACATCAGGCTCGATTACATGATACGAATCAAGAACATACTTTCTTAGATGCGACACATGGAAAAAATTATGTAGTCCTGACAATTGAGGTGGTAACGCTAATTCATAGGCTACTGGTCCTCTACGATGTAATATCTGATATGGTCCTATGAACTTAGGTGTTAACTTCTTAGCTCTTAAGGCTCGCCCCACACCTGTATTGCGTGATACTCTCAAGAATACATGATCACCAACCTCAAATTCTAGGGATCTTCTGTGTCGGTCAGCATAAGATTTCTGTAGACTCTGGGTAGCTCTCAGCTTTTATCTAATAAGTTCAACTTTCTCTTTAGTCTTGTAGCATTTCAGGTCCAACCATCAAATGTACTCCATCTTGGAACCAACAAATAGGGGTTCTACACCTTCTACCATACAGAGCTTCAAATAGTGCCATATCTATACTAGAATGATAGCTACTATTATAAGTGAATTCTACCAAAGGAAGCATATCCTCCCAATTACTCCTCTGCTCTACAATACAAGTCCACAATAAGTCTTCTAAGGTCTGAATAGTATGCTCAGATTGACCATCTGTCTGCGGATGATATGCATAACTCAACCTCAACTGTGTGCCCATAGCTTCTTGGAAACTCTGCCAAAACTGGGAAGTGAATCGAGGATCTCTATCAGAGATAATACTAGAAAGTACTCCATGCAACCTGACAATCTCTCTAATGTACAATTCTGCTAATTTCTCCAAGCTAAAGGTTATGTTAATTGGCAAGAAATGTGCACTCTTGGTTAGCCTATCAACTATGACCCACACTGCATCATGATTCCTAACTGTTCTAGGTAGATGGGACACAAAGTCCATAGTCACATGGTCCCACTTCCACTCTGGAATTTCCATCGTTTGTAACTCTCCTGGAGGGCTCTGGTGCTCCGCTTTTGCCTTCTGACAAGTCAAGCAGGCTTTAACAAACTCAGCTATCTCTCGCTTCATACCTGGCCACCAAAACATCTGCTTTAAATCTTGATACATCTTGGTAACACCAGGATGAATGTTGAGACTACCCTTATGTTCTTCTTCTAGAATTGCTCTCTTTAATTTAGTATCTCTAGAGACACAAACTCGACCTTGGCATCTGAGAATACCATCAGCACTTTTACTAAAACCATTTATCTTATCTGTCCCTAAGAGAAATACAATCCGACATAACATCGGATCCCACAGTTGTTTGTCTTTAATTTCTTGTAAGAAATTATTAGTCACCACAATTTGGCTACAACTAATCTTTTCGGGTGATAAGTCCACATGTATGTTCAGGTCTCGGAATTGTTCTACCAAAAGAGTTTCACTGACTCTTAAGGAGAATGCTTGAACCACATTCCTACTTAATGCATCGGCTACCACGTTAGCTTTTCCTGGATGGTATTGGAGCTGAAAATCATAATCCTTAAGGAATTCCACCCAACGTCTTTGCCTCATATTTAACTCTCACTAATCAAATAAATACTTCAGATCCTTGTGGTCACTATATACATCAAACTGAGCTCCATAAAGATAGTGCCGCCACACCTTCAGAGCAAAGACTACAACAGCTAACTCAAGGTCATGAATCAGGTAATTTCGCTCATGAGTTCGTAATTGGTGAGATGCATAAGCTACCACTCTCTTATCTTGCATTAACACACATCCTAATCCCTGATGGGAAGCATCACAATACACCTCAAACGGTCGACTAGTATCAGGGACAATCAACACCGGCGAGGAAGTTAGTCTCTGCTTTAACTCATTAAAGCTTTGTTCACATTCCTCAGTCCATATAAAGGGTTGATCATGGCAAGTTAACAGTGTTAATGGTGCAGCTATCTTCGCAAATCCCTCTATAAATCTCCGGTAGTAACCTGCTAGGCCCACAAAACTACGAATCTCTGAGGTTGTCTTCAACCTTTCCCACTGCAACACCGCTGCAACTTTGGAAGGATCAACTACAATTCCTTTAGCTGAAATAACATGACCAAGGAACTTCACTTCCTCTAGCCAAAAATCACACTTAGACAATTTAGCATACAACTGTTTCTCCCTTAAAACACTAAGTACAGTCCTCAAATGCTCTTCATGTTCCTCTAGCGAACTAGAATAAATTAAAATATCATCAATAAAGACTACCATAAATTGATCCAGGAAAGGTCTAAAGATCTGATTCATGTAGTCCATAAACACAGCTGGAGCATTTGTGACTCCAAAGGGCATCACTATATACTCATAGTGGCCATATCTAGTACGGAAAGCAGTCTTAGGAATATCTTCATCCTTCACTCGGATCTGATGGTACCCAAACTTCAAATCAGTCTTAGAGAATACCTTAGCACCTCTCAGCTGGTCCATCAAGTCATCGATCCTCGGCAATGGGTACTTATTCTTAATTATCAATTTATTCAACTTGTGATAATCAATACATAATCTAGAGCTTCCGTCCTTCTTTTTCACTAAGAGAACTGATGCCTCCTAAGGTGATACACTCGGCCTAATCATTTGTTTACGCATTAGATCCTCAATCTGCTCCTTAAGCTCCATTAACTCTTTCGGCGCCATTCTATAAGGTGCTACAGACACTGTCTCAGCTCCAGGAATTAAATCTATAGAAAACTCCACCTCTTTACGTGGAGGTATTCCAGGAATATCCTCTGGAAGAATCTCGAGGAATTCACGTACTACTAGTATTGACTGAAGGCTTTGCTCCACTTGCATTCATAACTCCCAACAAAACAAAACAAGATACTCCCTCACCTAAGGATGTTTCTACTTGGCGAGTAGAAATCAATTTTACACAGTCTTACTGCTCAGGAAAGATTAAACACATCTAGCCACAATCAATTAGCACACGATTGGCAGTTAGCCAATCCATTTTCAGGATTACATCTAACCCTGACATCGGGATACAAATAAGATTTACTTTGTACTTTCGTCCCTCAATTACTATGGGGCACCTAACACAAACCATCAAAGTCTTAATCAAACTTAAATTAGGTGTCGATACTACCAATTCACATCCTAGATCGCTCACTGGTAATCCTAAGTTTCTCACACAATTGTCTGCAATAAAAGAGTGTGTGGCTCCAGAATCAAACAATACAGAAAGAGAAGTACCTGCCACTACCACTATCCCTTGAACAAGATCCGTCGCCTGGACTGCCTCTGATGCAGAAGTAGTGAATACACGTCCCTCTGCTCTCGATCTGGTTGTCGTTGGAGCCCTAGTTGTTTTAGGCCTAACAGCGTGCAAGGCTAGCAGAAGACGAAACTGTCCCACTAGGCGTAGGATAGTCCCTAGCAAGGTGCCCTGGCTGCTGGCACGAGAAGCAAACTCTAACATCAGTCTGTGGGCACTGGCTCAGATAGTGTGACCCACCACACCTAAAACATCTGACAATCTATGTCGCTGAGGCTCTAAAAGCGGAAGAAGTTGCTCCCCTAGGCTGAAATGAAGAAGTAGCAGTCCCTACTAGCATTGGGGCTGATGCTACCGATCCCCTAGACTGAGATGGTCGAGATTGCTGTTGGCGTAACGATCGACTATAGGGGCCTTTCTTAGCACTCTTACCTCCATTACCATAACTGCTAGCAGCTCTATTAGATGGAGCTTTCCTAACTCCACCAATATCCTCTACATTAAGACTCTCTATAATGGTGGCTTGATCCACCAAGTCAACAAATTCTGTGATCCTGAGTGGGATCAAAATCCTCTTTATGTCAGTTCTCAGCCCGTCTGAAAACTTCTGACATCTCCACTCCTCTGAGGTCGGGTGAGAATAAAATCTGTAAAGCCACTCAAACTGTATTGCATACTCATAGACTGATGAGTTTCCTTGCACCAAGTTTAGAAACTCTCGTTCTTTGGCAGCACAAACATGAGAAGGGAAAAACTTTTCCAGAAAACTACTTCTAAATACAGCCCAAGTGATGACTTCACCTCGGCCCTCCAACATAGCACGAGCTCTGTGCCACCACATCTCTGCATCCCCTGTAAGCATATACGTAGCATATAACACCTTCCTTTCCTCAGCGTAACCCATGGTTAGGAAGATCTTCTCAATCTTCCTGATCTGGAGTTCAACAGCATCTGGTCCATCCACTCTTGTGAATTGAGGAGGATCATTCTTCCTTAACTCTGACAACCCATGGTATTCAGGAGGAGGTGAAGCTGAGGCAGTAGCTGCTGCTGCCTATGCTGTGACTTTTTCCATGAATAACACTGTGAATCACATTGAGTTTTTGACTAAAAGTAATCACAGGAGATGGAAAGATGATATTGAGTTGGCCCTTAGCTTGTTGGATATAGACATAGCTATTAGGAAAAATGAGCCTATCATAACTGATGAAAGTACTGATGAGCAAAAGGCCTATCATAAGGAATGGGCAAAGGTAAATCGTAAGTGTTTGATGCTAATCAAGCGATCCATTGACGAGTCATTGGTGAAGGCAATCCAACAATCTGAGAATGCCAAACTTCTCTTGCTTCCATTGGGGAAAGGTATGCAATTTCTACAAAAGCTGAAGTGGGACAATTGATGGATAATTTCATCAATATGAAGTATGATGGGATTGGTAGTGTTAGGCAATACATAATGAAAATGGTGACCTTGCCAATAAACTCAAATACCTTGAGTGCCCCATAACTGACAAATTCCTTGTTCATCATGCCCTATACTCTTTACCTAGTAAGTTTGATGCCCTAAAAACTTCTTATAATACCCAGTTGAAAGAGGAGTGGAACCTAAACACCCTTATTTCAATTTGTGCCCAAGAAGAGGATAGGATGAACCATATGATATTTGAAAGTGTGAATTTGGTTTCTCAGCCTCACCATAAGAAGTTCCCTAACAAAAAATGGAGCAAGTTCCAAACAAACAATGGTCTTAATAAGAAAATCGATCCATCTTATAAGCCTTTTGGTCCTAAACCTGTCGTTCAAAAGAAAGAAAGAAATTGTTGGTTTTGCAAATCAATAGGACACATAAAATCAAACCGTTAAGCCTTTAAATCTTTCTTGAAAAATAAGGGTAAAGGTGAGTCACTTGCTTTCTTTTATTATGAATCTAGCTTGATAGATCTTCCACTAAATTCATGGTGGATTGATTCTAGAGCATCTATTCATGTTGCTAATTCTTTGCAAAGGTTCAAGAGCAAGCGAAAGCCAAGTGAAGCTAAAGTTAATCTATATGTAGGGAATGGAAATAACGTTGACATCCTATTTATAGGATTGGTCAAACTAAAATTGGAGTCTGGTTTTGTTTTGCATTTGAAACACTATTTTTGTGTTGTCCATGAGGCAGAATTTGATTTCTTTGTCAAAACTTGATGATTATGGTTTTTCTTTTAATTTCAATAATGGATTTTGTCACTTGTCTTTCAAGTCCCAAGTTGTTGGTAAAGCTGTTAAATTTGATGGTTTATATTGCTTAAGCCTTGATTCCAATGTTTTCGATTCTCTTCATGTTCAAGCAGTTCGATCTAAAAGAGCTTTTATTAAAGAAAATTCTTTATGGCATAAGTGTCTAGGTCATCTTTCTAAAGAAAGGATTGGCAAGTTGATAAAGTACAAGGTTCTACCTCCTCTTGATTATAAAGATCTTGAAGAATGTGTAAAATATATAAGAGGAAAATTGACCAAAACAAATAAGAAAGGGCCTACACGTAGTCAAGATTTTTTGGAAATGATTCATATTGATATTTGTGGTCCTCTAAAACTAACCTTGTATGAAAATAAATATTTTATAACTTTCATTGATAAATTTTCCCATTTTGTTTATGTCAACCTGATGAATGATAAATCTTTATCTTTAGTAAAATTTAAAATTTTAAGACTTAGGTAGAAAACCAATGAGGTAAAAGGATTATAATTGTAAGGTCAGACCGAGATGGTGAATTTTATGGTAGGCATGGTGAGATTGGAAAATTCAAGGGACCTTTTGCTAAATATCTTGAGAATTGTGGAATTGTTTCCCAAATTACTATGCCAGGGACTCCTGAGTAGAATAGGGTGGCTAAGAGAAGAAATTGCACTTTGATGGACATGGTGATGTCTATGATGAGTCAAGCTAGATTACCTAAATCCCTTTGGGGAGAAGCCCTTAAAATAGTCCTGTATATCCTAAATAGAGTACCTTCCACATCTGTTCCTAAAACACCTTTTGAACTTTTTAAGGGGTGGAAACCTAGCATTTTCGTGTGTGGGATTATGCTGCTAAGGTAAAAATTTATGACCCTATTGCCTCAAAATTAAGTCCTAAAACCACCAGATGCTACTTCATTGGTTATTCCATTAATGCTAAAGGCTACAGATTCTATTGTCCTACCCGTGGAACAAAAATAGTTGAGACAATTTCTACTAAGTTCTTAGAAAATGATATAGGCAGTTTTGACATTTCTATTGATGAGGGAAAAGTTCTAATAAAGAGCATATTGTTGTTCCAATTCTCATTGTTCAAGAAAAGTTGTGTATCAACCAATTGAAAGAGCAGGTGAAGTCCCATAACAAGAAGTTATGAAAAATGTGCCACCACCAGCTCTTGTAGAGTTGACTGAAAATCCTCCTCTTAGACTGTCACAGAGAGAAAGAAGACTTGTTAATCTTGATGATTATTATATTTTTCTTGAAAAGTCAAATTTCAATATTAGTTGCATGTTATATCTAGAAAATTACAAGAAAGCTATTTCTAGTGTTTTGTCTGATAAATGAATTGATGCCATGAATAATGAGCTACTCTCTATGAACCATAATGGTGTTTGGGAGCTTGTAGAAGTTCCTGATAGTATTAAACCCATTGGATGTAAGTGGATTTCCAAGACTAAAAAGGATTCTAAGGAAAAAGTGGAGCATTTTAAAGCAAGACTTGTGGCAAAAGGGTACACTCAAAAGGAGGTATTGATTATAAAGAAACTTTTTCTCTTATTTCTTCTAAGGATTACTTTAGGATCATTATGGCCCTATTATCTAGAATTGCATCAAATGGATGTGAAAATAACTTTTCTGAATGAGGATATTTTTGAGGAGGTTTATGTGGAGCAACTTGAAGGTTTTGTAGAAAGTGGAAAAGAGCATTTGGTATGTAAATTAAAGAAATCAATTTATGATTGGAAACAAGCGTTTGGGCAATGGTATCTTAAATTTGATGATATCATCACATCCATGAGCTTTGTAGAAAACAAGGTAGACATATATCTCAAGCTCAGAGGGAGTAAGTTTATTATTCTTGTTCTTTGTGTAGATGACATCTTACTTGCTAGATATTATTATGATTTACTTGTTGAGACAAAGAACATATTATTAGTGTCTTTTGACTTGAAGGACCTTGGGGAGGCTTCTTTTGTTTTGGGGATAGAGATCCATAGAGACAGGTTTCGTAAACTTTTGAGTTTATCTCAAAATGCTTACATTAATCATATTTTGAAGAGATTCAATATGGAGCATTGTAAACCTAATGATGTCCCTGTTGCTAAAGGGGACAAGTTATATAAGGACCAATGTCCCAAGTATGATATTGAAAAGCGCTCCATAAAGAATGTTCCTTATGCTAGTGCAATTGGTAGTTTGATGTATGCTCAGGTGTGTACTAGACCTGATTTATCTTTTATTGTTAGTGTTTTGGTATGTTCTTATCAAATGCAAGACATGCTCATTGAGTTATTGCTAAAAAGGTTATGAGGTACTTGCAAAAGACAAAGGAATACATGCTTGTTTATAGGAGAGTTGATAACTTGGAAGTTACTGGCTACTCTGACTCAGATTTTGCTGGTTGTCCAGATGATGAGAAATCTACTTCTGGATATGTTTTTAGGCTGGCTGGAGGAGTTCTATCTTGAAAAGTGTAAAACAGACTTTGATTGCTTCTTCTACTATACAGGTTGAGTTAGTTGCTTGTTATGGAGCTGCATCTCATGCTATGTGGTTAAAAAACTTTGCTTTTGCTCTTGGAATTGTGGACTCCATTTCTAAGCCATTGAAGATTTTTTATGACAATAGTTCTGCTGTTTTCTTTACCAAGAACAACAAAACCACTACAACTTCTAAGCATATTAGGATTAAATTCCTGGTTGTTAAAGAGATGGTGGAGAATGGAGAGATTCTTGTTGAGCATATTTTCACTGAGAGAATGCTTGCTGACCCCCTAACTAAAGGACTTATACTCGTGGTATTTATGAAACATGTTGAGAATATGAGGATTATAGGATCTTTTGAGGTATTTTGTTAGTGGGAGTTGTTATCTTTATTTTATATTTTATTTTATTTTATTTTATTTTATTGCATTGAACTTGTGTCATTTGTTTTGGTGATGTTCGTGTTGACATTCCATATCATTAATACAATAATGCATTTTTGTACTTTGTCTCGAAATGTTGTATTTCTTTTCAGGGAATTATGTTTCATGATAAACATGTTAATGATCTCTATGGGAGGTTGGTTGTGTTCTCTTGGAAGGACACAATGTAGGATCCATGCGCAGTAGTATATTATGCTATCTTATGTGTATCTACACTTGCACACTTGTATTATGATCATACTAACAAAGTTGTTAGTTATGTGGTCATTGGTGAACTAAACTCTAAATAGTTTATTTTTGCTTATGACTCTTAGCTAATAATTTTGTTAGTAGTATTGGTTATGTTTTGTGGTGATTATATTCAGCTTGTTTTCTGGTCACAATTGTTCAACTTAAGAGTCATTTTTTAAATGAATTTAAAAATTCGTAAAACCCAATCAATATTGTCCAAGTGAGAGAATGTTAGAATTTTCTTTTTATTTGGACTACTATTGATTAGTGTAATTTTAATTTATTGAAATGGGTTGGATTTATGACTTGATATGTTATTCTATGATCCTATTTTGGGTTTTGGGAATGACCATGTGTACATATAATTACTGGGCTGAGTCTAGTGTGTGAATGTGCTTAGTAGTATGTGTAGGGCCTAATAGGCCTAATATCCATGATGGATGGAAATTAGGTAACCTATGTTTTTTTTTTAAAAAGGAGGCAGGATCCCCACTTGACTCTTGAGAAAATATATGCTCTCTGATAGCTCACGGTTCCATCAAGGGGTCAGTCTGTGAAAGAATGAGAGATCAAGTGGAAGAGCCTGTTTTTGACGTATACATGTGTATATATTTTGTGATAGCAAGAGAGAGTTATAAAAGATGTCTTCAAGAGGTACACAATTTACCTTTTACATAAATAATATTTGGGTGTTCTAAAATTTGATATTGATCCAAAATAATTTTACAAAATACTGCTCATTAGGATCCCTACCTACTATCACCAATAAAATTCCACCAAATAGAGGTTTTAACAAATACCCATCCAGGCCAATGATAAGCCTACAAGCAAATAAAAATCAATTTTCACTCCATCTAAACACATGTACATCCTATGGAAAATAGGATTTTTAGCCCCAATAGTATTTTAGTCATACGAACATACATACTTGACCCTAAATTAGTTCTTCTGATTTTTGTACAATAATCTCACAATTTATTGTATTATTGGACATGACTACCTAGTTAATATCTTCTTTTTCTACCTTCTCTCTAAATAAGCTTTAGTTATAGAAACTTTAGTATAATAGTCTTCCTTCATTTGCTTGATTACCCTTGCCAAAAGACACTTGTTATTATGGGCTTAACTAATTTTTCTATAACTCACTTTAAATTTGTCATATTTTCCTTGTGTGTTTTGGCACAAATATGCTTATTATTCAAATATGTTAATGGACCTTCAACTTTGGTCACAAATTTTTTTTTAATCCTTATCCATTTATCAATGAGTTTTTTCTAATTAGATCTTTAAACTGCCCATGTTATGCTTAAATTTGAATTTCTTACACATTTTAAAAAGATTATACTGCTAATAGTTAATATTCCTTATATGCACAAACTTCATCATCACTTCCATCATTCTAACTATATAGATCATCATTACAGTACTTCTAATCAATCAAAATTACTATTTTTCACTATCATTTGATATTTCATCTGATACATACACTGTTGAGTACTATAACTATAACTGTCATCATATTCAAATTTTTACTATCACTAAAATTAATACACTACATACTATCTCTATCAAAATGCTCTTCACCTTTCTTCCCTTTAACATCATCATTACATTCTATTTTTCTCACTACATCTTCCTTCTTTGTAGCATGACATTTTTCTTCCATTGGTACATCTTCATATTCCTCTTTGTTAGAAGTTAGTAGAAAACCTTGAACTTTGTTCTTTGCATGCAGAGTATAAACTTCCATCTTTTTGACAAAAATACTTATAGTAGTTTTAACATTTTTCATAGCTCATTCGTCATCATATACCTTTACTAACTCTTCTTCAAGATGAATTACAAGCTTGCAATAAAAGATTTGGACAATGCCTGTGTACCCTACAACATAAGCTAACTAATTCTCACCTAATTTTATTAGTGTTTTCAAAAGGCGCCTTTCATAATATAAATAGATAGTAAAACACCAAAAATAACAACCTTATTATTAAAGACATCAACATAGCAAATGTTAATATAACTCAATATTTCTTTTATATTATCATTCAATATAAATAAAAAGAGTATTCAAATAATTGAATGTATATTTTTTGATGTTGTTGACTATAAAAAATGTATCACATATTATAACAGGTATATTTAGTGTTAGAATTTTTTATAAGAGTAAGTAAAAGATGTCACTCCATTATTGTTGTTATTCTTTGCTACAATTTATGTTCTTGATTTCAATATGCTTGGTAACATTTTCAAGAATAATTATTAAACACTTGTATATTATTTTTTAGGAGAGAAATTCAAAAACAAAAGGAGGTAATCAATCTAAATTAAAAAAAAAACTATTATTATATCTTATCATAAATGATGAAATTGAAAATGAATTTTTTATATAAAACTTATATATAAATATTTTATTTATAAAAACTAAAATTAAAAAAAAAATCTCACATGGAGACTTAAAAAATCGTTTAAACAAAAAAAACTGAAGGAAGGAAAGCAGCAAAAATAGGTTGCGAAAAGCAACCCTCCATGTGCAATACAAGTCAAAACCCAGAGGATGGAATAAATACGAAAAGGTCCATTTAAGATCCAAAACTAACTTCGGATGGCCTAGAACATGGGATCATTTCTCCATATCTCTGTCTCTCTCAAGACCATATATAAATTTTCTCTCTTTAACTTTGGGCGTTGAATTTTGACTTGATGGCTGAAGAACACGAATCATCACCGTCTCATTCCCCTTCGCCGCCGCGGCAAAATTCTCCACCGCCTGTACTCTCTAACTCTTGTTCTCTCTTTCATTCTTTTAATGGGATAAGTGATTGAATTTTGTTGTGGTTGGCCAAAAGGAACAGCCTTATGTGGAGGTGAATTGCAGAAGCTCCGGCAAGATTCGGCGGTTCGCGGTCGGGACTGATGCGGGGTTTGCGGTAGCGCTCATCAATCGGAAGCTAAAAGGAGCAGTGGCAGTTGCGTCACACATAGAAGCAGTGAAGGATGGCGAAGAACCAATTGCTTTCGGTCCCACTTCGCTTCTTTCTAATTTCGGTGCAGGTTGGAACCTCCAGACGGTTACCCTCACTGATCTTCTTTCTTCAGGCAAGTGATACCATGAAAGCTACGTCGATATTTCAATATTCATTATTTTATTTGCTTTTTAAGGTACCGTTTTTAATTGTTATATATTAATAAATGTAGATGTTGATTTCTTGATAAAAGTAAATATTACATTCTTTTGTTGCTTAGTTCATGTTTGAAAAAGATTTTCTCTGATAAAGTAAATGTTTGTATATTTAAACTCGAGACTGAAAAAAAACATGGTTATTTCTTTATGTTAGTTCACTTGCTAACTACTATTACTAATTAGTTGGCTCTTTCTTAAATCAATTTGTATACTGGAATCTAGATGAAATTATATATTTCCTTTTTCTCTTTTGATGTAAATGTTGTAGAGTTTTTTAAATAAAAAATAGCATAATTTAAAATAAAAAAAGTTTAAAGGTTCTCGTATGAGATTTTCAACTGGTTTGAAGAATGTTGTAAGCGACTTATGATATCATTATGTTATTTTTATTTCTATGAATGTGTACGGTAAAAAGAATTATATTATTATTTAAAAATTCTCTGTTACTGTTTGCAGAAGAAGTGAGAAATGGACGTGTTCAACAGATGGCAATGCAGGCACCAGGACTAGTAAGATTCTTTTCAAACAAAAGGACTAAGAACTTTGTAATCTTTTGTCCACTCTTTCATAAGTGCATTTTCTATAGCTAACTTTTGAATTTATAATTTTAACCAATTGTATATTATTTCAACTGGGGAAGTATTAGAAAACTATAGTTGATAGAATTTTTAGAAACTGAAGCTAGTGTTTAAGAGACTGAATGTGTATTTCTGTAATGATATGCAACTGTTGTAATAGCAAAGCCTAAGAAGTAAGAACAATTGAGTAAGAACAACTGCAATTGTTCTAACTAACACTAACAGACTAATAGCAACTAACAAGCGGTTGCCAGCTGGGACTGACTCATACAGACGAGTGTATCGGTACGAACTTGGTTAGAACATCTGCAAGCTGAAAGTGATCTTGAATATGAACATAGCAGATTTGTTTAAATCTTTCTCACGAACAATTAAAAGGTCCAATTCCATGTGGTTTGTGCAAGCATGAATTACAGGGTTGTGAGAAAAGGCAACTGTGCTTAGGTTATCACTTATCACAGTGTTGAAGTGGTGTGGTAGTAGGAACTTGAAGCTTCACAAAGTAGTGTTTAAAACTTTGAATCCATAAGATTTCGGAGGTAGCTGATGCAAGGCTAAGAAACTCAGCTTCAGCAGAGGTGGTCACAACTGTTTGCTTTTTGTACCACTTAGGAGACTAGATTAGGCCCAAGAAAAATGTACACACCAGAGATGGACCTGCAATCATCACTTTACCATTATTTTGAAATTACAAAATGCTTTAAAGTGCTATTTTTATTCTAGTATAGTCATCTACTATGACAAGCATGGTAGTCAAAATTGAGATCTACATAGGATCAGGAAGGGAGTCAAAGATCGCATAATGATGAGATCATTACGTGTATTATAAGATCCTACAAAATTGTATATATATATATATATATATATATATATATATATATATATTTATATGATCCACAATTATACAATCTTAATTCCCTCCTGATCTTACATTGGACCTCGAGTACGCTTGATAAAACTTGACTAAAAAATGCTACTGGCCTTCCACCTTGTGATAAAACTGCTCTTAAACCCTTATTTGAGGCATCAGTTTCGACTCTGAAGGGTTTAGAAAAATCATGTACAACCAAGACTGGTGAAATTGTCATGGCAGACCTCAAAGCTTCAAAAGCATGTTGTGCTTCATGAGACCATTCAATTTTCTCCTTTGATGATATACTCCTTATCTATTTTAATCTTCAAAATGAAATCTTTCAATTTGGCCTTGAGTTTCATAAATCCTCCAACCATTCTAACCCCAATGCCAAATCCACTCCATCCAGAGGAAACAAATAGAAATCTTCTTGTATTTGCAGCTCTTTTATCACCAAATTCACTTTTTTACACACGTCATATGTCTTTAATGTGTAGCCATCACCCACTTTCCCTGAGTATTGGGGGATATCCTAAATGTCCAACCCAACTCCTCTACTACCTGCTGTGAAATGAAGTTATGAGAGGCTCCTCCACTGTTAATTAAAATAGTGCCTTCTCTGCTGTTGAGATTGCCCCACAATTTCAATGACCTTTTAGAGGTTAACCCTGCCTTAGACTAATTGTGCTGGTTTTTCTACCCACTCATTTAATTGCTTTATTAACTCCAGCATTTCTGTGTTCTGCATTATTTTTTAAATCATTCAGAATCATCACTCGGTATGTATTATTACACATGCTTTGAAGTGAACTTTTCATCATAAGTGAAGCATAACCCTTCTCTCGCTGTATTTTACATTGGGAGCAACTTCCAAACTCTACTTGTGCAGCTTTACCCTCCACTCCACGTTAGCATGTAGCTTGAAAGAGATGAATAGGGCCATGACAGAATAAGTTGATCTAAAGTGAAGGCGTCAATGATATTACCACTGTAGCATTCCTCTTCATTCAAGATTTAACAACAAAATCGAGTAATTGCTGGCCTTTGATTATTGCTTGGATTTCTGTTGCCAATGAAAGAAGTTATGATCATCGAGTTTTTTGAAGATTGCCATAGTTGGTTGGAGCTGAGCAAGATGGATTCACTAGTGGTGGAGGAGGTGTTGGGAAATTATTAGATGTCTCAAGAACCAGCTCTAGATACCATATTTGAAAACAATAGTTAAGAAAATTTTGAGAAACTGAAACTGAGTGTAAGAGATTGAATATGTATTTTCCTTAATGATAAGCCAGTAGTGGTTCATCTGCACTCTTACTATTAAGAAACTTGGGTCTAACTCACTTTCAAAAGCTAGCTCATAAGAAGAGGGTTGTTCGGCCCTTATAAGGAGTATTCTGTCTCAATTCTTAACCAATGTGGGACATCTTAACTTTTGAGAGTGAGTTAGGCTCAAGTTTCTTAACACTTACAATAGCACAGCTTGAGAACTAATGCAACTGTTCTAAGTTACACTAATAGCAATTGACAATTCGTTGCCAGCTGGGGCCCATAGAGACCAGCATACAATAATAGGGAGGAACACTTTACTACTACTGGATTAAATCTACTAAAATATTTACATGATTCACATTTTTTTTAAGTAAATTTTTTTTACCTTTTTCAGGACTGAGCTTATTTTCAGTTTGTTCATTTTCTTCAGGTTTCAGGTGTCCCAGGACCTGCAAGGAGGGTGTCCAAACCAGTCAGCTTTGTGTATATAGTTAAAATAGTGTTTGCTTTTATTTTGATTTTTGTACTTGGTGCAATTTTTACTTTGTTTCTCGATAATCTTCCTGCATTCATATTGTTTGTGAAGTCAATAATCTAGTGCTTGTTTTTTATTGCTTGAAATGTACCATATACACATTAAATAAATTATTCTTTTTGGTGTCTCAAGTGGTGAAATTGTTTAAGGCCCAACTCCTTAGATTTTTCTTGTGGGTTTGTTATCAGAGATTAAGTGTAAGGTGAGGACTCATGATCTGACGTAGATTATTAGGGTAATGAGTTTAGCAAGGGCGGTGGAAGACTCCAAGTTGCAAGACGAGTCACCGGTTTCCAATGTTGTAACTCTTTTTCAAACTATTTATACAATGATGGAGAAGGAATTGTGTCACAAGTGGGTACCCCTATAGGGGATTTTCCAAACTCACTACCTAAGAACCATCATTGGGGTCGAACAAAGGTACAACTGGAGATGAGGAAGGTTCTACATGGGGATAATAGGTTGTCACCTTTGATTTCCTCAATAAAATTGACTTCAGGCACAAGGCAACTCCCTTACCCCAATATGTCAAACAAAAGGAAGAGCGGAGGTGTTTCCATTGTGGTTGGGTGTATGGACCTTCACATACGTGTCCAAAAGAGAGTATGAAAGTAACCATTCTAGCCGAAGACAAACTATTGTATGAAGAAGACATTGTGAATATGGAAACTGAAGAAAGGGAAGAAGATGGTGGGGATTTTTCTTGTCAAATGCAGATTTATCTCTTTTCTTAGCTGGAGGGATGACACAACCTAAAATGATGAAGCTGCATGGATATGTAATGGGTTTCCTGTCCTCATATTGATAGAGAGCAAGGCCGGCAACAATTTTATTGCACAAGAAGTGGTGCAATAGATGGGTTTGCAAGTAACTCCTACTCCTCTCCTTTTGGTGTGAGGCTAGGAGATGGATATTTTCAGAAATCATAGGGGTGTTGTATGGGTCTCAAGGTTCGCATGGTTGAGTCAAAATTTGTAAATAATGTTTACCTATTTGGGTTAGGAGGAGTGGATGTGAATTTAGGAGTTGCTTGATTGGAAACTTTGGGGGATGTGAAAGAAAATTGGAGAACTTTGTGTTCAACAACGAAGGTCTTGCTGTTACAATACATGGAGACCCAAGGCTAACCAAGACTTTGGTATCATTGAAGAAGAAAGGTTACAGAAGTTGAATTTACATCAGTACTATTAATTTTCTTAGGAGACATGATTTATGCCCCAGATCAAACAAGTAATCTATCGACCTCCCAAATAACCCAATTACAACAGTTGTTAGAGAAGAACAGTGTAATTTTTTCAGTTCCAACAGCCCTTCCTCTGCTTTTTGAAACTGAGCATAAAATACCTCTCAGAGCAGGTAATGTTGACACCTAAATTTTCTTAAAAATTATAACTAAAATTGTCACTATCATTTCAACTATGTATTTTTTTAATATATATCAGCTAAAATTTAGAGGTCTTCATTTACACTAGTTTTTGATGGTACCAAAACTATCTATTGATTTACTTAATCCAAACATAGTATTTTATTTTCCTATTAAGCAACACAGTGACTACCAGTTTTTCATAGAATTTTTATCTATTTACATGAAAATACAATAGATTAATAGTCATTCAATAAAAAATTATATAAAAATTATATTTTTAATATTCTATTTTATTTATATATATATATATATATAACATGATCTTTTTATATTAGTGTAAGTCTAAAAATTCTTATACTTGATCTGAACTTTTTTTTTAACTTATATGTAATGAATTATAATTTATTATTTCATTAATCATTAGATATAAATTAAATAAAAGTTCAGATCGAATCTCAGAATTTTTAACTTATACTAATGTAAGAAGATTCTTCTATATATATCCTATCACTATCATTAGGATTAGTAACGAATAATAATAATAATAAATAGGTATTAATTTTTTTTAATTCTATCTAATTATAAAATAACATTTGAAATATTTTTAAAATAAATGGTAAATTTGCTCTCTGGCTTTGTACACATTGTTTGTCACACTATAGGAAGTGACTATGCCTGAAATTATTATTTTAATTATAAGGTGGGGATGTTAAAGGTGTGATTAGTGATTGTAGTGAAGTTGTAACAAGGTAGTTATATTTGAAGATGCAGGATCACCTCCTTTTTAAAGAGTGTTAATGCTTGTTGAATAGCTTGGTTTGACATTGCTTCATACTAAAAAATATATATAAAAAAGTCATAAGCTTATTATCTCAAGTCAGAACAAGTTGACAAGAGCTCTTTTTATTTTGCACTGTCGTGTCACTCCACCACTCCCTTATGCAAAAGAATGAAATTGAGTAGTGGAAGAAATATTGTCTATAGGTATTATCTGAACAAGCACAAGTCATGAACAAGGTTTTGAATAGATTATTAAGCTTTAAACAAGGTACCATATTAGATAAGTACTCTAATTCCTGTTAGTATGGAGTTGCTAGATGAATTGTATGGAGCAATATACTTTACCAAAATAGATCTTGATTTAAGGTATCATCACATATGCAGGAGGAACATATCTCAAAAACAACTTTTCAAACTCACGAAGGTCATTTTAATTTCTTGTAATTTCCTTTTGTTTTACAAATGCCCTTGTTACATTACAATCAACCATGAATTCTACTTTAAATCATTCTATGAAGTTTTGTTGTTTTCTTAAATGATATCTTGGTTTATGAACATGGGTAGATCATTTGTGTCTCATTTGGAGCAAGTGTTGGAGACATTGAATTTGGTGAGACAAGTTGCTTATTTGGGCCACATTATTTCTAAAGAAGGGGTTGCAATGAATACAAGGAAGATTGAGGTAGTGTTATAGTGGCCACATTACGAGAATTTTATGTCTCAAGATAATATCGCCATTTTATTAAAACTATGGAAAAGTGTCAAGCCCTTTTACTGATTTATTATTAAAAAAAAAAGGGAGTTTTCATTGGAATTCAGATGTTGAACAAGCCTACAAGCAACTTAGGAACCTCATAACTTCCACTCTCGTTTTACCAATGAATTAGATGCTTTTGGAAGAGGATTGGTGGTTGTTCTGTCACAGCAGAGCGCCATACCCTACTACAGTAAGGAATTATTTGACTTCTCTCTATTTTCCAGGTCTGTTTATGAGAATGAACCATGGCACCCTTACCGTTAGGTAGGAAATTTAGTATTGATGGATCAGAAGAGTCTTCGCGACTTATTGGAACAACGTATCACTGTCCAAAATCAATAGAACTGGCTGGCAAAACTGCTAGGGTATGAATCTTTCTGCAGATGCTCTTTCCCTGCTGGAAGAAAATATAGTTACAAGCAATTTCTCGTCCATTCTAGCAAGATGTTCGGGTAATAGATGAGGAAGTCAATTCGGATTCAGTATTGTCAAAAGTCATGATTGAACTGCAGAAAGATCCAAATTCACTTGCATTATACGTTGGAGCATGAATACATTTTATGTTTTTTGTATTTAAATCTTATGATTCAATTGCAAGATCAGTCAAAAGGGCTGAAAAAAATAGTGCAGTGGTGCACAAATTCTGACTGCATTGTAAAAGTCAAATCTCCATCTACTAGAAGAGGTCATCATAAAGCAGGACGCAATAGTTATAAAAGTGCGATCGGCACAAGAAGCACGAGTGAACAGCATATCAATTATTCTGAATAGATATAAGATGTTATTTGAATACATAAAGTATACTGAGACTACATTCCATTTATTTTTTAGCTCACTATTGTACAACAGAAGCAGAAACCTAAGAGATAGGACAAATTAATTGCGTCTACTACCCGGTTTAGAAATACCTTCAATATCATCAATACAAGCACAAAACTGTATTATAAATATTCCAAAAAATCAACTTTTCTTTTGAAAAAAGAATCTACAACACAGGTGTCATCCTTGGTGCTCCGAAATGACTTCCTCAGTATCCCATTTGTAATCGAATAGTTGAGGCTAATGAGGCATTCTTGGTGCAGATTCTGCAGAATAAAGCTAGCAATACCTAACTCAATTTATAAAATGATGTTCGGCCACAGCAACCATTGTAGATTTCCTGTTCATCTCTGTTTTCAAAACCAAAAAAAAAAAGGTGACGGTATCTGCATAGAGTTGTGATTTATGCTACTGAGCTGCAACAATAAACATTTGCTTCCATGATAAGCCACAAAACAGCAATTGTGGTCAAGTCTATTTTGATACTAGAACATTAGAGTTCAGCAATGCAAGTCGGTTCTTGGTTAAAGTGATCTTCTCTTCTGCTTCTGCAGCTTTTTCTCGCACCCCACGGACCACATTTTCAGGTGCCTTCTCTACAAACTGCAGCAAGTGATAGCAAGAAGTAAGTGATAGAGATTATTTGTATCTGATAAAGTTCCTAACTAGACCCAGGATATAATCAGCTTTGTATCTGTCTATTCATTGAATTTCAATGTCTTCAGAAGCTGACTTTGATACTGAGAAGAGCACAAGTAGACCACAGAACAAGGAAAGGTTTGTGCACATTTATTTAGTACAGAAAGGTAAGACATTATTTCATACTTGAGGAGAATTGAGTTTAGCTATCAATCCATCATACTCCTTCTGCATCTTGGAAAGGCGCTTTGAAAGCCGTTCAACTTCTGCAGAAATATCAACCATATCAGCCAGAGGAAGATATGCCTCTAGTCCTTCTCCAGCCACGAGATGAACTGATTGATCTGCATTTCCTGGAGCATATTACATGACATCCACCAAAGAAAGGCTCAGCAACCAGTACTTATTTGGAATCAATAAACAGTTGACATGAAAAGAAAATGTAATTTAAAGTTTCAACCAGGGAGTACAAAATGTAGTAGAAATCATGCCTGGAGAAGAATCTGTAAAATGCAGATTTTGTAAATCCAGCCGAGAAAGAAGTGCTAAAATCTCTCGTTCTTCCTGTCAAGCAAAAGATACAGTATAATATTACTAACTATATTCCACGAACAAGAGCAGACGAGAAAATCTAATGATTCACCCAATTAGTCAGTTGGACTGGTTGAACAGTGAACCAATCTATTGAATGGTCCAATTAACCAAGGGTGCCATTCATATCTTGTACCAGTCATGAGTGTTTGCGAATAAGGCTGAATGTAAATTCAAATAATGTTGGTGGACGCGTGAAGTGTCTTATTGACTTATTATATGCATTATTTTGTATGTGTAATTGGAGGGGCCGTGAATTTGCAGAATTTGTTTCTTTATTGAACATTGTTTGCTATATAATAATACATATTTTTAAAATAATATCTAATTGATACCAGTTCAGCTGCGATTAGACCATTCAACCTGGAATCAGTGTCTTGACCAGTTCAATGATCAGTTCAGTTTTAAAAACATTGGAAAAAATCATGACCAAAGCATAATTAGTTGGATTTATAGATTAAAATAAAAGAATCAGATGATAATAAAATAAATTGCTATTCAAAGAAAGGCATGATTAGTTTCATTTTCCCATAGACTGAGGGTTGAGAAATGAGGGTTAAATCACTCTTACAGCAATATATTCGATAACTTCATTGCTTGCAACCACAGATGCTGATATCCGCTTAGCAGGCTCAACAGAATATTCTGCCCGGGCATTTCGAATAGCTCTTACCTAAGCAGAAAGAACAGAAAAAGTTGCCATGGTTCTGTAACATCAGTATGATGATTGTAAATAAATCATGTTCCAAAAAGTGTTGAATAGGATGAGCAAAGAAAATAAATATATGAACACACCAAAGCTTGCAAATTTTCAAACTTCTTTATAGAGCTAGTGCTCCTTGGAAGTTGAGTCTCAGGCCAAGGTGATATAATAAGAGCGTGCTTCCGGTAAGGAAGTGCCTGTTGATAAAACCGAAATGAAGCATCATAAAATTTTCCATCATATAATCACTGAACTTGAACTAATACTGAGATAAAATAAGAGAAATAGTGAAGAAGATAGGACTAAATTGCAGTGAGTGCTATTTCCTGGGAGGCACATGGCCTTCTTATTTTAAAGAAGTGTATCCTACAGATATTGAGCTATTAGTCTATTATATAGCTTTATCACTTTGATGTCTCTTTTCTTTCTTGTAAACTTATTCTTATTCTATTTCCATCTCATCTTCACGTTCAATTTCATTCATATCTGTTTAGTAGGTACTTGGTAGACAGTTAGACACCATACTTTAACTCAATGCCAAAGACTTGAAATCATCATCCTAAATACTTATCCTAAAAAGCCTTAGCAAACTTATAGCAGCAAAAGCAGGAACATAGAATCGCATCACTGTAATTCTGTTAGTGCAGCACTATATAAGATTCTGCATCAAATTACCTGCCACAGCTCCTCAGTTACAAATGGCATGAAAGGATGAAGCACTTTGAGTATGTTCTCAAAAGTATATAATAGAACAGCCTGTGCCATTGAAGCAACAGAGTTGCCCCCAGCTCCAGAGTGGTATAGACGTCCTTTACTAGCCTCAATGTACCTAAAAGATCATAGAGCATTACTCAAAATCAAGGCAAAGAAGAACCACAAAGATCACCATATAGAAACGTGTGCATAAAATACTACAAGTGTAAAAGAAACACACCAATCAGCAAAATCAGCCCAAAAGAAATCATATGTTTCTCTTCCCACTTCTCCAAAGTAAAATTTGTCATAGCTTGCACTGACTGATTCAATGAGCAAGTGGAGTTTCGAAACCTAAATTAAAATTAAAATTATCACAGCTGAGAAAAATTAGCAACATAAGAAAAGTAAAAACAAAATTGCCTTACCACCCAAGACTCTGGTAAAGGAAGATTAAGCACAGTGCCTTCACTGTCAAACTGAACACAAAAAAGGAAAGCCTTAGTATGAGATCATGTTGGACCAGTATTAACTAAATAAACATCAGGAGAACTAGAATAATTTGAGTACCAATTTTAACTAAACTTCCTTCATAAGAATGATATGTCATAAATTCATCATATCGCTTAGCCGCTTCTTTTGCAAAAATACTACAAAAACCAAGGCCCAAACTTAAACTATGCCAGTAATTACAAGTTGTCAAACTTGGAACCGAGTTTATTATTTGTTTCACTTTCACGCATCTGGACTGACTCTTGAGAGTTACTGGCTAATAGTCACTTCAAAATTTTCAAAGGATATCCTTTGAAGTCTTGCTTTTTCTTTACAGCTGAGTAATGAATCTCATGTCGACTTCTAGGAGGACCACAGGGTAGAAGATTTCCCTTTTATGCCTTTCCACATCTTTATCTCCTCGCATCCTAACATAAAAAGTTTTTTGCGTGCAAGGTTCTGTTGCTTCATGGAAATTTAACATTTTCACAATTTAAATAGGGAATTTTGAGTGTAGTTCCTCTTGTATCTCCTCGACTCTTCATCTGTCTCCTAACCCAGAGATAAAGACTTGGTCCCTCTCTTATTTGTGTGGTTTAGATGTAGAGGCTTATTTTTGGTTACAATGTGCAGCATATGCTATGCTTTGATGCATTTGGTTGATGCGTAACCACTTAGTATGGGATACAATTAGGGTTTTGGATTCTATCTTGGGCAAGGAACATGGCCTTTTTAACAAGGTCTCACTAGTAGATATGTCGAGGGCTATGTTGAGGGTTTGGGCAACACTGTTCCGTTAATTGTGTATCTTTATTGTCATTTTGTACAGGAGGATTCCTTATCCTCCTTTCTGTTGTACTTTCCTCCCTTTCATCATAATGAATTTCTACTTTTCTCTAAAGAGAAAAAGTCAAACATTTTTTATAATAATAATTCAATAAGAAAGAAGAAATTTACAAAGAGCTAACCCTGGGGAGGGGTTATCCTTTAAAATTTTAAACATATGTATTGATTAATGAAAAGGAGAACACAAAAGCTATCTATCTCTTGGACGCTAAGATTGTTTCTCACCTTATAAGACAAAATTTTTTGCCAAGCTGATTTATCATTTTCATTAGGCAAGTTCTGTAATATAAATTTGCCAGCATTCCACAATTTGTTTGTGAAGGCCTTGTTGGAGGTCAACCGCTCAGTAGACAAATTAAGGTCCTGAAAGGACAAAACAGTATCCCATCAGTGTCATTAATAAGCTAATCAACTTCCTCATAGAATAAACATGGTTAATGGCAAGTCTGCAGTTAGAAGAACACAGCAAAACAAACCTGACCAGCTGTTCCTAAAGCTAGGGTAAATCGTAAAGCATCTGTCCCAAATTCTTTGATAGTGTCAAGGGGGTCTATTACATTTCCCAATGTTTTAGACATTTTTCTCCCCTGAAAATAATACAGTTGTTAGATTATCCGTTTACAGACATGGCATAAGTTAGAAGCAGAGGTGAATTACCAATAAAAGTATAAAACCCTAAATAAAAAAATGTACGATGTAAGATTTGATACAAAGACAGTAAATTTAAACTATCACCATGCCTAACCACAAGGATGGAACTACATTGCTTCCCTGTCCCCCAAAATTTTATTGCTCCTATATTTTTTAGTGTCATGATCAATAATATTCAATGCCTCATGGTTTTATTTTGTAAATGAGATTGGAGAGCAAAATTGTTGAGATCCTACATGAACTACAAATATGGCCAGAGTACAACTTATACAGGCTAAGACAATCTTCATTTTAGTGGAGTTGAGTTAGACCTGTCTAAATTGAAGATGGTATTAGACTCTATCACAGATATTGAGCCACCCTTGACTGTTAAAAATACAAAATCAACCAGGCCCCATTATTTTTTTTCCCAGTGAAATGAACCTAGCTTCGTGGATTTTCTAGTGCAATTTACCAAGTCCCACAATTTTCCCAGTGCAATTAAAAAAAAAAATCAGAAATAAATCCATGCTAAAAATGTCTAATCCTGAACATCAGAGGGTGTGTTGAGATCCCACATCATGCACAAATATGGCCAAAGTAGAACTTTTAAAGATTAAGGCAATCCTCACCTTACAAGTTAGCTTTTAAGGTTGAGCTAGGCCTAGCCTAAATTTAAGAAAAAATTGTTCAAGTGGTGACTAACAATGATGGTAACTATATCTTGGCTGGTAAAACTCTTAATCTTAGATTCCTAAGTATACAAGAATATAATTCCAATAATTTGTGACTTATTTTGAGATCACACCTTTTTTGAACTCCATCTCCTGCCCATTTTATATGGACTTGAAGCTAGAGGACATTGGAAAGATTCAATAAGTTAAAAGGGCCATACAAAGAAGCTGTTCTCTTGTAGGATTTAGATATAACCATTCCTAGGTTAGGCATGGAGTCACATGATTTGCAGTTACCTTGCAAAGGTTGCATAAACAAAAAGGCAATCATAGAAAGATGTGATGGTTGGTTGAAGTTAAAGACAGCCAAAGAGGCTAAGTGTAAGAGGGAAATTGACATAGTATTGAATATTGATGCCTCCATTTTGCAAATGAAGTTAAAGTCATGAGGGACATGAGTGTTCTGAGGGCTTGTAGATAATGAAGAAAAGCTAGTAATGGGATATATATTTACGAACTAATGGATAGAGGTAAGGAAGCTATTCAAAACACTTTTAATGTAAATGAAAAAAAAAAAAAAGTATCGCGAGATTTATTATATCATTGATGGAAAAGATGGGAATGCCAGCTTCATCATCCATTGCAAGTCATTATTTAAACCAAGAGTGCTACTATTTCAATTCAAGGATTGAGTATCATCTTGAAGTGATATATGGATTATATGAGTGCATTGAGAGGTTCAGTTCCTCTAAAGAAGAGATAGATAAAATTACATATGAGCTATTACGCTACAACATTTTCAAGATTGGCCACTACACCCTGCTATCAATAACTATGATTATAGATTAGAATAATTTAGTATCCAATAATATGTAGATGTATCCTAGAAGATTTTAGGATATCTTAGATTATCTTTTAGGACTGGTTTCTTCTATTTTCTTAGTTTTGATATTTCCTAATATCTCATGATTTGTGTCCTTGAGTTAGAATTATTAGTATTAGTATAACAGGGGGGTAGTGCTTTATGCTTTATTTACAACTCATTGTAATACATCTCAATTAATATCAATTTTCTTTTATCTCTCTTCCTCTCTCCATACCTAGAACCAAGTATTTCCATCAATAAATATATTACAAAATCTTAACCTTACATTGTTTTTCTCATTTATGTCATGTGAAAACCAAGTCAGAGTCCACTGTATTCAGCAACATAAAATAATATATATTGAGGGAAACACAAGGTGTAGAAAGTAATAAACATCTGCAAGTGGAAACTTTCTTCTGACAGTAATGCATACAGTGCCTAATACTTATAGAATATAAAAAAGCAAAAGCATAAATATTGTATTAAGAGTAAAAAGAAGCATAAACATTCTAATACAATAAATTGATGTCAGACATTCTTTCACTTAGTTCACCAAAATGGGAAAATTCTGTATTAAACAAGAGAAAAAGTCAAAATGAAGAAGATGCATACCATGCTAAACCCTATAAGATTAGAGAGCTCTGGTTTATCCCAGCCTTGGCTAGTTCAATAATTGAACAAACCCAAACCAATGAAATCACTTATACGGGACATATAATAAAGCAGCTTGAGCAAAATTCACCCAAGTTTTCCATATTTAAAAGCAAAAGAGGCACATGCCATTCCCAGTTTCAACTGTTTAAAATACATGATTCATGATCATAAAACAGAGGAAAGCAATTTGGCTAACAGCATGATAACTTCAAAATACATATATAACTTGAAGTCACCTGTGAATCTCTGATTAGTCCATGCAAATAAACATAAGAAAATGGAACAGTTCCTGTGAACTCAATCCCCATCATCACCATTCTTGCTACCCAAAAGAACAATATGTCATGCCTGTCAAAAGTTAAAAAGAACCATCACTTTTAGAAGTACAGCTAAGGTAACAATTCCCAATGGAAAATAGATAATAATATGAAATTAAATTGAATAGAACCTAACACATACACATGGTTACAAACTTACAGTAGATATATCATACAAGCATAAGCAACAATATTATTCTGACAAAATCAAAGCTAAGTGTTGAGAAGAAAGAGGAACAAGAGACAGGATGAACCTGTGTGTTTAAACTATACAGCACAGAACATGTATTTATAATAGAAATCATTAATATACAAATTAAATAATGAAATATACAGTTATCTAATTACGTAATTACAAAGGTATTAGCTTCCCTATTTACAGCATTACTATAGTTACATATTTCCAACACTCCCCTCTCCCCCCCCCCCTCCCCCCAAGCTGGAGCATATAAATCACATGCACCAAGCTTGTTGCATATATAACTAATCTGAGGAGCTCTTAATGACTACATGTTGATATCTGTAAGTTGATCATTAGAATTCACAAAGCTAGTGGTAATGTCTCCAAATAAAATTGTTTATCTAATGAAGTGACAATATATATCAATATCTTTAGTCCTCTCATGAAAATTTGGATTTGAAAAATTACAAGGCTACTTGATTATTGCAGATAAGAGACATCTGTTTAACCTCCCTAAATCTAAATTCTTTGATAAATTCTTTAAGCCAAATAAGTTCAGAAGTGGCTAAAGTCATTGCTGAATACTCTGCACTAGACTGTGCAACTACATTTTGCTTTTTCTTTTTCTAGGAAATTAGATTACCACCAATAAGGATGCAGCAACCAAATGTAGTCCTCTTATCACTAGGTGATCCTGCCTAATCTGCATCAGAGAAATAACATCATATATGCCTTCAAGAAACAAAATAGGTTGGAGAAAAAAATTAGAGTTTCATACTACAAGTTTTAAACTTTGGGTACACAGGTAAAGTTAGAGGAAAGAACGGAGTAACGATAATGCATATTAGTTCCTTACTTTTTAAAATTGCACCGTTAGTCCCTGATATTATCAAGCCATCAGGTCCCCATTAGAATCCAATTGCAAAGTATAAGACTTGAGTCCCACATTGGAAGTATGGGACTCTAATGTGAGGTTTATAAGGCCTTTGGTTCTCCAACTACAATAGCTAGTTTTTGTGATGTGGGTCTCCCAAGGTTCTTATCAATTGGTATTAGAGCTTTCCACCATGTCTCCCAGCTGCAAATGAGTAGCGCAGGTAGTGACGCTGGCAATACAATGTTTGCCTTGGACTAATCAAAGAGGGCTACTGTACAGCCAACCCGTGTGAGCGCCAAGGCTACAAAGCATGGTGGGATGTTAGGTTCCAATCGCAAGGTATGGAACTTGTGTCCCACATTGAAAGCATGAGATTCTAGTGTGGGTTTATAAGGCCTTTGGCTCTCCAGCTACAATAGCTAGCTTTTATAGAGTGATTCTCCCAAGATTCTACTAATCCTCCACATTAACTGATGACTAAAAAATGTTAACTTTTGCTAACATATCATGTTAAGTGACATGTGTGATGCCAATGTGGATGCAAAACGATGTCATTTTGCTGAATGTGGCAGATCAAAACTTGCAATTAAACCAAGGTAACATATTTAGAAAGAGGGGGGGTGATTTTGAAGAGTTTGATGCCTTTTGTGAAGATTCAAATGCAGTGGTCAAAAATTTTGAAGAACACAACTTTGAAGACAAAGGAGATATATTAAGGCAAAGATGATGTTGGCTGAGACCAAGGTACAAATCCTAATGGCATAAATGTATCTATTGAGTGAAAGAGATGTGCATTGTGTTAGGGTTGTTAGGGATTAAGTTGGTTGGTGGTGGTGAGATTTTCTCTTGGGTGTGTTGAATAAGACATTTGGGAAAATGGAGAACTATGGTGTTTGAGTTGAATTTAAACCCTTTTGTTTGCATAGGTCAGTAATGGGACCCATCATCCTCGATTGTTTGTTCTCGAAGGTAGGGCAAAATGGTTGACATTTAAGTTGTTTATTTATCGAAGCATCTGCTATAATGGTCCCCTACTGTCAATTTTTTATACATTGGCTTCTGTATCTCATGTGATGACATTGTGTAGGGAGGCCACTTTGTGTAATAATTAATTATTAATTAAAATTATTTAATAGTATTTTAAATAAATAATTTAATAATTAAATTTTTCTCATATACATGATCAGGTTTTATAAACCAAATTTGCAGAAGAACAAGAGTATTTTACACTTGCTAATGTGTTTTGGAATGCCAGTAAATTGAGTTTCAAAGATGGGCTGAGGCAGATGCTAATATGTTAACAATGGTTGAAGCTGTTAGAAACAATGATGGAGTGATTACTGTATACTATGAGCACCAGAATTCATGGATGTGTATCCCGTTCACATAATTCAGCAAGCCAAAGGTGACAAATTTGATGAGGGTCTTGTTAGTGGACATGTGCCTCACGACAAAGTTAAAAGATGTCAAAGAAAGAAGAAGTCAAGACCAAATATAAAAAATACTATGTTTAAAGAAGGATACGAAAAGGGAAGGTTGCAATTGAAGCTATTAGTCAGCCTGTGATTGAATCTGTCAATGAACAGAGTAGTTTGGAGCAAAATGTTGAGCATAATGTGGAAAGGGAAGTCATGGTTGATGACATAATGTGGAGGTTGAATCAGCCTATAGAGTTTGTTCCACTTAATGCACCAATGATTAAGATGGTTAGCAAAAGTACCATGGGTAATGAGAATGTTAACTCTGCTGCTATGACTGATCAGGAGTTTGATGAAATATCACACACCATTAATCATATACTTAGAAGGCTTACGAATAGTGTAGGTCAAATATAGTTCAAAATGGAATCAGAATGTTGGAACTGAAAAGGAGAAAAATAAGAGTAAAGGTTCTAAGGAAAGAGGAAAAGGCAAACAAGCTTAGTCTGATGACAGATAAGATTGCCAGGTCATTGGCGGTTGCCAGAAAAGTTGCTGAAACAGTGCGCCATTGGTGAACAGTATCAGAGGAGACTGGAAACCAAAGATGACTTCAGTTTCTGGTAAAATAATTCACCAATGCGCAGTGGGTTCACTAGAGATGTACAAGATTAAACATTAAAGTTAGTCTCTCATTAGACTCTACATTCCATATTGAAAGAGAGAAAAGTCCGACAACATGTAGATGAATGTATGTATCAACAGCACAATGAAACATATATTTATATTGATAATAGTAATAATTACAAAATATTTACAGAATATTCAATTACCTAATTAACATAATTACAAAGATAAACTTCTCTATTATTATAATTACTTATATTTAACATGATGAAAGAATCTTGGGTGATGAAAGTCTACAAGAGAAGGTTAGAGATCAAATGTAGTTATGCAAGGTATCAAAATGCAAAAAATGAGACAAGAAATGTTGAAAGTAAACTAGTACAATTTAAGGCTTTTCAGGAGTTCTATCAACATCTTGAGACAAAGAATGACCAAAGAAAGATATACTTTTTCCAAAAATAGGGAAAGAAAATTTGAAGATTTCGAGTAAGTTATAAACTTTCATTTATCAAAGATAGATGAAAAATGATTTTTATAAACTTTTTAATAATGAACAAGGAACAAATGAAGATATAGAAATATTAAAAGCCCAAGCAGATGAACTAAATTTGACATACTATAACAAAATTCGAGTTGAAGAAATAAGAGAAGTCCTTAAGAGGATAGATGATGGTAAAGTGATCGACCTTGATGATGGTATCCCTATTGAGTTTGAAAATATACAAGAGAACAAAGAATCCATTGGCTTACTAAGCTGTTAATGAAATTTTGATATCCCTATTAAGTAGAAGAAGAACCCTTTATAGTCCCTACATACAAGAACAAGGGCAATATTCAAATTTGTACAAATTATAGAATAAAACTTATGAATAATACTAGTAGAGTTATTAAAAAGGGTGACTGAACATAGACTAAGAGAAGAAACTGGAATTACAAAGAATTAATTTATTTTTATAGTAGAAAAGTCCACAACAGAAGCTATGTATCTTTTACCAAAGTTGATGAACAAGCACTACATCAAAGAAAAAGATTTACATATAGTTTTTATTAACTTAGAAAAAGCACATAAGCATATGCCAAGAGAAATGTTGTGGAAGGATTTAAAAAGGAAAATGGTTTGCGTAGCCTATATTTGAGCTATACAAAATATGTATAATGAAATAACTACAAGTGTGACAACTCCTTGTAATTATTGTATTGCCTATATGTATAATGTATCATCTATGTATGGTAGGGTCTCTAATGTGTAAACACATGGGTTTTCACCAAATATCTCTCGTTTCTCTCAACTAACAACACATACTTATATTATATATATGACAAAACATTACTAATATCTACCACCCAAAATCAACAGTGTATACATCACACCTCTATTCAGAGAATAACTATAAACAAACACCAAAGTAGAGGACAATTCATATCCAAAACCATATATTATTTCAAATATAAGCTGGCTAAAACCAGGACGCAAAATCTTCACTGTCAACAATGATCAGGTGTCAACAATGATCAGAAGCACATAAGTAATCACATACCCAGTTTCAAGTATTGTAGTCGGATAGAAGCGCTTAAAATCCTCTGCACACAAATCTGGCCATCCAAGGGTACTAAAAGGCCATAGTGCACTAATAAAATATAGAAGAATCTATAGTTAGTCCACACAATTGACAAAAAAATTAAAGATATCCAACATGCCATGTAGATCAGGTTTCAGCTTCTGTTACACATAAATGTCTACAGATAAATTACACCAAGTTTTGACATTTGACAACGAAAAAACTATACCAATAATATTTTAAACAAACAATTTGAGCAGCAGCAGCAACACAATTAACATATGCATGACTTAGAAAATAGGAATACTAAGCAATAATGCATTCATAGATATTTTGAAAACTATTCTTGCAACAATTGTCATGATGAAATATCTCAAAGAACACCAAAATATTCTATAGTTCAAACATTAATTTCTACATTAGAAATGCCACTACCGTAAACATGGTTCCAAAGATTTCAACAATTCTTCCAAAATGCATACAAGGAAACAGAAAACATTAAAAAAAAAATTAAAAAAATAAAATAAAAGAATGGGTATTTGTTCTCTTTCTCACATAACATAATCCTCAATTTCATAAGCAAAAGTAATGTCAAACTTCTGAACAGGTCATGTCGATACATAATGACAGCACAGCCTTAATCCAAAAGGCAAAATTTCGTAGGGGTGTTAAAACTCTAATGATATGGAGAAAATTTTAAAAATAAAATGGGAAGGAAAATTTACAAAGGGATGGGTATAAGGAATCCTCCATAACAAAAGAACAAGATCCAAATCAATAAGGATAAAAGAGGAATCAACCAAGCAAAGATGCTCAATCCCTCATAATAATATATGTATTTGGAAATGCCATTAAAATCTTTTCCAAAAAGAGTAAACCAACCTTTGAAGCAGAGGTGAAGAACAAACCAGAACAAACAATGTATATGGAAAATTTGCATTTTATAGCATATAGAAAGAAATAGACTGGCATAAATTCCACAAACTGAGATAGGGGTGGGGGTAGTGGGGGGCCGGTAAGATAAAATCACAAATAGGAAAAGAACAAAGAGGAGAAAGAAAAACAAAATGTGTTAATCTATCTAAAATACCAAAAGACACAGAGCTTCGATAGCATAAATCAATATATCATGCCTTACACTCAATCCACACATACACTATATACAACTTAATGGATGCCTAAATCATCTTCTGAGTGGACCATTCTTGTGCAAATAGTAAATCACATCTCTGTTAGAAAAATACATTTACAATACTAGTTAGTCACATGACAACATTCTCATTTTTACTGTGTACGAAAAGATCATGCACATGCATGTCAAATTGAAAGAGAAAACTAAAATAAAATACCTTGAAAACCAAGTATCAAGAACATCAGGATCTTGATATATTTCTACATTCTTCCCATATTTCTTGTGAGCTTTCTCAAGTGCTTCATTAGCATTCCTAGCAACTATGTAGTCCTCTTCATTCTCTTTTCCAACAATATACCACACAGGTATCCGATGTCCCCACCATAGTTGTCTGCTTATACACCAATCCTTAATGTTGGAAAGCCAATGATTGTAAATCTGCCATGATAATAAACTACATCGTATTATTTTTCTATTCACAAGATGAAGGTAAGGAATCCTCTAAAATATAATGCCAAAAGGAAAACAGATCCATGAGTGTGATGTGTGCAATTCATGCATTAGTTTTTAAGTTGTATTTCTATTTAAATGGTGCATAATCTTGCATTTAGATTGAATTTCATTAAGTATTTTACTTATTTTGTTCAAGTTACTTGTTTTATATGTTTTTAAAGTAGAAGAGTGGATTTTAAAGATAAAATTTGGGTAATCCGAAGGTTAGAATGAAGAGGATGGAGCTTAGGAGATATTTAGAGCTTAAATTTGGAAGAATAAGCTTTCAGCAACAAAGTGCACAACCCGCCAGTGTTAAGAAATACACCTATGTTTCTGTCAACTCTAAAGGAGCTTGAAAAAGGGCAGGACAGCAGTGAACACAATCAGGTTGCATCACAAGACACACCTGTGTTCCTGTCTAGTCTATAGGAGCTTGGAAAAGGTCATGACACCAGCGAACACAACCAGGTCGTGTTGCAAGACACATCTGTGTTTGCACTTTGCAGTGCTGACAATAATCAATAAAATTAATTGCACTTTCTCTCTAAAGGACCAAAAGAAAAGTATTGAAGGATTGTCTGTAAAACCACTAAAAAGGAAGGCGGAACCTTTTAGCTTTGGGAGACTCTTGGTTGACACAAAAGTTAAAGAGACTGAAAACTACACACCAAGAGAAAAGCGACCATTTAAACCAGAAAAGATTGAAGCAAAAGTGAAAACTTTTTGGAGAAGATCTTAGGACATTTTTAGGATCCACAAGAGCAATACACTCTTGAAGGCAAAGATTAGAATTCCTCGTCTATTCAATTTTAATCTTTTATTGTTCTTGTTCTTCTCATTATGTCTTGGTTATTTTTCTTGATTTGTATCCAAACAAGTAATTTTCTTATTATAGGGGTTTGGGAGTAGCCAAATTATGATTGATGACGATGTAATGAACATTTGATAATCTTTGATTAATTTTGATTTCTTGATTCAATTCTTGTTCTTAATATTATGAATTTTTTGGGCCCCTTACATGATTTTAGATGTAAGGGAAGAACTACAAGGTGAACTTTACTATTTGAAACTCCAAAATTGAACCTAAGATTCTAGACCATGAAAGTAGTATCAATTTTAATTTTGTCTATTATAGTTTGTGGTGAAACTAATCCCTAAAAGTTTGTACGAATTTGAATTAATCAATTTTAAATTAGTTGCATTTCTATTATTTTCCTTTTCTGTTTTATCTTTAGTATCTTGTTGATAGGTTGCCTTTAGCTAGTTAGATTGTAATTATTCAACACTTAATATAATTTTTATATTACTTGACAATGAAAGTGTTTTCTGATAACAAGGCTGAAATAAGCATCATAAAAGATGTTGTTCACCACAACAGAACCAAGCATCTAGACTAATATACTCATTTTATAAATGAAATAGTAAGAGCAGGAATTTTGAACCTGATCAACACACCAACTCAACTCCAAGTGGCAGATATCTTCACAAAAACTCTTTCAAGAATCAAGTTTAAGAGTTAAAGTCCAAGCTGGGAATCATAAAACATGTATTCACCATCTTGAGAAGTGCTGAAATTCCAATCTCAATCCCTAAAGGGGTCAGTTTTATTTTTTTAATTACTGTGATTTGATGATTGTATTCTGTTCCATAATTTGTTTAGTCAATTTTTTAATTGTTAAGATGTTCCACATTAATTAGGAATAGAGGCAGAATACTCCATATAAGGGCTAGGGTTGTAAAAAATTGGTTAGGAATAGAGCCAAAATACTCCTTATAAGGGTTAGGGTAGTCCTCCTATGAGCTAGCTTTTGGAAGTGAGTTAAGCCCAAGTTTCTTAACATTAATAAAGTGATTAGGAAGGCTATTTCAAAAAATCACTATATTATGTTTTTTTTTTCTAATTTAGGAGATTGAGTGCTGGAATTGAGAAGAATCAATGGAAGGCCTGTTGCCATCCTTTTAAACATTATGAATGAGAAAAAAATCAGAGTTTCCCTCTCAGAAAAACAACAAAATGGAAACTCCCTTGAATTACCCTCATCAGATTTTGGGCCTCATTTTCACCTAAACCCTTTTAGTGAACCAACAAAAGCTGGTCCAAAGATAGAATGACAGACCCAAAGCTCTTTGTAAAACACAAGATTGTCACAAAAGAGAAGTATTTGTCTTACAATTACAACACAAGAATTTGATTGGCATTGTTTTGAGCTTAATCATACGACTCTTGTCAGGAGAAAAGGTAGTATCAGGTCTACATGTCAGTAACAAGTCATTTGTGTTGAGCCAGTCAAGTACCACAATCCAAACATAAAGATTAAACAATCTTACAAGGAGCTTCACATTTCCAAACAGTTTGGTCATGCAGGAAACTTTGGAGTTGAGGGAATGAAAAAGTAACTAAGAATGGAATCACAAGAAAGCACTCCAAGAGAGTAGAAGTCCAAATTCACTAATCAGGATTAGCAGAGAGATATTTGGAACCAAGAGGAAAAAGGAATGGAATAGGCTAATTCCCCATCACTCAAATTTCTACTGAAGAATGAGTTATGGTTTAAGTAACGGCTCCAAATGAAAATACAATGCAAGTTCTTTATTGCTGGGATGAGGGTAGGTGGAGAGATTAGAGACAAGGAAAAGCCTCGATGAAGAAAGCATTTTCCATACAAGTAAAATCATTGTGTAATAAAACAGACCTTGCCTAAGTGCAAGTAATATTGGATGTGTATGTCTGACAATGAATCAGCAAACCTTCTCAAATCTTTCTGGAATTATGGTCAGTTCTCCTTTTTCAACTGCATGAAGAGCTTTTTCAGCAAGAGGCTCCATACTCACAAACCACTGCTTACTAACAAGTGGCTCTATCACCTGATTGAAAAATGAAGAGAAACTCCCAGTAAGAGATTCAAATAGCAGAACAAGTGACAAAATATAATGCCAATCATAATTTTCAAAATTAACTAAGATAATACTATCTCACTTCTCCGCCACGCTGAGATCTGGGAACTCGTAAAGTGTGTGGTTCCTTTTTCAAAGCTAATCCTGTCTCCTCAAGCTCTGCCCATAGTTTTTTTCGAGCCTCAAAACGATCAATGCCACTGGTAGTACAAAATTGGCTTCAATATATTATTCACAGCAATATATGGTAATTGTTCAACAGATTAATACGATGGTTCTATAAATACCTGTACAGGCCAGCAACATTATTAAGTGTTCCATCCTTGTTCATCACATTAAGTATCGGAAGACCAAGCTTTCGAGCAAGTAGGTAGTCATTATGATCATGTCCAGGACTAATTTTCAAAACTCCAGTTCCAAACTCTCTATCAACATTCTGTGACACAGCATAAATCAATGTAGAGTAATGATAAAGACTTCACAGTAGCATTGTCCATTTAATATTGGTTGCACAATCATTTTTGTAAAAAAAAGCAACATATTAAAAACTCGTGATAAGGAAAAACTATTGTCACAAGCATAAGAGTTAGAAAGTAGTTAATTAGAAGAGTGTTATGTGGCTGGGATTGTACAGTTGTATTAATCTTAGCACTCACAGAAGTTTTAATGACAAATAAAGGCAAATAAAATAATCTGTATTCAAGCACTAAAATAATAATTAAAACAATCTTAAATAATATTTTAGTCCCTATAAGAAACCAGCATTTTCAAATTGCTCCTTATACAAAAAAGTTTGTAAGTTCCTAAATGAAAAAATACTTTTGAAATAGTCCCTGTTGTTAACTTCTAATATCACTGTTATGTTATTTAAATATATTTTTTTATTTTGATTCCTATACAACATACATAACATATTTTTTCATTGTGGTCCTTTTTTGCTATACATAATACATTTTTCATTTTAGTTCTTATATGAAAAATATTCAAATTATAGGGAAAAAATAATTGACTTCACAAGTATTTTGATGTTGTATTTAATGGATAATAATCTCAACTTCTTTAAACAAGTAATCTACCATAATCTCAAAAATTATTTTGTGTAGGGACCAAAATGGAAAAAAAGAAAAAAGTTATGTATTCCAAAATAAAACTCACCACAAAAACAAGTTGAAAAATGTTATGGTGATTTATGACAGACTACAAAAGATGATTTATTGATTTTAAATAATACCATTGTAACTTAATGTGATTATTGAGATTATTATCAAATTCAGGTGTCCGAGATAGAAAAAAATTATAAAATGTAATTTTTTTTTTATTCATTATGGAATATTGCAATAAGAGAATTTGAACTGATTTATCCATTAAATACAGTCAATTATGGTAGATTACTTGTTTTATGAACAAAACTTAAATACAATCATTTTAAGTGTGTCTCTCTAATTAAAATTAAATTTTTACCTAGAAAACCAATATAATAAAGGTCGATATTAAAATTTAATAATAATTTAGAGATAAATCTCTAATTTTAATTAAAGTACTAAAAGTATTTAAAGTACTACTTATAAGTTTTATCTTCAAACAACTCTTAAATAATACATCAAAAGTACCAAAGACAACATCAAAATACTTTTTACCCAACCCTCAAACACTATCTTCTCATAACAATTTCCATAATCACATCAATCTACAATTATATTGTTTATGGTAAATCATCCTTTGTAACTTGTCATAAATTACTATCACATCTTTCAACTTGTTTCAAGTGAGTTTTATTTAGGCCTCTATACATAACTTTTTTTTTTTATTTTGATCTATATACGTAGCACATTGTTTTCACTATTGTCCCTATATGTTACATATTCCTTTATTTTGATCCATATAATTTATATTTTCTTTCATACAAGGACATGAATGAAAAATGAGTTATGTATAAAGACAAACAAAAAAATGTGTTATGTATAGGCACCAAATTTAAAATTTAAGTTTTGTAATTCCTATAGGACCAAAATAGCATTTAAACCAAGACACAACATCAATTGAACAAATTGGAACCTTTATTACCTTGTCAGAAATAATAGGAACATGTCGGCCAAACGTCTGAGGTACAATTGCCATCATACCAATATACTTGGAATAACGATCATCCTACAATTTTGTGGAAATACAAAATTTAAGCCTTGAAAGGAAAGAAGTAGATAGAAAACAAAATCTCAATATTATTTTCAAACACAAATTGTTTAGAGGAATTCACATGACATCATATGATAGGAATCTAAATAGTCTGGGAAAAAAAGGTTTTGATATGGAAGAATCTAAGGTGCTATTTAGTTTGAGAAAATGTTTTTCATTTTCATTTCGTGTTTTCATTTTTAATTACAAAAATGCCACCTTGATTTTATTTTGTTTCCTGTTTTCAAATATTTGTATAAGTAGTGAATTAGAGAATTAATTAAGATTTGTTATTTTAATGAAGAATTAATTACAATAACCTAGCTTTTTTCCCAATAGGTCAAGTTGGTCACATGGATCAAAGTGTCGTAAATCATGCCTATTGACTTGTCTCCCTCTGCCTCTAGCTACTAGGCTAGTAGGCTACCCTCCTGATTTACTCACCTTATGGGGCTTCTTCTACAGGTCTTCTCCAATCTCCACACATGCTCAAACCACCTATACGGGGCAGCCTTTTATCATCTTGTCTACAGTAAGTGCTACCCCATTGTTTTGCACAGTACATTCATTTCTAATTCTATCTTGTCTAATATGTCCACTCATCCAACGTTCTTACCCCCGTTACATTGAGTTCATTCTCTTGTTGGCCTTTTATAGCCCAACATTCATTGTTAATAGGAATTAGTGTCTAGGAAATAGCACTTTGGCCATGTAAATTGTATCATGAACTGTGTGTAGATGTGCATATGTATGTGTAATTATCTTTTCATTCAAGCAATTATATCCTATTTCTCTGACTCATGTCAACATATCCTATACCAAATATGTTAGGCTAGATAACGGGAACCTAGGCTTGCTTCCACCAAACATCTTGAAGGATACAACTCAATTTATTCCACTGATCTCTTCTCTCCATCAAATTTCTATCAAAATGTGAACACACACACATACAAATGATTGTTTAAGCGAAAGCTAATAAACATCACCTACTATGTGCATACATGCTAGAGTTTCAATACGATTATATCTTAACAAATTAGTATTTACAATTTGACAATTTGTGACGTTCATTCCACCTATATAGGAAATTCTTGATAAATAATAAGAAAAATATATTATTTGGTTTAGGGAATCCCATAGATTATGGAATTACCTACTATGCTATCACTAAAGTAAATAGTGTCAAAAAGATAAAAACAACAAGAAAGTGAAGTCTCAAAGCACGACTCTACCAATACAAGAAACCTATCCTACCTTTGGATGAACTGCAAGTGCCACATCACCAAATAAGGTCTCTGGTCTGGTTGTAGCAACAGTCAAGTAGTCACTCCTACATATGAATAATCATTAAAATATCAAAATTAACAGTAATAAAAACCCACAATGTGCACCCACATACAAAAAATGAATCTCAATTTAAAAATTTGATAATAAAATAATCAAATTTGAATGAACAAATGATACCAATTTATGGTCATCACTACTATAAGACAGTGATTCAAATGGCCTCTGAAAAGAGAATCTTGTTAAGAGTTATAGCTATGCTGCCCCACAAATTTATGGGAAAGTACATTCTGATTGAATGAGACATAATAGGACAAACCCTCACCATATACAACATGAGATATGGTATGAGCCCATTCCTTTTTCCAAGAAGAAATCTTCTTAGGGGACAGAATATGGACAACTACAGAGGACATGACAACTATAAAACACAAGATGTGGTATGAGGCCATTCATTTTTCCTACATGACATATATCCAATACAGACACACCAAGGACACGCTTTGATATGTATCTAAGCCATGTCTATAAAATTTTTCCCAAGCCCAAGTAAAGAAGGAGGGTTGTGTTAGGCCTTTGGCAGCCAACATAAAACTTGTTGAAACCTTTTTTATGGATTACACACGACAATATTGTGTTAGTGCTAGATCATTACCCAGAAGTAACACATTGAATGGCTCGAGAACAGTGTCAAATGAGTTAGAGTTGTTGCATCAGCGCCTAGATGCAGTGTTAAATGAGTAAGGGTCCTCACATTTGACTAGACAAATGTAGATAAAGAAATTAGTTCAAAAACACGTGTTTAAGTTTGGTTCATGAAATATTGGTACTTTGACAGGAAAGTCATTGGAAGTGGTGGACATTATGATTCATAGAACGATTAACATCATGTACCTTCAAGAAACAAAATGGGTTCGAAATAAGGCTAAAAAGCTCGATTCTACATGTTTCAAACTTCAATACACAGGAAAAATCAAGAAAAGAACCGAGTAGGCATAATTATGGATAATAGTTGGAAGAAGAATGGACTACGCATAATTATGGATAATAGTTGGAAAAGAAATTTAATAAAGATCAAAAGGATTGGAGATAGGATCATGTTCTTGAAGTTATTGGTTGCACAAGACACTATTAATATCATTTGTGCTTATGCTCCACAAGTTGGCTCAGAAGCCTATTTGAAACATAAGTTTTGAGAGGATTTAGAGGGGTTGATCCAAGACATCCCACAAACTGAAAAGAATTTTATAGGTTGGGACTTTAATGGATATGTTGGTTTTGAAGCAAGACAATTTGCAAGGGCTCATGGTAGTTTTGGTTTTGGGTAGTAAAATGAGGAAGAACAATTTATCATTGATTTTCAATGTCCTATGACTTTAAGATTATGAACACTTGTTTTAAGAAGAGAATGGAACATCTCATCACTTTTAAGAGCAGAGGTTTAAGGTCGCAAATCGATTTTTAAATGAATTTGCAAGGATTATAAAGTGATTCCAGGAGAGAGCCTTACTGCACAACATAAGGTCTTGGTCCTTGATGTTCATTTTAAGAATGGTAAACAAGAATTTGACAAGTTCATGTTTCAAGAATTAAGTGGTTGCTACTTAAAGGTACGAAATTGTTGGACTCTCAAAAACAGTTAATTGAAGAGGGTAGTTGGTTGACACATGGTAATGCTAATATCATTCAGGACAATATGGATACCAAGGTCAGAAAAGTTGCTAAGAAAATTTTAGGTGAATCTAGAGGTTTTGGACCGAAAGACAAAAGATCATGATAGTAGAATGAAAGTATGCAAGAGAATATTAGAGATAAGAGAATGTATTTTAAAACTTTGCATACACGTAATAATGTTGAAAATTGGACAAACTATCTTAAAGCAAGAAATGAGACAAGAAAAGTAGTGAGTGAAGAGCGTTTTAAGGCTTTTGAAGGGTTCAATTAAGATCTTGGGACAAAGTATGGTAAAAGGATAATTTATAAATTTGCCATAAGTAGAGAAAGAAAATCTAAAGATTTGGATTAAATTAGACGTATTAAGGATGAAGAAGAAAAAGTTTTAGTTTCAAATCAAAACATTAAAGACCGATGACAGAAATATTTTTAAAAATGTATGAAGTTCAAAGAAAAAAATGTAAAAAATGTATGAAGTTCAAAGAAAAAAAATATTTTTATTAATTAGATTTCTAAAAACATAGTATTTTACCGAGCTCAATGGCATCATGTGATCCATGTAGCCAACTTCACCAGTGGTATAAGGCTTGGTTGTTATTGTATTGTCATAAGAAACAAAGTATAGTTGCTCGTTCAAGTGCAAAAGCAAAATATCGAACCATGACTTCAGTTACATAGGAACCTATTTGGTTGAAAAAACTACTTAAAGAATTGAGATTAGAAGAAATTATGAAAACAAAACTTATTTGTAATAATCAAGCAGTCCTACATATTGTCTCTAACCCAATGTTTCATGAAAGAATAAAGCATATTGAAATAGATAGTTATTTTATTAAGGAGATCTTATCTGAACAAAACACATCACCACTAACTTTGTCAATTTGAATGATCAACTGGCAAATGTCTTCACCAAATACTTGAGAGGTCCTTGTATTAGTTATATATGTGATAAAATTTGTGCATATGACTTATATGCTCCAACTTGAGAGAAAGTGTTAAATATATGTAATTCTATTAATAAAGAAGTTTATCTTTATAATTATGTTAATAACATAACTGAATATTCTGTAATTATTATTATTACCAATATAAATGTTAAGATATCCCACATTGGTTAGGGATAAAGCCAGAATACTCCTTATAAGGACTAGGGCAGCCCTCCTCCTATGAGCTAGCTTTTTAAAGTGAGTGAGGCCCAAGTTTCTTAACATGGTATCAAAGCCTATTCAGTTTGAACATTGGGCTGCCCACAAATGTTCAGTCCTGTTGCGTCCACCTATGCAGATGTCCAATCCTGCAAATTTCATGCACCAAATGTCTAGTTTTCGGCATGAGGAGGGTGTGTTAAGATGTCCCACATTGGTTAGGAATAGACCAAAATACTCCTTATAAGGACTAGGGCAGCCCTCCTCCTATGAGCTAGCTTTTGGGAGTGAGTTAGGCCCAAGTTTCTTAATAGTAAATATATGTTTTGCTGTGTGTGTAGTTAGACGTAGATTCATTCACATGTTCTCTCACTTTGTACAACTTGGATTACTAAATTATCAAGATAAACAACAGAAATGTTAGCAACAAACTTTACTTTTGGGTGAAATCCACGCTGGCCCCACTAATAGAGAGATGGCCCAGGTTATTAAGTGGGGTTCATATGGAATTTGGTACAGCCACAATCCTAGGCTCAAGTTACAGGTTTATTCCAGGATACTTAGGAATTAAAATAAAATTTGTTGTGTGGCAGTTATTGGAGTAGGGCAGTAGGCAGTTATGCATTCAGAATGTAATGTGTATGCATGACTGTTACAAGAGTAGGTAGTTACATGTTCAAAAGATAGTGTAATTTTTGTGTGAATGACAGTTATGGTAATATTTCTTCTTCTGTAGAAGCTTCTGAAACTCTCAGACAGCAAGATAAATTGTTGTATCTGTGTGATTTAATACAATTACTATCAATTGATCAATAGTGTTCTATCTGAATTTCACCCAATATATAAAGAAATGTTGAAAAGAGAAGTGTAACTAACATTCCCTCTCACTAATAACCAAGATACGCAAAAGTGGGAAAAAAAAGTCATGATTTTAACACAGCAACAATTCATGTAAGCGTCCCTTAAGTCTTCTATAGCATTTTTCAATGTATACTTCCCATCTATCTGATTATGCCTATTTAATGGAGAAAACACAGAGATAAACACAAATGAATTTGAGTACAAATTCTAATTCGGAAAATTAGCTTGAGGCTTGAGGCTTGAGCACATAACAAAATAGGGTTAATTAAGGTTGCCTAAATTTAAAATATTGCTAGACAAAACAATTTCTAACTGTCCTTTCTATTTCTAATAAGAACTCCTTATAGGAGAAAATATGTAAAAACCAGAATGTCAACAATCCTCCTAGAGCCGAGAAGAATACAATAAAGAAAGTAGAATACAGAAACAAGAATAAAAGGGAGAGGGGATTTAATGGAGCAGCCACTTTGCACATCAGACAAGGAAAACTACAAAATTTTAAAAATTAAGGATTGTTAAATGCACGGAAGTATTGGCTTTCAAAAGTCAGACAACATAGGCATCATAAACAAGAGGTCTCACAATATGGATCACAATTCCCAAGTTAATTAAATTTATACAAATTTCAGGAAAGGTGAAATCTGCCCACCCAAACCAAATGACACAAATTTGATTGCAAATGCCGGTCTAATACTCTAATTACACACAAATTAAATATACCTTTAAATTTGAATGAACATCATATCAAAACATGAACTTAAAGGCTCTTCAAACAGTAATTTTAAAAAAGCATCCACTATGTACCTTCCAGCAACACGATACTTGATATAATACAAATATCCTGACTCTTCTGAATATTCAACTTCCTAAGCATAAAAGGAAAGGTTCAATCCAAACATTCGCAAACCAATTAAGTAGTAAAGACTAACAAGAGTACTGTACAACTGAAATTAAAAAGTTACTTACCAAGTCAGAAACAGCAGTTTGCAGAGCAGGTGACCAGTTAACCATATATGAACCTGAAGTGGAAGCCAAAGAGATTTTACATCATACACCTTTGATAATGTATAAAGTGTGAACATAACATACATAAAATTTAACATTTAACAGGTGCTGAAGTGAACACATAAAGGATCATCTAAGATACTCTAAAATACTCTAAATTACAATAAAGATATTATTGGTAGAAACCTGGTAGTTTTGTTAGGAAGAATGGAGAGAGAACTATACAATTCACAGAACACATACACACTACAGAACTTTAAGGGTCAGCACCCCTTAATGCCAAAAGACCCTAATTTCCTCTCACCAATCACAAGATGATCTCCTTTCCTCTCTTCTATTATATTTTTATATATGTCATAGCTTTCACTAATTGTAACAACTAACTGCAGATTGTAACTAACTAATCAGTATCTATCAATACTCCCCTTGAAGAGTTTCACCTTGTCCCCCAGTTGAATGGAATAGATAAACAAAAACAAATGAAACCTTACTCCATTGTCACCTGAAAATAGCCTTAGCCCTTCTAGGTCAAACACCAAAAGGTGGATGCCTACATGCTCCTTTAGTATTCTTTTTTTTTGTGATATATTTGGATTTGGCCCTAATATAGAACATCAGAGGCAATTATACTGATATCCATAGCTCTTTGATGAACTGCTTTACTACATGTTATGAATAGTTATAATAGACTTATTAAGATTAAGGTTTATGTTAGTATTATAATAACGGGCTTAGCCCAATAGAGTTACATATTTATCCTTATAAGGGTCTCTACACATTGTAGAGCATCCAATTCCAGCATACTAATTTGTCTCTCTCTCTATGTTCTCTTTCTCTCTTAATTCTACATGGTATCAAAAGCCTCCTAATGTTCCTCCTTCTTTGCCACCGCCACTGCTGCCACCGCCACCACAAAAAAAAAAAAAACCAAAAAAAAAAAATAGCAGCTTCAGAAAAGGCTGACCATGGCTGTTGTGGGGATGAAAATTTTTTCCAGTGACCAAAATAAGCAATAATTCGAACTTTACAGTTTGAGTGCAGCGTTTCTTTCTAGCCATTCAGACGAAACCCAAGCAGTTCCATCACTGTTTGTGGATATATAATGTCTGAATATGATAGTCAGAATTGCAGGATGCACAACACAAGGGGGCTGTTATAGAGATCGTATCTCTATCCAAACTTACCAATGTTAAGCTGAATGAAGATGGTACAAACTATATAGAGTGGAAGTATTTGGTTGAGATTAGCCTGGATAGAATGGGAAAGGATAATAATTTGACTGAAACGGCACCTATCAATCCTAAGGATGTTGACACATGGACGATACGCGACAAAAAGATTCTTGCGTTGCTAGTAAACTCTATTGATAGGCAAATACAAGCGATTATTACCCATTGCAAAACTATGAAGGAGTTGTAGGACTTCTTGCAATTTATTTTTGAGAAATCTGATAATTTGAATCAGTTGTATGCTCTCTTGCAAGAAATTTATCAACCCAAACAAAATAAGCGAAAGCTAATGGACTATTTTTTGGAGTTTAAGAAGCATACTAAGGAGATACAATCTCCTTTAGCCTACAAAACCATTGACAAGATGATAGCGCAATAAAAGAAACTCATGGCTCTAAGTTAGCTCTCAAGACTTGATTTGGAATATGAGGTAGTTTGGTCTCAAATTCTGTCAAGTAAGCAGGTTGATAATCTTATTAATGTCTTCTCCAGAGTTATGCAGTCTTCCTTTGAGAAACTCCAAAAGCACTACAAATAATGAGTCTCCTGACCACTCTGCCTTGGCAGCCCAATACAGTCACCATGGTGGTCGCAATGGTGGGAGAGGTGGTAGGGGTAGTCATGACCGTGGGCGTAGTGGAGGTCATGGTATTGTACAGTACTACAACTATGGCGAATTTGATCATTATCGGAATCAATACACTCATTATCGGTCATTTTCTCACTCACAAGGTAATTCCCGCTTTGCTAACTCGGTATCTCATCCTGACACAGGTACTCAGGAGAAAGGACGTAATGTGCGCATGAGTTATGAGAAATTTATTCAGTATACTCAATTTCAGATTTTCCAACAACCGTCTACATCCTCTACAGCCACTTTTGTACAAAACGGTAATCCTACTGCATGTCTTTCCTCTTCTTCCAAGCATTAGGTCATTAATTCTAGCACTACTGATCATATGACTGGGGATTCAGGTATCCTTTCTTCTTTTTTTCTACCCAATTCTCATTCTTCTGTAAGACTTGCTGATGGTTTTAGTGTCCATATTAAGGACAACAGGTGTATCACTCCAGTTTCAACCTTATTTTTATCCTCTATTTTATATTTACCTCAATTCCCCTTAAATTTGTTGCCCATTAACCAAATCACTTCATTATTAAATTGTTTAGAAATATTCTTTTTTGATCGTTGTATTTTTCAAGATCTGGTAACACAAAGGATTATGTATAGAGGTAGAGTATCTAATGGGTTGTATGTATTAGAAGAAGGACTTCCGCATACTTCTATTGCTTATAGGAATGAAAAAATGTCTCCTTTCCAACTTCATTGTCGACTGGGTCATCCGTCTTTAGGAGTTCATCGGAAATTATGTCCTAATATAGAGTCTAATTTTTATTAAGTCATGTCAGTTTGTTAAACATTATCGCAATGTTTATTTACCTTGTTTAAATAAAAGGACTCATGCTCTCTTTGAAATTGTGCATTCTGATGTTTGAAGTCCTTGTCTAGTTACTTCTAAATCAGGTTTTAAACATTTTTTAACCTTTGTGGATGATTATTCTTGTGAAACATGATTATTTTTTATAAAATCCATATATGAAGTCTTTTCTATATTCTGTAATTTCTGTGCTGAAATTAAAACTAAATTTAACACCTGTGTGCGCATTCTTAGAAGTGATAATGCTAAAGAATATTTTTCTGCATCCTTCACTAGTTTTATAAATAAACATGGCCTACTTCATCAGTCCTCTAATATTGTTATCCCACAGCAAAATGAAGTAGCTGAACGTAAAAATCGTCATCTTATGAAAGTAGCATGTGCTTTAATGTTTGAAATGAAAGTTCCTAAACCTTTTTGAGCTTATATTGTTCTTACTGCTGCATATTTAACTAATCGCATACCATTATTTATGTTACATGGTGAGATTCTCCATTCTATACTTTTCCAATCATAATCTCTTTTTTCTTTACCTTCTAAAGTTTTTTGCTGCACTTGTTTTGTGTTTGATGTTCGTTCTCAAGTAACTAAACTTGATCCAAAGTCTCTAAAATGTGTGTTTTTGAGTTATTCTCGGTCACAAAAAGGTTACTGTTGTTTTTCTCCTGATTTTGATCATTATCTTATTTCCTATGATGTGTCTTTTTTTGAAAGTCTTCCATTCTTTAAGTCCTCATCTTCTGAGTCTATGTATGAGATAGATGAACCTTTCTTGACTTATACTTTTGTCCAATCTACACATCTTGTTGCACCTCTAGCTCCTATTAATACAGGTTTCAAGTTCTTTGAGTAAACATACTCTCGTCGGCCGAAACAACTTCAAATGATGTGCCTCCCGTGGCTAATGATATTCAAGATGATACTCAACCTCGACCATTATCTCCTCAAATGTCAACAAATCATATGTCTAACCTTGACCTTCCTATTGCTATCCTTTAAAGTAAGAGATCTTGCACCTATCCTATTTCATCTTATGTGACGTCTGCTCATTTATCCTCTACATCTAAATCCTTCATGGTTGGCGTACTCTCTTTCTATTCCTAAGACCCTTGTCGATGCCCTCAATCATGATAGTTAGAGACATGCTATGGAAAAAGAAATATTGGCTCTTGAGACGAATGATACTTGGGATCTAATTTCTCTTCCCAAGGAAAACCAGGCTATTGGTTGCAACTTGCAAGTGGTTTACACTGTGAAAGTTAATCCAGATGGTTTTGTGACTCGTTTGAAGGCATGACTTGTTGCAAAAAAGTATACGTTTTCTTCGATTGCTAAACTCTCATTTGTTCGCATTTTCATCTCTCTTGCGGCTATGCATCATTGCCATTATTCCAGTTAGATGTCAAGAATGCATTTTTACATGGAGACTTACAGGAAGAGGTGTACATCAAGCAATCACCTGGCTTTGTTGCTCAAAGAGAGTGTGAAAGAGTGTGTCGTTTAAAGAAATCATTATATGGCTTGAAACAATCACTTAGAACATGGTTTGGAAGATTCAATGACATGATTCTAGAATTTAGATTAGTGAGGAGTGAGAGTGATCATACAATGTTTTACAAATAGACTAACCATGGTTGTATTTTACTTATTTATATTAATGATATTGTTATGACAAGTAGCGACAAAGAAGAAATCAACAACCTAAGAAAATTTCTTTAAACTAAGTTTTAAACAAAAGACTTAGGAATTCTAAAATACTTCTTGAGTATTGAAGTCATGTATTCCAAGCAAAGAATCTTCCTTTCACAGAAAAAATATGTCTTAGACTTATTGACTGAGACCGGACTAAAAAGAGTTAAACCATGTGAGACAGATACGTATGGAGCCAAGAGTGAAACTGACAGCAGATAGAGTTCTTTTTGCAGATCCACAAAAATACAGAAAATTAGTAGTCAAGCTAAATTAATTGACTGTCACAAGACTGGATATTGTTTTTCCAGTGAATGTTGTTAGCCAATTTATGTAATCTCTAACAGATACTTATTGGGAAGCACTAATCCGCATTGTGAAGTATTTGAAGAAAACACCGGGAAAAGGAATTGTGTACAAAGACCATGGATATGCATAGATAAAGACATTTTCTAATGCTGATTCGGCAGAATCAATGGCCAGAAAATCTACTACCAGATACTATGTGTTTTTGGGAAATAATTTAATTTCGTGAAAAAATAAGAAGTAGAACGTCATATTGTAATCGAGTGCGGAATCAAAATACAAGGCGATAGCTCAGACTACTTGTAAGTCAATGTGGTTGAAACATATATTGAAAGAGATAGGATTTGATAGCACTAAGCCTATGCAACTTTAGTGTGATAACCAAGTAGATAACCAAGTAGCAATACACATTGCCTCAAATCCATTTTTTCATGAACGAACGAAACAAATTGATATAGACTGTCACTTTATCCGAGAAAAAGTTCAGCAAAAGCTTATATTTATCTTTCATGTTAGGATAGGCGACGAACTAGCAGATGTGTTTGCAAAGGCTTTAAATGAGACACGTAATAATTATATTTGTAACAAGCTAGGCATAATTAATATCTATGCTCCAGCTTGTCGGAGGATGTTATGAATAGCTATAATAGACTTATTAGGATTTGGATTTATATTAGTATTATAATAACGGGCTTGGCCCAGTAGGATTACATATGTATCAGCGTAGTCAAAATCGCGATCTTACTCGTAAGATCGGACGATTTCACGAGCTTTTGCAGGGCCTCCGATCCCGTTCCTGCCCTGCAACGCGATTTTTCAAGATCGTTGGGATCGCACGATCTTCCTCGTGAAATCATGGAAGCGTGCAATCCTGGACAAGTTTAGTGGAGCCCCATATTCTTTAAAAAACCCGATTACCCGATTTGACCCAGCCTGTTTTTTTGACCCGACTTATTTAATCTTAGATGTTAGGGTTTTTCTTTTTCGTTCTTCCCTTCTCGCTGCCCCTTTCTCCACGACGCAGTGTTTTCTTCCTCAACACAGGCGACAGCGACCCAAAGTTTTCTTCCTCAACACTGCTGACTGCGACCCAAAGTTCCTCAGCACCGCCGACCGTGACCCAAAGTTCCTCAACACCGCCGACCACGACCCAAAGTCTTCTTCCTCAGTTCCCAACCCACACTCTCTTCTTCCTCAGCAAAGTGTTTCTTCCTCAGCATCCGACCCACACTCTCTTCTTCTTCAGCACACTTCCCTTCTTCCTTAGACTCACGACGCGCATTTCTCTTCTTCTCCAATATAGCGAATCTGTTTTCCCCATTCTCTGTCCTGTTTGAAGATGTCTACACGTGGAAAAAGTATACCTGCAATCCAGAGAGGGCAACCAGAAAGTAGGAGAGTGGTTGCAAGTCCTACCATTGGTCACACTTCTACTGGCTCAGTGAGCTGCTCCGTTGGTGCAGTTGTGGCCGGTTCCTTGCGAAAAAATGCTCTTGGAAATAGGAGTGATGTGGCATGGCAACATGGATCATTCATGGATGGAGATGCACGAAAAATTTAGTGTAACTATTGTCAAAAATTAATAACTGGTGGAGTTTACCGATTAAAACATCATCTGGCTGGAACACAAAAAGATGTGGGTGCTTGCTCTTCGGTTAGTGATGAAGTGAGGAAAGAAATGTGGCAAGTTGTGTCCTCCTTACAAGAGAAATTAATGAAGAAATCAAATAGCAAACTCAACGAACTTCTTGGAGAAGGTGATGGTGGGAGTGATTCTGGTGAAAAAAGAAAAAGGGGTGAAGTTGAAGGCAGTGAGAACATTTTCAAGAAGAGAGGAGTAAGTAATCAAATCACTCTCAATAACATATTCAAAAAAAATTTGAGAGAGGAAGTGTGTCAAGATATTGCTTCTTTTTTTTACAACAATGTCATACCATTCAATGTGGCAAGGAGTGAAGAATTTCATAAGATGTTGGAATCGGTAACAAAATATGGGCTTGGATTCAAGCCACCTTCCTATCATGAAATCAGAGTTAAGTATTTGAAACATCATGTGAATTTGACCACGCAAGCTATTGAAGCACATAGAGAAGAATGGAGAAAAACAGAATGCACAATAATGACGGATGGCTGGACCGACAAGAAAAGGAGAACTATATTGAAGTTTAGTTAACAGCCCTATGGGTACAGTGTTTTTGACTTCAATTGATGCATCTCATATATCTAAAACAGCTGACAAATTGTTTAAAATGATGGATGACATTGTAGAGGAGGTTGGTGAAGAAAACATGGTTCAAATTGTAACTGACAATGCAGCAAATTATAAGGCTGCGGGTGAATTGTTGATGGAGAAAAGGAAGAAATTGTATTGGACACCATGTGCTGCTCACTGCATAGATTTGATATTGGAGGATCTGGAGAAGAAGATACCCATTCATCAAGAGACAATCTCAAAGGGAAAAAAAATTACGACTTATATTTATTCAAGGACTTCCCTAATTTTTTTATTGCAATTCTTCACAAAGGGAAGAGATTTGGTGAGACAAGCCATGACTCGCTTTGCTACGTCTTATCTTACTTTGGGATGTCTTCAAGAGCATAAGGGAGCATTGGTTAGAATGTTCACATCTGATCAATGGAAGACTAGCCGGTTTGCTAAATCAACAGACGGAAAGTTTATTAAAAATGTGATTATGGATAAAACTTTTTGGAAAGGTGTTGTTGTTTGCTTAAGAGGTGCATATCCTATAATCAAAGTTCTTTGTTTGGTTGATTCGGATGAGATTCCAGCTATGGGATTCCTTTATGAGGAAATGGACCGAGCTAAAGAGAAGATAGCAAAGGCCTTCAATGAGAGTAAAAGAAGGTAAATAAATTATTAAATTTAATTAAAAATTTTAGTTATTATTGTTTAAAAATTAATTTAATTTTTTTCATATATTAGTTATCTCCCTCTATGGAATGTCATTGATGAAAAATGGGACAATCAACTCCATAGGCCATTGCATGCTGCAGCTTATTACCTCAATACTTTTTTACACTACAGTCCTGGTTTTAAAGTGGATTTTGAAGTTAAACGTGGATTATATGACTGTATAGAAAGGATGGTAGAAAATGATGAAGAAATGACTAAAATTGATGCTCAACTTGAAGATTTCAAGGCAAAAAAGAAATTTTTTGGTGGCAAAGCAGCCCTAAATGCACTTAAAACTAATATCAAAACTCCAGCACAATGGTGGGAATCTTATGGAGATGGACATCCAGAACTTCAAAGATTTGCTATTCGTATATTGAGCTTGACATGTAGCTCCTCCGGATATGAGCGTAATTGGAGTGCTTTTGAGATGGTAAGATTTTAAAACTATGATAAATTACATTCTTTTTCTTTATCTATTAAAAACTAGCAAATAATCAATTGCATTTATATATTTTTTAGGTCCACACAAAGAGACGAAATCGTTTGAAACAACAAACTATGAATGATGTTGTTTATGTGATGGCTAACTCAAAATTGGCCAAGAAAAAGACATCCAGAAAAGCTATGGAGTTTAATCTTGATGATCTTTCATCTGATGATGAATGGATTATGGCCAATGAAAGTTCATCCAATGGTGATGATTTAGAAGTTGATGACTTATTGGACTTGGATTTGAATCCAAATGAACACTTGGGTCAAGTTGGAAATGATTCCAATGATGTTGATGATGATCCTATAAATTTAGATGATTTAGAGATTCCTCCTTTTGATGATGACCTTGATGGAGTTGGAGATGAAGAAAATGAAGACCTAATAGAAGATGATTATTATGATCAAAACTTGAATGATTTGTTAGAGTAAAAAATACCAATGTTGGACACTTTGACTAGTTTATTTTTACTTTAGTACTATTGAGTTTTATGTATAATTTGACTTGAGAATATATTTATTGTCATTAATGTTTGAGTTGTGATTGTCTTTTATGAATTTAAGACTATTGGTTCCTTATTTATCTTCTTTTTTGTGTGCATTTGTATGTTTAAATATAGTTTTATACATTAGGTAGGATCTTACGATCCACTCTACGATCCTACGAATTACGTGTTTTCCTTTCCCTTCCGATCCTAAGTAGGATCTCGATTTTGACTACCTTGATATGTATCCTTATAAATATAAGGGTCTTTACACATTGTAGAGCATCCAATTCCAGCACACTAATTTGTCTCTCCCTCTATATGCTCTCTCTCTTAATTCTACACTACGCATGGTTGCAGCTAATGACTATCATGGTTCTTGATCCTCCACCTAATTTTGCTCCTGTGCTAGGTTGATTGTATTACACATAACCTCCATTGTGGCCATTGGATTAGTCCTTTGCTCTCTATCATGAGGCTTTCCTCAACTTTCCCCTCCTCTTTGCATCCCAAAACCAGACCCATCCCTGTGTCTCTCTGTCACTATTGATTCTTGATCTCAAGAACTTCATTTTTGCTTTCTATTTTCTTATTGTTTGTCCAAAATGTTGTTGGGTGGGGTTTCTACCAATTCTTGTAGCTTTCCTTTATCTGTTTCTTGCCCTTGAGCCACTACTTCTATTATCTCCAAAGTCCAAACTTTCAATTTTTGTTCCATTTTTGGCGCCCAAGATTCTATTTCCCCCTTTTCAATTATGATTCTTGATTTTCATCCCTTCATTTTCTTGCTCATCATCTTCGACTCAAATTGGTAGATCCAGATCATACTCTGGCAGGAACTCCTTGAGCAAAGCCTTCACAAAGTTCCACCATGAGGCACTTGGATGGTCCTCTTTCCACGAAAACCAACAAACAAAAGCACATCCTCACATAGCCTTTCCAATCTTTTGTATTTTCTGTTCCTCAAGTATTGCCGGGGCATCAAAGTGCTGCTCCACATTGATCAGCCACCAACAGGCTTCTTCCCCTTCAAATCAAATTCTGAAATCATCTTCAAGAACTCAGTACCCACAACTCCAAGATCAGAGATTTTATACCAATTAATATGAACCAGTACCACGATTGAAAGAAAGAAAGATATCATTGAAATGAACCCTAATTCTCAAATCTGACGCATTCTATATCTTCCCTGTTTCTCTCTTTCTCAACAGGTTAATTTAGATATAATTATAACAAAAATAAGAGTTAATCTAATTAAATATATTATTATATTCTGAAAAACAAAAATAATCACCTTAGGGTAATTAGCCTTCAATATAAATTAAGAATTAATATAAGACCTATTTTAGTTAAGTTCATCAATTCTAATCTACAATGAAACTAATTTCTTGAAGTTTGTTAGAATTTGAATTCATTTATTTTAAATTAATTGTTTTTAATTTCTTTGCCCTTTCAATTTTTACTTTATTTCATATTACTAGTTGGTTGTGTTTAGATATTTAAATTGTAATTATTCAATACTTAAAAGCAGAGTCCATGTGGATTCGACAACTTTTTATATTACTTGCAATAACTGTGCACTTGCAGCTCTATCAATACTTTCTATAATTTTAAGATATAATATTTGATATTATGAGATATTCCAATAACCATAATGTAATTTCAGTTTATACCTTGATAAATCAAACCTTTCTCATGAAGTCTAACAAATGCCTCAACTACAGCTTCTGCAGAAATTATAAGGTATCAGTATAGGTTACAGCACAAGTAAACAAATGTTTACGATAAAATAAAACATGCAAATTTACATTAATGAGACAAATTCAGACAAATTTATCAGACATTGGAAACTAAAAAGAATAGCACAAAATAAAAAGTGCTATCAAAACTACATCAATAATAATATTTACTATCTCATTTTTATCATCATAAATTTTACAACATGTGCCCATACAGTTTCTAGGTTAGTTAGAGTTCCAATGAGTAGAAAACTATCTTACGACTTAGCTGTTCATCAAGGGTAAAGTGCTCTCTAGACCAATCACAAGAAGCACCAAGTCTCTTGATCTGATTTGCGATAGTTCCACCATATCTAAATGATGTAAACAAATATTATGAGAAGGAAGAGAAGTTAACAATATATCAACTAATAAACAGCACAAAGAAATTGCAACTCTAATTTCGCATCTACAAATAATATTTTAAACATAGGCAACAGCTAGTTCTGGAAAATGCAGAACATTTTTTATTTATCCTGTTCATTATTATTGATTTTCTTATATTCATTTATCTTTCTATGTTTCCTAGCTACCTTAATTGGGATAGAAGATTGCTGGATCAGATTTTAATCACTTAGAATCTGGGATTCTTATTTCTGTATTTCTGCATAGCCAATACCCGTATATATTTGTAATTGTAAATCTGAGAATCTCAGCAATCAATAATAAAAGTTGCAATTCAAGTATTTCAAGTCAAAGAAGTCATTATCAATATGTTGGGATCCAATTGCAAAGGTATGAGAATTGAGTCCCACATTGGAAGTATGGGATTCTAATGTGGGGTTTATTAGGCCTTGGGCTCTCCAAGTACAACAGCTAGCTTTTGTTGTGTGGTTCTCCCAAGGTTTTAAAGAGCTTCTCTGGTTCATTTCTATTCCTCAGCATTCAGCAACCGTTTCTGTTCAAACCAAATAAGAGCTTTGAATGTAAACCTAACTACTATAGTACTATATATTCAATAAAATTTCATATATTTCTTTGGCAGATAAACGGTTATGGTACATTCCTCTATGACTATATTATGGAAGCAGGGAACTAGGTTATTTGGAGAAAGTATAGTTTAGAAATAGAGCAAAAAGAACAACCCAAAGATAACTTTTTTTAGATGACTTTCTAATCCTCTATCATTTATCCTCTCTATATAAATCATAAATCTAAGATTTTACTATGTTCCAAATTATAAGCTCTAGTAATTATTATGTAAATAATAGGAAACGTGACCTTTAGTCCCCTTTACCTTTTTTAATATGGGCAATCCATTGCCTGTGCAAAACAAAAATGTAGACGGAAGAAGATAAACAAAGACATGAAAGACATACTTCTCTTTCCACTGCCAAACCCTTTTTGTAAATTCATCTCTACTCATTTCAGTCCTTTTCATTCCTTCAGAAGCTAGCATTCTTTCAACAACCAACTGGTAGAAAGAGAACAAAATTAAGAGTGGAAAACTACGATACTCAACTGAAAGAAATAAGGAAAAAAAGCAAGAAAAATAAAATTCTGTATAACAAAATAAAACCGCATGGTAAGAGACTGCAAAACAATTGATACGTTGAATGACATAATTAAAGCAAACCTTGCAGAAGATGAAATGGGGAAAGGGAAAACTAGGAAAACAGAAAGGCATTTAAAATTAAAAAATAGAGTTGCAGTGTAGGGAAAAGTCGTATAGACAATGTTATTCTATAATAACTCACCAGGCATAAAATTTAAAGATTCTAGCCCTAGAATCTATTTAGAATTTGGGATTTTATTTGAGCTTCCAGTTTTATTTTCTTGGACCAAGCTCTGCTACCATATTAGAATTTGGGTGTTGATTGAAGATTGATCAAATTTTAATATTGAGAAGCAAAATTAAACCATGCTAGCATGACACATTTCCTCGGTTTCTTTTCTTCAATAAAATAGTTTAAAGGAAGAGCAAAAGAGAAGTAAAGGGATGTTGAGAGAGATGAGAGAAACAAGAGGCCTAGGATGAATCCATGTGTCTAAATACACAGATGAGTTAATTATTTATATTGAGAGAACAGTAAATACATGATCTACAATTATGTAGAATCATGCTAATTATCTTATTTCTATAATTAAATAATTTCCCTATTTACAAAATTACCCTGCATTATATATATCATTTACAACAAGGGAATCCAATCAGAAAATAAACCCAAACAGAGACATTAGAAAATTCTATGGCAAACCCACTATTTGCAGCAAATTCACAAAAACTACTCTAAAGTCTATAGACAAATCATAATTCGCAGCAAATTCAGGATGCAGACTCCAAGCAATTCAAACATTTAATATAAATAAAATAATGCTCACGTTTTCTGGTAGGTAATCAGATCTATGTGAAAACATCTGGAGTACTACTAACAGATAGATGGACAGACACGCCCACACATATATACATATTAATATATATTATACAGACAGAGAGAGAAGTAAAATAAGTAACAAAAACTGGTATAACAATTGACAAACCTGAGTTGCAATTCCAGCATGATCAGTCCCTGGAAGCCAAAGTGTTGGCCTTCCCTTCATGCGGTTGTACCTAACCATAATATCCTGCATGGATACATGGATAAGCATGATAATAAATACATTACACACATAAATCTTCTATTGTAAAAAGTTAACAAAAAACCCAAAATTCAATAACACTTAACAAAGTGCATTGTTGATATATGATAAACATCATCATCGTATAGTCAAAAACCAGAGAAAAACATAGAAAGGGAAGGGATAACGTTTTTTCTTACTTTCCCAATGTGATAAACTCCCTGTGCACATAAGTAATGAGCAACTAACTGTCAAAAACTTATGACTTGAAAAAGATGAATAAGTTGCACCAGCAATTCAGTGTTATAATTATAGTGGGAAATCACGTGGAAGGAAAAAAATTGAACCTTAGCAATATGGAAATACAGAAAGCATTACAAATTCAAACATGCAAGCCTCAAATGGTACAAATCTACTCACTAGTCATAACAACACTATATAGGTATCTTGCCATTTCCATTCAAAAACATTTCACATATATGGTGCATCTTAATGCATAAACATAACATGCCACGCTCTCCACAGAACACATAAATAGCAATAACATACATGAAATAGAGAAAAAAGAAAAAAGGGAAACCTCAAGGGTCACAAACATGGCATGTCCCATGTGCAGAGAACCAGTAACATTAGGAGGCGGCATTGATATCACAAAAGGATCATTTCCTCGGTCAAAGTTCGGCCTGAAGTACCCTTGAGACTCCCACCTAGCATCCAATAATTGCAATTAAAACATAACTTACAAGGGAAACCAAAAATGAATTATGAATTGAAAATGATGATCCATGCACCAAAACAGCATAGAGTAATGCTAGCAGTTGTTGTAATAGCATTGCCATGACATAATAACTTTCAAGAGGAATAATAATATTGTTTCTAGTGGTGGAAACTGGAAACCAAGAAAGAAGCCACTATGTACAAAGAAAATCTCATACACAAAGTAAATAAATATCAACACAAATTTTTAAACCATACCAATTGTATATTCGTTCTTCCGCGGCAAAGTCGAAAGATTTGGCTATATCAGGAGATGTAAAGACGCCATTCTCTCTCTGTGATGCAGCAACTGAAATTTTTTAAAATCAACAAAACATTAAGAAAGCATTTGGTTTAAACAAGAGTGAATTTAACAAGAAAATGAATAACAAGAAGCACCAGCACCTAAAATTTCAGAAAAGAAAAAAAACTCAGTTAAACCAATACTTCATTTTGATCCAAAAAGAAAGAGGGGAGGAGAAAAAAAGCATCTAGAATAGTAGTCGGAATTGAACAATACTTGGTATTGAAAATAGGAAGCGAAGAGAAGAGAACCTGAAAGAAGACGAGGTGTGAAGCGCCAACGAGAGTGTGGAACGCGACGACGGCGCATGTAGAAAAGAAGAGGGTGGCGAGGAGAGAATGGACACAAGAGACGAGAAGAGGAATAAGAAGCAGAAAGAGAGAAGATGGTAGACATGGTGAACGATGATGCTATCACTCTGTGCTCTCACTTCACAGCACAACGCATTCGGCTAAGGGAAATGAAGGAAAAGCCAGCGGCACTTGTGGAATGCAATGGGATGAGGAGGGAAAATGCCAAGCTCCCCCCAATAAATAAATTACAGAATATTTTATGTTAAGTTAATATTTAATTAATTGTTTTAGGAACCCGTTAAATTTGATAAATGATTTCATTTCGCATATTACGTATGGTTTGATTGTTTATTAATTATTTAATAGAATTCATTTATTTATATATTCATGTGTATCTTTTAATTTGGATTACTTATATGGTTATATTTTTTTCATCTAGCTTTAAAATTTATAAGTATTAATTCTTATATTGAATGAGAGAATTTTCTAAACGTATTCTCATCTTCATTAGGTCATATAATCTTTTTATATTGAGAATTTTATTCTATTTTTGTTAATTTTTTTTAAAGTTTGATTTAAAAATACTATTGCTTAAACTTAATTGAAAGTTTAATTTTAAGTCTTAATATACTATATCAAATTAAAAATTATACTTATAAACATATAAATTAAACTTTAATTTAATTTTTAAACGTTTTAAATTTTACACTTCATGTTAATAAATTTTATGTGTCATGGTTTTAATAATTTTTTTCAGAATTCTTTCTTTAATTCTAAAAGTCTTATTTCTTTAATTTCATCCTATTTAACATGATAAAATATTTAAAAGTATTAATAAAAATATATATCATTCTCTTTAGTAGATATAAAATATGGTTATTATCAAATTTTGAGAATGGAGGAAGATAGATATAAAACTGATTTTTTGCAGAAACTCCTATCATATCTTTGTTTCCTAATCCTAAGCGGAGAAACATACATTTCAAGGGAATTTTTGTAGAAGGTAACATTTTTCAATTCCACTTTAACAGAGTTACAATCCTCTAAACATGAACTTGATCATTATGAATGGAACTGAAGGATCAAGTGATCAAAATGTTGGGCTTTGTTTACACAGCGAAATGGACATCATGAAGGATCTAACAATGATGATCAAGAGGATGATTTTCTGGCAGCGAACCTAAAGAAGAGCAAAAGGAACAAGACCCTGGAGAGATGGTTCCCTCCTTACTTGTTTTTTAATGGCAAGTGGTTTTGTTGTTAATACTGGAACACATGACTAGGACATGCTTGATATTCCTTACTTGTTTTTGTTGTAGAGGTTTTAAGATTGTGAATAAGAATCAGGAACTCAGCTAGTAAAAATCAACTATAAATTTGAATGTAATTTCATTATACTCACAGTGTAAAGACTTTTACACTTTCACACATTCTAATTACCCAATCATAGATTGTGCATATATCGAAATTAAATTATATAAATTTTGTGTACTGTACTAAAATATAATACTAGTACTAGTTTAGTAGTTTGTGAAATACACATATATTTTATTTATAATAAATATAGATACAATTTAATAATTAAAAAATAAAATTTGTGTTTTTTAAATAAGTATATATATAAATAATATAATTTTTAAATATTAACTTTTTTGAAAAATTATTTTAAAATAACTCTATAACTATAAATAATGTGTATTAAAACAATAAAAATTAAATAAAATTAAATGATTTTAAACATAATTTATTTTAAAATAATATTTTTATCATATAATGTCAAAAAAAACATTTTAATTAAATGTCAATAACCAATATATATAATTAATAACCATAAATTAAAGAGATCAGACTCTTAAAAGTAAATTAAAAAATATTTTATAAATATAAAAAATAGATATTAACAAAAAATTAAAAAAATTTATGTAAAGTAATAAGAAAAAGCTAAATAACAACTTAAAATCTCTAAAATTTAGAATGAAATTAAAACAATTGCAAAAAGAGAGAGTAATATTTACACATCATTCTTAGTCAATTTTAATCTTAATATCAAAATATACATATGGTATATTCAAATTAAGATGTGCTGGTATCTTGAATTCAAACTAATTATCAAATTAATGATAATTTATTAATCATCTACCGTAAAAGATAAGTGAGTTACAAATGTTTAATTACTAGATAAAAGTTTTACCCAATACTTAATTATCTAACAAACACCAACATCAGCATTATAATTTTTTATTTAAAAAAAAAAAAAAAGGCTTAACCATTTGAGCTCCTTGTTCATAGTTTGCTGCTCCATTATTTCAAGTGAATAAATTAGAAACTTTACAATTTACTCGTGTGAACAAAGTCTTTGATTGAGTGACTATTGACTTGAAAATTTTTAAAATTTTTAATTATAAATTTTTAAATTTATCAATTATAAAATCTCTCAAGTTAATGCATCAAAATTTTCAAACAACAAAAATATTCCAAAAAGAAAAAATGTTACTAAAAATATATCTAATATTGGGTGGAAACATAGAATTAGACATTGATAGACAATGCTAGAAAAGTTTAATGTAATTATTATTTTAAAAAAATTCACAATTATTATTTAAAAATAATTGATGAAATTTTTTTAAAATTTAAACATCACCTTGCTATAATTAAATAAGACACAACACCTTGTGCTACATTACCTAAAGATGTTAAATCTTTATGATAAAAATTATTGCAGAGGCTAAAGACAAATCAAGTAAAAAAAAGAAAATTGTTGAACATTGAGATAAAAGATGACCATACTCAATGTCAAGTAAAGCTGGCAAAATGGATTGGTCCGATGGATTGGACCCAAAAATCCGTTAAATAGATGGGTTTGAGTTTTAAAAAATAAGACTCAAAATTACCTTGGGCCATTTTAGCCCGTTCCAAATAAGTCCGGTACCCGATAGGACTTTAACCAGGTTGGCCCCTATGAGTTCAGGCAGCTCGTATATATATATATATTGAGATTAAACCCTGAGTTTTAAGGAGTTTGAAAGAGAATATATTTTAGTTTCAAAACCTTAAAATTACAAGTCTAAATTATATACTTTTGCACCGTTACAAAAACAATAAAAAAAAAAAAAGAAGAAACCAGTGGCCTTTTACAACTTAAAAAAAATAGTATAATACAAAAATTAGACATAAAAAACGAGTGGTCTATTAAGTTCTTGCAAAAATAACTTAACATAGTATGTTACAAACACTAAAAATAGTAATAAAAACAATGATTTATTGTTATAAAAACAGTAAAAAAAAATGACATGTTACAAAAATAAGAAAAAAAATTATTTAAGTTGTCGAGTCAGCCCGCATAAGCCCGTAGCCCACATAGGGTAAGGCTTGGCAGTAAAAATAAAAGCTCATTTTTATCTTAGGCTAATTAAGCCCGACCCGTTTAAGCCCATTACCCGTATTGGGTCGGGCTGGACCAGGCTGGACTGCCCGTTTTGATATCTCTAATGTCAAGATAGACAAGGGATGGAGATGGAAAGCTCCATAAAAAATGGAAGGGGGTATTTTACAATTTGTTACAAATGAGAAAGGTTGTGGAGTTTAAGCAATGCTAAATCAAATGATGAAGAATGACGTGAGGGTACAAGTTGATCAACAAGTTGCACAATTTTTCTACACGTGGCATTCCTTTCAATTGAATTAAGAATGTCGAGTTTGCAAAGATGGGTGAAATGATTAGAAAATATGGCATGTGTACCGGATAGGGTACTACTCGGTCCTACTTATAGAAAGAGGAAATCGAGTACCTATTCGGCCTACAAAGACAGGTACCTCTCATGGCATATTAATTATAAATTAATAAATAAATCAAGAATATTATCAGCTTAACTATCAGGCTAGGAACATAGCTGACCCACAGGCCCATTAGCCCATAATATCTCCTATAAAAAGAAGGTAAAAAGTACAGGTAAAAGGTTTACTTTTAATTATTAAATAGTATTTACTACTTAGAACTGAGACCTGACTTCAACATTGGAGTGTCTTTTGCAGATACCCTTCCCACTTCAACAACGTACGGAAGGACGTCATCTTACCCGAGTAGAGATCAAAAGGTTAGTGTTTCCCGAACAGGAACAGCATGCGTTATAAACTACCTTCCTATCACGAGATTAGAGAAAAACTCTTGAATGAAGCAATGAGCCAAATTGATGCGATGTTAAAAGAATGTAAGAAAGAATGGAAGAGAATTAATTGCTCAATTACGTTAGATGAATGAACCCACGTGAAAAGATATTTAATTGGTAACTTTCTAGCAAATATCCCAAAGGAAAATTAATTTTTGTATTCATTAGATACTTCTAACATTTCTAAAACAACCAAAAAAGTTATCAAGATGTTGGATGATGTTGCGGAATTTGAGCCAAACATACTCATCAATGTTGTATATTACAAAGCAGGAAGAGAAATGTTAATGGAGAAAAAAAGAAACTTTTATTAGACTTAATGTGCTATTCATTGTATTGATTTGATATTAGAAGATTTTGAAAAGAACATGAAAATCAATTAAGTAATTATTTAAAAAGTAAGAAAGATCACTTACCTACATTTATACAAAAATAATGTTTATTAGCATGTTTAAAAGATTCACTAAAATGAAGGACTTTATTGAGTCTTGTATGACACAATTTGTCATTGCATATTTGACATTATCCTATCTTAATAATAACAAAGCAACATTGATGAGTATATTTAGCTCAAACAATTGAAAAATAACCAAGTTTGCATCTTCTCAAGATGGAAGAAAAGTGATATGATTTTGGATAGTAGGTTGTAAAAGAATATAGTTATATATCTTAAGGTTGCTACTCCTCTTATATTTGTCCTTCATTTAGTGAATTCATATGGAAAACCCCACCATGATTTTCATTTATGATGTAATGGATTCGGTCTAGGAAAATATCAAAAGTAACTTTAAAGATGATACGAAATGCTAAACATTTTTAATTTTTCTTCACTTAGCTTTTATTGATCTTTGTCTTTAATATGAGAATGTGCCTAACTGTCTTGTACGCATATTTTGCATTTATTTGAAGCTATGAACCTTTATGGAAAATTATCAATAATGGATGTTGAGATAACTAGCTCCATAGGCCTCTCCATGCAACTGCATGTTATCTCTTTTAATCTTCACTATGATTTTGAGTTTAGAGATAACAATTTTGAGGTTAAACAAGACTTATATAATTGTTTGACTAGGATGTTAGATGACCCAATTATGAAGAATAAGATTCATAATCAACTTCTTGAATTTTATTATGCTCAACTTTTTTTTTTTGTCTTGATAATGCAAAGTCGAATAAAAAGATTATGTTTCATGGACTATGGCTAGATTTTTATGAGGATGGATGTCCAACACTAAAATGGTTTGCAATATGTTTTATTAGTTTGACTTGTAGCTCTTCTAAGTTAAAACATATTTGAAATTCATTTGAAATTGTAAATAAAGTTGAGTTTTTATTTATATATAATTTCCATCTTTTCTTTATTTAAAATATTGACTAATAAGTTAATTTTGGACACTGGAATATTATTTTCAAGTTCATACAAAGAGGATAAATCAATTGCATTAAAAAGATGAATGATTTGAATTATGTAATGTACAACACAAAGTTAAGAACTTAACAAATAAATAGAAATTTATCTTTCCCATTAATGATATTCAATCTGACGATGAATGGATAACTGACAAAGTACAAGTATAAGACATTGTTAAACTTGACAACAATTTTTAATAGATGAAGGTAACAATGTTTAAGAAATTAAAAATTCAACTTTAAATAGCATAGAAGACTTGGTTCTTAATCTTACTATTGAAAAACCTCTTTCATAACTGGAAGAAGAAAATTATAATGATGATGATAATGAGTGATGAAGTTAGTGATGATAAAGATGTTGAAGGGTTGAAGATTTGAAGAGCATGACTTATTTACTCCTTTTGCTTGAAGTTTTTAGTTATTTACCTTATGAATTTGTGTATTATGACCTTTTAAGATTTGAACATTTGATCCTATATGTGTGATTTTAACTTGTTCTATGACTTTGAGATTGTATAATTTGACTATTTAAATATACTTTTAACTTTGTTATTTTATTTTTTTTTAATTATTTTAATTTTTTTAATATTTATTTGCATGAGGTAAACTATTATGATCCTAAGAATCAAGTTTACAAGTACTCTACAAGTTTACTTAGGCTTTGTTTGGAAATTTAGAGAAAAATGGAAGAAAAAGATTTAAGGATTTAGGAGAAGAGAGAAAGAAAAATAAAACAATTCTCTTGTTTTATCTTTCTATTATAAGAAACTCTTTAAAAAAAGTTTTGTCCCTCTAAATGAAACTCTTTAAAAAAAATTAAAAAATTAAGGTGCAAAACTAATAATAACGTAACAAAAAAAATCCAAAAAAATGTTTTAAAAAATATTATTTTAATAATTTATTTTAAAAAAATGTTAAAAAATAAATAAGCAGGGAGTTCTCTTATAAAATTCTCTTTGAAAATTGAATAAGAATTTGCACTTGTTTGAAGTTTTCAAAATTTTTTAAATTTTATTTAAAACTCTTTTATTATCATTTCTTTTCTTAAAGCTTCCTTATTTCATTCTTACTATCACTGCATTCTTAATTCTCTCAAGCCTTTGTTTTATTGTGTTCTTGATAATTCAATCCAGTTCTTGGTTTAGTACGAGAGCCTAGGTTGCTGGAAAGACAAAGATTCTAGGTCTTAATTTGTCTTGTTTATAGTATAAATTGTAGCACTAAAAAGTACTTAGACATTAGTTAGCTTTTTGATCTTGTACTCTCGGTAATAAATCTAAAGTAATATAGTAGATTTATTGGTGAATTAGGTTAATAATAAAGGAGATGATGGTGCCACAAGTAATTTTTTAAGATTAGTTTTTAATACAAAAATCAAACTAAATTTATTTTAGAACGATTGATGCTAAATTTAAAAACTAATATTAAATTTTAAATTATATCTACATTTTATAACAAGTTCCATGGGACTAGTAATTCATTCATCCCTTCTGTCATCCAAAGGAGAATAATGAGGAAGATAATTGAGCTTTAATTCAAACTATATACAACAATTATATTCTAATGTTGATCTTACTATTCTAAAATGAAAGGTGTACTTTAAAAGAAAAGATACGGAGTTATAATAATCTGTCAAAAAATTAAGAAAATTAATTTTTATAATTTAATTATTTTGTATATATATTTTACCATAATTTCAACTTTTAATCTTTTAATCCATTATTATAACTCCGCAATTTTCCTTATAAAATACATCTTTCGTAGGTGGTATACAAAGTGGCACTATTTTCTATGCACAAAAGCTTCACATATATGGTGATATTTTGTCGTGTTTGGTAAGTTTTGGAGATCAAGCAAGACAGCTTGTGGAGGCGTGATGGGTATCATCCACTTGAATTGCTGGCACATAAATTGCATCTTTCAGAGTGCTATGGTTTCGGCCATAAAACACATAAACAATAACTCCTATTGCCAGCCATATAGAAACACGCGCCCAAGTAGCAGCCCTGGAAGAATTAACACACAAAAATTAGGTGAGGTTGTGCAATTCAACAAATAATCGTTCTTAGAGCAATGTTAGAAGGTTATATATAATACATAGATCATAGCTTATATATAGTTCAGATTAAGTATATCATTAGGTAACCAATAAACATCCATTTTGGTCCTAGAAAGGTTTGGTTCCTGGATTACAAGTAAAATCTATTTAATCATTCAATTATGAGAAGTGATGTCAAAATGGTCCTTCTATGTACAAACTTGCGTTTGAAGAACTAAATTGATGTCATTTTACATTATTGGCAGACTAAACTAATGTCAACTTAAAATGATTGAGGGATTGAATTGATTTTTTTTTTCACTGTTGGAAAGCTAAATTGATGTACTTTGTCTTGTAGGGACCAAATTAATGTCAACTTAATCTTTTTTTTAATATTAATATAATCTTTTACTATTAACTAATAGTTGGCTTTAAAAATATTTGAAGGGAAAACTCTGTACTTAGAATGTAAAATACTTACCCAAGAGTAATAAGTAAATAGGAATTGATGAGAATGCAAGCTATGGGCAGAAGAGGCACAAATGGGCAAGTGAAACCTGAAAATGGATCAATTAAGGGTTACTTTTCACAATGAATTGTTTGTTAGGAAATTCCAATCCTCCAAATTTACTTGATCCAGTCATATTCTACACACACACCCTCCCCCCTACCCAACAAATAGATTTATGCCCAAATAGAGATTTCAATAGAATTTGTTGGGAGCTTAATTTTAACATCAGCTCATTATAAGAATTTACGAATAATATTTTTTATTAATACATATTAAAAAAAAATCTTGATTTATACATTAATTTCTTATTGTATATCCTTGAGTACATATTAAAAAAAATGATTTCATCATATATGTTTCTTGCATAGAAACACATGTTCTTACATTCAATATCTGATGCTAAAAGACACTCAGTCAGACAGGTCGAACAAGTTTTGTTGCCACAAGATGATAATTTTAATCCTTACCTCCAGAGTGCCCAAAGTTGTGCCTTGCATCATCTTGATTTATACAGGTTAGGAAGACAAAACCAGACAGAAGAAGTGTGCCACCAACTCCACATAACGCAAAGCGGACAGAACTGGTATTGCCAAAAACATAAAGTGCTTGAAAAGTAAGAACATAAAATAAAAATTAAGTGGCATGAGAACCATTAATGAAGTGCATAAATTTAATGTAGCACTACCCTCTTAAAAGCAAAACCTTCCCTTTCATTTGAGACAAGACCAAACATACAGCACCCTTCTATCAATGTATGTGCAACTTCAAAAACAAGATATATGTCACTAAACCAACCTTAGAATAGTTGTATCTGATGCTGTAAATGTGAGGATAAACACCCCTATACATGTGAATGCTATTACCCACCCAGTAACTTTTCGCCTATTGCCCTCATGTACATCTGCACCATAAACAAATACAAGCAAGGAGAAAAATAGCAGATGTCAAATGACATAACAAAAAGAAATTATAATAGCAGCCTATTGGTGTAAGATACTTAGAAGCACTGATTTAATGATTTCATATATTAAGCAATACGTTGATGTTATGTATGATAGAGATATTGGTAAACAGAAAAGGAAAAGCATAACTCACATTTGCTTATGGCAGGAACTTTAGCAATAAGGGGATAATCAATTGATACATCCTCATCAACAACTAAAGATTTCCGGTTCGTAGAAGTACTAGCATTTGCCCCTCTATCTTTTGCATTTGTCTCCAAACTGCTCCAAACTGAATCAATTGGTTCCTGAAGAGAAGGGGGCAATGGAACCTCATCTGGTGGGATATATCTTAGTATTAACACAGATATTGCCACCATGGTGAATGCAAGAAGTGTACCCACACTAACCTGCAGGAGTCACGATAAATATATATTAGTACTATACATACAAGTCAGTAACATCTTTCTATATTTGACAATTAAAGGTGCTACCAGGCAAGTCTATGCAAGAAATCAGAAATGATTAAAGAATTTCAAAAGAAACAAATCACTTGGATTTTCCACTGATAAAGACGAGCTTCATCAGATGGGTTTCATTCTTCTACTTAAATTTGTGTTTGGTATCAAGACAATCATCCCCTCCAGCCTCACTGCCCATATATATATATATATATATACAGCTCTCACTTGATACAACCCTTATTATATTCATACACACATTTTTTTTACACTTGTAATTGTAATTGAAGAGTCATGGCTTTATGGTCTTGGCATGACCCATATAGTTTCTCACAGCCTTGCCATGCTACAACAGGCCAACAGGTATGTTGTGTGGCATATGATGATCTTAGCAAAATATGTCCATTAGATGTGGTTATTTTTAAGTGAAGAGACCTGTAAAATGAGAAAGTAAGAGTCTACTATGATTGATTTGAATTATTATATTTTATAATATGATTATTAGGCTAAAGTAGTACTATGTACCAAATATAGTTAACTACTATTAGAAAAATAAACCTGACTGACTCCCAAAAACTAATTTAGAAGAGAATTGTCCAAGCCTTATATGGTGTATTTTGGCCATATTCCTAGCCAACATGGGACATCTGAAAATTTTCTATAAATAACAAATGGACAGCCTAAGTGCCTAACAAGAATGAACTTAATGCATCCCATTATATCTGAATCCCAGTTTCCCCAATCCCTCTTTCTCTCGCATGCTCTCTCGATTTCTATTGCTTTCTATAAAAGTTATGAGAGTATCTTTGAACCAGTGACCGAGTTCAATTCTTGCCACCTCCATATTTTGCAGTTAGACATTAAATTTCAGCACAAGGTAAAACAAACTTATACATTGTACATGGTATAAGTTCAAAGGCATGATAGGATTATGAATAAAAGGAATTCCTTAACCACATTCAAGCTCATAATCCTAGCAAAAAACACAATTAGGGGATCCTGATTGTTATAAAAGTAGACTTACCATCCCAGCCAGTTCAGAGACTTCCATAGAAAATGCCAAGGCTGCAGCAACAAGGCCAGTAACTATTGTGCTCTTAACAGGAACCTGGCTGTGCTTGTTTATGTCAGAAAAAAATGGTGGCAACAACCCATCCCTTGCCATAGCCATCAAAATTCTTGGCTGAGAGACATTAAACAGAACAACTTGATAATTTTACCTTGAAAATATAAACTTCAAATAAAAAGGAAAGGAAAAAAATGTGATAAATTTTTTAACAAGTAATCGTAGAATAAATCAGCAAAAGAAATGGGGCACATATTTGGAACTTATGATCTTAATTAAATTCACTATATCACATCTAGCTTTTCTAGTACATAAATTTTTAAGCATAGGCAAATGTTAATATCAAGTTAATGGAGGGAGTTTTGCAGGTACCAAAAAAAAAAAAAAAACCTCAACTTTTTAAATTATATTTTTTCCTATTATATTCTTGATCACAAATTTTATGTACTTTTTTTTTCATTTTTTATATCCTTTTTCTTTACACTCATCTTGCTATGAAAATATTATTATTCAATAAAAAAAGAGAAAAATACAGAAGATGCTAATTAAAGTTAAATGATTTGGGATCTTATGTTTTAATGTTTGTTAAAAGATTGTTTAGGAAGAGAGGTTTTAAAGAAGAGAGAGAATGACAAAATTTATATTTTAAATAAATATATTTAAAATTAATATTTTTTAAAATAAAAAATATTAGTTAATATATTAATATAAACTTAATGTATTTATTATTATAAATAATATATAAATTTTTTAATTTAAAATTTAAAAATATACCCTTTCCTCCAAAAAAACCCCACCGAAGCATACCCTAAGGAAAGAAGGAAAAAATAAGAGCGATACAAGGGGTGCCCCACAACATAGCTATCAAACGAACAAAGCAATTTCCTGGCATCTACATCGTATCATGTCATAATCCCAAACAAAACCCACAAGCCTTACACCACCAAACTCTTCTCAAAATCCACACCTCGCCTTGAACACGTCACGCGGAGCAGCCACCTCTATTTTCTGATAATTAGATTTTAAAAATTACAACATATTTTTTCATATAAGAATATCCTAATTGACATCACTTTTTCTTCATATGACAGATTTTATTTTTAAAAGTTTTAAATTTTAATTTCTCCTAATCAAATAAATCTGAGACAAAACTCTCCTGACTTTTTTAGTTTTTGCTATGGTTAACTTAAAACAAGAAGGTCCATTTTCACACCAGTTTTTTTAACGTGTTCAAAAACCATATAATAAAAATCTATATTAATATTTTTTTTAAAAATATAATATATTAATAATATTAAATATTATTTTTAATAAAATTTATTATTTATTGTTTTTTATTATATAATTTAAGCATACGTTAAAAAATCCGTTCGCGCGCGTAATAATTTGGTAAAAGTAACAGGAATAGCAAAACAGCCATTTGGGGAAGAATAAACTATAAGAAATAATTTAAGAATTTAATTTAATGCATAAACAGAGACACTGAGGTTCTAATGAATTAATTTACCTGGGGCAATATCCCACCCATCAATGATGCGCATAGAGCTGTAAAAGCTCCAGCATTTACAACGTATCTGCAATCACAATTACCCTTTTAATTTAGTCGAAAATAACTTAGAAAATCAGTTTGAACACCAAATCAATGCGTTTGTTTAAATTTTAAGCTTTTTATCAAATAAAATTATTTTTAAGTGTATTCACTCTTTAAAAGTGACTCTTTTTCCTATTTATATAAAATTAACTTTTTAAAGTTGTTCTTAAAAAAAAATCATTATTGAAATAAATTTTATCAAAATCTAAAAGAAGTACGATTCTTTGTGCAGCTACTTGAGTGTTTCTTTGATTTAAAATTAAGTTAAAAAATAATTGAACTATTAGATGTGATTGAAATATATGTCTAAATTAATCTGAAATTTTTTTCGTAAAGATTAATTTTCGAACTTTAAAACATATTGACCCTAAACATTATGATAAAAATCAGAGGCAAAGTAGAATTTCAAACTTGTACACTTACCCTGCCCATTGCATCCCATTGTCAGCAAATGCAGATGATATGGGGGTGTTAGGGTTGATTGCATAGTAAGGCACTAAACCCACAATAACAATGGAGATAATCATGTACAATCCACAACACAGAAACAATGAGCCACCAATACCCAATGGCAAATCTCGTTGAGGATTTTTCACCTGTTGATCAAAGTTAAACATTATTAATAAGTTTGAACATCATCTTATGTATCCAGCATAGGAAATGACACTTGTAATGCATGAAGAACAAGCTACGTAACATCATATTTTATACCTCTTCAGCAGTGCTGGCAACTGCATCAAAACCTATGTATGCAAAAAACACTGTTGCAGAACCAGCTAGCATCCCATCTACCCCAAAGGGAAAATACCTATTAAACCAAGAGACAAGTATTCAGTGACTAGAAGAGACCAAAAATAGAAGGGGAAGTGCAAAACAATGATGAAATGTACCCTGTGGGAAGGGCATATCCAACCCATCCAGATTTGAATCCCAAGTAACCACCAGCTACTATGACAAAAAGCAAAGCGCATATGTTCACTGAGGTGACTATACCTTGTACCATTGTACTCTGCATATACCAAGTATCAGCTAAAATTAGTTATTGGGAATTTTTTTTTTTATGCTTTTAATTTTAGCTCTTAATGCTAGCTGAGTTTAATCATTCATAAATAAAAAAAATTTATAAAAAAAATATACAGTTATTATTGAAATTATAAAAATATAATAAATACTTTTTTTAATAAAATTTTATTATTATATAATATTTTATATTATATATATACCAAATATTAGCTAAAATTAATTATTAAAAAAATATTTTTTTATAAATTTTATTAATCAAGGGCTAAATTAAGTTTAAGTATTTACAGATAGAAAATTTTTATAAAAAAGATATACAGTTATTATATTAAAGTTATAAAAATATAATAAATATTTCTCTTTTTAATATAATTTTACTATTAAAATTATATTAGCTGTTTATTTTCAACTCTCGCAATTAAAGTTAACAAAAAAAAAATTATTATTTAAATAGATTCAAGATGATAGAATCAAGGATCACATATCATTTAAATGGGATATATATAATATAATATAATATTATATAATATGTTAGACAAAGATTCTAATGAAACCTCTTTGATCCCAGCACATAGAAGTCCAGTAACAACAAAAACCAGAATTGCTGCACATGGGTCAACAACAATGTTAATCCCAGGAATGCTCTGATACGATAAAAAGCTGGGCAAATTTTCCACTCCCCCAATAAGTGCAGCCTAATAAGAGAAATATCCACTTGATATCAACAACATGATTTTTATTTGCAGATTTGCAAAAATAAATCTGCTAGAGTCATTATAACAATACTAAGAAAACATCCATCAGAATTCTGAGCTTCAGAAAAAAATTGAAGACAGAAAACGGTAATTTAAACTTACCTCGCACCACTAAAAGTCAAAAACCTTATTTCTATGCACTGAATCACTCAAAAACATATAATACACAAAATAGCATATAAGAAAAATTTAAAAATAAAAATATAAAAGATAAATAATTATCCTTCAACTATTAATTAAATCTACCTAAGAGTCAAAACAGGATGATATAATCAACACCCTCTAAGACAAACAAAACCAAATAAAGAGCTAAAGGAGGACCATACCAAATTGGGGGTTATGCCACGAGCAACAGCAGCTCCACCTATTGTATATTCCAGTATCAATGCCCAGCCAATCAACCAAGCAACACTGCAAAGCAAAGAAATCAGTTTTTCGTAAACGATCACGTAAATTAAATCGATATAAAACCTCCAACTTCACACAAGCACTTCAATCTTTTCAAATATGCAACGTACAAGCCTCCAAGGATAAATAATTTTGAGGCACATAAGAAAAAGAAAACCAGTAATCTAAAGAAGGTGAGTGAGTATGAGTACCTTTCCCCAACACATATGTATGAATAGTGATAAGCACTTCCAGCAGAAGGACAACGACTAGCCAACTCAGCATAACAAAGAGCAGAAAGTGCAGCTGCAAATCCAGCCACAAGAAACGAAATTGGCAAAGCCGGTCCAGAATGTTCCCTTGCCACCGTTCCAACCAGAACATAAACACCAGCACCAATTGTTGCACCGACACCTGAGTTAAAACATCCCATAAAAAAAAATGAAAAAACAAATAATAACTGGAGAAACAAAATGAAGCAGACAAATTCAGTTTATCGGGTCACATCTTTTTTTTTTTTTTTCACTTTTTGCTCAAAAACTGAAGGAATTCAAACAAGAAAAAAGTAACCTTACGCCTCCAACTTCTGGAATTATGAAAACAGAAACTGAAACTAAAACATGAACAGATCCACGTCATCCATACCCAGATGAAAAGCGTGACTGAAAAATGAACTAAATCACCCAGAAAAAAGGAGAAAGAAAAGAGAAGAACTTGAACTACCAATTGCCATAAGATGAGGAGCAGTTAACTCCTTGGCAAGTTGGCCTTGAGAATTGTTCATAATGACAGAATCCACCTTTTTCCTCCTAGTTAGAAACCTCCATGCACACAGTCCTCCATTTTTACCATCATCTTCTGAATCAACCCAAATCCCCATCACAACTTTTTTTTCTTCTTTTTTGGGCTCAACAAGGTACCCAATATATCTGGGAAATAATAATTAGTGCCAAAGAAAGCTTCTTTCCAATTAATTAATTAATTAATTAATGTGGGATATAATAAAAATCTGCTTCAAAGTTCAAACTAAACTGAACAGAGACAGTATAGTTATGCAGATTGAGAGAGAGAGAGAGAGGGAAGAAGCAATTCTATTCTCCCTTTGTCTCTGGCTGTGGTGCCATGCGTGAAGAGTGGGTTGCTTTTATGGGAAGAGAGAATTGGGGCCCCTGTTCTGGAGCTATTCTACGTTAAGGTGGAAAGATGATATGTTCTGTTCTCTGATTTGTTTTAGGACATGATTGGAGTTATGGCAGTCGTCAGTTGTTGCTCAGGTTTTCTTGTTTCATATGTTGTTTGTTTATTTGAAGTTCGTAAAATTAATTTTGATCTCAAATCAAATGTACGTTTTACTAAAAACAAAAATTGCCAGTTACACATTCTTCACAAAATATCTCTTTTATTAAACAATAACAATTTAATAATAAAATGATATTTATTATTTTTTATAACTTTAATATAATAAATATATTTTTAATAAAAATATATTACTTTTAAAAATTTAAGTTCAACCTTAAAAATTAGAGTTAATAAATCTAAAATAGTCAACCACTTATATAATAAATTGATAATTTTTTAAAATTATTTTAACTTTTTAAACTAACAAATTATAAATTATATGTTAAAAAATAAAATTTAATATTAATATTAATTTTTAAAATTATATTTAATTAATTAATGATAATAAATTTTCATTAAAATATATTTTTATACGTTATATTTTAAATATAATAAATATATTTTTAATAAAAAAATATTATTTTTATATACTTAAACTCATCCTACAAGATAAAACTAACAAAACTTCTGATTAAAAGTGAATAAAATATTTTTTATTAAGTTAACAATTTCATGTTATGTTTCAACGTGAATTTACATTTAAAATAATTATTTTACATATAAATTAATTTTTTATCTTACTTTTCAATTAAAATAAATTGTGTATAATAAATATTTTGAAAATTAAGTTTACTGTGGAGGACTTTCGCTTTGTTTGTCCGCATGTCATAATCCTGGTTAATTATTGCATCTTTAATGATTACAAATCCCTATTTCTCCAAAATAAAAAGTCACGTTTGGGCGGCGAAATAAAATAGCATAGATTGTTAGTTAATTTTTTGTTTTCTTAATAATTTATAATAAATGAAATTTACTTTCAGAATATTTTTTTTCATTCACCATACGAATTTAGAAAATGAAATATATTTTAAAATACGCTCTATTTTATATAAAATTTTAAATTTATTTCTGTAATACATATAAACAAAAAACTGTCAATATTAATTCTTTCAAAATTAATTTAATTAAAAAAATAAATGAATCATATGCACGAACATGTTTTTAAAAAAATCATATCCACAGACAGCCAGTGAGAAATATTGATTAAACATTTTCAAAAATATAATCTCAAGCTTTAAGATTTAAGATGAATAATTAAAGTGGTATTTTTATTGAAAATTATTTATTATTTTTAAAATATAAATATATACAAAATATTATTATTTAATTAAAATTTATTATTTATAAGTACTTAAACATAATTTTAAGTAGAAGTGTAAATAAATTGATTTATTATTTAAGTGAAGTTAAATGCTTAATTAAGTTTATTTATTCAATTAAACAAGCAAACTGAAGCTTAAAGTTAAAATAAATTATTTAAATAAGTTAATTTTAAACTTTACAAAATTGATATTAATAACTCACATATATATATATATTTAAAAAATTATAACTTTATTTATTATATTTATTTAAAATTTATTTATTTATTATTATTGTGTTTGTATTATTATCTAATTTTAAATTTATATTTTCAACAAATTATCATAATTTATTAAAAAATAATATAATATTTTTATTAATATATATGTTATTTTAATTTCAAATCATCTTTATGTAAATAAAATTATATTTTATAATCATTTGATTTACTTAATAGCATAAATTTTTAATAAATTTTAAATTATTAAAATAATTATTCAACACTTATTAAAAAATAAATTAGAAATAAATTAGAAATAAATTATTAAATTAAATTTAAACTTCAAAATTTTAATGAAGTTAAATTTTATTGTTAAATGTTAACGAAAGTATAACTTTCTTTTTAGAAAGTCAGGAGAGATTAGTTAAAATAATCTAGTAAAATTTTATATCAAACAGTTTTATCAAAATTATATATATATATATATATATATATATTATTGAATTAGAAGTAAAAGTTGTGATATTTTCATCATTCTATTATATAATATTACTTGAATATTTTTATAATTGTAAAAATAAAAAATTAATTTATTTTGATTAAATATTCCTATAATTTAGACATAATTGACAGATTATTTAAATCTATATGATTGATAACATTAATATTATTTACCAACCAAAATTCTATATAATTTTTTATTTTTGTCGGTTATTTTTCTTTTAAGAAATGCAATAATTTTGTGTGCTTAATCATTATGTCTTTTATGGATAACCAATTAGTAGCATGGATAGAATAAAGTATTCGAAATTAATTATATAAAAAAATTATTAGGAAAAAAACAAAACTAAGGACACACTGATCCAAGGCACTCCCCCACAAGGATGAAGTTCAAAGTGAAGCCAAAAGGGGTTAAAAGTTAAAACACAAAGAGAAGAAGCAAGCAAAAACAAATAAAAGGAATGTATAAAGTAAATGGTGATCATTTGGAGGTGCTATTAATTTTTAATATACAAAGTAAAGAGTGAGAAATTTTGTTGGGGGAGCCTCTCCCTCCCAACATTGATTTTGGCTATAATACTACGTATACCTTATATTGATTAATATAGATTGAAAATGTCAATTAGAATTTTTTAAATAAATAATTATATATTCATTTATTGATATATTTTTAAATTTAAAAATTAAAGTATTTAAAATTTGTCATTTATAAAAAATTATCTATTAAAAAAAAGATGTTGTACTAGTAAAACCTTCGTATTTTTATTTTTCTTAAAACAACAATTTGTCTATATATATTCTTGTACAATTATATATTTTAATATCTATTTTCATATCATATAATTATTTAAATATCCACATCCAATTTCATTACTCTTATTTTTGTTAAAAAAAATTAATTCAAATTTTATTTACAAATAAGAACGTATTGGATGTTCATCTAAATGATATTTTTTTAATAACAAATTTCAATAATCACTTTACAAAATATTGCAACACACGAATAAAAGTTTTAGACGATGATAACATACGAATAAAAGTTTTAGATAATAATAATAATAATAATAATAATAATAATAATAATAATAATAATAATAATAATAATAAATTTGTCTATTAAATATGACGCTAAATATGGTAATGTTAAATGAAAGAAGAAAACTACCGAAGGTAGTTGTACGACTAAAACTTAAACCTAACAATTAGCTTATCACTTTATAATTTATAGTTGGCCATTTGGGAAGTAAAAATATGGTATTAACTATTCTTTTAGAGATAAATACAAAATTCAAATTTATAGATGATAAGATGACAATTGCTCCTTATTTTTTTAGGGATAAGAGGTTTTGGAGCTCTTTAAAAACTTAAACTTGTTTTGAGGTTCATTACAATATGTTTATTCATCCACTCTAAAAGTCTAAACACACTTAAAATATTTAGAGTTAACATAGATTTAACTTTAAATCTCAGTTATTGAATTTGCAGATTACTCAGCAGTTAGATTCTAACTATATTTCTTGCTAGAATAACATTTATGATAGCACAATGGACATGCATATCGCACATTCAACTAACATATTCGAAACAACTTCAATTGTTGATAAAGAAAGTTGTGGATAGTTACTTAGCGTCAAAGGTTACCAACTAAGCAGCTCAACATGTTATGCATGTAGAGTAGTAGGTTATGAACTTTGGTAACAATTTTTTAGACCAAATAACTACTTTGTATATGTTATATAAGCTAAATTTGTACATATTGTAAAATATCCAAAACAATTAATCAATCAAGTAAACTATAACTTATATTTGCTTTTACTTTTTATTTATTTTATTACATTTTATTTTCATTTATAATCATTCCATTTACAATTTCAGTCTTCACATTTATTTACAATATTCTTTATGTTTATTTACACCATTTTTTACCTTAATATTCTTTAATTTATTATAATTTTTACTTTTAATTGCACTTTACCAAAAACTTTCTTAAATATCTTAAGAATCCATGGCTGAAGGACAAATTATCTCTTTTAAGGAAATTATTTGATAGTTTTGAAAGAAATATTAATGTTAGTATCAACTAATATATTAGAATATATAATTTTTTTAGCATGTTTATATAACTTAAACTTAGTTGAACAAGTAATAATTTTTTATCATGAATAATAATAATAAATAAATAAATAAATAAATAAATAAATAACTATTTTTTATTTTATTATCAAAAGATTAAATGTTTAAAAATAAAATTTGAGTTGCGACTGTAAAGTTGTAAAAATGTAAGTGTAATATTAGTTATATTATATTAAAATAAATATATTAAATAAGTTTAAGTACGGATTGGGCTCAGGAGTTAAGCACTCTTACAGTTATTTTCATAAAATTTTACGTGCGAGAAAATACTTATACCTCAGTTTTAACTCATTTAATGGGTACTTTTTCTCCACCTCATGTCACGACTATTTTTGTAATACCCACTGTGTTTGACTCCAATTGTTATCTTGTGCTGACGTACGCAGTTCCAAGTTATACGGTAGCTATTCACTTGACTTTATTTGATTACGCAAAACTTTTAAAATTATAAACTAGTTGATATATTTTAAAATGGATAGTAGTGGTAAATATTTTACATGTATGTATATTTTTTTATTTAAGTAAAATTTTAAAATCTGAATTTTTAAACTATTTAGAATTATAAAGAAAAAATAGACAATCAATGAAAATGAATATATAAAAAATAAAGTTAGCTTAGATTTAAATTACAAGAGTAAATTAAAAAAATTATATGAAAGTATAAGTAATTGAGCTTTGAGATGAAAAAAATTATATAAAAGTAGAAGGGTGGTTGAGAAAATTGGTGCCCATGCTTGTGATTTGGTCTCTTATGGCGGAAGCTCATGTCCTTTCTATTCTTATGCAACGATTTTGTCGAATATGTTAGGAAGGTAGGTGACACTGACACTGAACGGCCCTCAAACTCATACTCACTTTTCAGATAACATACTTTTCATAAATCTGTGTAGGGTTCAAATTTTCATGTTAAATTTCATTGCAAATTTATTTATTTATTTTTAAAATGAAATATTTAAACAGATTTTTATAAAAATCAATTTCAATAAAAAAATTTTAACATTAAAATAAAATTATCTTTCTTTTTTTGTTTTTTTTACAAATTTTTAAAGAGAAACGATAGGGGTTCGTTTCAAAATAAAAAAGAATTACTGAACTCCAAAAACATTTAAGAATAACTTTTATTTATTTATTAAAAAATTAAATAAAAATTTAAACCTGTAACTTGCCGTATCAAAACTATCTACCATTAGATTTGTAAATACTCATTCAAAAGAACAATAATATACCGTGATGGACTTGGACCTTGTAGCTGGAAAGCAGACGTCACTGTCCTTGTTAATAAATAGGGAATAAATATTATTTCTAAAATTCATTAAAATAGTCTCTAAATTAAGTAAAATATTATTTTAATTATTTTTTTTAGATTTTATAGTTATCAAAATTTATTAAAATAATTTACAGTTTAAAAAAAATATCATTTTAGTTTTTAACTTAAATCACTTATTAACATTTTAGTATTTATCATCATTTTAGATTTTAATTCTTAACGTATGGCCTAAAATTTATTTTTTTCAAAATTCATTAACAATTTCTATATTTAAAATTTTAGAAACTAAATTAACTGAATTTTTTTTACGTTATCATTAAAAGTTATATATTATGTTTATATGACACTCATCATGTGAAATCTTCTTATTTATTTGACCAACTAATATTTAAGTCATAATAAAATACATAATTAATAATTGTATATATTTGAAACTAAAATAATTGATGATCTTATTTATTTGATCAACTAATATTTAAGTCACAATAAAATATATAATTAATAATTGTATATATTTGAAACTAAAATAATTAATAATCACAAAGACTAAATAAGATATATTATTTTGATAAATTTTTAAAATTATAGAAATTAAAATGAGTGATAATTATATATGTTAAAAGTTAAAATAACGTTTTACTTAGAGAGTGTATTGAATTAGGATTTTAAAGAATTTTTTTAGTTAAAAAAAATCTTTAGATTTTAAAAGCCTTTATAGAATTTTTATGACTTTTAAGATTTTGCACAATTCTGCAAAACTTTAAAATTAAGATTTTAATAGATTTTGTAAGACTTTTAACTCGGGATTTTAATAGATTCTGCGAGACTTTGTCGATTTTACAAAATTTTGTAAATTTTTGATATAAAAAGTTTAAGATTTTTTTTCATACATTCAAATTTAAAAAGAGTCAAAGACAAAAATAAAAAAATAACAATGTCTGGATAAATAACAATAATGATTTTTCATAATATCATATCATCTTAAATAGCATTCACTCACATATTTATAACTATATTAGTCCTTCAAGCATTAGCGTATTCTTGCTCTTGCTCTTGGGTTTGAATAATAGGTTCAAAATTATGATCTTCATTAACCTATAATGTTGAAAATGAAAGTTTATCTATCGGTTCATTTAAAAATTCATCAGATCGACATTCTTTACGAAGAAAGTTATGTAGTGTTGCACATACTAACACAAGTTCTACTTGTGTGTTAAATAAAAATGGAGGTGCTAACTTAGAAATTGTGAACCTTAATTTAAAAATACCAAATATTCATACATCACATTCTTTAAAGACGCATGATGAAAATTGAATAATTCTTTCTCATTTAAATGATATCTGACATCTCAAAATGGAGCTAAAAATTGGCGTCAGTTAGAAAATATTCACAATCCATCAAGAAATATTTACCTAATTAAATACGCAACATAATAATAATAATAATAAATATTAATGATATTTATTATTATTATTATTATTATCATTATCATCATTTAATCACTTTAAGTCCATTCTTTCTTGTTATAGCATCATTTAGTAGCTTAAAATTATGAGCCGCTCTCTTATCTACTAAGAATGTACATGAACTCCAAATCAAAATTATAAGTAGCTAATATATTTTGTGATATCTTTCTATGACGATTACGGTAACTGCTTACATATCATCCCCTCTCATCACTAAGAACGTACATGAACTCCAAATCAAAATTATAAGCAGCTAATATATTTTGTAATATCTTTCTATGATGATTACAGTAACTGCTTACATATCGCCCTCTCACCATTGCTGGAATATGTATCCCGTCAATAGCTCCAATGTAATCCTAAAGGTGTTAGTTTACTATTTAAAGATCTACAGTTGATTGTAGAGATCATGATATCAATTTTATTTTTCAGCTTTTCTTTTTTTTGATGCGTGTCATAAAAAAATTACTACTTAAAAATTAAAATTTCAAGCATTTTCTATATTATATATATGAGGAATAAATTCAACTAAATAGAGCAAGTCAATAATATTGTTATTTACATTTTTACCAAATAGGATAATGAAATGAGAATAATAGTATAACATATAAGCACTAATGTAATATTATTAGCAGAGAAAAAAATAGAGAAGACAATAACATAAAAAAAAGAGAGATGAAAAAATCATTTGAAAAGTCACTTCAAACAAATCTGATGAGTTTAAATGAAATTGTTTTATAAATTTGGTATTTATAGATACTACTAAAAAGTCTTTCAAAATCCTTCTAATACAACAATTATTTAAAATTCTTATATTTTTTAATACTAAAGAATTATTTTTAAGTTATAAAAAGTCTCAAATAAATACCAATAAATTTAATGGACTCTTTAAAAAATCTTGAAAATTCAGATCAAATAAACTTAATTGTTTTTAAGTGACATAAAATCTTGATTAGATATCAACAAACTTTTTTACTTTAAAAAAGTCTTTTAAAATCCTAAACCAATACATCCCCTTAATTTATAAATTATTTTAATGAATTTTAAAAATAATATAATCTATTTAAGAATTTACTCAATAACAACAATAATAAGAAGAAGAAGCATGTCATTAGCACAGCCATTTTTTGCGTCTGGAAAAATTGACTCCTACACTAACATACATTGCATGTTAATTTTAGATTGGATTATTTTTTTAAAATAGGAAATTAATTTTAATTTTTCGTGCAAAATATTTTTTAAATATATTATTTATATTTTACGATCTTGGTGTTATTATTTAAATAAAATAAACTTTAAATTCATTTTAAATAATAGTTGATTATTTAACAGTAATAATTTTTAAATTTATCTTTTAATATTACTTCTTTCAAAATTAATTAATTAATTAATTAAAATCCTAAATGAGAAAATCATTTTCAAAAAACAGTTACAAGAAAGGGTACAGTATAAAGTATAAACCTAACACCAATTGTACGAAACAAGACAAAGCATATTTTAGTTAATGCTTACTGTGTTCGTATTTCAATTGCAGTTTAAAAATAAATTAATTATATACTGTTTAAATTTAAAATAACTAAGCTACTGGTATTTAAGGGAATAAATCAATTCTATTAATATCAAATTACATATAATTAAAATTTACATTGAATTTAAACTTTTTATAATAAAGAGATATATAGGTAGTAAGTGATAAGTCACCATATAACAATTCAATTTACATTTACTCTATTCATGGCTAGCTCAACAGTAGGGTCATTAGAGTTCTTGTTTTAGAACTCTAAAACAACATAGTTATTAACATTTTTATATAAAAATTGTAAAAAAAAACTTTAATAATTTTATGGATAATATTATGAATAAATACTTTTCTTTTAAACTACTCATCTAACTATAGTTTTCTTTCTCCAAACTACATCATAACTGCTTTATTTATTAATTTAATTATTTTTTACCTCCTATTACTTAATTTAATACACATAAATTCATTATTTAAAATAGTAAACTTTAGAATATATCAAAACTATAAAAAAAAGACTACTTTTTTATATTTTAGTAATTTTGTTTTATTTTAAAAAATAGTAAATAATTTTTTTTTATAATTTTCCCTCTAATAATTGATGTGTGTTTGATAGAAGATGATAAATAAGTAAAATATAAATTAATATTATCAACAAAAGTTAGAGTAAAAAAATTAAATATAACTTTAATGAAATTTAAAGATCAATTATTTTTTTAAGTCTTGTACACATCTTTAATATTAATTGTTTATAGATTAATGCTAATGATTTTAGTAATTTTCTTTTATAAGTGAAATAAAAAAGAAAACTAATTATATAATAAAAAAGAGTTAAATTATCTCTTATAAACATATTATTTAAAGACAAAGAAGTATAATTAAGAATGACCATATATCAACACGCATGAAAAATTGAAATTTTGATGTACATATGACATTAAATAATAACAAAACATAATATGTGATAAGTGACGTATAAATCTTTACAAGTTTTTAGCATGACCTCATAATTAATAATTATACACAACTCATAATTAATAATTATACACAAGACTTAGTTATAATATCTTGACAAGTGTTTAGATGCAGACATCAACCTAATTACTCAAAGCTAAGTATAACTATTTAATCACTGAAATATATATATATATATATATATATATATATATATATATATATATATTATGCTTGTATTAAATGGATTAATTTTTGTTTATAATTTATCAAGTTTAAGTGGATAAACTTTTAAATTGAATTGTAATAAAATGCTTGAAAATTATTTGAGAAATACACATTATTGGAATCACATTATAGTGAGTAATTTTCTATGTTAGGTTCTTTTTTGCAACCCTTGATCATATAAAAAATTTATCCATTTTTGTGACAATCTTTTTAACTTAATAAACATCTTTATTTGTGTTACTATTCCTATCATATTTCCTTTTTCTTACTCTATTTGTAAGGTAATAATTTTATTTTTTTCTAATTCTGAATTTTATGATTTATAATCTTTTATCCTAAATAAACACTCGTTTGTGTCCAAAATATCTTTTGTTTATGTCTCATGATCTATAAATAATTTTTTTACTGATTCTAGAGTCAAAATTTTGATTCACAATGTAAATTTTTCTTTCATTTTTGAAATACTTCAATCCGAGCTCAATAGAGTAAGTTGTGTTCCAATCTTAGTTAAATTCAAAATTTAAGAAATTTAGAGTAAATTTCATCATATTTAATATGACATATAATTTATGATAAGGTTGGTAAGAATAATGATACTCTAAGCTACGTTAACAACATCAAGGTAGACAACCTTTACTTGATAGCAATTTCTTTTATTACTATATTGCATTAAGTAAAATATCTTAGAAGTTTTTTTTTATAATTTAATTTTTTATAATCAAAGCAATGAAATTATAGATAATATGTGGTAGGTCACTTTTGATTTGTCCAAAAAAAAAAATTATTAAAAAGAGTATAAAGCTCGTTTAAGTCATAAAGTCTTGTACACAATTTTTTTTTGGTTAAAATTTAATTCCTGATATTTTTCAATGTTAAAATTAGTCTATATCATTAAATGTTTTCTGTTAAGTGATAAATTAAATAATAAAAATTTATATCGCTATTATTTTTATTATTGATTAAGCTCTCATTTTAGTTCTTTGATAATTTATGTCAAATATTTTAATTCTTAAAATATTAAAAACTTCATATTAGTCTCTAACTTTTATCTTCATCGATTATTTTGATCTTTAGATCTAAATACAATTACTATAGTTACAGAATAATAACATGTCATATGGAAAGAATGATATGACAGATATATTGTTATTTTACATACTTAAAGTAGTAAATATAAAAATTTTCTTTTTTGCACACAAAAAATCTTAAATTTTTTTTTAAAAATAATTTTTCAATTCAAAGGCTTTATAGTTGTCAAATCTGAATGTGAATGGAAATGACTCTAATGATGTTCGATGCTTGATTTTAGCCCTTTATTACTTTTACCCTTTTTTAACAGCAATATGGAAAGTATGTTATCACTTAGTTCTATTATGTTCAAGTTACTATTCAAACTTTGATTCTTCCTATAGGGGTGTATAATAGCTTCCTTTTAAATAGATTTTTATCACTTAGTTCTATCTTGATCATTGTAACATTTTTTTAATCTTAATTTATATAAAGTTGCATGATCAAATTTATTATCACCTTTCATATCAAAGAAATTTCTCTCATTAAATATAACTTTTCAAAAAGAGAAACATAAAGCTAAAATAAAATGATATTAAACATTAAAATTAATAAAATAATACTTTTAATAACGTTCCTTAAAAAATAAATTTATCAATTCAATATATTTAATTTAAAGTTGTTATAAAATTGATTAACTTTACAAAATTTCACATAATTTAAATAATAATTAATATTTCATTGTTTTATTATATTTTAATAGATATTATACTATTTAAAATATTATTAAATAACTATTATAAGATTACATATCCACTGATGTATAAATTGTATTAAAACTATTTTTTATGATAATATTGCAAAATTTAATATTTAAATATATAATTTTTTTTTACAAAAATGAAAAATTATTGACGATGTTATTATATATATAATTTAATCCTATTTTCTTTTTAACCCACATATATTATAATTCTATCATCATGAGATGTCACTTGTTACGTAATTGCAACAAACACCCTCCGAAAGTAAAGTAAATACAAAGAAATTGCTACCAATCATTCAATCAAACACCTTTCTTTTTCAATTTTATTTTAAAGTTTTCCTCTTTCTTGCTTCCGTCAACTCGCTATGAGATGTATAAAATAACTTGTGAAACTGACATTATTCTAAAGAAAAATAAATTGGGACATATTTTTGAAATTTATGTATTAATAAGAGATAACAAAATTTAAAATATAATGAATAATATAATATTATGAAAGAGAAATAGAAAAAAATAAAAGTAGAAAATATTAAATGTGTGAAAATTAAAATGATACGATCTAAATAATTGAAATTGAGACTTTAGAGACTATTGTGTTAAAAAGTTAAATTTTATAATATTTAATAAAAATAATTTAATACAAATTTATTATCAAATTTGATTTAAATGTATATTTTAATTATATCTAATAAATTTAAATTATTTTTTATTAAAATTAATTTTATACAAATTTTAAAATTTTATTTGTGAGTTTGAATAGAGAATAAAAGAAATAGTTTAAAAAATAAAAAATACTTAAAAATAGAATAGAAAATTAATACAGAATTCTTTAAATTAGAAAAACTTAAAAATATAATATTAAAAAAGTTTTAAAATATTTATAAATTCTTGTTTTCTCAATTTAAAAAATTTTAAACAAAATAACTATCTCATGTATCTTCCTCTTTCATCATTTCATAAAAATAAACTTAAAAAAAAGTGGAAGGAGACTTTTGTAAGGAAGAATGAATATACCTTAGAAAGATAGTTGGATATAAAACGCAAGGATGACGTGGCTGGATCAAATTTGTGTGGCAGTGAAGTGATTGCCACACGAGAATTACGTTTGCAATATCAAATCCGCCAGGAATCGAGATTCCTTCATTTTTTTCTTTTGAAAATGACTTATATGTGCTTATATTTTTATATTTTATTTAAATAAAAAAGTTATTTACTTAAGAAAAATACAAAAACACAGATCATAAAGATAATGTAACATAAGGAAATCCTGATCCCTGTGACAGTGTCCTCACAAGTTTATATTTTATTTAATTATAGTTTTAATTTTATATTTGTAATTTCAAAACTTGAATAATTTATCAATTCCTATCCTTCTATGTGAAAGTTGATTTACGGATTTTAAGAAAGAGAAATCTCATTTATCTAATTAAATTATTTGTATTAATTAGAAAAAAAAGAATATAGGATGATTAAATGCATAGGTAATGAGATAAAAAAAAATTATTACAAAAATAATATAACTTAAAATAAAAAGTAAATTGAATTGGCATCATTGTGAAAAAAGATCAATAATAAATAAGAAAAAAATATTTAAGAGACAAAATTTTAACCATATATAAGATCTAACTTTTTTACGTAAATAAAATAAAACATCGTTATATGTTCTGAAATAAATATAAAAAATTAATTTTAATCGACTGTGTTTTGTTTATCTATTCTATTCTTCTATTAAGTTACTTAGTGCTCTTATGATCATAATTAAGGTTGATTATAGTTAATTTTTTTGTTTATAGTAATATTTTTCATTTGTTAAAAAGTTTATTATAGTTGACTTTTTTTTTTACTTTAATTGTTCGAGACTTTTAATTTTATGAGTAGACTAAAATTAACTTCTATACAACTTAAACCTAAATTAAGATATTTATGTAAATTTAAAGACATATATAATATGTCATTTAATTTATTTTATTTACATGAAAAAGCCTACAAAATCTAGACATTGATGACAATAATAGGGGTATTGCTATCTTAAATGAGATAATTGCAAATTATAATTTCAATAATTATTAAATGAGGTCTATTTCTTATTGGCCTCTCACCATCTCTAGTGATACTGAAAGTGCATGTTTATGGCATTTTCACTTTCACGTGAGATTTTTCTTGTTTTTCTTTCCTAGTGATGTAACTAACTTATCCACACTATGCATGATTCCTTGTATTTATGACACTGATAGGTTGAAAAGAGACTGACATCAAGTTAAACATAGAAGACATGGTTGATCTAACTGCTTTCCTTGACTCCGCAACTGGATGCAGAGTTATCCTCTTTCCTGTATGTTTTTAGCCTTTTGACGAGGATCTCTTTGTTCTCTTTGCTTTTTCAAGTTTCATAATCTGTGCTTGGCAAATAACTTAGCTATTTTGTCAAATAAAAAACTACTGGCTTCATGTCTTATGTTTTATTAACTTTGCAATAATTCAGCATGGTAATATGAAAATATGAATGTTGTTAGTATATAAGATAATATCTCATTATATGATTCATAGCTTATAGTATCTGAAATGCACTGACTACATGAAGCAGTTAGTGCAGGAGATCCTGGTTCGAACATGAGGAGCTGATTAAGTTGCGTGCAGTACCATTTAAGAAACTTTGGCACATTACAGCAGATTGCAAGGTTCTGGTGGCTGTTGTGCTGTAAGAAATGGCTACGAAAGAAGGGCTATTGCCTCCTTTGTCTGCATAAATTTTGTAGCCTGTGGCCGGTGGTGCTGGTTAGAGGAAGATAGAAGACTTTAGAGAAATTTATTTTCTTATGGAGACCCTGTGTTTTTACTTCACAAACAAAGTTGAGTGGAAGAAAATGTTCTTTTGAGAAAATTCCATTAGGTGTGAGTGTAAGAATCAATTCTCATGGATGTTACTTCTTGCAACCTTTTTTTAATCTTTTGAAAATAAAATTCCAAAGCTTTTACTACCTTCCAAAGGTTAAATTTTGGAAGTTACTTTCTGAATTTAATGTTTGAAAGGTGGTTGGAAGTGTCCCTTACCGAGATTCTTCGTTACATCCTCGTTCATTATTCTGTTTAAGCTTGTATGTGCTTAAAATTATTCAAATCTCTCCGTGTAAAGATTGAAATCCGGTTTCAAATAAAAATAATGATTTATGAGACACTATCAACGTGATTTTATAGTAAAAATATAAAACCCCTAAAATGTTAGCGCTCAAGTAACATGGATTCAATCTATTGTCCATTTTTAAAAATATATTAATATATTAGTAAATCGTCTGCAAAAATTAATAAAACTCTTAATGGTTCTTTGGCTTATTATGTGACACTGTCTGGTTATTAGTCCTTACCGAAAACCAGAGGCCAGGGTCCGTGGGTTTGTTCATCTCCAAGGCTCAAAATATGGCAGCAGAGTCACTGGGAGTAACCACTTCATCTCTCTGCTATCTCAATGGATCACAGAGGAGACCAACCCCACTCTCTCCGGTTCGCTTCATGGGTTTTCGCCCTCGACCCTCTCACTCTCTATCTTCATCTTCTCTTTCGCACTTCTTTGGGACTTGTCGAATCAACTACAATTCTTCCACTTCACGCTAACTTGCTCCACGAAAAAGAAACTTCTCTGTTTTCGCCATGTCTGCTGATGGTATCTATCATTCTATCCCTTTTTTATCTGTCTCCGTGTTAAGAATGTATGCTTGGTTTTTTAAAGGAAATAAAAAATGAATGATATGAAAGAAAACATTTTTTTTTAGTTTGGTTCATTTGTTTGTTATCCTTAAAATTTGTATGTTATACTTCAATTTCGGTTTGAATGTAACAAAAAAAGAAAAGAATTTCGGTTTGAATTATCATATTAGGGGGGAGGGGGGAGAGCATCATTTGTCTGTTCTATTGGGCTTTTGAAAGTAACTTGTCACTTATGAGGAGTTGTCTTAAGAAATAATGGTAGTCTGTCTTTATATTTCCTACGGTTCAATTTTATTGTATATGAGTATGAAGTGTTTTGGTTTGGTTTGATCCATATGAAAATGACCCTTTTTTACATTCTTCCCAGACACAAAGCGTGCTGTTCCATTGAAGGATTATCGCAATATTGGCATCATGGCTCACATAGATGCTGGGAAGACTACTACAACCGAACGAATTCTGTATTATACTGGAAGAAACTACAAAATTGGAGAGGTACATGAGGGAACTGCGACGATGGACTGGATGGAGCAAGAGCAGGAAAGAGGGATTACCATTACTTCTGCTGCAACTACTACATTTTGGAATAAGCACCGGATCAACATTATCGATACTCCTGGTCATGTTGACTTTACCTTAGAAGTGGAGCGAGCGCTTCGGGTGTTGGATGGGCCTATATGCTTGTTTGACAGTGTTGCTGGTGTGGAGCCGCAATCAGAAACTGTGTGGAGGCAAGCTGATAAATATGGGGTGCCGCGGATTTGCTTTGTCAATAAAATGGACCATCTTGGAGCAAACTTTTTTCGAACGAGGGACATGATAGTAACAAATTTGGGTGCTAAACCACTTGTACTGCAGTTACCAATTGGTTCAGAAGATAGATTTAAGGGAGTTATAGACCTTGTTAGGATGAAAGCTATAGTTTGGTCTGGAGAAGAGCTGGGTGCCAAGTTTGATTTTGTAGATATTCCAGCTGATCTTCTAGAGCAGGCTAAGGATTACCGAGCCAAGATGATAGAAAACATAGTTGAGTTCGATGACAAGGCTATGGAGAACTACCTGGAGGGAATTGAACCAGATGAAGAAACTATAAAAAAATTAGTTAGGAAAGGAACCATAGCAGCCAGTTTTGTGCCAGTGTGTTGTGTGGCTCAGCTTTCAAAAACAAGGGAGTCCAACCATTGCTTGATGCTGTGGTGGATTATTTACCATCACCACTGGACTTGCCACCAATGAAGGGCACAGACCCTGAAAACCCAGAGGCGACAATAGAGAGGATATCAAGTGATGAAGAACCATTTGCTGGGCTAGCTTTTAAGATCATGAGTGATCCATTTGTAGGCTCACTTACGTTTGTCAGGGTCTATGCTGGGAAGCTAAGTGCAGGGTCCTATGTACTCAATGCAAACAAAGGGAAAAAGGAGAGAATTGGTAGACTTCTAGAAATGCATGCACACAGCAGAGAGGATGTTAAAACAGCTTTAGCTGGTGATATTATTGCTCTTGCAGGTTTGAAAGATACTATTACAGGTGAAACTTTGTGTGACCCTGATAATCCAATCATGCTTGAGCGGATGGACTTCCCTGATCCTGTGATTAAGGTTGCAATTGAACCCAAAACCAAAGCTGATGTTGACAAGATGGCATCTGGTTTAATCAAGCTTGCACAGGAAGACCCTTCTTTCCACTTCTTCCGTGACGAAGAGATAAACCAGACAGTGATCGAAGGAATGGGAGAATTACATCTTGAAATCATCGTTGATCGACTCAAAAGAGAATTTAAGGTACTATCTATCATTCCATTGTTGAGACTTTTCATTTATCCAACCCTGATGCTGTGTGTGAAATAATTGCAATTAGAAACAATAATAGTGCATAAGCATGGATTTTAGCTCATTAGATTGTAATGGAATCTGTTTCACTTTGAATTATCACTTATTACCAATAAATGAGGCAAATGGAGGAGTAAAGAACCATAAAAAATTATGATGCTTATGAGACATGACTCTTAAGCCTCAGTAAAATCCCCGTCTATCATCTGATTAAGCATTATTAATTGTTAAGTGGTATTGTCTTCCCATTCCCCTCTTATCTCCTTTCTTCAGTAGTTTTATGTTAAGAATATGTCTTCTTTTTTTATAATTTTATCAAAATCATATTCTCTTTATTTGTTTATGCAGGTGGATGCTAATGTTGGTGCTCCCCAAGTAAACTACAGGGAAAGCATTTCTAAAACCTCAGAAGTGAAGTATGTGCACAAGAAACAGTCAGGTGGACAAGGTCAGTTTGCAGATATCACTGTACGGTTTGAGCCCATGGATCCAGGTAGTGGATATGAGTTCAAGAGTGAAATCAAAGGAGGTGCTGTACCAAAAGAATATATTCCTGGGGTGATGAAAGGATTGGAGGAGTGTATGAGCAATGGTGTGCTTGCTGGCTTTCCGGTTGTTGATGTACGTGCAGTTCTCGTGGATGGTTCTTACCATGATGTAGATTCAAGTGTGCTGGCATTTCAGTTGGCAGCAAGAGGAGCTTTTAGGGAAGGAATCAGAAAAGCTGGACCAAGGATGCTTGAACCTATAATGAAGGTTGAAGTTGTTACTCCTGAGGAACATCTAGGTGATGTAATTGGCGATCTCAACTCAAGAAGAGGTCAGATAAACAGTTTTGGTGACAAACCTGGTGGTCTAAAGGTACATCAAATAACTTGGTTCTCCTTGTTGGATTATTTTATTAAATTTGAAGGTTGACTTGAACGTGCTTGTGTGTATTGTTTGTCCGACAATGCACAATGTTTCCTAATTGATATGTTTTCTACACAATTCTAATTTCCAAGGCAGCGCTTTAAAATCCAAGGGAGGGAAAGTGAGGCAAACTCCCAATATCATCCCACATAATCTCACAAGAGCCCCACTTCGCCTTCCCTAAATATAAGATCATAAAAGAAGAATAAGGGTATACCATTTAGGAGGTTGCAGTCATGTTAACCACATTGGTTGATTGTACTTGATGTTTTTGCCAATCGTGGTTGGCTCAAAAAGTATGATTGAACAGTGTTGACTCAAAGGTCTTGAGTTTGAATGGGGTATTCTATATGTAGCAGACTTTGTTGAGGACGTGGATATAGATGACTAGGATGAATGAAGGCAATATTTTTGTTCTGTTTTTTTCCCTTGGATGTTGATTCTAATAATTGAAGCCATGCTTATTTTTACTTCCTTTTGATGGTGAAAAACACAGGTGGTTGATGCTCTGGTACCTCTTGCTGAGATGTTCCAATACGTCAGTACACTTAGAGAGATGACAAAGGGCCGTGCATCCTACACAATGCAATTAGCCATGTTTGATGTGGTGCCTCAACACATTCAGAATCAACTTGCCTCAAAAGAGCAAGAAGTTGCAGCATAATGTTTTTCCTTGGTCTCCTAACAAGGAACTTCTTCCCTTTGATAGTTGTATTTTGTCCATTGTAAAATAGTTGGATTTATCTTTTTGTTTTGGTATTTTTTATTGTAATTTACCTTGTACCAATACAAGGTTAGCCAAAAGAAAAAAATCAGAAGCATAAAGAAAAACAAAACAATTTTTCTTCCTGAAAGCATAGGATCCATTTGATTCACAGTTATCTTAAATTTCAAGGTATCTTGAATATAAATGCAAAGTATTTAGGATTCCCATGTTTGGTACAACAATATGTTTATATTCTCTTTCTCTGGCATATCTTATGCCTTATGGTTGCCCTTAGCAATCTTAAATATCCAACTAGAGGGAATCATACACCGGGGCAAGTGGTATTCCCATGTGCTTGATAGGATATCACATGTCTACACACATTGTGTTCCATAAGACACGAGTAATATGACATGTCCATGGTAATCTCAGCCCAGTATCAAACAAATGCATCTTTCTTTGGAATCCAAGATGGTTGGATTCCACCTAATGCTGATTTCCTTCTTTTATAGCAAAGCAAACCATGATTAGGTTCCAAGTATTGTATTTGCAAGGGGACCAGCTGTGGCTATGTTGATACTTCTGGAATCAAGAGGGTGAGACTCCAGTTGGTGCCTTGCAGTGTCTTTTTTGAGCAATTATAACTGTAGTTTATTGTTATCCCTATTCTTATAGTGGACATTCTTATTTATAAGGCAAGGGTTCCTGTTGGGAGAATTATTTTGGAATTGCCTGCTGGAATGTTGGATGATAACAAGGGTGATTTTGTTGGCACTGCAGTTCACGAGTTCAATTTCTGATTGGCCTCATCCTCTCTAATTATACTGAAAGTGCATATTTTATGGCCTTTTCACTTGCATGTCAGACATTTTTTTTTTATTTGTCATTCCTAATAATGTAACTAATTTATCTACACTATGCATGATTTCTTGTATTTATGACATTGATAGGTTGAAGAAGAGACTGGCATCAAGATTTAAATCCGTGTTTGAACAATCATTCAATTTAATTATTAATTCAATCGAATAATTTAATTGAACAGAGTTACAAATTAAATCAAATAATCATTTAACCTAATCCACATTAATTATCAAATAAGAGCATCAATCGAGTCCTAATTTGAATTCTAATAACAGAAAAGTTAATCACAATCTCAATATACAATTCTAAGATTAGAGAGAAAAAGAGAACAAATTTAGAGCAATTTAGCGCAGGACTCAAGTTGAAATTACAACGTTTAGATTCTGCAGATTGAACGAGAGGTTTAGCCTTCTATCAAAGCACTTAACCCACGAAAGTATGAGAAAAGAACGAGAGAGTTCGAAAGAAAGTAAAAACAAGGATTCTTATTTCAGCTAAATATCAAAATCTCAAAGTGTTTAATCACATCATACCATAATTCAGAACCTCATTAGTCTATTTATAGATTCTGATTAGGGTAAATTAAGTAGCTAAAATTTATGCCTCAATAATATCTAAAAGCCCAAATACAATTATTAAATAATAAGAGTCCAAATGCAATTCTGCAAAAATATTCAGCAAATCAGCCTCAACTTCAAGAAATCATAAAAAATAAAAAATAACTCTAAATCCAACGATCCTACCATGAATTTTGAAGCCTTAGATATGTAGAATCCAATACAACTAAAGCCTTAGTTACATTTTTTTTATTTGTCATTCCTAGTGATGTAACTTACATATCTACACTATGCATGATTTCTTGTATTTATGACACTGATAAGTTGAAGAAGAGACTGACATCAAGTTAAACATGGAAGACAGGGTTGACCTAACTGCTTTCCTTGATTCCGCAACTGGATGCAGAGTTATCCCTTCTCCTTTATGTTTTTAGCCTTTTTGATGAGGCTCTCATTGTTGTTTTTACTTTTTCAAGTTTCATAATCTGTGCTCCACAAATAAGTTAGCTATTTTGTCAAATAAAAAAATATTTTTACTTTAGTCTTTCTTTCTGGTTTAGTTATCATTGTGATTCGTCCATAGTTATTATTTGAACTACAACAATAAAATAAAAAAATTACAAAAAAGAATAATAATCATTCAAATTACTAAGATAGAACTTGGTTGAGAAGCCTAATCATTGTTAAAGGTTGGATTTATTGGCATAAAGTTTGAAATATAATAGAAAATAGGACTGCCTTATAATCATGTTATATTATATTTGATTGCATGTAGAATTTTACTAAAACCATACAGTTTCATTGTTGCTGAACAAAATACAAAATAGCTTCATAGTCAAATTTTAACAATATATTTCATGCCATCTTCGTAAATTTTCTGCAATTTTAGTTTTGTTAAATTTTCTCTGTTTGATCTCTATGAATAATTAGTTAAGAAAAATCATAGAAATTATAACTGTATAATGGATTATTGATTTTTACTTTGTCCATCATTTACCCTACACATTTTAAGTTATTATCCTTTGATGAATAGTCTTCTATCCATATGTAGTACAAAAGAATTGAAGAAATGGGACTAAGCTTGAGGAACCACACAGGAAATAAAATAACTTTTTCACGAAACACAGCAATTAAAAGAAGGTACCTTCCAATGATTGAAACCAAATGATTAAATGACATGTCAGAACTTGTTACAATTTAGCATGAATTAATAATCATGAAGTTGTGGATGTGTTTTGGTTGTGATTGGAGGAAATTTGATAGAAAGTAACGTCACGGTTGGCAAGAAACACAACCTTATTTAACAGCTAGTCTGCGAGTGCATCATGACCATGCTCGGAGGATATGCACGCCGTGTTTCTTTTCTTGTGTATCTAATTAGGGATTTTTAAGGGTTGTAGAATCCTATTTAAAGACAACCAGTGCCTGTGACTTAGATAATCTTCTCTGAGCCAACTTTTGGAGTTGTTCGAAAGTGAACATCATCGGTGAAGACTAATGATACCTATCTGGAGTCTGAGCATTTAATTGAAAGTGTATTTTGGTAACAAGAACTTAGGACTATCGTGGATCCTTTGCATTTCCTTTGGAATCCTTTTAGTTTACATTTTCTTTTTGAATGAAGATAGATTTCTTTACAATTGTTTTCTTGTCCTAGTTCATTATGAATATCTGAAATTATAATTAGGGTTATAGTGGATCCTTTGCATATTTTATGTGATATTTATGTTTAATGACAATTGATGTTTCTTTCAATGATTGATTTTTGCCCTAGTATATATATTTGTATGTAGGTAATTGACTACTCTTAATATCTTACAATTGATTGCATTGTAGGCAATTGTACTATATGTAATTTAATGGATCTATAGGATAAAACAAGACAAAGAATTGAATGGACCAAGCTTTATTTTTCTTTTTCAATCTGTTACAAAATTAACAAATTTATAGTATCTTTATGTTTTCTCTCTCTTTCTACCTTATATGACTATTAAGGGTACTAGTTTATAGAAAAAAATATTAAAATTGCATAACCATTGAGTGTTAGTAGCTTTAGTATGAGTAATTGAAAATCATAAGAAAACTATGATTGGAGATAAACTAAAAGTGGACATAAAGAGGTATAAAGGTAAAAACATATGCTTTAGGTTCATTTCTAATAGTTCTCTTGTCAAAAGTTGTGATTTGTTTTTTTTTCTTTTTCATTAATATTTAATATAAATCGTCTATAAATTTTCTTTAATTTATTATGTCCTATTTTGGTTCAAGTAATTAAATCATGATATTTTCAATACTTGAAAACAATCTCTGTGGAACGATCTTTTGGAAACTCAATTTGAGAATACTTTTATTACTTTTCAACGGATATACTTGTTCACAAAGAAATATTTTATACTTATGAAAATAGTTAATTTGATCTTTATAGCTAAATTATTTTTTCTTGGACTATTTTCTACTAGTTGACATCTTATGTTCACTCAAATTAATTTTTTTTAATAATTAATATGGTTTTAAATTTTGTAAAATTTCTTACAAATAAGCATCAGTAGTTCTTGCAATTAATGACTAACTTGCAGAAAAAATAGGTAACTTATTATCTTGTTAGAATTTTTGTTTATATTTGCTGTGAAATGTTAGAAAATATATGAAAAATCGTAGTTGGAAATATATGGTTATGAAATTGTATTGGTCTAATTTTGGTTTATAATTTTGACTGTGGATACTTAAAAATAACGAAATAAATTAAGACAATTTTTCATTGTCTAGCATTTGATTTAGTCTAATTTTGTAACATGATTTATTTTATTCTTTTTTATTTAGTTATTATTGTGATTTTTTTCATATTTTAGGGTTTATTTTGGGGTAACTTTAGTACAATGTTAATTTTGAGGTCATAGGAACTCATAATATATAGTTAATTTTGACTTAGAAATAAGTAGGCCTTATTTTAATTCATTTTACTTTGTTTTATTTATTTTCTCATGCATAAATAGGTCTCCATCCATGTAAATTAATTTTCCTACTATTCAGTGTGCTACAATCCTTAAAATTCCCAACCTATTTGGACCTCATATACATTTCTTTTGTTGGTCAATGACAGATGATGTTGAGTCGTTGATGTAAGTTTACATTTAATATTTTATTTTAATTAATAAACACTTTTCATATACTTTATTTTTATAGTTTTTATCATTTTTTACTTATTTGAATAAATTGAGCCTATTACAAATAAATGCTTTAATTTTATATTTTTGGTTATTCTGACCTCTATGTACTCTTTGGCCACAACTTTATCTACAAATATCATTTTTGACTGATTCTAGTTGCATTGGATTCTACACATCTAGGGTTTTAAAATGCATATATGGATCGTTGAATTTGGAGTTATTTTTATTTTTTTAATGATTTTTTGATGTGAGGCAGATTTGCTGAATATTGTTGCGGGATTGCATCTAGACCATTGTTATTTAATAATTGTATTTGAGCTTTTAGATATTATTGAGGTCCGCATTTTGGCCACTTAATTTACCCTAGTTAGAACTTATAAATAGACTAATAAGGTTCTGAATTTGGGAAGGATTAGACACTTTGAGCTTTTGAGACTTGACCGAAATAATAATCCTTATTTTTTTACTTTCTCTCGAACCCTCTCGTTTTTTTCTCATTCTTGTATGGGTTAAGCATTTCAATGGAAGACTAAACCTCTCGTTCAATCTACAGAATCCAAACGTTGTAGTTCTGACTTGAGTTCTGCGCTAATTGCTCCGAGTTTGTTTTCTTTTTCTCTTTAGTATCAGAATTGTTTATTGTGATCGTGATTGACTTTTCTGTTGTTAGATTTTAAATTAGGACTCGATTGATGCTCTAATTTGATAATTAATGTGAATTAGGTTAAATGATTATTTGATTTATTTCATAACTCCATTCAATTAGATTATTCGATTAAATTAATTATTGAATTGAGAGATTGTTTAAACGTGGATTTAAATATTTAGATACTGTGATAGTCAGAGTTACACACATTTAGTATATTGTAGATTGATGTTTCTTAATTCATTTTTTTACTCACTTTAATTCTGTTTGTAATTTAATTTGATTAATTGCAATTTTCAAATCCCAAAAATCTTATTTGCATTTTTTAAAAGAAAACCTAAAATTAAATTTGACTGAGAATGTGTCTCCGTGAATCGACCTAGGTTTGACTTTATACTACAAAATCTTTAGAAAACTTAGTTGTTTTGATAATGACTCATTGCTCATTGCCTACTTCTCCACTAGAATTCACACATACACATAAAAATCAAGAGGACTTTGCTAGGTTATAAAAAGACATACTGAAGGTAGAAAAATTATAAAGGTAATCAAGCTAAAACCAAAGAGGATATAAGAATAATGGGAATGAATCCAAAAAAAGTGAGCATGAAAATAAATCCTTTAAACAAAGATATTATGTAATACAATCCAAAAATAATCCTCTTTTACTTTTACTAGTCATCTAATGCTCATTTTTGTTTCTATTGCTTACGTGTTTTTTTTTTATTTATTATTTCTCCTTCTCTTTTTTTTAAGGAGCTGATTTTTCATTTTTCTTGCATTTTGTAAGGTAATCTCTCCCACACTTATTTCTATAATCATTCCCAAAATAGTTCCAATGTTCTTGTATCCCCTAAGGTTAGATCATGTTATTGTTTTACGCCTTTGGCTTGAAATGAGCTAGGATCACAAGAAATAAATCAATTAGGCTCAAAGGGGCTTAAACAATGGAAATAATACAAGGTTGACTTTTTGGCTAGTAGTTTGCATGAAGGAAATGCTGCCTCTATCATGTGAATGCAAGCATATAGAAATATAGTCTCAAAAAGGCTCAAGGCAAGTTCTAGTGTCATACAACCATGAATGCAATCACACAATGAAAGAAAGTAAAATGATATGATATTGTCATGGCTCAAAACCTTACAAGGTATATATTCTATCACAAATAATCGAACACACAAGATATCAAAGTCCATTTATCAAATCAAAGAATGCTTCAATTAATCCGTCAAAGTTATGAAATAATCACTTGAATAAATTATGTACACACCAAAAACATAATACCATCACTTGAAATTAACATTGTCCTCAATGGAAACACAATAAGCGTAAGGAAAATTCAAGAAACTAAATAAGTGTGAGAGAGAGGTAAGAAAACTCGCTATTAATCGGGGTAGTTGGCTAATTCAAAAGTGACATCTTCTTGTACATGTTTTGGCAAGTTCTCATGAAAACCTCGAGCTGATGTCCATTAACCTTGAGCTCTTTTGAGGTCCTATATCCTGTAGTTTAATAACAGCATAAGAAAAAATATTAACAATAAGAAATGGACCATCCCATCTAGATCTCAATTTTTCAGGCATTAACTTAAGTCTAGAATTATATAACTAGACTTTTTGACCAATGTGAAACTCTTTACACCCTGTTAGCTTATCATGAAAAGCCTTGGTGCGCTTCTTGTAGATATTGGAGTTCTTATATGCTTCTCTACTAATCTCCTCTAACTCTTGTAATTGAAGCTTCCTATGTGAGTCAGTTGTTCCTATATTTAGGTTACATTACTTGATTGCCCAAAATGCCTTATACTCCACTTCTACTGGTAGATGACATGCCTTGCCAAAAAGAACCCGATAAGGAAACATTACTATGGGTGTTTTTTTAAGCGGTTCTGTAAGCCCACAGAGCTTCCTCCAAGCACAGACTCTAATCCTTTCTGTTGGGTTTGACAGTTTTCTCCAGGATTTTCTTTATTTTCCAATTGGAGATCTTTGCTTGTCCGTTAGTCTAGGGGTAGTATGGTGTGAAAACTCTATGCATAATCCCAAAATTTCGAAGCAAGGCATCCATTGTGTGATTGCAAAAGTGTGATCCCTGTTCACTGATAAGTGCTCTGGAAAATCCAAACCTGCAGAAAATGTGACTTCACAAAATGTACAACAACACGAGCATCATCAGTATGAGTGGCCTTTGCCTCTACCTCCTTGGAGACACAGTCTACTACTAACAAAATATAGGCATAGCCAAATGAAATAGGAAAGAGACCCATAAAATTTATACCCCATACATCAAACACCTCACAGAAAATGAGAGGTAGTTGGGGCATCTCATTCCGATGCAAGATATTTCCAGTCCTTTGGCATCACTCATATGTTTTACAGAAGTTGTGTGCATCTCAGAACATGGTAGGTCAATATAGTCCAGAGTGTCCAAAGTGTCTACCACAAGCCAAGGAGTGGCAAAATCTAAGCACAGACTGGAACTCAGATTTAAGCACACATCGTCTGATAACCTTGTTATTGCACATCTTCCACAAGTATGGGTCATCCTAAATATAGTATTTAGAATCACTCTTTAGCTTGGTAGCTTGAGATTTGGAGAAGTATATCGAAATCTCCTTGGCAACCAAGTAATTTACCAAGTCTACATACCAAGGATTATGTGCTCCAATGTGGTAAAGCTGCTCATCTGGAAAAATGTCTTTAATGGGGAGATCCTCAAGTGGCTGCTGAATTTTGCTCAAATAGTCTGCTACTAAGTTCTCTGCATCACTTCTATCTTTGATCTTAATGTCAAACTCTTGTGAAAGAAGCACCCAACAAATTAGTCTCAGTTTAGAATCTGACTTCTTAAGCAAGTATCTCAGAGTTGCATGATCAGAGAAAATAATTACTTTAGAGTCAAGTAAATATGAATGAAATTTATCTAAAGTAAAAACAATGGCTAAAAGTTTTTTTTTCTATAATGGTGTGGTTTGCTTGTACTTTATCCAATGTGCAAGAAGCATAGGTAAAGACATGACCAAGGACAACACCAACTGCAAAGTTTAAAGCATCACACATAAGCTCAAATAAAATCTCCTAACTTGAAGGCTGAATGATAGGAGTAGAAGTGAGACGCCTTTTCAGCTCATCAAAAGCATACTCGCAGGTCTGATCAAAGATGAAATCAACATTTTTCTGCAAAAAGGTGGACAACAGGGACACAATTCTACTGAAATCCTTGATGAAACGCCTATAGAAACCTGTATGGCCAAGAAAAGAGCGCACTTCTTTCATAGAAGTAGGGTAAGGTAAAGAAACAACTACATCAATCCTGACTCTATTAGTCTCAATACCCTTACTTGACACTACATGCCCTAATATAGTCCCTTTGGTCACCATAAAATGACATTTCTTATGATTTAAAACTAAATTGAACCATATGCACCTATCTAATACTCTAGACAAGCTATCCAAACATGCATCAAATGAAAATCTATAAACAGTAAAGTCATCCATTAATAGTTTTAGTGAGGTCTCTAGGAAGTCCGCAAAGATGCTCATCATACACCTTTGAAAAGTACCAAGCGCATTACATAATCCTAATGACATTCATCTGTAAGCAAAGGTATCAAAAGGGCAAGTAAAGGTGGTCTTATGCTGATCCTCTAGGGCTATGTGTATCTAAAAGTAACCAGCAAATTTGTCTAAAAAGTAGTAATGGGATTTCTCTGCTATCCGTTCCAAGACCTGATCAATAAAAGGTAAGGGAAAGTGGTCCTTGCAAGTGGCCTGATTCAACTTCCTATAATCAATACAGACTCACCAACCATTCTGAATTCTGGTATGAATCAGCTCATTAAACTTGTTCTTTATGACTGTTATGCCGGTCTTCTTGGGTATAATATGGATCAGACTCACCACTCGTATCGGAGATCGGGTGCCAACAGCTAATAGTTTACTAACTTCTTTCTTCACCACCTCTAGGAGGGTGGGATTCAGCCTTCTTTAGGGCAGTCTTATAGGTTTTGCATCTTCATTCAGCAGAATTCTATGCATACAAGTGGATGGCCTAATTCCTGGAATATCTGCCAAAGTCCACCCAATTGCTTGCTTGTCGGCTGCTAAAGTTTACAACAACTTAGCCTCTTGTGTAGCATTTAAATCTGCTGAAATGATCACTGACAGCTTGTTATTAGCCTCTAAAAATGCATACTTTAAATGCTTGGGCAGAGGCTTTAGTTTGGGTGTAGGTGGCTGCATAATAAAGGGAAATGTCTTGGTGGTGAAGTCTAATTTTGCAGCATGTATTTGGACAGGTTCAGGGGTATGTATACTTGTCGTAATCAAGTTAGAACTTTTCAAACCTGTTGCTGCATCACATGAAACATCATTAGCTATTAAAAATATATCTATTTCAGCACAAACTTTACAAAAATCTCCTACAATGCATGTACAACTAGAAATATAAAAAAAATTAGTACAAAACTCCTTAGTTAAAATATCAATAATATCTATATGAAATGTACTATGCAACTCTGATGGATGCGTCATGGCCCTAAAGATGTTGAACTGTATAACATCGTCTCAAAACTCCATGGATAGAATTCCCGAGTGAATATCAATCTTTGTTCTCCCTGTTTTCAGGAAAGTTCTACTAAGGATCAGTATAGGCATGCTGGACTCTTTTAGTATGTCTAGAATGTATAAATCAGCAGGGAATATCAACTTATCCACTCTCACTAGCACGTCTTCTACCACTCTAACAGAAAATGTAGTGCTCCTGTTTACCAATTAAATGACTACACTAGTTTGCTTCAAAGTGCCAAGGCTCACAGTCCTGTAGATTGATGTAGGCATCACGTTTTTGGAAGCACCAAGATCAAGTAAAGCATAATTGAAGGTGAAATTTTCAATAGTGCAACGGATAGTAAAAGTGCTAGGATTCTTTCACATCTGCGGCATATTGGGCTGTATGAGGGTTGATATGTTCCTCCCCATGCTGGCTCTCTCATCCCTTTTTAGTCTTTTCTTGTTAGTGTACAATTCTTTAAGGAACTTTGCATATTTTGAAATTTGTTTTATCATATCCAGCAATGGAATATTTACTTCTACTATTTTGAATGTCTCAAAAAGCTCCTTATCAAAGTCTGTTGGTGGCCTTGGTTGGCAACTCTGTTCAGAAAGGGGAGAGGTGGTTTCTGCACAATTTTTGAATTGTTAGGGGCATTTTGTTGCTCTGTGTTTTGCTGCTTCTCTGCCTCTACATCATTTTGTACCTCTTTATCTTTCTAGTTGTCTAACAGCTCCTTTTCACTCCTCAATATTATGACATTCACATTTTTGAGATTAACCTCTAGTTGAGCTGGGAGTTGCCCAGAACCTTGAGACTTGAACTAGTTTACAACGGTAGTAAGTTGGCCAATCTGTGTTTGCAGGTCTTGAATGAAGACATTGACATTCTGTTGGAATTATAGATTTCTCATGGCCATTTGTTTGACCAAATCCTCGAATGAAGGCTTAGAATTTTGCTATGTTTGTTGCTACCTCATTGGGGATGGTTTATATCTATTACTTGCTTGACTAGTCTATTGTTGTTGTTGCTGCTGCTCAGAGGTACAATATCTCATATTTGGATGATCATTGAGGGCAGGATTATGAGATTGGTACTAGAACCTATACTACTATTATTGTCTCCGAGGTTGCTGGAAATTCAAACCTTTGTATTGGTATTGTCTTCCACTAAAAACTCTATGGACAGAAGCTTGTTGGCTAACATCACGCAACAAAGGACAACAGTATAAGATGTGCTCTATAGAAGAACAAATATGATAGTCTTTGGTCACTCCTTCTTGTGGAACAGTTTGTTGCGCAACAGCTAGCTCTCTCATAAGTAGTGGGCTCCTCAATTCTGCTCCCAAGTTTTTTGGAATTTGCTATCATAGATAGGTTGATGCACATTATGCACCTCTCTCACTGGTGGCATGGCTCTTGTATTAAACTATTGAGAGTTTTCTGCCATGTTGTCAATTAGTACTTTAACTACAGATGATGTCTTGTCCGTGAGAGCTCCACCGCTTGCTGCATCAAGCATACTCCTCTCCATTGGAGCAAGGCCTTCATAGAAGTATTGAATAAACAGTTGGTCACTAATTTGATGGTGTGGACAGGTTGCACATAGCTTCTTGAATCTCTCCCAGTACTTATAGAGGCTCTTTTAGTTGAACTGTCTGATGCCACTGATCTCTTTTCTGATTATGGCCACTCTGGAAGTAGGGAAGAACTTCTTTAGGAACATCCTCTTCATGTTTGTTCAACAAGTGACAGACTCGGTTGCAGGTAGTATAGTCAATCTTTCGTTACACCATCCAAGGAGAATGGAAAAGCCTTTAGCTTGATGTGGTCATCTGGAACTTCTTAAGGCCTCATTGTTAAACAGATTATATGAAACTCTTTCAGATGCTTGTGAAGGTCCTCACCTGCACTATTATTAAACTTAGGCAACAAATGGGTTAGACTAGATTTTAACTGAAAGGGAGCATCTATATCAGGATACTGAATACTAAAAAGTTGGCATGTAACATTTGGTACAACTAATTCTTTAAGAATCCTTTTGTGTTGATTATTAGCCATGATATCAGAATGCAATTGCTCAGAATTAGTTCTAGTCATGCACCTAGAAACAAAACAACCAAAGTTTACTCAAATACACTATTTTCTTTTTTAAATATTTTTTTCAAGATATCAAAAATTTAAAAAAATAAAAAATATAAAATAAATAAATAAATAAATAAATAAAAATTAAAAAAAGTTCTAGACTATGGAATTTAAGATTTTGAGCACTGCGTGTAAAGTGAATAAAATAATATCAATAATTTTTTCAATTCACAAAAAAAAAAAAGTGTAGCGAGATAATAAAAGAATATGCTCCTACAATGTTCTATCAGGGTTCTTGTAGTTGTAACCTATTGATCTATGACATGCATTCTCATATTGGGTAGTTTATAAGCCTAAGGATAAAAGGTCACTAGAGCTAAAATCTATTTCATAAAGTCATCCTCAATCAGTAGGTAGTCTACTAGATCTAGGGACTTATATAGATAAGATAAGCTCTAGCTGAAGTTCTCGTGATAGACAAACAAGACGTACATCTAAATTGCTATCACTACATAACTCTTTTAAACCTAAAGTTTACTCAAATTCAGGTATAGAGCCTCACTCATGTTATGCATGATTAGTGGTGTGAGAGGAAATAAACAAACTTTATACAAATCAAATAACAAAAATGTGTAAAGAAAAAAAAATTAACCAAATAAATTACAATAGGAAGAGCGATGAAAAAAAGAAAAAAATGAAAAAACTATAAAATTTGTTTTTTAAAAAAGTTTTTTTAATAAAAAAACTCAAAATTTAAATTTAAATTAGCAAATTAGTTAGATAAAGTTTTTTTTTTGAAATTTAAATTCAAAACTAATCTATCTAAAAAAAAACTAATCCTATCTTTATAACCAACACAAACTAAATCTAATCTAATCAAATTTTAACTATAATTTAAAATTCAAATTTAAAAATAATTTAAAGTTCAAATTTAATTTTTTTATATAAAAAAAATATAATCTAAACTAAATTCGAGAAATCCTTATTCGTTACTCCTCAATCTGTACAAAATTTATGCAAAATCTCTGCGAAATCGATGCAAGTCACACAATTCTGCTGCAATTCTATTAATTTAATTATTCAAAATCTAAAATTCAGAATTCAAAAATCACAAAATTCAAAATTTTAGATTCAAAATTAAATGCGCTAAAACAACAAAATTTAACAAAATATAAACAGATGACATAAATTTTTCCTTTTTAATTATTTAAGCTTATTCATGACAAAAATTAAACACATCTAAACTAACGAATTAATGCAACATGAAAAAGAACACCAAATTGCATATAGAGACAGAAATAAAAACAAAAACAAAAACTACAAATCAAAATAGCGAAAAAGTAATAATAAACTTTAAAATGAATCAAAACTGACAACGTATTCCCTGTTAACGACGCCAATTTGATAGACAATGCCAAGTCGCTATCAAAACAACTATTTTTTTTTTTTAAGATTTTGTAGTATAGAGCTAAACCTAGGTCGATACATGGAGACACAGTCTTAGTCAAATTCAATTTTAGGTTTTCTTTTAAAAATACAAATAAGGTTTTTGGAGTTTTAAAAATTGCAAATTAATTGAGTTGAATTACGAACAAAATAAAATTGAGTAAAAATGAATTAAGAAACATCAATCTAGAGAATACCAAATGCATGTAACTTTGACTATTATAATATTTAAAGATTTAAATCCGCCTTTAAACAATCAGCCAGAATAAAAATGTTTATTAAATCTGGTATAAATCTGGCTATCATAGTATCTAGAATGAAAAATGTTTATTAATTAAAATAAAACTATAAATATAAGCCTAAAATATGTTACATCAGTCAACTCAACTCAACACTTTTAGTATTCCATAGAAACTCTCTATCAACTCAACAACCTTTTCCCTCCAAGTTTTGAATTTAGTCTCTAGCTCTGCATGTCAAAATAAAGGTATTAGTGGACTTGGACTACACTTGACACGTGTGCCCCTTTATCTCTCCTTGGACCTCAACATTCTCATCGTAAATATTTCACAAATTACCACCATGGAAACCCATTTACCCCTTAATAAATCTAACCTAAGACACATTAATATGAACCACTAAAGGTGATTAATGACCCATTAGCTGATGAAGAGGCAGTTGAGTTAAGAGAAGAGAGAGAGAGAGACCAGCAAAATAGTGAGTTTTTTAATGTTGACCACCCTCATCATTATCACCTTTTTCGGACCAATCTAAGAGCATGCATGCCTAGACTTTGCTTGCACCCACACGTTTCCTCTAGAAATTCCACTTACTAGGGAGAGAGAAGCATTCTTGCAAGATGGAAAGAAAGAAAAAAAAGGGAAGGAGATAAGGTCGGGACAAGTTCTACCTTGTATGCTGAGTGAGTGAAAACTGCATAGAGTTGACTCAACGGAATGAAGAGCTCTTCCACCCTCATCAAATCAAATCACCAAAAATGGTTCCTTATGTTCAAAGCAAGAAAAGGACTAATTAGACCAAAGATGATTATAGGTATTTAAATATAGAAACGAGTCTATGGATAATACTTGAAGTAAAATACTGCACATAGATATTCATATTTAATTAAATGGAAATTTTTTCTATTCACTTATTAGGGATCGGTGTGGGGATTAAAAGATAATATTTTTTCCTTATTTAAAATAAAATTAGCACTTTAATGACATTTGCGTTGTTACATTGCATAAATTGATTTTCTTTTATAATAGGTTATTTCTTGAGGGACTTAAGAAATATGGTAAGGGAGATTGGAAAAACATTGCACGATATGTTTTAGTGTCAAAAATTGCTCCTCATATTGCTAGTCATGCTAAAAAATTGTAACACCCTCTTTTCATATTTTGGTAATTTATGTTTTGTTTATTATTAAGTAATATTAGAATGCATTTAGAAGGGAGTATAGAAGATTTTTGGAAGAATTTTGGTGCAAGAAATCTCACTTAGATGAGGTAAATCTCGCCCAGGCGAGGCTAGGCTTGCAAGAATACAAACTTGCAAGGCTATCTCACTCAAGCAAGATACTTGTTGCTCAAGCGATATAAGATAAATTCAGCCCAACTGTCACCTCGCCCAGGCGAGAGTAATCTCGCTCAGGCGAGGACTCACAGGAAAAATATCATGCTCTGTGGGCACTATCTCACCTAAGCGAGATGGAGCTGCCTCAAGTGAGCATATCAAAAAATAGTGGGTGAGACTACTGTCTGCATATCTCGCTCAAGCAAGATGTCTGTCACTCAAGCAAGTTATTTCTCACTCAAGCTAGAGTGTGCGGGGCTGAGGGGTATTTAAGAGATTTCCAACATAAAAATTTTACTTCATTTTAAACTTATGTTCCTCTCTAAGTTTTCTTTGAACTCTCTCTTTATGTCCCTAGATAAAAGACTCAGAAACTCTGATTTTTCTTCAAATTCAATTTTAGAGGTTGACTGTAAACGGTTTCAAGTAAGTTCCTCTAAATTAAACTTTGCTTTCCCTGATTGTTTTTCATGTTTTTGTTTCTTATGGTTATCTATTAGTATTTAGGAGAACTTCCATAATTGACCTTTGATCTTTTTTCAATATATCTTTGTGAACTCGTCTTTGAGGTAAGAAGGACTCTATTTTATCGTACATTATTTATTTTGTGCTCATAGAGCACTGTTACATGAACATTTTATGAGAATATGTGGTGGAGAGATCTCATGTGTGGATAATGAATGAAAAGATGTTTGTTTGATTGTTTGGACTGATTGGTATATGCATTATATTTGAGTACATAATATGAAATATGATTAAACTTGCTGAGTGATTATGATGTAATTTTATGGAATATGTCTGGGTGAAATGATATGATAAAGTATGATATTGATCTGAAGGATTTAATAGTTGAAACTACATTAGTAAGGATATATGAGTGGAGTTAGTCTGAAAGTACTTTACTAAGCACGATCTTTGAATGGGAAAAAGGATAATTCTTATAATGACTTAAGAGTCAAATATGCATTGAATCTAGTGAGATACACTGGGGGTATAGAGTCCAGAGATGATGACAATCTAAGGGAAAAGTAAGGTAGTGAATGACATTTGCGTATGTGTACACACTCTTTTTGAGAGCGAATGCGTCACATGACCTCACACTCGTTTTCTGACTAGACTTCTGACTATGCCTTTGCAAAGGGGCCTGATTATTGTACATGTATCTGAGTGCATGGACTAACCAGCAACTATTTACCTAGTTAAGTAAGACCTCAAGAAATGCTAGAGGCATAATATAAAATCTAGTGTGAATAGTTACAGAGATACACTGGAGTTATAGAGTTCAGAGATGATGAAAATCTAGGAGAAACATAGGGTAGTGAAGGACATTCACATATGTGTACACACTCTTTCTGAGAACGAATGCGTCACATAGCCTCACACTCGTTTCCTGACTAGACTTCTGACTATGCTTTTGTTAAGGAGCCCAATTATTGTACATATATCTGAGTGTATGGGCTAACCGGCGACTATTTACCTAGTTAAGTAAGACCTCAAGAAATGCTGGAGGCATAATATAAGATCTAATGTGAATATTTACAGAGATACACTGGGGGTATAAAGTCCAGAGATGATGAAAATCTAGGAGAAACGTAGGGTAGTGAACAACATTCACATATGTATACACACTTTTTCTGAAAGCGAATGCGTCACATGGCCTCACACTCTTTTCCTGACTAGACTTCTGATTATGCCTTTGCTAATGGGCCCGATTATTATACATGGATCTGAGTGCATGGGCTAACCGGTGACCATTTACATGTATCTGTGATCACAATGCACTAGGAGTGCATACTGGAATGAGAAAACAGATAATATATAAGATATTGTGAATGATGCGTGTTTGAATATGTTTGTAATGTGAATTTAGTGTGAAATTGGATATATTGTATTTATACTATAAATATGATTTTGTGATATAATGTTTGGAAAAGGATAGAATAGACACTCATCCTTTCTAATATTTTCAGGGAAACAAGAGGACAGAGCCTCAAGGAAGAGTTAAATTAATAGATAATTCAGTACATAATAGGCTCAATTATGTATTTAATGAATATCAAAGACTATATTATTTTAAATTTGCTGTTCTTGTGGAAGATGAGCCTAGGACTTTTGTTATGTTAGAAATGGATTTCTTTTATAGTATTCCTTTTGATTTTCTTAGTAATAGAATACATCAGACCCTATGTATCTATATGAATAGAGGTACTGTTAAAACTCCAGGAAACCTCACTTATCTATTTACCTATCACCACCACGACCATCTCAGAAGACCGTCCAGAGGGATATTTGAGCATGCTACCAGTATAGAGGTCACAACTGATTTGGGCGATCATTATCTTGGATCAGATGATGATCTGTATTCGAAGGATTTGGCTGAGATAGAGAGTTGGGATGATGGTGATGAATAGAATTGGTTTTCAGTGTTTGATTATGGGGAATACTGTTTTGGGACTTGAACTTGACTATATGTTGTATTATTTTGGTTATGTAAATATTGTTTTAAGTCTCATATATTTTTACAAACAATTTGTAAATTTCTATATTTGATATATGTAAATGTACATTCAGGTTTCCCATGGAGAACACTAAATTTTAGTCATGATATTTATTTATTTATTCTCTCCTTAATTTATTATTGTTGTTTAATTAGTATTGAAAAGTTCAAAATTCTAACCTAGATACATATATTTTAAGGAAAACTTTACTAATATGCTATAATAGGTTCATTACATCCAGGAACTGATGTTTTATGTCAAATTATTAAGAATAAGATGTACCTGGTATAGATTTAAAATTTTAGGGTGTTACAATTTGGTATCAGAGTAATTCATCCAAACCAGCCTGGGGTATAGGACTAGTTCATCGGTGCGATGTGTTATATGTTATTGATTAGGAACTATTTGTTAATACAACCTAGTGGTTGTGAATTGTTTGATTTGGTTGAGATGTTTGAAATGTTTGTATGATTTGAACTTGATATGAAATGTGTTGGAATGAAAGCTGAGGTGTGAATAGAATTAGTACTATGGCCGGTACAGGTAGACCTACTGGTACTACGAAAGAGATCTTGACCCGCATGACGCAAGTCTTAGAAACCTTGGTGCATAACCAAGATGCAAAGTCAGCAGAGTATCATGGACTTTCATTGTTTATGAAACGTAACCCTTTGAAGTTCGAAGGGAAATTTGACCCAGAAAGTGCTCAGAGATGGATAGCAGATACAAAGAAAATCTTCAATGCGATAGGATGTATTGTGAGAAGCATAAGGTGGTTTATGCCACCTATATGTTGGGAGGAGAAATGGAGGATTGGTGAAAATTTGCTAGTCAAACTCTGCCACAAGAAGAAGGATACATTCGCTAAAAAGCTTTCAAAGCATGTTTCCTAGGGAGCTACTTCCCTAGAGGCTTGAAGAAACAAAAAGCCAGGGAATTTCTTGAAATGAAGCAAGGGAATATGTTCGTGGGAGAGTATGCTACAAAATTTTATGAGCTTATAAAGTACTATCCTCATTTCCAGCATAGGATGGAGATGAAGATCTGTGTGCCCAATTTGAGAATGGGCTAAGGCCGGAGATACGGGCAGAAGTCAGTATATTCCAGCTGACTGATTTGCCAACATTGATAAGGAAATACTGAATCTTTGAGGCAAATTCCAAAGGCAAGACCGTGGATAGTTGGATTGGGGGACTAGTGAGACAGGGTTGAAGGCCTCCAAGATTCCCTAGAGGACCTTACTTTGGAGTTAATTAGTCTCAGTCTCGAGGGATTGCATTTCATGGAGGTAGTAGCAGTGATTCTAACTTCTCCAGAGGAACATTGAGATGCTTTAGAGGTGGAGAACCCCATCTGGTGAGCAATTGTTCACAGCCACCATTAACTTGTGGAATTTGTGAGAAGACTATATGATATCTTATTTAATTATGGTGTACACATTCTTTTGTTTCTATGGATTGTGTGAATTGTGTTGGGTTACCAATATCTTTCCTACCATTGAATGTTATTGTGTTCACTCCTACTACTAAGCCTGTTGTAAGTTCTTCTATGTATTTAGACTGTTCTGTGATGGTTCATGGTTGAAATTTCTATGTGGATTTAATTTGTTTACCGCTTTCTCAATTTGATGTTATTTTGGGCATGAATTGATTGTCATCTAATTGTGTTCTGTTATATTGTAAGGAGAAATCTTTAATCTTTGGTGATGATACATCAGGAAACTCTAGACTCCTAAATATGAGTGAAGCAAGAAATATAGTTGAAACTAAGGCTTTCATGATACTATTCTCTGCTAAGATTAATAAGACTGTGAAAGTTGAGTATATTCCAGTAGTGCGAGATTTTCTGGATGTTTTTTCAAAAGATGTAAAAGAATTGCCACGAGAAAGAGAAATTGAATTCACTATCGATTTAATTCTGGGAGTCAACGCAATGTCAAATGCATCATACCAAATGTCACTAGTGGAGTTAGCTGAAGTGAAAAAGCAATTGGAAGATCTATTGCAAAGGCAATTCGTAAGGCCAAGTGTGTTACTGTAGGGAGCGCCAATACTTTTGGTGAAAAATAAAGATGTAAGTATGAGAATGTGCTTTGATTATTATCAGCTGAATAAAGTGACGATTAAGAATAAGTACCTTATTCCTATGATCAATGATCTGATGAATCAGTTACGAGGAGTTTTGATGTTTTTAAAGATCGATTTGGGATCAAGCTATCATTAGATCTGAGTGAAGAAGGAAGATATTCATAAGACAACTTTTTGAACCCGTTATGGTCATTATGAATATTTGGTGATGCTGTTTGGTGTGACTAATGCTCCAACAGTGTTCATGGACTATATGAACTGGATTTTTCATAAATTCTTGGATTTATTTTTTGTAGCATTTATAAATGATATTTTAATCTATTCCAAGAGTCATGAGGAGTATGTGGAGCACTTAAGAATTGTCTTACGAATATTGAACGAAAGATAGCTGTATGCAAAATTGTTGAAGTGTGAATTCTGGCTTCCACAGATACAGTTCTTAGGACATGTTATGTGGTTGACCCAGCAAAAGTAGAAGCAGTAGCTCAATGGTTGAGGCCAATAACTCTCACCAAAATTAGAAGTTTCCTTTGACTAGCTGGCTATTATAGAAAATTCATTGAAAAATTTTCTAAAATAGCGTTGCCATTAACAAAATTGACGAGGAAAGGAAAAGACTTTGAGTGGAATAAAGAATGTGAAGCTAGTTTATAGAATTTAAAAGAGAAGTTGCCTTGGCACTAGTGTTGATATTGCTATATCTAGAACAAAAGTTTAAAGTTTATTGTGATGCTTCAAGACAAGGACTTGGATGTGTTCTGATACAATCTAGAAGAGTAGTTGCCTATGCTTTAAGATAACTTCGACCTCATAAAGTCAACTATCCTACACATGTCTTGGAGCTAGCAACAGTAGTATTTGCATTGAAAATCTGGAGGCATTACCTATTTGGATCAAGATTCAAAGTATTTAGCGATCACAAGAGTCTGAAATATCTATTCAATCAGAAAAAGCTAAACATGAGGCAGAGGCGATGAATGTAGTTTCTCAAGGATTATGACTTCACCTTATCTTATCATCTTAGGAAGGCGAATGTTGTAGTAGATGTGTTGAGCAGGAAATCCTTACACATTTCTGCCATAATGATAAAAGAGTGAGAATTGATTGAAGAATTTAGAGACTTGAATTTGATGGTAGAAGTGAGACCCAAAAGCTTGTACATAGGTACCTTGAAAGTTAATAATGATTTCTTCTTGTAAGTTCAGAGTGCTCAACTGGAAGATCAATATTTGCAAGATATAGTGCAGCTGAGACTAAGGGCTCAGAGTTTCATCGCGACTCAAGCGGACTTATCGGGTTTAAGGGAAGAGTGTTCATTCCTCAAAATGAAGAGTTAAAGCAAATGATATTGGAAGAGACACATAAGAGTAAGTTAAGTTTCCATCCTGGAGCAATGAAAATGTATCACGATTTGTGAAAAAATTTCTAGTGGTATGGCATGAAGAAAGAGATCGCTGAGTATGTTGTAAAGTGTTAAACATGCCAAAAATCAAAGGCGGAGTATTAGTGTATGCCGAGAGAATTACTATCATTGGAGATTCCTGAATGGAAATAGGATAATATCTCCATGGATTTTGTATCTAGACTACCAAGGATAAAGAGAAATCATGATGCTGTATGGGTGATTATAGACCGCTTAACCAAGACTGCACATTTCATTCTAATTAACATGAAGTGTAAACTGGAGAAGTTAGCAAAAGTGTACATCAATACGATAGTCAGATTGCACGAAGTACCCTTAAGTACCGTATCAGATCGAGACCCGAGATTTATGTCAAAGTTCTAGGAAAGTCTGTAAAAAGCCTTGGTAACTAAGTTAAAACTTAGCTCATCATACCATCCTCAAACTGATGGACAGACAAAGTGTACTATCCAATCACTGGAGGATTTGCTACGGGCTTGTGTGATGGAGCAACAAGGGATGTGGGATGAATGTCTACCTTTGGTAGAATTCACATACAATAATAGTTATCATGCAAGCATCGAAATGACACCATATGAAGCATTATACGGAAGGAAGTGTTGAACTTTTCTATGCTGGTACGAAGTTGGAGAAACAATCTTGTATGCACCTAATATAGTGCAGAACCAGAATGACCAAGTGAAGATGACTAGAGCGAAGATAAAGATTGCCTAAGATAGATAGAAAAGCTACCATGATCAGCGAAAGAAGCCTTTGAAATTTTAAGTTAGTGATCATGTATTTTTGCGAGTTTCACCCGTTACTAGAGTTGGTAGGGCATTGAAATCCTGAAAGCTATCTCCTAAATTCATTGGACCATTTGAAGTTCTGAGTAGATTTGGGTCCTGTAACATATCAGATAGCCTTACCCCAAATCTTTATAATTTGCATCCTATGTTCCATGTGTCGTAATTGTGGAAATACATTCTAGATCCTTCGGGCGTGATTGAACTTGATCCTACCCAAGCTCAAGAGAATTTGTCATATGCTATTTTTCCTACGAAGATTGTGGACCATTAAGTTAAGCAGTTAAGGGGAAAAGATATTTCATTAGTAAAGGTAATCTAGAACTCAAGTGATGAAAGAGATGCCACTTAGGAGCCTGAAGAGAAAATGAAGAAAGTATACCCTCATCTCTTCTGTAATCAGTGAATTTTGGAGGCAAAATTCATAAAAAGAGTATTTAAGAGATTTCTAGCATAGAAATTTCATTTCATTCTAAACTCACGTCTCTCTCTCAGTTTTCTTTGAACTCTTTCATTATTTCCCTAGATAAAAAACTCAGAAACTCTGATGTATCTTCAAATCCGAGCTTGGACGTTGAGTCTAAACAATTTCAAGTAAGTTTCTCTAGATTAAACTTTATTTTCCCCAATCGTTTTTAATGTTTTTGTTTCTTATGGATATCTATTGGTATTCAGGAGAACTTCCATAGTTGACCTTTGATCTTTTTCAATATCCCTTTGTGAACTCGTCTTTGAGGTAAGGAAGGCTCTATTTTATCGTTATATTACAATATTTAATTTGTGCTCATAGAGCACTGTTACATGAACATTTTATGAGAATATGTGATTGAGAGATCTATTGTGTGAATAATGAATGAAAGATATTTGTTTGATTGTTTGGACTTATTGATATATACATTATATAATGAGTACCTAATGTAAAATATGATTAAATTTGCTAAGTGATTATGACGTAATTTTATGAAATATGTCTGGGTGAAATGATATGATAAAGTATGATATTGATTTGAAGGATTTAATAGTTGAAACTACATTAATAAGGATATATGAGTGGAGTTAGTTTGGAAGTACTTTACTAAGCACGATCTTTGAATGGAAACAAGGATAATTCTGATAATGACTTAAGAGTCAAATATAAATTGGATCTAGTGTGAATAGTTACAGAAATACACTGGGGGATAAAGTCCGGAGATGATGAAAATATAAGAAAAATGTAGGGTGGTGAGCGACATTTACATATGTGTACACACTCTTTCTAAGAGCGAACGCGTCACATAGCCTCTCACTCGTTTCCTGACTAGACTTCTGACTATGTCTTTGCTGCGGGTCTAATTATTGTACATATTGTATCTGTGTGCATGGGCTAACTGGTGATTATTTACTTAGTTGAGTAAGATCTCAAGAAATATTAGAGGCATCGATAGCTGTGATTACAGTGCACTGGGAGTGCGTATTATAATAAAAAAACGGATAATATATAAGAAATTGTGAATGATGTGTGTTTGAATATGTTTGAAATGTAAATTTACTGTGAAAATGTATATATTGCATTTATACTATAAACTATAATTTTGTGATATAATGTTTGAAAAATGATAGAATAGATGTTCATCCTTACTAATATTTTCAGGAAAACAGGATGACGAAGCCTCAGGGAAGAGTTAGATTAATAGATAGTTCAGTACATAATAGGCTCAATTATGTATTTAATGAATATCAAAGACTACATTATTTTAAATTTGTTGTTCTTGTGGAGGATGAGCCTAAGACTTTTGTTATGTTAGAAATGAATTTCTTTTACAGTATTCCCATTGATTTTCCTCGAAATAGAATACAACCCTATGTATCTATATGTATAGAGGTACTGTTAGAACTTCAGCAGCCCTCACTTATCTATTTACTTATCATTACCACGACTACCTCAAAAGACTGTCTAGATGGACATTTGAGTGCGTTACTGGTACAGAGGTCACAGCTGATTCAGGCAATCGTTACCTTAGATGAGATGATGTTTTGGATTTAAAGGATTTGGCTGAGATAGAGTTGGGATGCTGGTGATGAATAGAACTGGTTTTCAGTATTTGGTTATGGGGAAAACTGTTTTGGGACTTGAACTTGCCTATATATTGTAATTATTTTAGTTATGTAAATATTGTTTTAAGCCTCATATATTTTGACAAATAGTTTGTAAATTTTTATAATTGATATATGTAATGTATATTTAGGTTTCTCATGGAAAATACTAAATTTTAATCGTGATATTTATTTATTTATTCTCTCCTTAATTTATTGTTATTGTTTTATTAGCATTGAAAAGTTCAAAATTCTCACCTAGATACATATATTTTGAAGAAAACTTTACTAATCACCTATAATAGGTTCTTTACAGTTAGGAACTGATGTTTTATTTCAAATTATTAAGAATAAGATATACATGGTACGGATTTAAAATTTTAGGATGTTATAGAAATACTTTATCCACAATAATGGTGTCCAAGCAAAGAAAAGATGAAGCATTCATGACATAACCTTAGAGAGTGATTACAATGTCTCAAATCACATTGATCAACACAATAAGACTTAAATCTCAAATCTTCAAATGCAACAACTTCCCTACCTTTCACCATAATGGAGTTCCTTCCTAAGATCATCTTATTGCAAGTGAATATTCTGGATACTATTTTCTCCTTTTGGGATAGACAACTTGAATGTCTCTGTCCTTGATCTCACTGATGAGATAGGGTGTTCATGTTTTGTTTTGGAAAAGTATGCTTTATGTTATTCATTGGCTAAGCAACGAGACTATTATAGGATAGTTGTGATTTACTGCTCTCAGATATACGCGCGTTTCTATATTTTGCATCTTAGGTTTTGCATTAATGAATCCATTTTCTACACCTTGTTACATATAAAAAAAAATGATTTGCATAAGGGAAACATTTTTATGCACTTCTTTGCATTTTCACTTTTTTGCATCCTACAAAGTGTTACGTGTAAGGTTCTGTTTAAAAACATATTTTCTGCATTTCTCACAATATTTTCTGCACTTGTCCACATGCCTTCTACATAAGAAAAAGCAGGCATTTTTATTTAAATAGTTAATTAAAAAACAATTTATTAAGTTAGGGTAGATTTGAAACAATTTTCCTGTATGGGGTGAATTTGTCACGTGTCTATAATTTTTGCGATAGCGACTGGTGAAATAGTAATTAATTTAAAATATTTATTAATTGATTTCACCATAGAAAACGCGAAACAAATAGGATTGAATCACGTGTCAGAAGACAAATGGTTTCACCAGTCAAAATGAAAAATTTACTTTAAGTTTCGCCACTACTAAAGCGAAACCAATAGCGAGACATGTGGCGGTCACGGTGCTGTGTTTCGCCAAAAGAAGCACGAAAGTCATAAAGTAAATAAAAAAAATTAAAATGAACGGCTGGGGAGCATTTTGGACACGTGGCTACATCGTAGTCGTTTCGCGATTGTCATGACAAAAGTATGTTTTGCCAAAACTATGGCCAAACCAATCGATGATGGACACGTGTCTGGCTATTCAGAGACGCTCCCTGCCCTTCTTCCTCTTCTCTCCCAAATATGTTTGCCATTTCATCTTCTTCATCGCCGGCATCCTCCTCTTTCGAAATTTCTCATTGCATTTATCATTTGATTTTTGCATTTTTTGTGCTAAAACGTCTAAATGAGGTAATAATCATTATTTTTATTTTTATTTTATATATTATTTCAAAATTTGAGAGTTTGAAAAAAAATTAAATCTGGAATGTTTTTTAATTTTATGCAGGTGGGTGAAGTGTAATAAAAAAATTAAGTTGAAGGTTTATTAAGGTTAATAATAAAATTTTATATTTTAAAATATTTTTTTTATTATTTTGTAACATGTTTTTCAAATATAATATTATAAATATATGTGTAATAAACATTATTTAAATTTAATTGTATATAATATGTTTGTATAATAATATTAATAATATTATATTTGTTATATATTTATAAGAATAGGAAAAATACAAAATTAGTTAAATAAAATAATATAATTATATAATGATTTATATTTATTTTCATTATAATAAATAAATTTTACATTTAATTAATAATTTAAGTATAATGTAAAAATTGTATGAAGTTCTTGTATAAATTGTAATTATTTAAAATAGAATTTAGAGATTTAGATTTTGTTAATATACAATTATTGTAGATTTAAAATGAATATATGATAAAATAACTTTTAAAAATTAATAAAAGAAATTTTAAAATAAATTATATGTAAATTATAATAGTTTTTTTTTTAAAAAAACATAATATTATTAATATAAATTTTAGTATAAACATTCTTTTATTTAGTATAATTGTAATAAATAATTTTTAAATCTATTTATTAATTTGAGTGTAATTTAGATATTTAGATTTTGTTAATATATAATTATTGTAGATCTAAAATGAATATATGATAAAATAACTTTAAAAAATTAATAAAATAAAATTTAAAAATAAATTATATGTAAATTATAAGAGTTTTTTTTTATTAAAAAACGTAATATTATTAATATAAATTTTAGTATAAACATTCTTTTATTTAGTGTAATTGTAATAATTAATTTTTACAAATTATTTATATAAATTTTAGTAAGTATAATATTGTATGAAAAATAATTACAATAATTATAATACATATATAATAGTAATATGTATTATAATTTAGATGGACTTATAACATTAGTGATTGAAAAATATTTTTTAATGTAAATTTAATATAAAATATGTATTCTAAATTATGTTAGAAAATTATAAATTAGTATTATTGAAATGAAAAATTAGTTGTACTAATATGTTTTTTTTTTTTTTTTTGTATAGATGACATCATCTTCACGATAGAGTAGGGTTATTAATCCTGGCCCAAAAGATCCATTACTTCTTCCGTTTCAAAGTATTCTTGTTTCTGAGCATATTTGGGATGAACATGATCACTCAATGTTGAGAGTCAGAAAGAGTCAAAATATTCCTAGTGGATTAGAGGGTGTTCCTAAAGAAATTGTTCTGCATCTGGAGTTAGCAGGATTTATTGGAGTGGCTAACTTGTCCCAGTTTTGCATAGAGGTGGGGTTGATTACTGCATTAGTGGAGAGGTGGAGGCCTGAGACACATGCATTTCACATGCCCCCTGGAGAGTGTAATATTACTCTTCAGGATGTTACTATCCTATTAGGATTATGCATACATTCCACAGCTATGAGTTGTTTACTTGTTGTATTTAAAGTATCGTTTAACTGTTAGCACTTTGGTATACATTATTTCTATATACTACTTGAGAGCATTTAGGATAAATTCTAATCACATTATCCATTTTTAACACTTACATTACATCAATGATGCATAAAATATCGTTAAACAACATTGTTTTGTTGAGGACAATGACGTTAATTATGACCAACTTCGTTACAATGCGAACACCTTTGTCTAGTTTGTGACTTAACCAAGTTCATTTCATTCCTAATACGGTTGACTTCGTTCACCCCTTACCTCTAGCTCTTTCAATGTCAGGCACTAACTTTCATTTATTATTTGTAAGGATGTTGCATTCATTACCAAGGGGGCACAATTGTTGGGAGTATGCATTGACAACATATTGCATTGAATAAACTGGGTCCACATATTGCCAAAAATCAATACTTACAGCTATACAGGCCGCTATCACATGAGAACAAGAAAATCGATAGGATTGAAATCTTCCACACTCGCAAAATCTCCTATCTAATATAACTGTCCATTTGTGTCCACTCCTTTGCGTAATTGGATTAAATGCTTCTTCAACCTCAAAACTTTTTCTTTGTATGTCATACCTACGAACTTGGTATGATGAAGCCTCTTGTTGATTTTTTTGAATTTGCAACATGACTTTTTTACAAAACATGGATTCTTCTCCACGCTTCATGAAATATTCAACCAAACGTCCATACGTGGCTTTAACAAGGGCAGTTATAGCTAAATTTCTAGCAGCTTTGAATACCTTATTCACAGCTTCTGAAAGATTTGTGGTCATGTGACCATAACGTCATCCATCCTCATCATAACATAATGCCCATTTCTCTTTTGATATGCAATCAATCCACCTTCGTATATCTTCAGATTCATTACAAAATCTACTTAACTTTTGATGAAATATTACCTTCGATGGTGTATAACCTACACATAGAACATTATAAAACCTTACATCAATGTGGGTAACCATTCAATTAAGTGTAACATAAATATTAATACGTAAAAGAACCATTACATAACTAATTTGATGAACTCTTTCTTCAAGGTTATATTTTTAAATTAGTGATTAAAGTTGCTGGCAATATGACGAATGCAATATACATTATATGCATTTGGAGGTTGCCACCCAATGTGCGGATTTGAGACAGCTCCTTTTATGCTTTGATGCTTATCTGATATCAAACAAATCCCTGACTTAACAGTAACATGCAAACAAATCAATGCCAAAAACCATTCCCATGCTGACAAGGTTTCTCCTTCAACAATTGCAATTATTGGAAGTACACAATTGTTTCCATCTTGAGTTGTTGCTATGAGCAACGTATGATGATACTTACCATATAAGAACGTTCCATCTACTTGTAATATAGGTTTGCAGAATTTAAAAGCTTCTTGAAATTGTTTAAATGACTAGAAAATCCGTTCAAATACTCTAAACCTGTTATCTACTTGATGACCAGCCACATACTCTGTCATTTCAATTTTATAAACAGATCCAGAAGCATGTAATTGTATGTAATCTAACCAATGTGGCAAGGCAGCGTATGATTCATCCGAGTCACCAAAAACTTTTACAATGGCTTTTTTGCTTCACCTTCCAAGCTTTTTTATATGAAATTTTGTATCCAAACTGAGCACAAATTCGCTCTTGAATCAATGAAATTTGTATCGACGGTTCTTCATTCACCATTCCTACATAAAATTCAATTCGTTTAGTTAATAACAATGTAATTGTAAAAAAATTAAAAAACATATACAAAATATTTGTCTTACCAAGGATGCATGAACAAATTAAATCGGAATCTAGCTTTTGATGATCTTAAGAAATGCTAACATTAACATATGTATGTGAACCACCTACCTCATAATTTTCCACTTGGACAAATTCTTCACCAATGAAGCCCTCACTCTCCATGGACAACCAGATGTATGGTTTAAGCATTTAACATACAAACATGTTGGTTTTGACTTAGCCACAAAATAACTTTGATGAATCTTCATTGCGTAATGTTTTAATGCATTTTTTACTTCTTCTTTACTGTCAAATAACAACCCAACGAATAAAGGATCTCCTTCAACCCATGAATTGACTTCTTCACATTGTTGTTCATTCATTTCTTCATTAGGATATTCCCAATTAATATACTTATACTGTGGAGTAACATTCCAAAAAGGAATTACAATATCTCCTGCATTATTTTTTGCAAAAATCTTTAGCATTAATATTTACCAATCAAACTAAAATTCATTCTATTTTACAATATTTCACATTACCTCCTAATTTTTCGTATTCTTGTATATTTAAGTTGGAATGAAACTCTCCTTCAACATTAGTAAAAGAAGAACTGCTATAACAAATTTCTGTTTCATCATCTGCATCAGTGTAACTATCATAATCTGAGTCTTCATTATCTTCATCAATATCATTTCTAACTCCTTTATAGCAAAAAATATAACTTTTAATAAAAGAAATTACATATATCAATAATAAAGTATTACAACATAATAAATTTTACCTTCATTACGATCACGACTCACAAGAGTGTTATCATTTTGTTCTGAAATTGATAAATTGAAATTCATCATCTGCAATGGCACTGATGAACTTCCACTAACAACAATATCTACATACAACTTAATAACATTTCTACCAGATTGCTGTTGAAATGCATTTATCATGTAATCAATATTTTCTACCAGATTGTTGTATACTGTCTAATATTTTCATCAATCAAAAAACAAGAAATTAATCTAGATATCACTTGATTATGATTAAGATTAAGTTTCAAACGCTTCAAAACTTATTCCTCGCTTTATCTGAATCACTTTATTACTTGCTTCAAAGCTCACTCTTTCATTTCCTTCATATATTCTACTATTCCAATATATAATAAATAATCTCACTCATCCTGCATTTTTTCAAATAAACTTTATTTAACATTTATTTTTAAATAAATTATAAACAATTTGATACTCTCATTCATTAACTAAACAATAACAAATATCATAATTAGAAAATTTTACAATACCAAATATAAAATTAATTTTTAAAATAAAATGTTCAAATTTATTAAATAAAACTAACATGATTTTTTTTGCTACCTCCTTCAAAGAAAAATTAGTCTTTCGCTTCCTCTTCTTTCAAAGGTAAATGAATCTTGGTGAGCACACAAACGTATATATAGTGATGGTTTCGGCAAATCATTTGCGGATTTGGAAAGTTTTTCGCCAGGAGAGTGGCAAAATTCCCCCTCTTTTTCACTAATTTTGTGGCGAAAATAACAATGAATTTTGCTATTACTTTTGCAAAAATTTTCCCAGATTTTGACACGTGCCCCCTATTTCGCTAATCTGGTGGTGAAAATAACAATGACTTTCGCCATTACTTTTGCAAAAATTTTCCCAAATTTTGACACGTGCGCCCCCTGTTTTGCTAATCTGGTGGCAAAAATTATTAACAATTTCGCCATTGGTTTTACGAAATATCCACTAGATCTTGACACGTGGTAGGGTCCTCTATTTCGCTAAAATGGTAGCGAAAATAATAAATAATTTCACCATGACTTTTGCGAAATAACCACAACATGACATGTGTCACTTTTTAAATTAATTTTGCTGTTCTGTTGGCAAAATTTATTAAAAAAAATATAATTTTACCAATCCTTTTGGGGAAACGTACTTGCCACGTTGGCGGTTCCACCACAGACAGAAAAATTGTTTCAAATATACCCTAACTTAAGAATTTATTTTTTAATTAACATTATTTAAATAAAAATGCTGAAAAAGCACTTTCTAAAGTCACCACTTCTATGTATTCTGACTTAAAAGGCTAAAAATCTTTGCATATAGCATAACTAATTGAAATTTGGAAAAATCACTCTAAACCCAATAAATCATCACACTACACATTTCGCAATCTGCACCCTATACACTTTGTGCATGATGTTTCTGCAATTAGGGGTTGTATTGCGCACTCTAAATTTGGTATGTTACATTCTATTGGTCACACTATTTATGTATCAATGGTGCCCCACCTGCATTCTGCTCATTGCATGTTGTAGTTTATGTTATTTGATACTAAAATTGACATATTGTAATGACAAGGCCATCCACTCCACATATCAAAATTCTACTGCAGTAGCGGTTGTACTTTAATGACTTGTTGTCTAGTGTTTTAAAGCACCTTGCTTGTTATATAATTAGTTCTGCACCAAGAGAAATGTCACCCTACTTCTTTGCTGTGTTTGACATTCACAATAGAACCCTCTAATTCCAATTAACGTGACTGAATGAAAGTTGTTCCTGTTAAAGTAACACTAATCTTCAAGTCCATGCTCTGGCGTGCTAACGTCTCTGTGACTGGCGTTGACGTGGGAGGGTACCTGCAAAAGGAACTCTGATGCTGAAGTCAGGATTCGGTTCTGAGCAATAAATGCTATTTAATAATGAAAAGTCAACCCCTTATCTGTATTTCCTACCTTCCTTTTATAGGCATTGTAATGGGCTAATAGGCCTGTTGAGGTAGCCTTGATTTAGGTCCTTTTATTTATTTAAGTAATATTTTGATTATTACCCTTAATTGGGTTAATTACCTTTTTAATCCTAATGAAGGGTATCGGCCTATTATGCCGAATAGGTACTCGATTTTCTTTTCCTACAAGTAGGACCGAGTTGATCTTTATCCAGTACACTAGCCCCCCAAGTCCAAAGAGGTACGAAGCGAGGGCTTTAAATAGTGTTAGGTCGTGGATTTGAACAAGGCCGAGGGGGGAGTATTTGGTTAGAATAAAATTTGAACAAGACCGAGGAGGGAGTATTTGGTTAGAATAAAATTTGAAGAAGACTGAGGGGGGTACTCGGTTAGAATAAATTTGAACAAGACTGAGGGGGTACTCGGTTAGAATAAATTTGAAGAAGACCGAGGGGGGGGTACTCGGTTTGAATAAATTTGAACAAGGCCGAGGGGGTACTCGGTTAGAATAAATTTGAACAAGACCGAGGGGGGAGTATTTGGTTAGAATAAAATTTAAACAAGACCGAGGGGGTACTCAGTTTTGAATGGAGTAGTGATGGTAGTATTTAAACTCGATTGATGTGTATTGGGTTTACACTAAGAGGTATTCGGTTTAGTAACAAAATTATGTAAAAATTTGCAAAGGAATATTCTAGAATGTTGGTCTTTAGGGTTTCGTCAGCGGGTGTACGAAATGAAAGGGTGTCCCATCTCATCTGTTGATCTGAAAGGGATCTGACGGTTCAAAAGGAGGGGCGTCTTTTCATTTACCCGACATCAGATCCCCTAAAAATATGTGGTGGTCCCTGCATCCATTTTCTGCTCTTTTGCTCTGTACCGAAACCTGCACATTGTTGCTTTAAACCGAAGAGTATTTAGAGATCTTCAGCTTTTCTTCCCTACAGAACTACTTGTAAGGTGCGTTTTAATTTCTCACTTCTTTTTCTTTCATGGCCAAACCTATTGAGTGGGAGGATTCTTTATTTGATGCCTCGGGACCGAGTACTGTCGAAGTAGACATTATGAACGGAACCGAGGGGAGTAGCAAGGTTTCGTCCATTTTAAACAAGAGGACTGAAGAAGCACATGTTAGGGAATGCAACAATGAAGCCGAGTCATCAGCTTCAAGTGATAGTGACGCTTCTGAACCCTTACCGAGTACTAGCCCCCTTAGGGAAAGACGTGTGTTTCCTCCCTGTACGATACCTGGATATGAGTAGGTGCACGGTGAAGTGGCCATTTACTTTTCTCGTTTTAAAAAAAATAGAAGTCTTCAACTCTTTGTAGATAATTGTGAGATTTCTTTGTGGGAGGCCTCTGGCCCGTATCCGATACGCCTCAACCCCTGTAAAGGAGATAAGACTGAGAACCTAGAGTTTGTTTTCCTAGGGGGTGTCGGAATGGCCGACACCTTCTTTATGTACGAATACATGTTTAGAGAGTTAGGTATCAAGCTACCTTTTGATGACTTCCAAATGGGAGTTTTGAGGGTTTTGATTGTAGCGCCGACACAACTGCACCCGAATGGGTGGGCGACAATACAGGCCTTTAGGATACTTTGTAAATTCCATTATATAGAACCTAGTGTAGGTCTATTTCTTCATTTCTTTTGTACACGACCATTTGACTTAGCAAGGTGGGTGTCTCTAATAAGGCAACCCGAGTTGCCTTTGTTTAAACTATATACTTCGTCTTTCAAGGGTTTCAATACCGGTTACTTCAAGGTGACCGTAGACCCTGTAGGTAAAAATTATTTTTTTGATAGCGAGAATAATCCTCTCTTCCCTTTTCACTGGACTCGGGCGCCTCACCGATATGACATATTCCCTGAAGACATGTTATCGGCTAGGGAGTTGTCGGACTTGGAATTTTTTAAGTCCCTTCCTCGAGACCTACCTGCCCGACACGTAATCCTCGTGCTCAAGTCCCCACATCCTCGCTGGGATATGGAGGGTATGTATCATCTTGTTTTTAACTTATATTTCGAATCAAGTTGTATTGATTTGACTTGTTATTTTTAATGCAGGCTTAATGGCTCAGCATGGTGTAGATGTACCGACCTTCCGTCGTACTTTAAAGCAGAAAATACTGGAAGGGACACCAGTTGAGAAACATCGTAATCCTTAAATTGATCACCTTCCTGAAGTACCAGAGCCTCGCCCTCCTCCCTGAGACCTTGTTCTTGCTGAAGGCCAATCCAAGAAACGCTAGGATAAGGGCAAAGGCAAGGAGCCCGAGAGGGAGAAAAAGAGAAAACATGCCCATTTGGGTGGGCGTAGTGGTGTAGAGGGGGCACGCAAGCAAACCCGAGTCGCGGCTACCGAGGAGGGAAGCAGTTCCTCCAACCTTGTACTTCCTCTGGACATGCTTGCTGAGGGCTTCCTAGCAACCGGAACTTATACCGGTCGGCTAGCTGCTCCGAACTTGTTATCTGATTCGGGGAAAGAACTGGTTAATAACTTAGAATATGAATCGCTCTGGTGTTACTATGCAGAATTTCATGTACGATCAACAATGATGCTCCGAAGGCTAGTTGTGGATCCAATTCTTAAAGTCAATAAGTTAAAAACTGCCTATTCGGCTTCTGAAGAAGCTTTGGCAGAGAGCAAAGAAATTCAAGTCAGTCTTAACGAGACCATTCAATCCCTACAGGGTCAGGTTAATCAATATAAAGAGCACTTCCGGATAATGGAAGACCAGGCTCAAGCGACTGAGGAGACTTTAAGGGTTAAGGGGGAGGAAATGGAGGCGTTAAGGGTGAAGTCTTGTCAGATGGAGGAGGCCCTTCGGGCCAAATCTGCCGAGATGGAGGAAGCCTTGGCATTTGAAAAGCAAAAGGCTGAAACCAAGATGAAAGCCTTTGCCGAGAAGTGTTCTCAGCAAGTAGCTTATAAACATGAATCTGGTTTTAACCATGCTATTCGCCAATGCCATGGATTCTGCCAGGTTCCGGTCGATTTCCATTTTGACATCACGAAGGACTTCTTTGGCGGCAGGTTTATTCCTTACAACGAGGTTGATGATGATGTGGAGCCCGACGCCGAAGCCCCAAGACGAATCGTTGATAATGAAAATGCTGCTAATCTCGAGGTAGTCGGTCCTAATGCCGAGGAAGGGCAAGAAAATTAGATTTGTTTTCTTTGTATTCATGGGTCATTAGTGCCCTAACTTTGTAGCCATTAATTTTGAAATAGAATCTCTTTTTTCTCCTTCTTTTGTACTGTGTATTGAAAACTTGGTCATATAACTCGTACTAAAATACAATATATTTAATAATGAATTCATCCTTAGCCGAGTAGGGTACGCGGGAGGGAATTTAACTAATTCATCCTTAGCGAAGTAAAAAATATTAGTAAATTTTAATGGCGATTCGACCTTAACCGAGTAGGGGTACTCAGGAGGAAAAAAATTAATTCAACCTTGGCCAAGTGATTCTTGGGAGGGAATTTAAATGATTCTTCATCCTTAACCGAGTAGGGATACTCGGGAGGGAAAAAATTAATTCAACCTTGGCCAAGTGATACTTGGGAGAGAATTTAAATGATTCTTCATCCTTGACCGAGTAGGGGTACTCAGGAGGGAAAAAATTAATTCAATCTTGGCCAAGTGATACTTGGGAGAGAATTTAAATGATTCTTCATCCTTGACCGAGTAAGGGTACTCGGGAGGGAAATAATTAAATGAAGTGCTTAAAAGAAATCTTGACGCATAGAAAACCATATAGGTGAAAAGAAGTATTTTATTGATAAGGTGCCTCGTTAAAAACCTTCCCAGGAAAACCCCTCTTCACTTTCTTTTAAGAGGACAAAAGCTGAAGGAGGAAAAGAGTACACCGATTACAAATTACAAAGCTTTAATTGTAATAATGCTTCAAGTGTGTAACATTCTAGGTCCTCGGTATTAGTTTTCCTTCCAACGTTTCTAACTTGTATGCTCCATTGTCTAATGTTGCTGTTACCCGAAAAAGGCCTTCCCAGTTAGCTGCCAACTTCCCTTCTCGCCGATCCCTGCGTGCATCTTCGGTTACTCGCCATACTAAGTCATTTTCATAAAATTGTCGTGGATTGATTTTGGAGTTAAATTTTCTAGCCATCATTCTTCTGCTGGCCTCGGTCATAATGGCTGCTTGGTCGCGTATCTCATCTATTAGCCGATTTGTCAAAATTCTCCCTTCGAATTGAAGGTTCTCCAATCTCTACCGGTACCATGGCATCAGTACCATAGGTAAGCAAAAAAGGAGTTTCCTTTGTTGTGGTTTGCGGCATGCACCGATAAGCCCATAGCACCTCGGGCAGCTTCTCTACCCATTCTCCTTTTGCCAAACCCAGTCTTCTTTTTAATTCATGCAAAATTACTTTGTTTGTGGCCTTGGCTTGACCATTGGTCTAAGGGTGCTCTACAGACGTAACCCTATGCTTGATATGAAGCCCTTCCAGAAATTTATTGAATCGTCGATCTGTGAATTGCAATTCGTTGTCTATTATTAATGCATGAGGGTGACCGAAACGTGTGATGATGTTTTTCCAGGTGAACTTCTGTACATTATTAGTCGTGATGGTGGCAAGGGGCTTGACTTCAATCCATTTGGTAAAGTAATTCACAGCGACAATTAGGAATTTACACGGCCTTTTTGGTAGGGGGAAAGGACCGAGGCATACCCCAAATAGCGAAGGGCCAAGGAGAGCTAATAGGGCAGAGGGTGTCGGCATGTTGATGTAATTGTGGACCGTGTTGTTGACAGGGGATACATTTCTTTACAAATACATGGCAATCTTGGGAGAGTGTTGGCCAATAGTACCCAGCTCTGAGTATTTTTACCGCCATGGTTCGTCCACCCGAATGGGTACCACAAATTCCTTCGTGAATCTCCCTCATCACATAGTTTGCCTGATCGTCATCAAGGCATTTAAGCATAGGTGTTGAAATCCCTCTTCTGTACAAGTCTTTGCCGAGGAGGAGGTATTTAACTGCATGCATTCTTATTTTCTTGGCCGAGTCTGGATTATTTGGCAGGCTGTTATTAGTAAGGTATTGGATAAAGGGGGTCATCCAATTGTGAGGCACATTTTCTATATCCAGACTTTCTTGCTTAGCTATGCTCGGTTTAAGGATTTCCTGGTGAGTTACGCTTTGTAATTGGCCAGGTTTTCTTTGGCTGGCCAACTTAGCAAGCTTATCGGCTTGTTCATTCATCGCTCTAGAGGTGTATCGAACACATACTTCGTCAACCTAACACCCCTCATTGCTTATTTTCATTTGGCTCAACCTGACACCCCTCATTCGTTCTAGGATCCAGTTCCACATCCAATTCCTCTCCCAGTCGAGGGGATATAATGTTGACATCTCGACTGCCCCCATAGAAAGGCTTAAGACGTAAACTTGCAAAATAACATTCTCTAGCTGTCTTCTGATCAGCATGAACTGTAACGATTTGGCTTCTTTCAGATGGAAACTTCATGACCAAGTGTGGAGTGGATACTATAGCCTTCAACTTATTTAGGGATGGTCTGCCGAGTAGTATATTATAAGAGGTATTTGCATGCACTACAAGATAAGTGACTTTTACTCGCTTTGACCCGAACGAGGTATACAGGTCAATGCAGCCCCGAGCCTCCACTCTTTCTCTAGAAAAACCAACCAACGGTTCATGATATTCTCTGAGCTCTTCTTCTGGGATGCCTAATTGCTTAAACGTATTCTAATACAGGATGTTAGCCGCGCTCCCCTGGCCAATTAGTGTTTTCCGGACGGTGCAATTAAGAATATCTACACTAATGACCATGGGATCGTCCTGCACCGGATCGACACCTTGAAAGTCATCATCAGTGAATGTAATAGGCGAGATCCAGATTCTGCTGCCCAAGGAAACATTATTGACAGAACGAACCTACCTTAGATGCCTCTTCCTGGCCGAATGGGTGGGTCCTCCACCTGCAAACCTTCCAGCTATGGAATTAATGACCCTTTTAGGATATTTCTCACGTTCATCACATCTTCTAGCAGGGGGTTCCCTGGACCTACTCCTCTATCGTTCAAATCTTTTGTCATCGGATCTCTTCGGTGGTTCAGGGTATTGATCTCTTCCTTTCTTAATTTGACCGATGGGATTTGTCTGTACAAAATCTTTCAAATGTCCTTCCCTGATTAATTCTTCAATCTTATCTTTCAGCGTTGTACACTCCTCAGTGGTATGACCCATGTTCTGATGATATTGGCAAGACTTGCTTTTATCTGCCCGAGGAGGGGTGTTGGCGCATCTAGGTATTCTCAGTATTTCTGTTGCCAATGCCTGATCAAGTACTCTGGACCAAATAGTGTTAAGCGTAGTGTAGGAAGAATACTTAGGTCCCTAGGACAACCTTTCAAGTTCATTTCTTCTTTCATTTCCTTGCCTAGCCTTGAAAGCTTCTCTCTTGTCTATATTTTTTGAATTGGACCCTTGGTCCATCCATACCTGGTTTCAGTATTCGGACAATTCTTCCATTTGCATATACTTTGCAGCCCGACTCCTTAACTCGTCTAGGTCGACAGGTGGTTTTTTACAGATGTTATTAATGAAAGGTCCTGGCTTTAAGGCAGTTATGAGCTGATGCATGGCCACTGCTGGCTCCAAATTATGGATCGAAAGGGTCACTTTGCCAAAGCGCTCCATGAACACTCTAAGTGACTCTTCCTTTTCTTGGCGAATGTTGACCAGCGCCAAGGATGTTAAGGGATGAGGTCGGCTTGTGGCAAACTGCAAGTTGAACCGTCTTGCAAGTGTTGCAAAAGAGTCGATAGATGAAGGGGGGAGTCGGGTGAACCAACTAAGTGCAAGCCCTCGGAGTGAGGTGGGAAAAATCCTACACCATAAAGAATCATTCTCGGTGTACAGACAGACTTGGGTTGTAAAGACATCTAAATGTTTCCTAGGGTCCGATGTGCCATCATATTTGTCTATTGTTAATCCTCTCCAATTGTCAGGCAGCTTCGCCTCCAGGATATATTGAACGAATGGGCTTCAGCTTACGAGATCGTCTCGGTCATTTTTAGCTTAAGATTGATAAACCTGCTTTGATTTTTCTTGCAACGCCGAGGATTTCCCCTGATCCTGGATGATAGGTGTATTTTGGGAAGGGATGTGTGTTTTGATTTCTCCTCTTAAGCTAGCATTTTCCCTTCTCAGGGCCGAGAGCTCTATTGCATCTTTTTCTCTCTCCCTCTTCATCTCTGTCATTTCTGCTCTAAGCTGTCTCAGTACAGCCAAAAGGCCCTCGTCCGTTCCTCCTTGAATCAGAACTTCAGGTGTTGGTTCATCTGGTGTGACCCCTTCCAGATGTTGCTGAGAGGTTCCTACCTGTTGAACATGTCCTTCATGTTGGCTTCTTGTCAGTACCATGATTAATCTGAAATGTGATGCTAATCGTACCCCATGGTAGGCGCCAAAATGTTCCTATTAAAGTAACACTAGTCTTCAAGTCCCTACTCTAGCGTGCTAATGTCTCTGTGACTGGCGTTGACGTGGGAGGGTACCTGCAAAAGGCACTCCGATGCTGAAGTCAGGATTCAGTTCTGAGCAATAAATGCTATTTAATGATGAAAAGTCAACCCCTTACCTGTATTTCCTACCTTCCTTTTATAGGCATTGTAATGGGTTAATGGGCCTGTTGAGGTAACCTTGATTTAGGCCCTTTTATTTATTTAAGTAATATTTTGATTATTATCTTTAATTGGGTTAATTACCTTTTTAATCCTAACGAAGGGTATCAGCCTATTATATCGAATAGGTACTCGATTTTTTTTTCTTACAAGTAGGACTGAGTTGATCTTTATCCAGTACAAAAGTTTGTACTTGTGTGAGACTGTTTGTGTTGATGTAGTAACAAGATTTCTTGGAATTAGATATATATGTGTGCATAATGGGCTGAACTCTGCAGAATTGTGGCAATTGAATGTTCCGGACAATACTGTCTCCTTTTGGGATGGACAACTTGAATTATTTCAAGCTGAAAAGCTGCGTCAAACCTCATCATTTGTGCAGAAGAACTAATAGAATATGAGGTTATTGGGATGGTGAAGCAAGAAAGGTATTGTTCTTTTGATTTGCTACATGCTTTTGTTATTGATAGTGGTGCTTGGAGAATTTAATAAAAGCAATGTTAAAGGGACGGGTTAGGATATTGTTCATGGTTTAGTCAACTAATTTTATATTTAAACAAGAAAGGAGATAAAATTTGTTTTCTATTCACCAAATTAAAATATAGCATTTTGTTGGTCTCATGTTTTTTTTTTTTTTGTAAATTATTTATTCAACCAATGAAATTAGATAATATGTTGATGAAGGTTGTGAAAACAGAAAATGTACTAAGGTAGTGTATGGTGTGCTGACTCAACAGATTCTGTTCCTAATAGTGTGCATCGAATACACTGAAATTTACAAGATACTAATTAATAAATTCTTATCTTTCACTACATATAATCTTGTTTAGTTTAACCTGAAAAATCAAATACACTGAACCATGTAATGAGATGATTTTAAATTCATGTAACAATGCCTTTATTTTTAAAATCTTTTTTACTTCTGTGTAAAAGTTAATTCCTCACATCCCGATCATGTATAGAATGTACCTTTTACTTCATTTTAACATTCATTTTAGACTTTTTTAAGTTTTTCATTTTGCTGGATTGAATTATGCTGATGTCTAATTTTTTTTTATTCATTTGCTTTTGAGTGATATATATTTTTTCTTTTTGATAACTGATATTTTTTGTTACTTGATGTTTCAGGGACAATTTTTTATAAAGACATAATGGTAATGTGAGAATGCTTATTTGTATTTGGTATAAAAATGTTATACTTTAGAGGTTTCAAATTTATTAATTATAATATATGAAAGTGATTAATTAGATTAAAGCTATTATTATAAATAATATTCTGAATATACTAACATCTTAAATGTTTGTTAACCTTGTGCTTGTTTTCTACTTATAAAATTGAAATATATAAATACTTCAAATTTAATATTTTTTTAAACTATTAAATGAAAGGTTACGCTACTATTTTTTTTAAATTATTGAAAAAAATATTTTATATTTGAATATTTTTATTACTATTAATAATATTCTTTGACTTTATACTAAAAAAATGTAAAAATAACATTTGACAAAAGGGAATATGAGCTGGTAAAGAATTAACGTTGCAATAACAATTTTACAGAAGAATAATTTATACACAAAAAAATCTCCCAGCTTATCAAGGCAAAGCTTAAGGCACTTTCCATTTGGAAAATTCATCTGAGTTTATGTTTACAACAGACCCATTATGCAACTAAAATGTTTTAGCTAAGTGGTGAAATTGCCTCAGTGTCTTCTGCAGTTTTCACGTAATTTCACGCATTAACGATTAAATAGTTTAATGATCCTTAATATCAAGCAAACAATTCAAAAATTGTATTGATGATAACGACAATAGATTACAATTACCCTCAATACATAAACCGTGCAAAACATATATATATATATATATATATATATATAAATCTAAAAATTCTTATACTTAATTTAAGCCTTTTATTTAACTTAAATCTAACTGTCAACAAATTAATAAATTATAACTCATTAAATTTAAATTAAATGAAAGACTCAAATTGAGTGTACAAATTTTTAAAATTACACCCATGTAAGAAAACTATTCTCGTATATATATATATATATATATATATATATATATATATATATATAAATGAATAAATATGATTCAGATAGATAAAATAAGTTATCGTTCTACCAACATTATCATCGTCTTAATTTGCATGTATCTTTGCTAACTATTTTGTGAAAATAAAGTAAAAAAATAAAATTATTGAAACTAGTTATATACGAAACATTTTATCAGTCTGAGATATTTTTTGTTATGTCACTACAAATGTTAGCTGAGAAAAAGCCAACACTTTTTTTTTTAATAATAAAATAAAAGTGTTGTTCGTATAAAAAAATAGACAATTATTTTTTAATAATAAAAAAAAATATGTATCGGATGGATAAAGGCCAACACATCCCATCTCTTGCCGACATCCTTCTTCATTTATTTTCAGTACGTTTCAACAGGCATTGTAAGATAAACTCTGCAGCTTCTTTTACATGGCCTGACCGACCAAGAAGATCCACCACACACAGGTAATGTTATATTGTTGGGGTTACCTTGTAGTATCTTTGCATTGAATGGAAAATTCTCAAACCTTCACCAACTAGACCAGCGTTGCTACTGGCAGAAAGAATTCCAACAAAAGTAGCTGCATTTGGAACAACTCCATGAAATAACATTGATATGCATACCCATTTGTAGGAGCTGTCCATGCTGCTACATTAGGTGCAAAAATGCTGCTGAAAGACCTTTGAGCATTAGCCAGGCGGCCACATTTGGAATAGAAAGTCTACAAGAGCAGTGCCAACATAGACATTTGCTTGGAATGATGTTTTGATATGGGTGTGTTGGGTATGGGCATAAGCTCTTGGCAAATAATTAAGAAGAAGAACTTGGTCCTTGTTATTTACCGCAATGTCAATGTTTTTTAAACTAAGAAAAATTTGGTTGAAATTATTAATGTGTTTATAAATGGATTTACCTTATAATTGTTTCTTTAAATAAAGACAATTATATAGATACTTTGTCATTTACTGACTTTTAAGCTTTGTCCAAAGCTTGTTGGCAGTTTTCTCACTTCTCCTGAAACTTCATATTCTTGTTGCTTAAAGAGAGTTAGCATCTTTACATGTATCAGAGAAGTTATTTTTTTCACTAAATTTCTCAACGTCAAATTGTGTAAATGTCACAGCTCTGACACTAGTTTGTTGTGAAAATTTCTTCTAATGTAGAAAGTTACATGATGCAAGTTTGAGAAGAAAACTCTGACAACTAGAAAAAAAAAGTATAACAAATAACTGTCACTAAGTTTCTTCTATGAATTTTTTTTTCCTTTACCTTAAATACAAAAGAAACAAATACACGTATTTATATTATAATGTATGATAAATAATAGATGATAATATGGACTTATAATTCTAGTGTTATTAGCTATAAATAGCTTTCATCAATCACTATTGTAATTCAAGGCAAACTTTAACAGTTTTATGAAAACTCTTTTACTCAAGCGGCCTGAAATGGTGGCGTTTTACACTCCAACTAACAAGACTCGACAGATCTCCACAAGTTACTGTACATTTTCGCTATACCTTCTAGAGGAAAGATCCTAACCTTCATTTAAGTTTGTATTTTAGAATTGACAAACAAATAAAATTTTAACAAACCTTTAAATGTAATATAAATTAAAAGTGCTATGCATTTCCTCTCAATTCCTAGGGTACTCCTAAATTTTAACTTTTAAAATATAAATAATATTAAATTTTAGATAATATATCAATAAATATCTAAATCACTTAAAATTTGATACACATATGTGATAAAAAAATATAAAATAATTTAATTATTGTATTAGTAAATTTACCACTTAGGTGAATCAATCTAACTAGAAATGACAATGGGTAGGGTATAGGTAGGGTACTATATTATTCTTCCTCGTACTCTCATTTTAAAAAAATATCCATACTCAGCCTCATACCTGCGTGGATATGAATATTAATCTTCGTACCCATACCTTTTTAGTACCTGCATACCCATCTTGATTCTATTACCCATACTTGTTTGAAAAAAAAAATATTTATAAAAAAAATATGTTTATATAACTTGACATAAGTAGCATAATAATACATAAATTTAATAAGTAGTTGCCAAACAAAGTACAAACATAGATAAAAAATAAATATTTAAATATCACAAGTGCTAAATATATTTTAATGCTATAATTTTCTAAACTAAAATTCTTAGAAACAATAAGCGAAACTAAACATACAAGTTATTTGTCAGCCATGAATTTATCTTATTCGAGATTAAATCGATTAACAACATCAGAGCGACAACGAAATAGATTTGCACAATGGGTTGTCCTTCGTATGGAATCACTTGGTGGCCTCTTATGGTGGCATTGACAACTAACTCTAATGAATAACATTTCATAGTTGCTAGGTTTTAATGAAACAGACATTAAAAATAAGATTAGAGTTAGAATAGAGAAGTTCAAGTATTAAACAGCAACGAAAAGTAGATACATAACATATTTTTTTTTAACTTTTGAATTTAAAATTGTAAGAAAAATAATAGATTTAATTAAAATAATATATATATATATATATATTAATACTAGTATTTTAACTTATATACCATACGAAAATATTTTGTCAAAAATATAATTTTTTTAAAATTTATTTTAATGAATTAAATATTTATAATGTATATAAATTTTAAAAGAAAGAATTTTAATAAAAGATAGATGGTCACAATAAAATTTTATAATAAAGAAATATATGTGTATATTAAAAAAAATTATACTTTTTTATCTGAGAAAATAATTAATAAATAAAAATTAACAATATTTTTTTATATTTTATATATTTTCAAAAACTTCTTTGAACATAAATAAATGGTAATAATAATATTATTTAGATTCAATAATCAATAGATCATAGTTGTGTTTGTAATGCACATATTACATAGAAAAATATTATTTTAAATTAAAATATAAAAAATAAAATTTAAATATTATCAATAAATAATAAGCTTACAGTAATAGTAGGTAATTGTAAAATTTATAAAATATTTATTATTTATCATTCACTTTATGATTTAAATATCAATATGATTTTATCAACAAAAATATTTGTATGGAGAATATTTTATATGTTAGTCATATATAAATAATATTTTTAAAAAAAATCAATCTCATATCAATTGTATAATAATTAAATTGTATTAGTCTAATTAAACGATATAAAATAGTAAATAAATTTTTTTATTAAAAATATTAACTAAAATTAATTTTTTAGTTTACTTTATTATTAAATATATTTTTATATTAATATTATATAATTTCACATAAGTAGTATAATAATACAAAATTCAAAAATACACACACACACACACACACACACATATATATATATATATATATATATATATATATATATATATATGGGGTATGGGGTGGTACTTAGATACCCATACCCATACTCATTTCCATTAAAATTTATGGGTGTTTTACCCATATCCGTACCCATATAACGAAAAATACTCTACTCATTATAAGTAAATTTTGCAAGTATCTATTAGGTACTTTACTATTGTCATCCTTAAATCTAACTCTTATTATTATATTTGCACTTTTGCTTTAAAACTTTTAAAAAGTTATTTAACTCCAAATTTTAATATATTGGATATTTTACTCTTCTATGTTCCTTTCATTTTTCTCTTTTGTCTTCTTATATTATTTTTTATCCCAAAATTTACAAAAAATTTTAAAATTCAAAATTGCTACTCTTACTTCAAAAATCTTCAAACTCAAAATTTATCATATACCATCAAAACTTAAAACTAACAACCATTTCAAATAGAGCCTTAATTGTTAATAGCTTCTTCAAATTATTCTTTGATTTATTTTTTAATTTCTGAACTGTCTATTAGGGCAATTGAAACCATTATTATTAGCTTAAAATTTAAAATATTGATCAAAATGTCATTAAAATTTTTAAATAATAAAACAAAAAAAAGTTTGAGATGTTTACAAAAATATCAATAAAATAAATAAATCAACAATATTTGAAAAAAATTCTAAAATAATTTTGAAAAATTAATTAAAAATAAAAAACGCATTCTCTAATTTTTTTATAACAATTATTAAAAATAATATATCTTCATATTAATCCCTTTTTTCCTATTTATTTCAAAATTTATATTTCATTTAAATTTAATTTGCTCATGTAATTTATTTAAGCTCTCTCTTTCTATGCACGTGTGTCGGAAAAATAACTTAACTAAATTTATTTTTATAATATATTTAATTAAAAATATTTTCCATAAAAGTCTCATTTAGTATGGGTTTAGAAACACAAAAAAGTCTTTAAACATAGATTTAACACACACAAAAAAAATATAACTAATAATATTAAAGTAAAGGTAAATTTATTAATAGTTAAATAAATAATATTTTAATTGATTTTTAAAGTATTATAATTTTTTTAAAAATATCATTCATTAGTTTTCTTATCATGTGTACGCGCTAAAAATATCATTCATTTATTTAAGTTAATTATAAATAAGTGTGTTTATAAATTTAAATTTTTTAAAATATATCTTACTAAAAAAAATCTGCTCTTAGTTCCCAAATTCCCTTCATCCCTTGCAACACAGTTGAACAAAGGGCGAGGATCTTCTTTCAGAGATTGTGCAGATGCGCAAGCGTAACTGAACAAAAAGGAATGGCAGAAGAAGAAGCCGTTCCGTTAAAACGCCATAACCGGAAAGAGCTTCTTCTTCTGCATGAATGGGCAGAACTTGTGTTACCATATTTAACTCCTTCAGAACTCGCCAACGTCTCTATGACCTGCACAACCCTTCGCCAACTCTCACACTCCATCACTCTCCGCCGCTCCGAAGACGCTTCCGGAACCTTCGAGAACTTTCCAGTCCCATTTCTCAACACCGTCGATCCCTACCCTTACGCCCACTTCCTCTACACCCCTTCCCTCCTTCTCCCCTCCCCACTCCTCTCTCGCCAACCCTGGGGGGCCTCTTCCGTAATTTCACCCTCCGCGCCCATTCAGCTACGCGCCCAATCGGTGAGTCTCGTCCACGCGTCCGGCTGCGACTGCGAATCCTGTGCGGGCTCCGACTGTCCTTGTTTGGCCCTTGATGGGCAGGATGACGTGGGCCGCGAGTGTGGGCCGGGTTGCCGGTGTGGGCCCAAATGTGGGAACCGGTTGACCCGGAATGGGGTCGCGGTTCGGGTGAAGATTGTGAGGGATAAGAGGAAAGGGTGGGGTTTGTGTGCTGACCAGTTCATTCGGAAAGGGGAATTCGTGTTTGAGTATGCAGGTAATATTGTTTATTTGCATATGACTTTCTTTATTCTCTAATGATAAAGAAGAATTTAACTGTTGGAGAAAATTGTGTTATTTTCTATTTGAGTTCAATGTATATAAACGTGTGTGTAATACAATTATGTTTTTATGTGAGTAATATGAGCATCAGAAGGTTATTATGAAGATGTGAAATTTGTGAGCACTCTTTATTTTATATTTTTAGTTATTAGCTCAATTGTTTGTTGTATCCGAAGGGTAAGAAAAGTGGGAAGGAGCTTAATATCCGTTGTGCGCATTGTCTTAGGTTCGTGTGTGACTGGAGAAAACTGACATTGAGGAACTTTGTTTGCCTTAGTGGGTTCACTTGTCTCAACACAATTTATGGCCTGTTTGGAAATGGACAACAATCGATTCATATAGAATTGAAAAAATAAATTCACATCTCTTGAACTTGCTTTGTAATTCATGCATGCTTATTTATAAGCGTCGAGCTTTCACGTGAGACTGTTTTGTTGGTTGAACTGGGAAACAAACAGGCTATTAGCCTATAGGACCCAAGTGGCTTATAGATTACGTGGCTCTTAGAATAATAATAGGGCAAGAAAAATATCATACAAGATAAAACTTTTGATTGTTTAAGGTTTCAGTTTCACAACTTTGTAGTGTGGTTGTGGGGGCTAGGATCCCTCCTGTTCAGAAATACTACTACAAGGGTAGGGATCGTGTGGTGTAATGGTCTTTTGTCAATTTTACCTTTCTATTTACCTCTGTTTCTTCAATTGAACATAGGACATTTATGTAGCTGATTCCTAATTGGTTAGATATTAAAGTATTATGCTTTGTTTGCTGCTTCAGATGAACAATGCTCCCTGAACTTTCACACTATTTTCTGTGATTTGTTGTCAATTTGCTTCCGAAACTCAGTAAATTGATATGCCAATATTTTGTAGTTTTTATGCAAGTTGGTTTTTCGAATGTGTATGACTAGGTCTAACTACTGATATTGGATAAAGACTGTAAGTTAGCTTGTCAGAACCTACACATGGGTGGGCTTGGATCACCTATCTATTAACTAATTTGGATAGTTGTACAATTACTTTGCTTATGTTAGTTAAAGCATCCTTTTATATTTTGATGACATGTATCTTGGAAGAGATTACCTTCTAGAGTTTGTGAAAGTTAATGGGATTGTTGATAATTTCTTGGTTCATTTAGGCCATGTTTGGATGAGCTTGTGGATAGTCCTCGTAAGAGAAAAAAAAAATAATATAAAAAGTTGAATAAAACTTCAATATGTTAAAATTAACATACTTCTCTGTTTTTTAAAAGTTACTCTCATTTAACTTTTCTATAACTTGAAGAGATAAGTTATTTTTTAACTTATTAGAGAAGTTTTATTTATTTTTTATATTATTATTTTTTCTCTTATAAGGACTTGTCCATAAGTTCATTCAAACATGACCTTAGTTATTTTCTTATGCATGGCTTTTTGTTAATCCCCATTTGTGTGTTTGTAAAATTAAATCGTGGTTTCCTGTATGAAAAAGGTGAACTCTTAACTACCAAGGAAGCACAGAGGAGACATCAATATTACGATGAACTGGCTTTGCAGGGTCGTTTCTCTTCTGCTCTTTTAGTTGTAAGGGAACATCTTCCTTCTGGAAATGCATGCTTGAGACTGAACATCGATGCAACAAGAATAGGAAATGTTGCACGGTTTGTTAATCATTCATGTGATGGTGGTAATTTAAGCACAAAGCTAGTTAGAAGTTCAGGAGCTTTGTTCCCCCGGCTTTGCTTCTATGCTTCAAAAGATATACAGGAAGATGAAGAGCTTACTTTTAGCTATGGTGAAATCAGGAAAAGGCCTAATGGATTGCCATGCTTTTGCAATAGCCCCTCTTGCTTTGGAACATTGCCCTCTGAAGACACCTGACACACATTGCTGTTTTGGGTTGTGGCCGACGTTGATTTTCAGGAATTTTTATTTTGGTTTTCATGAGATGGTGAGGGGCATCATTTTGGGGGATGAAATTGTAAGTATCATGACAGGGTTGTTTTTATAAATTTGACAATCGTTTAACAAGCATTGCAAGCCTGTTGGCTATGAATGGCAAATGGGTCTTATACCTATTGATTATCCCTGGGGAAAATGTATACAAAGTGAGTTATAAAATAGTTGTTGAATTATATATATAGTAAATATGATCCAAAAACTATATATGTTTGACAATCCGTTAAGGATGAGTACTTGAATAATTCCCACTGTTCTATGATTTTGAAGATGATCTATAGCAATTTTTTTAAAAATCAAATTAAGTTTGAGGTGCGTAATTTTTTGACCCTTCTTGAAAAAAAAAATTGTTTGGTTATGTCAAATTAAAACTACTTTTGTTTGTGAAAGTATGTTTCACTAAAACAAATATTGTATTTCTCCGGTTGTTTTGCCTTAGGTTGACATTTTTGAAAAATACAAGATTTACCAGGTAATCTGAATCATTTGCTAAAAATAGATATATTCTAATCTTACAGTAATTTTATATACTTTTTTTTTCTATTGAAAGTTGAACGGGATAAGGCTCCTTCTGAATTACATTCCCTTTTAACTCTGGATACCTTAGGTTCTTGGCACCTAGGGTTAGTTTTTTTTTTTGTGTTGTTTTTAGGCTTTCTTAAGCCCCATTTATTAGAAAAAAAAAAAAGTTGAACGGGATTAAAGACAAAGCACCTTGGAGTTGTCGCAACTCGTAATATGGTTACAACCGGACAACAAATGGAGCATTGAAAAAAATTTATTGAAATAATGGTTTTTAAAATTAGAAGGGTTTGCCCTTAGTTTATTTAAAAAAAAAAAAACTTTAGAAAAATGTTATTTTTAAAATTAAATGTCAGTTTGGAATCATTTGTGTGAAAGAAATGTGTTAGCATCATGATGTTTGTAAATAATGATTACTATAAAAATGGTTATAAATTTATTTTATAAATTTATTAGAATTTTTGAATATTTAATTAATCTTGAATAATAATTTTTATTATTTTATTTCTAAAAAGGAAGATAATTTGTCTACAAAAATTATTAGTGGATATTTTATAAATAAAAAGATTATTTTGACTTGACAGATAAATTTTTTGCTAGCTAGCTTATTAGTGAAATTTTAGTAAATTTTAACATGAATTAGGGTATTGTTTTCAATAATATGAATTTGAATCCCAATTCTGAAACTAATTTAAGAGATTTTAAATTAAATAATTATTTTGATTAAAAGACTGAGATGAATATTTTTATTGATCTTTATTGTTAACATTCTTTGTTCACAAGAAAGTTAGGTGAAAGGCCAACAAAGAAGAAAAAGAGCTTAGTTGAAGAATCGAATCTGCTCACTTTTTGCTCAAGCGAAGGAAACACTTGCTTGAGTCAAACAACATGAGATATAAATTAGCCATTGCCTATTTTTGCTCAAGCAAAATTCCATCTGAGAATTCATTTAAGTGCCCTTAAAAGAAAGAGGAAATAAAGAAAAAGAAGAGAGTGCAAGAGGAGAAAGGAGCAAGAGACCAGAGAATATAGAGAGAAATATTGAAGAATTATTATTGATTCATTTTTATCTCTTTCTTTTATTGTAATGGTTGTCATGAGTGACTAATATCTTCTTTAAGATTGAATGTAATCTTGAAACTCTGATGTATTATGATAATTTATAAATATACTTAGTTATTTCTATAAATGTTAGTGATTTTATTCTGTTTATAACATTTTATTCTATTTTAATTGATAATATTTTAATTTAAGATGAAAGGTTCAGTTGGAAAGGTAATCTTTAAATTTGAATTGAATGAAATTCACTTGGTATGGTTTATATATATATATACACATAATTATTTTTATAGATGTTAGTGATTTCATTTCATTTATAATGTTTGATTGTATTTTAATTGATAATATCTTGATTTATGATCCAAAGTTCAGTTGAAAAGTAATCCTTAAACCCAAGTTGATGAAATTCTCTTGGTATGTTGTGATATTAAGAATAGATTTCAATATATCAATTGCTCTTTAGTGCTTGTTTTTAAAATTAGAAGATTCATTGAATAATTAAGAAATCGTTATTTAGAGAATACTGTCAAGAAATCAATATAAAGGAATATAGAAGTGTTGCATTTACTTCTATGTAATATCTTTTTATTTGTTAAATTATTATAATACAGATGAGGATGAATAATGAAATCTAATCCCAACTTTAAATAACTGCATTTTAATATTTCTATTATTTTTATCTCAATCATAATTATTATCTTTAGTCTAATAAAATCTCAACCCTTGAATACATGTACAAATGTCAATAATTCTTGTTAAGTGTTTTAATTAAGATAATCATTTACATAATCAATCAATTCCTGTGAAATACAACAAATTTATTCATCATCATTTACATAATCAATTGGTACGTTTGTCAAAGAATCAACAATTAGCTATAAGTTATAAGCTTTTAATCAGTTTTATTAAATAGATTTCAAATATCTAAAAGAGAATTACTTTAAGTATAAATAAGAAGGTAATTCATAAGCTTGTTGTCCTTTGTTTGTAGTGTAACACATTAGGCTTTCATATTTCAAGGATCCTAGTAGCAAAGCGATTAATCAATTGCAAATATAAGCCAACTTAAATAGAATAGTCATGCTAGTTGTTTTGATTTTAACTTGTGAGGTAATTAAAGATCATCTTTACATAGGTTTATTTTAATTTTAATTTTTAACATGTGAAAAAATTAATATCATATCGTCAATTTTGTCCTTCTGGTACCTGAAACAATGGCCTTAAGATTAAATCTTCACCCACTGGTTTATCTTGTTTAGGTGAAGAGAAAATTTTGATACGCAGTTATTAATCACGTAAGTCGTATTTTTTTGTGACACTAATTAGATATTCAGGTAACATAACAAAGCATAACAAAATATAACTAAAAAATCACACAATTTAATTATCATCTAGGAAATTACAAACTCTTGTTCATCACCTAGAGCAAAAAATAAAAATAAAAAATTCCAAGTTATAATTTGGTAATAATCATTGTTCAAATTAGCTTCTATTACATACCGTACATTAATTTATTACTCAAGAAAATCTTGTTTCATCATAATTAGATAAAACAACTCTTAAAGTATATAATTAAGAAAATTTTAAAGATATTAAAAGGGATGAAGGTTTCTAAAAAATCCATTCACATTAGTGAAGAAACCAATCAATTATTGTTAATAAGGTAAGAATAATTTTTATTTAGTTCTCTCCTTTTCCTTTTTATTCATCACGTAAAACTTCTCATGAGTTGATAAAGTTGTTTTTATTTTTTGCACCCTTTTCTTTTTTCAAAATAACATTTTTCTTTACCCTTTCACCTTATTGACATGAAAATTTTGCTATCACTATTGCTTCAAGTTTTGCCAAAATCTTCATCCATGTCTTTGAGAACCCTGCGAAATCGCTCTTCTTGTAAGATAATCATTTGAAACATTCACTTCTGCCATACTTGTCTTATTGTAATATCTTTATGATTCAAATGCAAAAGTTTAGACTTGCTCAATGAAGAGCTTCTTCAATGGTGGTCAAAGTAGCAACTTGTCGTTGCCATGTGTGATGGTGAAATAATGAGATTGGTTGAAAGTAGGGTAGGAGTTGGTTGAATTTAGCCATTATTACAGATCTCAGCAGCGAATCTAAGTGTTCCATGAAAATGAACACATGCAAAATTGAATTCTTGTTGTTCATCAATAGTTTTTTCACTGTGATTATTGATTTGATATTATGCAACAAAATTTGGATTTGGAAATTGATTGAGGCATAAGAAAACAAACCGAGCTTGCATTGTCAACGTCTTATTTAAAGATTTTAAAGAGATGGTTGAATAGGAAAGATGTGGAGAGTTATTTTTAACTATTAGTTGTCTTTTATATTGGTTAAGTAGGTTTTTTTTTTTCCTTCCTTTTTTTATTAATATTCTAATAGAATATAGTTTTTTTTAAAAAAATTATTTTCTTATTTTCCTTTTATGTTTGGCCTTGCCTGGTAGTAAGTACACCTGCATACCAACATAAATGAAAAACACAACTTTCTCTATTTATATGTGAAACATAATCTTTCTTAAATTTAAAAGGTACTCATAACCAACAAAATTTATATAAAACATTTTTAAAAATAAAGAACATTAGTTATCTGTAACTAACTTGCTAATACTTCTTATTTATTTTTGAAAAAGAATTCATACAAATTCTAAACAATAGACCTATTAATGAAAAAAAAAAAAAAACAATGACCTATTGTAAAAAGAAATGCACTAGTACAACCTCTTTCATTTAACTTCTTGAATATTGTTAAGCATTATTTTAGGAATCTTTTTCAATTATAAATTTTTACATTACATTTTAAAATAAAAATAATATTCATATGTGAAAAAAAAATTAGAATGGACTAATAACAAAAGTTAAAATTTTGCAATTAGTTGACCATACATAAAAATTTAAAATGAAGTGTGGATATTCAAAATACATGTAGAAAAACTTGAGTTAAACTTGTATTTTTCTTTTCATCAACAGACTTGTGTTTTGTTTGTTTTTGTCAAAGTTAGAATTATTTTAATTAATAGCAAATATCGCACAACAGAACTTAAACAACATCACAAAATTTAGCATGGATTGTATTTGGTTAAGGCTCAATCTCGTTAGTTGTCTATCTGGATCTTTATGATTGGACCCATAATGTAACACCCTCTTTTTCATTATTTGATTAGTTGATGAATTGTTTGATATTATACAGTGTTAGAATGTGTTGGAAATAATTCATGAGTGTTTTAATAGGAGTCTGGTGCAGGGAATCTCGCTCAGGTGAGACAGATCTTGCTCAAGCGAGGCTGAGTGTCCAAGACCACAAGATTTCAGGGCATTCTCACTCAAGCGAGATGAGTCTCACTCAAGTGTGAATGAGATAAATTGAACCCAATTGTCACCTCATCTAGGTGAGAGTGATATCGCTTAAGTGAGTAGAGATCTTGCCCAGGTGAGTTGCCTCGCTCAAGTAAGGACTCACAAAAAAATATTTAACTTTTTGGACGTCATCTCGCTCAAGCGAGATTGGGCTCGCTCAAGCAAAAATATCAAAAAATAGTTGGGGAGACCACTGTCTATATATTTCGCCCAAGTGAGATAGGGCTCATCCAGGTGAGGATATCGTTGCTCAAGCAAGAGCGCACAAGAATTAAGGGATATTTAAGGAAGTTTAGCTAGAAACTTGCATTACAATCCAAGAAACACTTTTTAACTCTTTTCCTATGAATTCTCTCTTCCTTCCTCTAGAGCAAAGCCTCTGAAACTCTGAGTTACTCTGAATTTGAGTGTAAACTTTGACTCTACGAAATCGTTGGAAGACCTTAGCTTGTTGGAGCTCTTTCCACTAAACTTGTTCATTGAGGTAAGAAGGGTTTTATTCCGTTACTGAAAACATGATGTTGTACTCGTATGGATGTGGCTATGTATCCTTGTTTGTTAATATATGTCTAAATGATTTTGCTGATAACATGAGTTTTCTTGTCCTTGATGAATTGAAATAGTATGCGTTGGAAATAAATGTATGTATGAGATGAACTTGAACAAATTAGAAAGAGAAAAGGATATATAATATTTTAGTATAAAGATAATAAGTTCAAACTATAATGACTAATGAGAGGAATAGAGTCATAATGAAAAACATGGAAATGAGATAGGAAATATGAAAAGAGAATGGAATAATTAAGGAAAATGATAAGGACAAGTATGGATAGTTCAGAGATATACTGGAAGTGTGCAAGATGGAGGCAATTTGAAAAAATATTGGAGAAATGAGAGTAGTAGATGCTCTTCTTGAATTGCGTATAACAACTAAGAGTAAGAGCACCATAGGCCTTACACTTATTTCTTGACCTAAACTTCTGACCATGCTTTTGATAAAAAGGGTCAGGTTGGCACACGTTGTATCCGTGTAACTGTGACTATCCAACAATTATCTATGCGTAGAAATATCAATATGATTGTACTATGTGATTGATTAATGTATTATCCTTGCTTGTATTATTTGACTTAAATGTGAATTCATGTTTAGTAATGAGAAAAGAGACTCATCCTTACAAAATCTTTTAGGCAATAAAGATGATGGACCCCCAAGAATTTGTTAGTTTGTTTGAGTTACTTATCACCTATAGAATAGATCATGTAGCTAGGGAGTAGCAACGGTTATGCCATTGTAATTTTATTGTACGTAGTAATGATAGTTCTGATATTATATTTACCTTAGAGATGACTATAAGCTATGATGTACCATTAGATTACCTTGGCAGTGGTAGAATCCACCATGTCATATGTGTAGTTATATACATAGGTTTGACTAGGCCACCAAATGCATGAAACTATGTCTATACTTTTTTGGGTCATGATCAGTATGAGAGACCAAGCCATTGCACCACCAAGTGAATTACGGGCCCTAAACTAGTACCTAATGAGGGTGACCTTGATAAAAATGAAGACTTATCCCAGAAGAGATAGCAAAGATAGAGGGGTGGTTTGGAGATGATGACTAGTAATGTCTTCAGTTCCTTGGTGGATAGGTTACTTGTTAGGACTTATTATATTTTTGTATTTTGTAAATGATATAGACGAGTCTTAATATGTTTTGAAGTTATATTTTACAAATGTTGACTTCTTGTAAATTTATAAGAACAATGTCTATTAATGTTATTTCAACTTTTCACTTAAATTTGTTAAATTTATATTACTTTGTCATTTAAATTTTTATAACTATGAGTAAATTAAATGAAATGTTTTATATTTCCACACTTAGTATTCTATGAGCAAACAAATTTAATTTAATTTCCCTTTTTGATTCTAAAGTTATTTTCCCTAATGTATTAAATAAATAAAGATGTTACACATAATAATAGTTTTTTATTTAAATATTTTTAAAAATAATTTTTTAAAATAGGATTGTTTTAAAATGAATTCTCTATCTGGTGTCTTTTTTTCCCATGTTAGCAACACTATCGCTCATGTATGGAAGATATTAAGTTTTTATTATTATTTTAATAGACTATTGTCTTAGTATGACTAATACTACCTTAAAGACCAACACGTGAGGCTTGAAAATTTGGTAGAGAAAAAAACAATGACATAAATAGTATCAGAAGAATTCAGACGATACAAGACACATGTCATATGTATATTAGTAACAACCAATGGAGAGGATAGACGTTTGAATGGACAGTTAGGGAGAAAGCTTGCCACGTGTTTAGATCTTAACTAGTTTTGACTCTAACCCAATTATTGGGCTATTGTCTTATCTTGGGCAGTATTCATTTAGATGTTGACAAGTGGCCTCATGGGAACAGGCTCCACAAACAGTTTCTTTTATTAATAATGTAATTTTGAAACTACTTTCAGTTATTTTTTTGTTATTGAAACTATTTTTGGTTGTTTTTTATTGTTTCAGTTTATTAGATCAGTATTATAGTCAATAGTAATGTAACGCCCCTAATTTTGTAATATTAATTATTGATAATTATATAAATATAAATGTATATTCATGTGTGTATTTTTTTAGATATATGTTGTGAATATATATGTGTGTGTATATATATATATATGTGTGTGTATGTATGACTGGTTAGGTTGAAATGGGTAAAGTGCCTAAGTACAGAGTGAGATAATGGGCTGTTCTCGCTGCAGCGAGAGGGCCTTGGGAGGAAGGACTGAAACTGTCACCTTCTTACTATAGCAAGAGACATCTTGATGTAGCGAGAAAGCGACAGTTTGAGGTGCATTTCTGGGTGCAGTTTCACTGTAGCGAGATTCTGCAGAAACTAAAGTACAGTTTTCTCTAGTTTTTTTGCGTAGCGAGAGGGCGTGTCGCCCCTCGCTATAGCAAGAGGGCGTGTCGCCCCTCGCTATAGCAAGAGTGTCGTGACCAGAAAAGAATTTAAAAGGGGTTAGGGTTCAGGGAGAGTTATTTCTCCCTCTCCCTTCAATCCTCTCATGCCCAAAGCCTTTCGAGAGCTTGATTGAATGTTGAATCCGTGTAGAGAACGCTTGGAGGTGAGTTTTAATGGTTAGAATTTTGGTTTTACATCCCCTTTCTCTATTTTCGTGGTTTCCCTGGGTTCTTATGGAGTTTCTCCATGTGTTTAGGATGAAACATGTGAGGGGGAGTACTTCTTGGTGGATTTAGTGTGTAGAACGTCAATTCGAGGTAAGGTGGACTCTACCCTACTCTTTGTATGCGATTTACCGTTATTTAGTTGAATATTGTGATATGGCTAACTAGAGGATAGGAAATTACTGTGAAATATGATGTGGGCCATGTGCCGTGATATATGAATATTATGTCTATGGATGAGAGAATATGTGGTTGATAAAATTTTGCTATGTATTGTGGTGTGTGAACAAATGTGGGCCTGAGGGCCGTGTAATATAGATGAATGTTGGCTATGTATCATGTAATGTGAAATGAATGTGGACTCTACCCTACTCTTTGAATGCAATATGGACTGTGTGCCGTGTGTAAGCATGATTATTGTATGCGTGAATGAAATATGTGTGAATGGGCGTGTTAGCGCCATTGTAATGTGCTGTAAATGGTTCAGCGATACACTAAGGGTGTGAGAGATGAGGACGGTAGAAATACCTTGGGGAAGAGGGAGTAGTGATGACACCGACTGCAGAACAGGTACACCACGGGCCATACACTCTCTTCGTGACTAGACCTCTGACCATTACCTTTGCTGAGCGACCCGTGACTACCCACGTGGTATCCGTGAGGCACGGGTAACCGACAACCATTCATGGTATAAATCTGTGATCACAGTACTGCAGTAAATGTAGTTGGCGTGCATATGCATTGGGTTTATGAATTATACTTATGGATGTGAAATGCTTCTTGTGTTTGTATTTGTTTAATGTATTGGAAATGTGCTGGAGATGAGACTCTACGTTGATTGTGTGTTTTTGGGTAGTGTAGAGTACTCACCCTTACATTCATTTTTCAAGTAATTAAGACGATCAGTACCAGACTCAGTGAAGAGATGGATAGAACTGCTATAAGACTTAGGATATTATTTTAGAAAATTGTTGTATTTGAATAAGTCTTATAGCAACTATTTGATATAATTTGTAACTCCTTCCTTTATTTGAAATGGTTAATGAAACTTGAATTAGAAATAAAAATTTTATTATCTCAAAAATTTACAAAATTTCTTATTTATAAAAATTAAATTTAAGGTGTTACAAGTAATTCTATATATTAAAAATAATTTAACTTTTTATTTAAATTTGTTATCAATCTATCGGTTAGATAACTAGTTTATATTTTTTGAGTGATTATAAATGTACTATTACTATTTAATAAAATTGAGTTTTTTCATTCATTCTCTCAACAATTTTGCACATTTTTCTTTCTTTATTTTTTTTGTGCCATGAAAACAATATCTTCTTTCCCTTCCTCCATCATTTTTTTTGGATTAATGCCACCCAAAGAGAGAATTGTGGAGTGATTTTAAAAAATTTATCCCAAAAAATTTATATTTCTGCTGTATTATTGTTTAAGAAATCAAAAAGTAAAAATTAATTTATGAAATAATTGATATTTTATTGATTTGCAAGAAAAAAAACACAATTTTGTATCTGAATTTTAGAGGTGGTGGTGAAGTAGAAGTCAAATTTCCTTAGCATTTGAGGTTAGTAAATTCTATTTGTATTTTTTTTATTTTTTTAATGTTTATATATATATATATATATATATATATATATATATATCTTGGTTAGTATGTTTAGGTAATACAAAAATTTTTATAAAAAAATTAATGACAGTAAAAAAAATAATAAATATATAATTACATTTAAATAATATATTAGTAGATATATTTGTTAGTATGTTTAGATTGTGAGAAAAATTTTATAATATACTTAATGACAGTAAAAAAAATTAATAAATATATAATTTCAGTTAAATAATATATTAAGTTTAAAATACATAATTAATTAAATTTATAAGATAAAAAGGTAATTACATTTTAAAAAATTGTATTAATCAAAAAGTACGATAAATTAAATTATTGGTAATGATTAATTGGAAGAGTGAATTAAAAGAATATAATATTTAATATAAAAAATTAAAATATAAATAAATTAAATTTATTAGTTTATACTAAACTGAAATAAAACCATGAGTTTGAATAAATTTAAACAAAGTAACAATGGTGAATTAAAATATTGAATGTTAAAATAATATAAATCATAAAATAAATCATTGTTAATATAATATTAAGAGGAAATTTAATTAAAGAAAAAATTTAGTTTAATGAAGGTAAATTAAATTAATCAGGTTGTAGTATCGTGAAATATAATATTTAATTTAAATTATTTAACGAAATAGGTAAATACATTAATTAAAAAATATATATTAATATTAATTAGGAGAGTGAAATAAATTTATAAACTTAAAAAATTTTAAATTTAATAAAGCTTCAATATAGTTAATTTTAATTTTTTTAAAATTCTTGTAGAGTAAAATAGAATATGAATTGCATCATCTTTGTTAAAAATATGTAATAACGTTAAAATAATACATATCATTTATTATATATTGCAAAAAACTTGACCCTTATTAAAAAAGAATTAATAGTCAGATTAATTTATAAAGTATTACATAAAATAGATAAGTACAAATTAGGAGTTAGTAAAAAAAAAAAAACTTAAACACAATAACTTTATATATAAAACAAGAATGTAATTAAATTGTATTTATTAGGTCCTTGTAGACTAAAATAGAATTATTAGTAAATATTTTGTAAAAGACAATTAATTATGTTAATAAAAATATATGTCATATATTAAAATTTGTAAATAAATTTATATGTAACTTTTATTTATTAAGTTATAGTTTGTTAAATTTTTATTTGACATCAATATGAAATATATGTTTTTTAAATTTGTATGAAATTGTAATTACAGAATATTAAAGATTAAATATATAAAAAAAAAAATTACGTTGTAAAAGGAAAAAAGTTGTTAATAGAAATATTGTGGTAAGAATTAAAATAAAATTAATTTGAGATAACTGAAATTTAAAAATAGTTGATATATGCAAAACTAATTCTATATGTTAAATTTGTCAATATTTTATTAAACTTAAGTATTAAATATAATTAAATGAATTACAATCAATAAATTGAAATGATAGTTAATATAATTGAGCGTGTAAAATTTTTAATTTTAATGTTCAATAATACTATCATTACAATTTATATAATATCTATAAGATTATTAATTGCTAAAAATACCTGGAGGTACATTTTTGTTTATAAAATTTTAATTCAAAATTAATATACTTATATAATCAAAAATTAAATGAAACTAAAAAAACAGTTTTGTAAAAATAATATTGGTAGTCTCTGTGATGTAATAAAATCTTTATTATATATAGAATTACATATATATATATATATATTAAATTTATATTCTCTTAATTTGAATTTAAAAATTATACTAATAGTAGCATATGAAAGTATATACTTTAAAAATCTATTTTGAATATGTATTTATAATTACATAGTAATTTTGAATTTTTCATATGGCTTCATCTTATTTTGAAGGTGTGGTGATTAATTTAGGGCTAAATGATCAATCTTTGATACGTTTTCAAATTATACATATCTCTGAACAAATTTGGAATAATCTGAAAGTATTTGATGTTGAAGGTGAGGTCTACCATAGATTCTATTTCATTTGGAACTGGCTAGTTTTGCTAGAGTTGCTTAACTTGTCAACTTTTCATTAGATAGACATTTAATTACTGCATTGGTTGAAATATACAGGTCTGAGACTTACACATTTCATATACTACTAAGAGAGTGTACCATAAAGTTTGAGGATTTACAACTTCTAAAGGTAATTAGCCTTAGATAGTTAAGGATAGTTTGGTTGTGAGACCACCACCAGAGGCTTTTATGGGAAGTAGCTTAAATCTTAGTTGGTTAGACCAACGTTTCACTGACGTTGCCATAGATAATTAGAACGAGTGACAAGATTTACTAGAGCGTATATTATGAGGCTTATTGGAGGATTTATGATAGGAGATCACTCTAGCAGCAGAGTTACACTTTGGTACTTGCTGTTACTTGAGGATTTCACCATCACATGGTAGTATAGTTGGGGAGAAACAACTCTAAGTTTCTTGTATAGAGAGTTATGTATGGCGACAAAAATTGACAAACTTGCCATTGAAGGTTTGACTCATTGCTGGTTAGGTGGGCGTGGGATAAGTTCACATATTTGACTCCTCCTAATCCTCCATATTTACGGCATGATCTTCCTCATGGTACTAGGTATGTATTTATCATTATTATTATTTATTATTAAATCAATTTTGTAAATTTTGTTATTGTTCAAGTAGTTAGTAAATGGGGTGTCTAGAAAGAGAAAAAGGATCTCGCATATTATAAAAATAAACTCGATCGTCCTAAACATGAAGAGGCAACACTTTCTATTAATTTGTAAATGATTTATAATTAATATCACCTCATTGGTATTTAAATGAAGTATGTTATTCAATTTTCAGATTGTATGACAGCCTTATAATTAAGAGTTACTTTCATTATTGCCTCTCATTGCCTTGGAAGGGATAAACTATTAGATGGACTATTTAATGGAATTTTTCATTCATTTTCATTGTCTTCAAGATCTTCATCCAAGTATTCACTTTCTACACTACCATAAAATTTGTTGTTAAGTAAACATAATTACAATAATAGTATATATAAAATACCATCAAACCAATAACATAACTATACCTGATTCAAAATTGACGTTCATAATCCTCACAAATATTATCATCTATAAGTGATAAATTTAAGTTCACATCTTGTGACCGAATAGAAAACTCTCACCAGATACAATATCTACATATACTTTAATTACACTTATCTAGTTTTGTTGTAAAAAAGTACTTAACATGCAATCAATATCTTCGTAGACAATTTTAAATATAACTTGGTTAGTAAACAATGTTAGTTTTCCATAAATCTTTCCTTTTAATGTCTCAAAATTTATTCCACGTTTAATCTTAATCATTTTATTATTTTCTTTAAAAGTTATATCTTTATTACTTAAAAATATTCGACCATTCCAATACAATAATTACAAAATCAATCATCCTACATCAACAAATTAAATTTACATCCAACAAATTATATATCTAATCTTAATGTCACAAACTTATCCTAAATCATTAAATATTCAAAATGAACAAACATGTAATGTATACAAAAATATATATACGTAATGAAAGTCTTCAATAATTACTCTTGAACAACAATAACTAATGCAGATGCACTTATTTAACAAATATTCACATTTACAAAATCAAAACCTAAAAAATAAAAAAGTATTACAAATTATTTACCATGATTTGTTATTTGTCATTATGCATTGTTATATTTTAATTCTATTAAGTATTGTTAATTTTATGATCTATATTTTATTTAAAACTACAAAAAATTAATTTATATTTTATTTAAATTTTTAATGAGTAATTATTTAATAGTATGAAAATATTAAAATAATCTAAATTTATAATTTACTTTTAATTACAATATATACTTTAAAATTTTAAAGACAATGTCAAAAAAATTATAAACTATAAATTAGTTGTTAGAACCCTACCATACTTGAATAAATAATATTACATCATTTCTACCTTTTTTTTAACCATTTTATTTTTTTAGAATAAAAAAATAATATTACATTTAAATAACAACATAAATAACACATCATTTTTTATATGCATGATTAATTTTTTGAAATTTTTACATTTGTAAACTTTATAAATTTATTTTTTGTAACACTATATGAATTTGATATTTAAAATACAAATACAAAATTCCATAAATTTTACAACAAAAATAATAACATTATATGCTTCATTAAATTATATTAATAACTTCTACAATTTTTAAACTTTTCAAAATTTTAAATTAAATATTAACTATTTAATTTTTAAATAACAACTAACAATTTTGCTTACATAATATTTTAAATTACTACCGCCATATGCTTGAGTATATATTTTACAAAATTTCTACATTTTTTCTTTTCAATTTTATTTTAAACAACATTTTTATAATTTTTTATTTAAGTAACAATGACAAAAATAGCACACATTGGAAAAGAAAATACTGTCCATAAACTGCTTTATTAATTTATTTAATCTGATTCTTTTTTTTTTCAAATTTTATTTAATAAAACAATAACTTTATCATTTTTAAATAACATCTAGAAATACAAAAATTTAATCAATACTAAAAAATAAATTGCTAGATATGTATGAGTAAATTATTTACATTATTTTCTTCTTTAAATAATTTTATAAGATTACAATAATTTTAAAATACTACCTTTTATATCTGAAATTTTACATAATAAACTAATAATAACTTAATATTAAAATTAAAAACCAACAAATGCAAAATTATATATTCTACTAATTTGTATAACTCTTTCACTATCCTATGTGATTTTGATTCATTTTCATGGAGTTTATATAGTCAAGTTTTTTGAGTAAAAGAATGGATTTTTAATTATGACCACTAGACATTAACATGTGTCACACAACGAACAGTATTGACTTCTATTATCTAATAGTGCTGACACACTTTGACCAATAACATCATTATCGGAGCTCTTGTTTGATATACATAATTTTAACACATATCAATCTCTGATCTTAGAATGATAATTCAAAATAATAATAATAATAATAATTTACTATTGTATATGCATAGGTGATACTATTGCTAACATAAAAAGAAAAAAAAATTCCTTTAAATAGAGAATTAGTTTTAAAGAATATTCTATTTTTAAAAATTATTTTTTAAAATATATTATTTAAATAAAAAAGCTTGTAATATTACGTAATTTTTATATAAATCTTATCAAGATAAATAACTTGACTCTATACTTTATTTAATAAAATTCAGTTGAAGTTAAAAAAATGTGTTAAAGACAATGCAGATGGGCGATGAAAATTAGTATTTTAAAAGTGGGTCGATGATTGAACCGATGGAAGCATTGGGCCGGGCAAGGTTTAATGATTTAATTGTAGTTAAATTAGAATTGAACTTTCAGGAATTAAATAATATTATATAAAATTTGTTTATATAAGACATGTTCAAATTGATTCTCTAGTACTAGTTTATTCTCGATTTTGGACAACTCTTGACTTGTTTAATTGAACCTTTATGATTTATTAGATAATTGATTTTTTGGGCATAGTACGTAATGTGACAAATTCGTCGCTCCGATTTAATTTTCACAACTGTATATAATGTCAAATACAATGTTCAAATTAAAAAATTTCACATGAGATCTCATTATTAAAGATGCTTATGACCTTTAAAATTTATATGATTGCTTTAAAAGATAAAGAGAAATAATTATTTATAACCCGCTTTCATATGATTTCTTTTTAAAAATATTATTTATAAAATTCCTTATTCAAAATTTAAGAACAATAGACCTGGTAAAACGACACACAGAGGCGCAATCTCTTTCGCTGTTTCTACTTTCTTGTAAAGCATCTACTTTTACATTAGATTTTAAATAAAAAGTATTCTTAGTAAAAAAGTTAAAATTAGACTAATAATAAGAGTTAAAATAGTTACCAGTAGCCTTTAATGAAAATCTTAATTCTGGCTAAGATATTCAAAATTTGCTTTAAAGAAAAGAGATGTTTATGTTATTGACAAATATAATAAAAACTAGGATAGTTAAAATGGACTTGACTCAATAGACTAACTTGTTTAACCCACTAAAATTGGCGAGTCAGGCTGATTAATTTGTATTCAATGGTTTGTCCAGTTCATTTCGTTTTGGTTTGTTAAAATGCTAATAATGGATTGGACTGGGCTTATCCATGGAACTCATTTTTTATTTTTAAAATTTAAAAATAATTATTTATTAATTAAATATTTTTTAGTTAAACTTTAGTTAAGTTTAACGGTTCAACTTTAGTTAAACTAAGATTGAACTATTGGTATTTAAATAATATATTAATATTATATGATAAAGTAAATCACAAACTAATATAAAATTATAAAAAAATAAGTTATTTAAAATTTTGAATTAATATAAAAAATAAGATTTTATTATAGATTAAAGATAAATAACTAATAATAGTAAAAAAAATTTAAAAAAATTATTTGTAAATACTTAAACTCAGTCATAAGGGCAAAAGTTAATAAAACTCAAAAAGTTATGTTATATAAAATAAAAAAAAACTTATAATAAATAGTAAAATAATAGTAATTCATTATACATTTCATATATGAGCTTTTATTTATTTTTAAAAAATTTAAAATTAAATATTTCTAAAAAATCAAAAAAGGAGAAAATTAATTATTTTGAAAAAGACTAATTCACTAGTAGCAATTCATACCCAGTTATGATCGGCTTTGATCAAATTTTTGGAACAGTTTGTAGTGAGGAGCTGATTGATTCGTAGTCTAACTGATCAGTTTCATCTGATTTTCAAAGCTATATAAAATTAAATGTATATAATATTAAATAGGATGTTCAGATTATAAAACTCTAAATAAATAAGATGAGGCGAAATATCATAATTCTTTAAGGCAACAAAATGATATTAGAAGGGAAGGATTTTTAATTACCATTTATATTACACAACTAGAAATCATATATGGAAGCATTGTCATGAGATACATTACAATTATGGGATATTTATATATGAACTTGAAGATGATTATAACTAAACAAACAAGAAGTGCAACTCAATGACGGCGATTGAAGACTAGATGAGTCCTGCTTTCTTCTTCATCCCCTTCCTCATACTGGGACAACCTTGAGAGTTGAAGAGGCTCTAAGCTGTGAGATGAGGGTGCTGTGTCCATTGCAAGGTTAAACCCAGGGTTGTTATTGAAGTTGCTCATGTTCATAAGGTTTGTTGAAGCACTTGAATTGTTGGAGTATGCTGGTTGCATTGTTGTTGCATTGATGTTTGGTTGTTGAAGTTGTGTGCTCTGAAGAGCATTTGCATATGCAAACCTATTATTAATCAGCTGATTTTGCAACATAGCTACCTCTGCTTGCAAAGATGCCACCTGAATTGGATAAAATATGAGTTTTCATTAATCAATCAAAAGTAAATTCTTGAAAAACTCAACATTTTTTCTGTCACTTTTTCTGTATTACCTGTGGCATCTTTCACTCCTCTCTTTACTCATTGTATCTCTAAGTGTCTACACGTTCAAAACCATTTACCAAATATGTACAAAAATTTAGATTAATTTTAGACATATACAAGCCGTTTTCATGTCCTAATTATTTTAATCAGTTTAGGAGCAATAATCATACACAATACCATAAACAACCCAGCTATACAACTGCTATATATATTTTCTTATCTATTTTAAAGATCAAACATATATAGTAACATGATCGTCGCCAATTCCACAATTAAGGTACTAAAGAATTTTTTATTTTATTTTTTGTGTGCGCGAGGCGGCAGGTGTATAAAGTAGAAAGAATTAAAAGTGACATCTTTAATATAGAAAAGCATCTAATATAACACCACACACATATATACAACACCACACTAAATAGAAGCTGCAAAACCAGTGATAGAAATTGGAAACAAACCTGTTGTTGCAAAGCCAAAATGGTGGACACACAACCATAAACTGGATCAGAAAGCCTTGCCTGAGCCTCATATGATATTGTTGCTGCAGCTTCATTGCGTTGGTTGGCTGGAATATTTGACAAGAGTTTTGACACATTGCTAGCACCAAACACCTTGTGCACCGCTGCAAACTTGGCTGCACCCTGGTCAGTACCAAAGTGGGGTGCAAAGATGCACCCACCAATGCACTTCCTCCTCAAGAATTTGCAAGCCCCACATGGGGTTGCAAGCCCCATTGCCTCCTCTTGAGCTAGTGCTGCCATGGCGCGCCTTGAAGAAGTGCCTCTACGCCTTGTTCCAGAAGCGCTACCACCACCTGGTGACTCAGCCATGTCAATTAATTGATGGGTTTATTATGGTAATTAGAGTGTATAAGAAAATGGGGTGCTGTTGGTGCTTATAAGGGGTGTTTTGGGGGAGTGCACGTTGGTCTTGTGAAGGGGTTGGCATGAGGAATGTGGTGCTTAAGCTTTTGTGTTGTTTGAGAAATGATGAGGACGTTAAGGTTGGTGCAAGAAGAACGTGCATGTGATGAAATGCTTCTTGTTTGTTGGCGTGTTTGTTAGATTGTATGTATATAATATTAAGGTAACGATGAAACAGCGGTTGTGTGAAACTTGAAAAGGTTGTTGTCTTTATAGGGAAAGCACAGGAATTGCTCAGTTTTTCTTGCTCTTCGCGTGTGGGGTGGTAAAACCAGATGCGCATGGTCCTCATGGCTAGACACTCATCCAAGAATACCCTCTTATTTTTCAGTTTCATTTTTTCTTTCTTTCTTATTTTAGCTATAAATGATCATTAAGAACGAATATAAGCAATCAAGATTGGGCTAGTGACGAGATTTGAGTAATTTTTCTTTAAAGCTTGAGATTTTTAAGTATTTATTTAATAAACTTTTATGATTCAAAATTTTTTGTACATAAATTTAAACATAAAATTTATTAAAAAATTTATTTAAATAAAATTATTCAAATATTATATTTTTAAAAATCAATAGAGTTTTAATTACTTTTATAATTTTATTGTAACAACTTTTAAATCTCATGTTGGCATTATTATAAAAAAAATTATTATGCATAAAAAAACAAAGTTAAGATACGTTAAATTTTCATAAGATATAGAATTGACCAATTTATTTGTTGAATCATTTTATATCATCTTCACAATTATTTATATCAAATTTTATATAATTTAAACATTTATAAATTTATTATTTAAAAATTAATATTTTTTATTTATTTTAAAACACATCGCAAGTTAAAATAAAGTAGTGTAACTAAGTATTTATTACTTTTGTTTTTGAAAAAAACTTTATAAAATTTATTTATTTAATAAAAATATTCAAAGCAACACTTAAATTGACAGATGAATCTGACTCATTCAGTAAATTTAAAATCATCTATCACCGTTATTATTGCTTTTTCTATTTTATTCATTTAAAATAACATCTCAACTAAAACAAACTAATAATTATTTATAAAGAAAAAACTATTTTTAATAAAATATAATTTTTAATTATTAACAAGAAAAGAATGAAAAATGCATAATTTTATATGTTTTTAAAAGTAAAAAATAAATAATTTAAAATGTTCAAAACTTAACTATTGCTTTTATATTGGTGTAAACTAGAAATTCGAACTCAGACATCACATCTTATATTAACACAATTTTATACAAGTTAATCATGTGTTGACTGATATTGCCCACTTTTAATAACTATGAAGTTGAACAATGAGATAAGAAATATGAGAACTATTTTTTTTTCTTCAGAAATTTTAACCAAACGCTTTTTCATTCTTTTAAAAAAACAGTTTTATAATAATATTTTAAAAAATAAACTGAAAGAAAACAAAAGACAATCAAACAAGACGTTTCACATTTTTTCGAATTTGCAAGTCTTTCAAGTTTAGTGTGACACAGCTTCCTTGTACCCGTCAAGTGCCAGCTATTCGTTGTTGGATAGTGTGAAATTTTTTATGTCATGAAAGAAATGTGAAGGTTTTCTTTTCTTTTTTTCTAATGGTCTTCAGTTTTGGAAAACCAATAAATAAGGTCCAAAATAATAAGAGCAACAAAGCCCAAAACATTTTATCATCATGGGCTTGAGTATATAGATCATGGATTGATATGGGGCAGGAAATTGCTTTTTCCACTTTTTTTTTCTTTTTACATTCTATTAAATTTTTTATATAATTAAAAAAAACAATCTTAAAAATAATTTTAATTATTAAATCATTTATTTTCATTTCAAATTTTAAAATTCACTCCTTAGTTTTACCATTATTTCACTTTTTTCTTCATTCTTCTAAATATATTTTAAGTTTTATTATTCTCATAGAATTTCCATTATTTTGAACATGCTATAAAAAAATCATCTAAAATAGCATCTTTGTCAATCTTTGTCCGCCTATCAATATCAATACTCTTTTAAAAATATTTTTTTATAATTAAGATTTTATACTTTTAAAAATTAATTTCTAGAATTATTAATTATTTTTAAAAATAAGTTTCAAAATTAGGAATCTAAAATTTTAAAAATTAATTTTTAAAATTAAGTTTTTACACTTTCAAAAATTTGATTTTCAAAATTATTAATTATTTCTAAAAAAAATTATTGAAATTAGGATTCTACACTTGCAAAAATTTATTTCAGAAATGTAGTTTTTAGACTTCTAACAATTAATTTGCAGAATTGTTAACCAATTCTAAAAATAAATTTTCAAATTTAAGACTCTACACCTCTAGAAATTAAATTTCAGAATTAAACTTTTACACTTTCTAGAAATTAAGTTTTGAAATTATTAACTATTTTCAATAATTTTTAAAATTAAGATTCTACAATTCCATAAATTAATTTTAAAAATTAAAATTTTACACTTTCTGAAATTCATTTTTTAAAATTCTAAAAAATTAATTTTTAAAATTATTAACTATTTCAAATAATAAATTTCTAAATTTAGAATTCTACACTTCTAAAAATAAGTTTCCTTAAGATTTTATACTTTTGAAATATAATTTTTAAAATTATTAACCATTTAAAAAAATAAAATTAAAATTTGCAAAAAGCAACTCCCTACTCTAGGTATACGAAGTTCACATTTAGTGTATTTAATAACGATAATTTGATTATATTTTATAAATAATTAATTATTGAATAAATAAATTGATTTATTTAATATATCTGATTATTACGTTAAAAAATTGTAGCCAAACTTTTATAAGAGCAAAATATTAATCATAACTTCTTTAGATTTTTTTTAAGAATTTGAAAAATAAGAAAAAAAGAATGACAGTTAATAAATCTTCTCTCGTTTAAAAACTTTTAAACAAAAATAAAATTTTATTTTTTTTGTTTTTGCTTTTAAAAATCATATTTTAAAATATTACTTAAAAGAATAAAATAAAATTTATGTTGATAAATAAATTTTAGGGTTTAGGGTTTTAGGGTTTATGGTGATAAATAATTTTTATTTTTATTTTTAGAAAGAAAAAACTGCTTTTTTTTTTCTTAGAAAAATTAATTATTTTGATTTCCTTCCCTCCAAATGGAAGTTGTAATGACTTTTTTTCTTTTCCTTAAATGGATAATATTTTTTCTCTCCTTTGAGATCCTTCTTCTTCCATCTCTCTTTCACTCAGCCACCTTCCCTTTTCCTCCTTCACCTCATCCTAATCCTCTTCTGATAACCATTTGGGACTTTTTTTTTAACATAGGCAAAGTAATTCAATTATTTTGTTAAAATTAATTACTGAATTTACTATTTTACTTTCCATTAATAGATTTTTTTTATTTTTAAATTACTCAAATTAGTAAGTAGTTCATATATAAATATTTTATTTTTAAAAGATATCTATATATATAATATAATTATTTGAAATATTAATTTTTTTAAAAAAATAGTTTAACTTAATTTTATAACTATAAATAATAAAAAATTATATATAAGTATTATAATTTTGCATAAACAAAAATATTTCTAAAATATTTTTTTACAAGGAATCTAAAATTTATATAAAATAATAAAATAAATTTAAATAATTTTTATCTTTAAAATTTAAGAACAAAATTAACAAAAATATAAAAAATTAAATTATTATAATGAAGGAGAAATAATTTACGCATTATTTATAAACAATTTTAATCTTAAAAAATACAATAATAATAAAAATGTAAAAGAGACTAACGCTACTAAATATTTCACTTAATAAATAGAATACTCTTGTTTATAATATAAAAGATAATAATATAAATATTTTATATAAGAAAAGGACATTAGTAAAAAAAATAACACTTAATATTATACTTAAACTTTTACGTGAATAAATAAATAAAAACAACAAAAAATCTCTCCCGATTAAAAGCTCGGCTATTTGAAGAAAAAAAAAAGTTTACAACAAGTACACTATTCTTCTGATGCTGTAAACTACAAAGCACACATTCTATAAACAACTAAACATGAAGCTTTTATATATATATATATATATGAAAACCAAAAAGTGAAAAGCTTTGTATTTGACACTAATGGAAGGTCATTCTTCGAGAAGATAAAGGTGAAATGGGAGACCCATCACTACTTTGAGAGTCCCCTCTCCATGCATCTTGGACTTGAGCAGCAAACTGCAAATTCCACAAAACATCCTCTGTAGAGGGCCTCTCTGCTGCCTCTTTAACCAGACACCTCACACATATCTCCATCATTGTCTTCAATGATTGATCCAAACATGCCTTGCTAACTGCAGGATCTATTATGCTTCTCCTAGCTTCACCATCCCCTGTTATGCTTGCTTGCAACTGCCTCATGTTCCAATCAATATACTCAAAGTCATTAAATTTCAAATGTGTTTTTTATATAAATGCTATTGTTAATGCAAACTAATATTATTTTGCTAATTAATCATCTACTTTGATACCCTATGTATCGGCATCTGAATTTTAGTGAGAACTCTAGTTATTCCAACATCCTTATCCTTCAATAGGTTTAATTTGCACAAACCTTTAAATAATAATAATAATAATAATAATAATAATAAAACTCTTTTTATAAATTAAATTCAACTTATGCATCTTAAAGTTTAAATAAGTTAAATGAAAAATATTTTAAAAAGTAAAGAAATATAAATTAATTTTAACTCATAGCAGAAATTTAATTCAATTTATTTCTTTATCCAAACTATGTCCTAATTAATTTTTATTTCAAACTAGTTGGCAACGAATGCTCACACACAGGTAAGTCACCCGAGCAGGAAAAGATTTTTTACATGTGACAAAGATGGACCTTCTTTTCACATATAGTTAATAGATTTCCAACTTCTTTTGTGTGAAGAAATTTTTTTTTTTGGACATTTAATACTTAAGAGATAATTTATTCAAATATAATAAATTCATACTCCCTGTATGCATAAGTAGATTTGTTCAGCAATATCAAAACGGAATTATTAATTGAAACTACTATTATTTTGCAAGTTAATGTTGGGAAAATTACGCCGAATTTTCTTGTAATGTCAGATTTGTAGAAGTGAAAAATAAATGTGGAATATTGCACACACAAAATTGATAACGGAGTTCAGCCAATAATGCCTACGTCTCTGGACTGCTGCAGATATATTACTGAAAAAGGGAATACACTCAGTGTTTACAAAACACTAAAAAATGACTCACAACCATTCACAACCCGTAACCCAATTGAACCAGAAGCTAAACTAAGTTATTCTACATTTTTGCCTTTCATTGCTTCCTTTATATAGGCAAATGAAACCCTTAATTTCAAAACGCGTTAGGCACCGAATTTCAAAACGCGTTAGGCACCGAAATTGTACGCGTTTGTCATGCGCCCTTTTTCTTTGACTTTTCAACAATCTCCCACTTGAAGACTGATTTCAATCTGTCTTCACACCTCAATCAATGCAGCAGTCTTTTCTAGTCTGTTATTCTAGCAGGCCAACTGAAGTTGAACACAACTTCAGTTTGTCAATGGTCACCACCTTTGTTAGCATGTCTGCTGGGTTCTTACTTCCTACAATCTTCTTCAATGTCAACACTTCATCCTCAAGCAGAGATCTAATGAAATGATAACATATATCAATGTGCTTAGTTCTAGAGTGATATGCTGAATTCTTTGCCAGATGTATTGCACTCTGACTATCACTGTGCAAAACACTCCTTTCTTGAGTGAAACCCAACTCTGCTAACAAATTTTGAAGCCATATCAATTCTTTATCGGCTTCACATCGCTACATACTCAGCCTCTGTAGTGGATAAAGCAACAATTTTTTGTATCCGCGACATCCAACTAACAGCTGTAGTTCCGACAGTGAAAACATAACCGGTGGTGCTTCTTCGATGATCAACTTCACCTTCAAAGTCTGCATCTATGTAGCCCTGTAACTTTAGATCTCCTTTTCTAAAATACAGACATTTTTCTATTATTCCCCGTAGATACCTTAAAATCCATTTGACTGCTTCCCAATGAGCTTTTCCTGGATTTGACATAAATCTGCTTACAACTCCCACTGCATGGCCAATGTCTGGCCTCGTACAGACCATTGCGTACATCAAACTTCCAATGGCTGAAGCATAAGGAATCTTAGCCATAAACTCTTCTTCTTCCTTTGTTTGAGAAGACTGATCCTTGGATAGACGAAAATGACTGGCCAAAGGTGTACTGACTGGCTTGGCCTTATCCATGTTGAATCTGTGCAAAACACGGTTGATGTACTCACTTTGAGATAAGCGCAAAACTCCTTTTTGCTTATCTCTTGTGATTTGCATTCCAAGAATCTTCTTTCTGGGCCTAAGTCCTTCATGTCAAATTCTTTTGACAACCGCATCTTTAAATTTACGATGTCTTTCATATCCGATCCTCGCTACTAACATGTCATCAACATAAAGTAGCAATATGATATAGCTGGACTTATACCTCTTGAAGAAACAGTGATCAGCATTGCACTTCTGGAAACCTTCCTTGTGCATAAAGCTTTCGAACTTCCTATACCACTGTCTAGGAGCTTGTTTCAGGCCGTACAAGCTCTTTTTCAATTTGCACACCATATCCTTCTTTTCTTCTGAAAAACCTTCAGGTTGGTGCATGTAGATCTCCTCATCTAGGTCTCCATGAAGAAATGCAGTCTTCACGTCTAATTGCTCTAGGTAGAGCTCTTCACTAGCCACAATACTTACCACCGTCCTGATAGTATTGAGCTTTACAACTGGAGCAAAGATCTCAGTGTAGTCAACTCCTTCTTTCTGCTGAAATCCTTTGACAACCAGTCTGGCTTTATATCTCCTGGAACCATCATGGTCTTCCTTCACTCGATACACCCATTTGTTGTGAAGTGCTTTCTTTCCCATAGGTAACTTGACTAGTTCCCATGTCCGATTGGAGATTAAAGACTTCATCTCATCTTTCATGGCAAGCTCCCACTTGCTAGCATCCGTGGTCCGACAAGCTTCCATATAATCTTGAGCTCCCTCCATCGATCAACAACATATAGTCCATGTATCTCTGTTAGGCACATGGGGCCGAGAGGACCTTCTCAATACGGGAGTTGGAGTAGGAGGTTACGATTGCACATCGCTTTCTTCATTTGATTCCTCTCGACCGAGGACTCCTTATCATAGGACTTTACGGGATATCTTCCACCTCTGCATAAACTGGCCCACTCGTTTCGAGTTGTGGCACCTATATTATATCTGTCCTTATACACCATTCTTTCATTGAAGATTACATCTCTCGCTGCGGATCATCTTTTTGTTTTCATCATCCCATATGCGGTAGCCAAACTCATCTTCACCATAACCAAGGAAAGTACACTTCTTTGATTTTGGGTCAAGTTTGTTTCTTCCTTGATCAGCGATGTGCACATATGCTACGGTAGAAAACTCTAAGATGTGAGAGTTTTACTTCTTTTTCGCTCCATACCTCTTACGGTATCTTGTGCTCCAATGGTACCGATGGACTTCGGTTTATCAAGTAAGCTGCTGTATTGATCGCTTCGCCCAAAACTACTTTGGTAAGCCCGATTGCACACACAAGCTTAGCTCTTTCGATCAACGTTCGATTCATACGCTCGGCTACACCATTGTGTTGAGGCGTACCGAGCACGGTTCTCTCCATTCGATCCCGTGCTCATAGCAAAACTTCTTGAATCTGGTGTCTACATATTCACCACCATTGTCGGATACGAGCTTCTTAATCTTCAATCCTGTTTCATTTTCTACCATAGCTTTCCAAATCTTGAAAGCCTCAAATACTCCTGACTTGTGTTTCAGAAAATAAACCCATACCTTTCTGGAGTGATCATCGATAAAAGTCACGAAGTATTGCTTTCCACCAATGGATGAGACGGTCGTTGGACCCCAAACATCAGAGTGGATGAGCTCAAGCTTCTCTTTCTTTGGAGTTCTTCTACTTGTCTGAAAGCTGACTCTTTTCTACTTTCCAAGTATGCAGTCTTCACACATGTCAATTTCTACTGACTGAAGACCTGGTAATTTTCCTTTTGAGTGCATGATCTTCATCCCTTTCTCACTCATATGCCCAAGTCTTTGGTGCCATAGATTGAGATTTTCATTTGCTGCAACTGCAATCAAATGACATGCTCCTGCTGTCTTGTAAAGAGTACCACTCTTTTTGCCTCGAGCAATTGTCATCGCACCCTTTGAAATCTTCCAATCATCACCGTAGAAGATTGTTGTGTAGCCTTCACTAGCTAGCTGGCCCACTGAGATTAAATTCTTTGTCAGGTCGGGAATATGTCTGACATTTTTCAATTCCCATACAGACCCATTCAACTTAATCTTTACTGCACCTTTACCTACAATCTCACACGATTGCTCATTACCAAGGTAAACCTTACCAAGTTTTCTGGGAACATAATTGTCGAATAGTTCCTTCTGTGAGGTAGCATGAAAAGATGCTCCGAGTCTAACACCCAAGACTCCTCTTTTTCTTTAAGAGAGCATATCAACACCTCGTCTTTTCTGAGGTGGAGGCTACGTTTGCTTCGTCCTTTGCTTCTTGATTCTTCCGTGCACTCTTGCACTTGGTTTTTGTAGTGCCGGTCTTCCCACAATTCCAACACTCGATCGACTTCGAGTTTTGGGAACCATGATGATTTACGGACTTGGATCGTCCGCTCTTTGATTTGCTGCGTTCTCTTCCTCTCGGTTGAACTTACGCCTCTTGACACGTATGCACATACGAAGAGGTTGATGATTCATCCGACTCTCTACGCGGATCTCTTCACCGAGAACCAAATCACGAACATCATCAAATTTCAACTTGTTGCTTCCCGATGAGCTACTCACAATTTGTGACGTAGCATTCCAACTCTCGAGCAAGGAAGATAAGAGAATTAAAGCCCGTACTTCATCATCGAAATCGATTCTAACCGAACTCAATTGGGTTGTGACAGTGTTGAGTTCGTTTAGATGTTGTGCTGTTGAGGCGCCTTCTGCCATCCGTAAGTTGAACAATCGCCTCATCAAATGAACTTTGTTTGAGGCCGACGGCTTTTCGTACATGCTTTCAAGAGCCTTCATAAAATCTGCCGTAGTCTTTTCTTTTGCTATATTGAAAGCAACATTACGGGATAATGTTAATCGGATAACTCCAAGAGCTTTTCTGTCCAGAAGTTTCCAGTCTTCTTCCTTCATAGACTCTGGTTTCTTGCCTGTAAGAGGTTCATGCATGCCTTTCTGATACAAATAGTCCTCTATTTGCATCTTCCAAAAGTCGAAGTCTACACCATCAAACTTCTCGATTTTCACCTTTCCTTCATCTGCAGCCATCACTTCAACTCTGATCTGACTTCTCCGCTGGATCGTTTCTGACAATTTCTGTGAACTACCGTGTTTCAGAACACGTCTGTAGACAAATTTGTAGCGCCGACAAAATTTGCACTATTCACGTTTTTCACTATTCACGGAATAGTATGTTACTATTCATATGAATAGTAACACTACAAAAATTGTAGAATTAACAACCAGCTCTGATACCAGTTGTTGGGAAAATTACGCCGAATTTTCTTGTAATGTCAGATTTGTGGAAGTGAAAAATAAATGTAGAATATTGCACACACAAAATTGATAACGGAGTTCGGCCAATAATGCCTACGTCTCTGGACTGCTGCAGATATATTACTGAAAAAGGGAATACACTCAGTGTTTACAAAACACTCAAAAATGACTCACAACCATTCACAACCCGTAACCCAATTGAACCAGAAGTTAAACTAAGTTGTTCTACATTTTTGCCTTTCATTGCTTCCTTTATATAGGCAAATGAAACCCTTAATTTCAAAACGCGTTAGGCACCGAATTTCAAAATGCGTTAGGCACCGAAATTGTACGCGTTTGTCATGCGCCCTTTTTCTTTGACTTTTCAACAGTTAATAGTTTACTTTGATACCCATTGAGCATGTGACTAATTAAGTCTGAACTCTGTTTATCCCAGAAGTTTTGTTCATTCATAGTTAATTTATATCTCAATTTTTCCTGCTTCATTGGAGTGGTTTTTTCTTTTTTTCCACATTCAACTGATATCTTGGTGTGAGATAATATATTCACTTATATAGCAGTATGCGTACTTAGATTTGTATAGCAATATATATCAGGCAAAGATGCTTAGAGAAAAATCTAGTAAAACAGAAAATGAAATTATGGGATTTCTTCTAATTTGTGAAACAATATATGCCATTTGTTCTTTGATCCAGAACATTATCTGGAAATTGGTTGCTTTTTTGTTTTATGGCCGTTTCAAAGTACTTCTTTATTCTAGTAATAACAGAGACTGTGATTTAAGCCTAAGATTCATCCTTACCTGGATATTGGACATACTAACAACTCTAATTTTGAATAATTAATTAAAGGCTTAAAACAGAAAATAAAATTGGAAAATATTGCATAAATCAGAATCTCATTTAATACCAGATCCTTTAAAGTGTCCACATTCCTTGACTTTATTGTCCTTCCTAGAATGAGTTCCAGCAGTATTACTCCAAAGTCATAAATATCAGACTTGTCTTCATTTTTTACACTGCAAAACCACAGCATTTTTCAAAATAAATCACTTTCAGAATTATTTTTATAATATGTATCACAAATATAAACCCATCCATGCATATATGTTATGTGAAATTACAGCATAATGGGCCCTCTTTTTCATTGACAGAAGCTGAGTGCATGTTGTTGAAAGTGTGCGTACAACAGCTGCATACGTGGATGTTTTATTCAGTTTTTTGGAAATTTAACTTTCTGTTGCTTAGGAGTTCTGATTCTATTTTTATCATATTAGAAATTGTTTTAGTCATGCCTGAAAATAAGGGATATTCTGTTTTTTTTTTATGTTTGACTCCAGCCTATTTAAAGAGCAAATGAATAACAGCTAAGTATCCTCCTTAAAATATATCTGTTCTTCTTCTCTTAATATTTTTCAAAACTACACATGTTGCTCAAAACCAAATTAAATTTCCATTACGCACCTTTTGTTAAAGCTAGGAGTTCTGAATCCGCTGGAAGGATTTCTTTGCACAACCTGAAAGGAAAAGAAAATCTTTTTATAATGACAGGTAAAATAAAAGACCAAACTTACAGGTAAAACATGATTTCTTTATTCTCATAAAAGAACGCATAAGCATACATAATTATTTTCTTCATACCTTTCCCATGTTAGATAACAAAGGCAGGTTATAACTGCTGATTTTTGCAACAAAATTTTGGTCAAGTAAAACATCTTTTATTTTGAGATTGTTTGAATATACACCAGGGACAATCCCTGTATGCAAAAATTGGATGCCCTTTGCTACTCCAATTGCAGCTTCTATGCGTTGAGTCCAGGTCAAGGATTTTCTATAGTGCCCATCTGCCACATAAGAGTTTAAGGTGGAAAATATCAGAAATGGCATTATTGTTTCAATCTTCCATTGTGACTAAAATGATTGGTTTGACCAATACTATTGGCTACTAAAATACAAATTTAGAAGTTCATGAAAGTGATACATAGAGATAGATTACTACTAATGGAATTTCATCTAGAGAAATTTCCATATCCGTTCTTTTCTATTTCATGTTAGAATCAAGTCCATTTTTACACTCTCCAGTCTGTGAAGCTAGATTTTGAATCACCTGAGATCCAGCTCTTGAGTGTACCATTTGGTACATACTCAAAGACAATAAATATGCTTCTGACACTCGAATCATCCAAGTAAGTTTCAAAGCAGTGTCCCAGAACACTGACTAAATGACGATGCCTGTATTTGGATATCAGCTCTATGTAGTGCCTAAAATCTTGACTGTTGTAGCTTTTGGTCAGTTTTACACTCCTAATGGCGACAAGTGAACCATCCTTTAGTTGACCTCTGTTCATCTGAAGCATAAAATAAAATAAGAACACATTATTTTAAAATAAAACACGTCAAACAAGTGTTAAAGGATATAAAAGTGGAGGTTTCGTGGAATTGTTTCTTCATGGAGAAATTACTTTCCATATGCTGTGATATTATGACATGACTATGTATCAGCCAAAGCATATTAGTTTTAGAGAAAAGTAATGTCATTTTACATTTTAAGCTAAGAGACAGAGTGATATTCAGTATAGTACCTCTCTTGTACCATTCCAGCTGTGTCTTAATTTGGGGCACGTTTGGAAAAAACAACTTAAGTGTTTATTTAATAAAAGTTCTGTACAATAGAGCTTGTATCATAAGCGCTTAGTTCAATAAGCATATTTTCATAAGCTTATGGAAGGGGTCATAAGTCACTATCATAAGCTTAGGTGCTTATATGGTAATTGATAAGAGAAGTTCAAGTAAGCTCTGTTAAAGTTCTTTCAAATGCCCCTAAATCAGTTAGTATTATTGGACAGAAAGGACCAATAGAATATGTAAAAAGGATTTTGCTCCTTTGGTGTTCCTCGTTGGTAGATCAAATATCAGCCCTTTTTATTTTGAATTTCATATTTTAAGAACTTCATCGTCAATTTATATTTTTTTTCTAACAAAAGAATTAAAGAACTAAATACAAAACTATGTGGACTGAAGAAACCTTTTTTTCATCTGAGCTTAATTCAAAGAAAATAATCCTCTATAATCAATATAGACATTAACTTAAAACAAGTAACATACCTTTCCCTGGGAACCTTCACCCATAAAAGAAGCCATGTCAAAGTTGTTTGTGGCTGCCACAATCTCTTCCAGTGAGAAATGTCGATAAGGTGGCAGGCCAACTGTTCCGAACTTCATTGTTTGAGATACATACCCTTTAGTGCAGGAAAAATAAATGTTTGTCATCTACCTTTTATACGGAAGGATGCAAAGGAAATAATAAAATTCAAATCTTCTATATCATATTCTTCAATAATATTAAGAAATGCAATTAAACCTCTATTGCTTATGAAGTCTTACTACATGTAGTTTACTGGGAGCTATCGTTTTCAATTCATGACAAGAGTTTAACATTTTCCATGTCCAATTAATGAATATATTTCAGCAATAGGAAAAATTGATGAATATTCCTTAGATTAAAATTGGAATTCTAATCATCTTAATCTTTCAATATATGTTACTACTAGATTTCTAATACATAAAACAAAATTTTGTTGATCAGCTTCGAGCTGCCACACTAAAGACAGGATGCGATTTTGTATTTCCAATAATGCAAGATTTGAGTAAAACTAAAACATCTAAATGAAATTACTAAATTTCCTTCAAACAACGTCTTTTCAAGCATTTACAAATTTAGATCAAGAATTGTTGGTGATTATATAACTTCAGTATTTTTGGCTTCACAAAATTCTTATTCTCCATTGTAATGGGGTATGCCTAGAGTGAAGAGTCCAATAATTAATCACACCAATTAACAAAAGACTTGCATATGTGAGATTTTTCAAAACTCTGCAAGTTGAGAAATACATAAATTGTTCAAGGTAGTTAGAGAACGTATGCAAACACACATGTATGCATTTCAGAGTGAGAGAGTTACTTGCATCAGAGAGTAACTTAGAGGTGTATCCAGACGCTGCATTTTCTGATATTAATTTTGTAGTAGGATTCTTCATTCTGCTTTTGACATTTCCTCTTCTAATAATAATAAAGAAAAGCAGTGCAACAAGTGCCAATCCTCCAAAGGTTCCACATACTATCCCAAGTGAAAGAACTGCCTTAGATACTCGCTTGTGCTTCTTTCCCACAGGTACTATTCCCACAGCTATGGCTTCAGTGTGGCAAAAGGGCCGTGCATGTTGATTTTGATTTGTCTCTTCTAGACAATTTTTAGCATACAAAACAGTTCTATCATTGGAATTTGACACTAAACATTTTGGTAAGCTCCCAGTCAAAAGATTTGAGGATAAATCCACTACTTCAAGTCCCGGATTGCAAGACAGATTCTCAAAAAGCATTCCTGTTAATTTGTTTCCAGAAATGTTCATATAAGTGATAGAAGGAAGTGATAACAGTCCTAGTTGGAATGGCCCAACAAATGTGTTTTCTGAGATGTCAAACCTCTCCAGCTGATAATATGAGCTCACATCATCAGGGATACTAGACCTGAAGTTATTGTTTCTGAGTACTAAAGTAACTAATTTGTTACCAAGCCGGGGAAATCGAGGTCCAAAAGCATTATCATCCAATTCCAGCATTTGAAGGTTTGTCAAACGGCTCAAATCAGGTACTGATCCATAAAAATGGTTATGAGAAAGTGAAAGAATTCTCATATTTTCCAAATTACTTAAGGAATCAGGAAGAGAACCATTGAACAGGTTGTTTTTCAAACTTAACACAGTTAAGGCTGGAAAGGAATCCAGCCATTCAGGAAGGTGGCCAGAAAACATGTTGTTATCTAGAATCAGTGTCTGGAGGTGTGACAGTAATGGAAACTCTTGAGGGATGGCACCATATAGAAAATTTGAACTCACGTTAACTATTTCAAGTGATGACAACCGCGCAATTTTACCAGGCAATGGACCCCAAATACCAAGAGAAACCAAAGTGAGGACTTTCAAACTGGGAAGCTTGACCAGTGTTGTGACAAAGGAATCAATTGAGAAGTTTCTAGGGAGAAGTAGAGCTCTTGATTCACCAACAATGTTCAACTGAGTTATGGTTCCCTCATAGCATACAACAGTAAGAGAAGATGATGAATCAGAGCTGCAAAAGTCTGTGTTGTTCTTCCAGCTGCTTAAAACAGCAGGAAAGTTCAATAGCTGTTGAATTCTCAGAAGGGTCTGAGAGTGAGAGGATTGTAGTTGCTCTGAATAATGGATTGAAAGTAAAATCGTTACCAAAAGCAAAAGCACTGAAGAATGGGGCCTATTTCCCATCGGCAAGTTAGCAGAAGAGCTAAAAAGCATGCAATAGACAATGGGAGATTTTGTTATGTTCTATAAAGTTCTCTAGATTACAATCTTCTCAAAATTGAAACTTGGTTCTTCAACACATCCATTAGCAGATTCCCTGAAATTCAAGAAGGCATGTATAAGAAAGTGTGTAGAATATATTGAATTAGACGACTAATGCATTTCAATCCTTAGTGTGAATGAACTAAACATCTTGACTAAATCTAGAGCCAAAATTCGCCAAGGTTGTAGGCATTCAAGGCTCAAAGAAATTCATTTTTTTTGTGGAAAAAACAACCAAAAAAATAAACAAGCAGAAGGTAAAACCACCTAAGAAAAGTTTTGCAATGATATAACTCAACATCAGAAACAAAGTAAATTAACAAATTAATGAGTTCTTTCACTTCTTTGTGTTTAGCAGTGTTTAAAATACAGTGTATGCCGCTTCTAATTTAGACCAAACCAAGCAAATCTGATTATTGTAATTGCAGATATTCACCATCTTTCATTACATCTTATTTTTTGCTCCATCTAGAAAATCAGCAGAACAAACAAGTCATCCCAGCACACATAAAAAAAAAGTTCTAAAAAGGGGAAAAGAATTAAATGTTTTTAAGTACCTTAAGAGCAGCATGAACAAACGTCCCAAATAAACAAAATCAAATTTTTTTCCTACCATACACTAAAACTAATCAATAACATATTTCAAAGTCTTGCTGACCCACAGAAGAAACCACTTTTCCAGGTGTCACCTCACACCAAGACAAATTGGTGACACGGGTTGAGAAAGCAAAATGAAAGTGCTAACGCTGGACTGTTTCACAAACCAACATTTCGTCATTAATAAATGAATGTTCACATTTTTCTTCCATTTTTCTTCTCTTTTGTTATTGTTATTGAAATCCTAAAGGGCAGCCATATCTTCACAAAGAAAAGCAAAAGAAAGATTCTTTGCAGAGAAGGTATATAACCCTTTATTCTTTACTATGATTCTTTAAAATGTCATCATGTATGATTTGGTTCAAACAGCACAATTTGTAGTTTTCTATAATTTTGAGGTGATATTTGCTAATTATGGCTTTGGATGAGAGTGCTGTAACAAAAGCTTTCGCTTTCATGGACCGGTAAGCCTTAGCTTTATGAGAAATTATACTATTGCAATTATACATATATATATATATATATATATATAATAATTTAAATAAATAAAATTGAGAAAGAGAAAAAAATTTAGAAATATGAGATAAAACAAGTGATGTAATGAAAAGATAAAGAGAGAAAAAAAAAGTGTCATATAAGTTGTACAGTTTTATTATTCCAATATCATGTATATAGCTTTATTATCTTATCTCACTTAAACTTTTTTGCATGGTCTTCATTTTATATGTATCCATTACTTTTGGCGCCTTTCCCTCTTCGCACCACTTGCTCTGCCACTCTTAACTGTGTCAGCGATAGAATCAATGAGCCCGTCTTTTACATATGTGATCATTAAACTGTTTTATTTTTTAATTAGGAAATTTTAGCATTTGATTAGCTTCAGAAAATGTTTTTATTCTTCATTTTAATTACAAAAATCTTGTTTTTACTATATTTTTTATTTTAAAAATTTATATAAAAAAATATATAAAAAAGAACTCTTTTTATTTTTACTAAGCACAACTTTTTGACTGAAATGGTTTTGCTTGGTTGTTGATTTTGTGTTATTTGTTGATCACTGAATCACTGAAAAATAGTTGTTGTGGCATTTATTATAAACTTACTATTCTTGTGTGTTAAATATAAAATCATTTTATGTCTAACTTTTGAGATAATTAGTTGATGATTTTGTATTACAATCTAAAATTTGATTCTTGACATTGTATTCTTTTAAATAAAGATTAAATTTCAACACAAAATTGGATTTAATTTTGAGCCCAGTGAACAATAGTTAAAAGGAATAATTTGTAATTAAATTTCAGCACAAGATAGAAAATGTATTTGGGTGAGAGAAATCACTAATGTGCTTTTACCTATTAATTTTAGTTCTTAGGACAGTAGATATCTATGACACCAAATTCAGATAGCTACGTCAACATGCAACACTATTTAAGAAGAAACGAGTAACTAGATAAGAAATATGCGGTGGGGTGTTTAAAACTTCTAATGTATTTCATGTTATATTCGAAAATTTTCAACCTCATGAAGATTATGGATAAGTGTTAAAAATAAAGCTAATAATAATTTTATACATGTATTGTTAATAATAAATTATGATTAATAGTTTAGAATTCAATATTCACTTATATCTTTCTTGGCAACAATCATCGATTTTACTAGTCACGATTAACATTTAAGATGAATCAAGTAATACCCTGTTAGTTGTGAATTAAACATGTGGTAGACTTTCCTTTAAGCTTTTCATAATAATTTTTTTTAAACAATTTACATTATCATTTAATCACTTTTAAAGTTTTATTTGTAAATTTTTTAATTACTTGATAATATAAAAAAGTCTTAAATATGTTTTTTATGCTTAAATTTTAGTAGAATTTTTTAATTTTAGACCCTTTAAACAATTTTTTTTTAAATTTTAGTCCCTACTTTTTTATAAATTTTTGTTTTTACTCTTTAATGCTGACTTGATCAAATAATAAATTAATACTTAACAGTATTTTAATAGACCAAATCAACATTAGAAACTAAAACAAACAAAACTAAAATAAAAAATTCATTAAAACGTGAGGACTAAAATCGTATTTAAACTTGTGATAATGAAAATATATCAAAATAAACTTATGAAAAATATTTAGAATTGCTTTCAAAATATTATAACTAAATCCAAATCAAATAGTTATAATTAAATATTCCAAATGAAAAAGCATTTTCTATTTTGATTTCCAAAAAAGTAAAAAAAAAATTGAAGTTTTTATATTGATTTTAAAAAATAATTAAAAATAAAGAGAAATTGCCATTAAAAATCATTGTGAGATATATCAAACAGTTGAATGAACCAGCTGATAATATTTTAGAGGTCCCTCTAAACCAACATATATCTGCCAATTGGTTTCATTTGCACATGGCTTTGAGTATCTTACTTCCTTGTCAACTTTTCAATCGAATCTTAAAATATAAATGGCCTTTAATTTTAAGTACTTGTTTGTAGCCGAAAGATAATCAATTTAGGAACATGAAGATATATTTGAGAGAGAAAATCATAGACATTAAAAAACAATTTTCAAAGTTTATTTATCTTCACCCGATGCTACACTCGTATTAATTATTTTCAAAGATAATTAATTTTTTTTATTATACCCAAGTTAAAAACTCATATATAATAAATATTTAAAAGCATATAATAGAAATAGCAATTAATAAAATGCTTAATAACTCGTCTCGAGTTCAGTATTCAAGAAAAGGATTAGTGCCAGAGTAATGCAATACAAATATAAAATCATACTAATATATTTTTATGCAAATTTATATGAATTTCTATTTGATAATGAATTCGTTATAATTTGTCGGTGCTGATGAGAGTTTTTATGTGTCACAGACAGATCCCAACAAAGGAACCATGGCACAACAGGAAAAGGCATATTAGGTAAAGAAAAAAAAAATGTTAATCACATTTTTTTAATATACTCTTATTATTAATAATTAAAAGTAATAAAAAAATATGAGCCTCAATTTTTATTTATTTTTAAATAAAAGTTGTTTATATTTTTCAATAAATTTCAATTGATAATATATTTTAAAAAGCATTATTGTAAGGGTCGATTTCATGAATGATGACCCACCCATTGAATTGAAGGGACAGAATCAAGCAATAAAGGAACTAACCCACTATGGAATTCAGAGATCTCCTTTACAAAGACATAAGAGAAGAGCCAAAGGATAGTAATATGAAGGGTGTGATTATGGGTAAACCCACATGCTTCTGTCACCCATCATTTCCCCCCCTTTTTTTTCTTTTGCCTTTCACTTTCAAGAGAATAATTTTCCCAGGAATTTTCATAGGTTCATAGTTCAAACCCTTCATAATTGTAGAAGTCGTTGGAACTTGATCTTTAATCAATTGAGAAATTGGACGTTGATGTTCTTTTATGGTCCCAATCAAAAGAAAGATAAAGCCACATATGGGAACACTCCTTTACTTTTGAGGCGGTCCCCAACATGCAGCTGAAAGCTTGGTTTTGATATAAGAATCATTTAAATAATAATACTAATGACAATATCTGAATTTACCTAGATTGATGTCAAACTAGTTTAAATTTTATTTATATTTTTAAATGTTATTCAGTAAAATATACTTAATAAATAGAATTCAGTGTGTATTACAAATATTTTGTAATATAATTGAGATTTAAAGTATAAGACACGACTCGATTATTTTTACTTATATAAGAAACTGAATACCTTTTCAGCCTCATCTTGAGTTAAATGACACCTATATCATTTTAGTCTTATCTTAGGTCATAAGATACTTAACCTTTTTGGCCTCACTTTAGACTAAATAGTACTCACACTCTCTTCGGTCACATCAAAATAAATTAACAAGCTAATTAAAATAATTAATTAAATAAAAAAGGGTTAATTATCTAACTAATCAAAAGATAATTTAGAGCTGACTCATAAAGCCCATTAACCCAATATTATGTTTATAAAAAGAAAGTAAGAAGGACAAGTAAAGCGAAATTAAAGAATATTTAATAGCATTTATTGTTTTATACCGAATACTTACTTAATCGTTAGAGTGTCATTGCAGGTACCCTTTCCTCTACGGACAAAGAGAATCTGAAATATTATACGAGAATGTTACAGCAGTACACAAATATAGAAGTTATAGTGAACTAGTGTATCTTTTTCCGGAACACAAAGCCTACTATTCTCACTTTGGTCTTGAAACTGTTCAATCATAGCTTCCAATCAGTCATACCTTCGAAGATACTTGTGTTTGGACGATGGAATGATAATGGGAGATAAGAAATAAGAGAGTAAAAAAACAGAATAAAAATAAAGTGCAAAAATTTATGATGGTTAGATGAGTAGAAATAGGAAAGAAAGAAGTGGAACTTGCTTATTTTCTATTTTTAAAATAGTTTCTTTTAAGTAAAAAAAATTAAAATTTTTTTGTTAACGTAAATTTTTTTTTCATTTTTTTCTTAAAAATAATTTTTAAATTTTTTTAAAACTTAAAAACTAAAACAAAAATAAACAACCCCTTACTGTCAATCTTGTTGACAACATGCACTCCACTCCCTTTTATAGATTCCACTAATTCCTAACATTTCATGATCCATAAAGTAAGCTTAGAACTTGTTAATTTAAAGGATAGAATCAAATAATATAACAAAAGTTAAGATTGTACTTATAAGAAAATTATTAACTTTATTCTTCTAGTTATCGGCACATTGTTACTGAGAATGTTATAAAAGTAAGGACAAAGAACTGTGACTAGCAGTAACTTGTGTTTTATGTTTGGGTTGAAAGTGACAATTAATCAACAAACTTTACCAGGTATGTTCAAAAGATAAGTGACGTAACCTTGTATTGTACCTAAGAGTATGCTTAATAGTGTATGTAGTGATCAGTGCTTACAAGACTTAGGAGAAAAATCACCACCACCTATCATATTAATGTGGTAAACTCCAAATCTCCAAATCATAGTAGAATTAAGTAGATTTCCCTACACTTTTTTTTTATATAAAAATACTAGCATTTTTTATAAGTGATACCTTTAGATACCGTTTGGCCAGATGGAACAAACAAAACATCTCATGGGAGTTAAATTATCCAACCTTCTATTTAAATTGATTTATAAGTGACAATTAAGGTCTGTTTGATGGACATGATAGGATAATTTATCTTACCATATCTTATTTTCGATGTTTATTGATGATTAACAAGATATTGATAGTTTTATCTTACTAAATTACACTATCCTATTATCATAATTTAAACTTTTATTTTAAGGAAAGTGTTGGATTAGAAATCATTAGGATAAGATAACTTTTTTATATTACATTCTTACTCATACTTTATACATTTTTTATATTTTATAAACAAATATTTTTTTCTAAAAATTAAATATATTTAAAAAAATTATTTTAATTATAATTTATATGCTAAAAATAAATTATAATTGTAAAAGAATATTATAATTTAATATCAAATCAAAATTTAATATTATATGTACATGAAAATAATTTTTTTTTATTTTAATATAAATATACATATATTAAAAAATAAAAAATTTAAATAGAAATTATTTTTAAAAATTATATTAATTTTAATTAAAGTGTAAATTTTTATTTAAAATTAATTTTTTTGTTATATTATTTTTTATTTATCTCAAAATCAAATATAAAATAAGATAAGAAATTATTTTTCTCATTTTAAGAAAAAACAGTAGATAGAACTTATTTATGAAGAATATAAAGGATGATTGGTAGGCTAAATTTTCAAGATGAGAGTAACTGTCTCCTTGGAATCAAATTCAATGCAGATAGTTGGTATATTAAGTTGGGTTACCAACTGAATGCTAAAGAAAATACTCCATAGCTTAGTGGCTAAAGGGGATTAATACTCAATTTTGCCATAAAATCCAACAACGTAATTTCTTTTAGCATCCCTAATGAGACTTCCACAAGCTGCAACACCTCCATCTTTAGACATAGCCCCATCAATGTTAAATTTCAAGTGATCAAAAGGGGGAAGCAACCATCTAATCTCACCATGTTCCAAATCTTTGGAAGATGAAGAATTCCTACAATACAAAGAAAATGAGTTAGCATCAAACAATTGCTTTAACAACTAGTTGATCAAGCTTAGTTGTTTGATTTTGAAAGATGAAATTATTCTTGTCCTTCCATAGATGCCATATAATAGACTCAAAAATCATACTCCAATTCTTAAACCTATTAAGAATAGCAGAGGAAATGTTATTTAACAGTCAAGATGGCAATCCCGAGTTAAAAAAAGTTTACCCATTTATTAGGACAAACAAAATGGTTCCAAACAGTTTTAACATAGAAGCAATCCCTAACAAATAACGATATGGATTACAAATTCTAGAAATTCCCCACATCTAAGACAAATAGGAGAATTTGTCTCTTGACTCTTTCCTTATTTGTGAGTAATTTTCCATGAGCTACTTTCCACAAAAATAAAGAAATTTTTGGAGGACCTTCTCACCTCTAAACAACTTTAAATAGGGTCTGGTCTGTAACATCCTCGTTTTTGCTAAACGATTAATTTATTAATATAGTTCTAAGTTAATGTATAGTACTTGATTTTTTTTGGAAAAATTTGGGATAGAATTAGCATGAGATGCTTTAGACAAAATTGTTAGGTATATTTTTAAGAAATTTTTGGTAATTTTTTAATTTTAAAATAAGTTTCAAAAAGTGTCAATTTATATTGGTTAAAATTGCTGTATAATGCTAAAAATAATATTTTATTTTAAAAATAACAACAATAATAATAAAAATTATAAAAAAATTATATTTATTTATAAATATTATTTGGAATAGAAAAATAATTTTTTTGTAATTAATGAGTATTTTTGGATTTTCTGGTTAATTTTAAGTAAATTAGTTATATGCTCAAGCAAAAATTACGTGTAAAAATTTTAGACACTAACTAAAGGATCAATAGTGTCCAAAATTATTTTATAATTATATTTAATATATTTCATGATTAGCTTTAAATTTTGGGATTTTTATCTAATTATTTCAATTAATTACTAAAGAATTAGTGATAATTCTAATATTATATTATTATTTTTACTATTTAAGATAAGATCAATTCATCCAATTCATTTTCTTCTCTCTTGGCTGCCGTAAGTGCTCTTCTTCTTCTTTCAAAGGCTTTGGAACTTCTTTGGCTCTAATATTTTGATTTTTCAAGTAAGTTCATTAAATTTTTTTAATATTTCATCTATTTTCATCATTTTGAATACTTTGAACCGATTAATTTTTTTTATTTTCTTCTTCTTTTTGGGTACTAGAATAGTGGCATGAGGGTGAGATTTTGTCCAAAAATTTTGCTTCTAAATTATGTTTAATTAGCTTAATCTTTCTATATTTCACAATAAATAATTTTAGTGTTTTTTGTTTTGTTAAAAATACATTTGGGGGGGTTCAAAACCCTTAGTCTAGAGGTGCTGTCCCAAGAGTGTTATGAAGGGAAAATAATTATTTCTAATCACCTTTAGGCTTATAGTATTCCATTTACATCATAGAAAATAATTGTAAGATTTGTAAGCCATTTTTGCGAAGATTAGAAAATGATAGTTTCAACTCACTATTAGTGGGTTGGGTGATTAATGCCTCTTAATATTGATCATGATTATATGTGATTATTTGGTTAGGATCGTGATTTGAGAAGTGGTGGAAAGAGGATGTTGGTGAGAAAAATCAATATACACTTTAAGGTAAGGTAAGGGGGAACATATCTTTTTTCAAGGGTATAGTAAAAAAACGTTGGGAGATGGGATGTTTTATTCCTTGCTATGTATATATAAATTATTTGAAGGAATTTATAATTATTTCTATACTTAGTGTATAATTGTTTGATATTCCTTTTTGAGATTGATTTTATGTGTGATGATGCTTCTCTGATAATTGTTTGTTGAATTCAGTATAAATAATTGATTGTCTAAAATACTTGAGGAATGAGCTATCATTCATGTGGAGTGAGCATATAGAAGGTATGTTGAAAGTTGAAAAGAATTGGAGAATTGTGAAATAAAGATGTTTAAAAAAAATGGGAAGATTTGAGATAAAATTTGATGGGTTTTGAAAAGTGTTTTAAAAATTGATAAATGCAATTGTGGTTAATTTTCTTCTTAAGAAAATAATTTTTTTTAAAAAAATCTTCTTTAATTTGAAGTAGTTTGATCAAATTTTATTTAATAATTTTTATATATTTAAAGTATACCTATATACATATTTAAATAATTTAAAGTATTTTAATTCATTTTAAAGTATTATTTTAAATGAGTATTTTAAAATATGGTGATAATTGGAAAAAGGTATTTGAGAGCCATTGAAATAGTTGGAAAGTTATGAAATGTGGTGGTGGTGAGTCTCTACTTAAAATTAGAAGTGTATTGAAATTTTCTAGCTGTTTTGCAGAGAAAAGAAAATTTGGAAATATCTGAATTATAGAGGAAACTCTGCCGGATTATCGATGAAATTTTGAAAGATATGTTGTTGATTAAAAAGAAATATTTAATACCTAATTAAAAGACTGAAATTAGGTTCATGCATCATAAGCATGTAATGATGGTGGCATTGGATGGGAAGTATACGAAATCTAGGGGAGACTCCAGGTTAGTCTTGGGGATAGTTGGGTGTGATTAAGCTGGGCAAAGGCCAGGGCTCGCAACCCTGTGCTGTCAGTTCTCACTGCAAAACTGGACTATCCTGACAGAACCCGATGGATTCTCAGAATCAGTTGAGCTATATCTTTAAAACTATCTAATGCGATGGTTATGACTAAGAATGGTTGGTGGCAGTGAACTCCTGATCCTTCCCAGAAAGAAAGAAAGAGAAAAAGAAAAAGAAAATAGTTTGGGCCCACATGCATGTGTCAGTATAGCAATTAACTATGTGATGCACAGAATCATACATGGCATGTACATTATGTGTTGAGTTGTTGCTAATTGTTATAATGATTGTAAATATCTTGACGTGTTTTCTACTGTGCTTTGGTTGAAATGGGTTTGTCTCACCCTTTTAGTTGCTATGTGTGTTGTATGTGAATATGTTTAGTAGGTGAGGACACAAATGATCCTGAAGGAAGATGGACGCACGATTGGGAGCGACAATAGTTCACCTATACTGGCATTATTACCTTTTTGTTAGATAGAAACGGGCCAGGCCCACGGGCATACTCCATCCCCATCAGGGTACCCATGAGACTTATTTTTCCATTTCCTCCTAGAGTCCTGTTAACTTTTGGAGGAAATGGTATTTTTGATAATCATGGGTCTAGGGGGAAAGCTTGTGAGGTCAATTTTGTTGTTATTGTCTCTGATATTGTGACCTCACTTTATTTTGTATGTAAATCAGCTATGTGTATATGTTTATATGACTGAATAACTGTATATTTTAATAGATGATATGTATATTTATATTTGGATAACTGATACAGATGGTGTATTTAGTTTCTATTAATGTGAATAGATGTAAACTCATATATGTGGCTTTCTTACTGCTTGGATTATGTTAATATTATATTTATATTGACGGCATAATAAGTAGTAAGGGTGTCACATTTAGTGGTATCATGTCCACCCTGTTAAATTGTATGTCCTGACTTAAAATTTGGTAAGCAAGTCTAGTGGAGAAAATTCCATTGCTGGTCAAGGACCAGAACACAAAATCATGGCAATCAGTTATGGAGGGAGGTTGAATTAGGCTAATAACTTGGAAAATTTGGATTGGGAGGGTAGAGCCAATTTTACACCAATTCCAATTACCATTTTTAGTGAACATGACAACAGGTAAGTCCAACTCAGAAGTAGAAACTTAGGAAGTAGTAAAATCAGAGAGATTATTGAAATTTGTGACCCAATTATTAGACTAGAATTTGATGGACAACCCATCTCTCACAGTCCATTTAAGGCCCTTATAAAAATACAGCCACAACAAAAGGTCATTCCACAGGTGAAATGTCCTATTATTATTCTTAAGGTGGTTATTGCTACCCATTTTAAATTTATATTTTTGGGTGAGAACTTGGGCTCACAGGTCTTAAAAGAGGAATTAATCAACCTCCACCACAACTTCATCATGTAAGATTTATTCAAAGTAATTAAGTCCCTAAAACCCAACCTTTTTTATTTTTAGGAGCATAGATTGTATCGCACCCAATGAGGTGACATTTCCTACCACTCAGGGATCCTCATATAAACTTTTTACAAATGCTAGTAATTTCATTATACACAGATGTTAAAATTATGAGAGATTTCATGACACAGGCTAGGATACTTATAAGATAAGATTAGGCCAAGGTTACTCTACCAGCTACGGATAAAGAATTCATTTTTCACATAAACAATTTTTTCCTAATCTTGTTAATCATAAAGTAAAATTGGTTCCTAGTGGGTTTTTTTAGAAACAATAGGGACCCCTAGGTACCTACCAAGCTGCTTACAGGGGTTAATTCCTAAACATTTAGAAATGAAGTACTACTGGCTGGATCAATATTCTTGGAGAAGAAGATAGAGGATTTGCTTTTATTAATAGCCAGACTAGAGGCAGTGATGACCACGTCGCAATGATATTAAACAAACTAGATTTTCTTTTCTTAAAAATTTTGCAATAGAGGGAGTAAACCTAAGTCATCTTACAAGGACATAAAATACATTCTGTTTCTGGTTCCATCATGTAATTTCAAATTAGCTTAGGGATGAATTGTTTTGAATTAAATTATAAACAACAGCAAAGACAAGAACAAAGAATAATTCTAACGAAACGAAATATGAAGTTCAACCAAATCAAGATCACACAATCACTACAACGTAATTCTCATTGTTACACGAATACAATTCTAACGAATTTTCAATCAACACTAATTCAATACGACATTAATAACCCGAAATCTAAATCTAGATTATGAATTCCATGAAAACAAGAACTGCAATCACAAATCCAATGCTCTAACAAAATTTAGAAAAATTGATTTATTGAATTAGGTGAATTCATTTATTTCAAATATGAAATTCTCATTTTCTGTTTAGAATGCAAACAAAAAATTTAATATTATGAAAAACGTAATTATCCTAATCAGAAAAGAGGAGGAAGAGCGAGAATTCGATAGAACCTAACCCGAAACTCAAATGCAATGTAGTTCTTGAAACCTTGAACCGATTGATGGATTAGCCTTGCTTCATGATCATGGTTGCTTCGATCAAAAGCAGAAAATACGAAAAGATAGAAGGTAGAGAGACGAAAATAAAGGAAAGAATTTAAAATAAAAACTTTTTGAATTCTGAAAAATAATGAGCGGGAAAAGAAAACAAGGATTCGTACATAGAGTCATAACCTCTATTTAAAGACAAAATAATTGGGCTTAATTAACGCCCAAGTCTCTAATGAGATTCTTAAACACCTAACTAAGTAAAAGACAAAATAATTGGGCTTAATTAAGGCCCAACTCCCTAATGAGGTTCCTAAACACCTAACTAAGTAAAATTAACAATATAATCAAATTTTGAAAATTTTAGTGCAGGGCTGCAACATTGTGACGCACTTTTTGACCTAAAGATGCTCGAAATGGGCTTTTCTCCCAACAGAGAAGTTGTAGATCTCTGTCTTATCTTTCCAGAGACACCACTTTTGTCTAATTCTGAGAAGTGTAGCTCCAGATATGGTCTTTACAAGAAGCTGTGTCAAAATAAGAAATTATGGTAAGAATTAAGAAAGATTTATATTTAAATCCTAAATTACTTACTAACACAAATCTAAACTAACACATCAAAATAATGTACTAATGAAGCTCAATTAAACCAAAAATATGGAGAGAAAGATATACTAAAATATGACTATCAAATACCCCCACACTTAATCATTTGCACTCTGGGGCAAAACTTTCTAACGAATTTCCAATGTAAAGAATAAAGAAAGAGAACAAACATTTCTAGAATCAAGGCAACAAACAATCAATGAGACACAAATTGCATTCAAAGTAAGCAAGAAGGCAAGTTAAAATAAAGAAAGATTCGAAAATGATAGAACCTCACAGGATAGTGTATAGCTCTCAACTCTCAAATTTTTCGGCTAGTATTTACGCTCAACACAACATGAAACTAGCACAATCAAGCTTTGACAAGCTTCTAATTTTCACAACTTAAAACACATGCTATTAAAGATCAAAAGGACTTTTATTTAGCTTGTAATGCGGCCAAGGTAAAGGTTGGATGAAAAAGACATTGAGGCTTAAACAACCAAAGAGAAAAGAGGAGCAATGGGGAATAAGTTCAAATAAGCAAAAAGATTACCCCTAGAAAAATCTCCTAACCCCTATATGGTTTTCCACTTATATATATATATATATATATATATATATATATATATATATATATATATATATATATATTCTTTTGCTTTGTTTTGTTTTGTTTTGCTTTGTTTTTTTTTAAAAAAAATACCAAACTATTCAATATCCACAATATAGAAGTATTTCCTAGAGGCACTCCCACACTTATTAAAGACCCATTCCAAAATAATTCCAAAGCTCCTATAATCCCGAAAGTTATGGAACATCATAGTTTTTCACTATATGGCTTATAATGAGCTAAAATAAAGGAAGGGTTATAAAGGCCCAAAGGGGTAAACAAGAGGAATCAATGTAAGATAAGTCAATTTGGCAAAGTAGCTACAATTTGAACAAAGGCCTAAATCATATCAATAATGCGTGTGACAAGAAGCTTCAAAAAGATACAAGGCAAAACCAAAGATAATCTAGCAACATGAGTGAAATCACACAAGAAAAAAGTAAAATATGCTCAAAATTCTCACACGGTTCATATTCTATCATTAATGAATCAAAGTCAAATTTTTTCAAGCAACTTACTCAACTAAAAATGTAAAAATGACTCATATCAAGTATTGCAACCTATCAATTAAAAATGGTGTAACAACTTTCACAATTCCTACATCTAGAAATTAAAAAGAAAGGATGAAAACTCCAACAAAACATCATCAAAATAGAAAAGTAGAAGCATAAAAAAAATAACAAAAATTCAATACTGAAAACTGCAGAATTTGAAAAAAAACAGAAAACAGAAAACTGCAGAAAAATGAAAAATAGAAAATGAAAACTACAGAAAATGAAAAATAGAAAACGAAAACTGCAGAAAAGAAAAACAGAAAATGAAAACTGCAGAAAATGAAAACAACAACACAATTTTTCATGCAACTCCCCCCACACTTAATAGTTACATTGTCCTCAATGCAGTCAAACAACAAGATAATTTCAAAGAATACATAATGGGGAAAAAAAATCCCTCAAGGTTCAAGAGTTGGTACTTCCAAGGATATGTTTTCTACAATTTCCTCCTCCAACTTTGGACTTTGATGAAATTCCTTGAGTTGATGTCCATTGACCTTGAAAATGCTACCGGTGACTTCATTCTTAATTTCAACTGTACCATGGGAAAACACATTAGTAACAACAAAAGGACCATCCCATCTAGATCTAAGTTTACTGACTATAAGTTTTAGACAGGAATTGAACAAAAGCAATTGTTGGCCCACTTTGAACTCCTTTCTCAAAATATGTCTATCATGAAAGTGTTTGACTTTTTCCTTGTATATTTTTGAGTTCTCATAGGCTTCCAAATGAAGCTCCTCAAGTTGTTGTAATTGAAGCTTCCTTTCCATACCCGTTTGTTCAAACTCCAACTTACAATGTCTTACCGCCCAATATGCTCTATGCTCAATCTCAACAGGCAGATGACATACTTTACCAAACACAATCCTGTAAGGAGACATCCCAATCGGTGTCCGGTAAGCCGTCCTATGGGCCCAAAGAGCATCCTCCAAAAATTTGCTCCAATCTTTTCTATTGGGATGCACTATTTTCTGCAAAATCTGTTTGATTTCCTTGTTAAAAACCTTGGCCTGTCCATTAGTTTGGGGATGATAAGCTGTAGACACTCGATGCACAACCCCATACTTATGAAGCAAAGCCTGCATGCTTATATTGCAGAAATGTTTCACTGATAATGGCTTTACGCACACCAAACCTGCAAAAAATATTAGATCTAACAAAATCCACAACAACTTTAGAATCATTAGTTTTGGTGGCCTTAGCCTTCAACCATTTGGAAACATAATCAATAGCTAGTAAAATAAATGTGTAACCAAAAGATGCAGGAAATGGACCCATAAAATCAATGCCCCAAACATAAAAAATCTCACAGAAAATGATTGGCTACTGGGGCATCCCATGTCTCTGTGTAATGGCTATCCCTGCTCTCTCACACTGCTCACAGGTGCTGGAGATTTGATGTGCATATCTGAAAATGGTAGGCCAGTAAAACCCACTCTCCAACACTGTCCTAGCTGTCCTATATGATCTATAATGTCCTCCAACAGGTGAACTATGACAAAATTGAAGCACAGAATGGATCTCCTGATCTGGAATGCACCTTCAAATCACCTGGTCGGTGCAAAACCTCTACAAATAAGGGTTATCCCAAACATAATATTTAGCCTCACTTTTCAATTCAGCTATCTGTGCTTTAGACGCATCTGTAGGAAAGACACCTGCAACCAGGTAATTCACAATATCAACAAACCAAGGAGTAATATCATGTAACTGCATCAACTGCTCCTCAAGAAAATCATCTTTAATTGGAAAGGGATCAACATTCCCCCCTTCAATCCTACTCAAGTGGTCTGCTACCAAATTCTCTACACCACTCTTATATCTGATCTCAATATCAAACTCCTGAAGAAGAAGCATCCATCTGATCAATCTGGATTTAGCATCGGGCTTCTTCAACAGGAATTTCAAAGCTGCATGGTCAGAATATACAATAATCCTAGAGCCTAGCAAATATGAACGAAATTTATCTAAAGCAAATACAATAGCTAGAAGATCTTTTTCAGTAGTAATGTAATTAACTTGAGCTGCATCCAATGTGTGAGAAGCATAAGCTATTACATGAGAAAGCCTCCTAACCCGGTGAGCTAGAACAGCTCCAAGTGCAAAGTTGGATGCGTCGCACATGAGCTCGAAAGGAAGCTCACAATCAGGTGGCTGAATAATAGGTGTGGTTAGCTCCTGAAAAGCTAGCTGACAAGGCTGATCGAAAACAAACTCTACCTCTTTCTTCAGAAGCTTTGACAATGGCAGTGCAATCTTGCTGAAGTCATGTATAAATCTTCTGTAAAAACCTGCATGTCCAAGGAAGGAATGCACTTCTCACACAGAAGTGGGGTAAGGTAGAGAAGCAATGATATCAATTTTAGCTTTATCAACCTGAATACCTTGACTGGAGACTAAGTGATCCAAAACTATACCCTTTATGACCAAAAAATGACACTTCTCAAAATTTAACACAAGGTTAGTTTGGATGCACCTATGTAACACCTTAGATCAATTCTCTAGGCATGCATCAAATGAAGAACCATAGACAGTAAAATCATCCATAAACACCTCCATGCAACTCTCCAAAAGGTCAAAAAATATACTCACCATACACCTCTGAAAGGTGGCCGAAGCGTTGCACAAACCAAATGGCATCCTGGTGTAAGCAAATGTGCCAAATGGGCAGGTGAATGTGGTCTTATGTTGGTCCTCTAGTGCAATATGAACTTGCATGTATCTCGAAAATCCATCTAAAAAGCAGTAATGGGATTTACCTGCCAGCCTCTCCAAAACCTGATCGATGAATGGAAGAGGAAAATGATCCTTGCGAGTAGCCTGGTTAAGTCTTCTGTAATCTACACAAACTCGCTAACTGTTTTGAACTCTGGTTGGAACCAACTCATCATTCTGGTTCTTCACCACAGTCATCCCAGTCTTCTTTGGAACCACCTGCACAGGACAAACCCACTTACTGTCAGAAATAGGATAAATTATACTGTTGCCAGTAACTTTGTGACCTCCTTCTTCACAACATCTAAAATAGTAGGATTGAGTCGTCTCTGTGGCTGTCTCACAGGTTGAAACTAATCCTCTAATAAAATTCGGTGCATACAAATACCAGGACTAATCCCAGGAAGGTCAGCAAGAGTCCAACCAATGGCCTTCCTATGATCTCTCAAAACCTGCAGTAATCTTTCCTCTTGATCAGAGTTGAGATCACGAGCTATAATGACAGGAAGTCGCTGGTTGTCCTCTAAGTAAGCGTACTTCAAATGTGCAGGCAAAGGCTTAAGCTCTACTGATGGAGGTGGAGATAAGTCAACTGCTAGTGTTGAAACATCTACTAGTGTAACTATATCTGCTGCACCTGCGTCTACAACATCAACACTACAAACAGCACACATAGATGAATCATCACAAGTACACGATGGGTTAGTGGAATCTGCGAAATCAGCAAAATCAGTAAACAAATCATCTAAATTTGTGCAATCATCAACAAGTAAATCAATAACATCTAAACTGAATACAGAATGGTTCTCAGTTGGGTGTCTCATTGCTTCAAAAACGTTGAAATGCACCAAATTGTCACCAAACTCTATAGAAAGGGTCCCTACATGCACATCTATCTTTGTTCGCGCCATCCTCAAGAATGGTCTCCCAAGGATCAAGGTAGCATGGCTGGGCTGGTCATCCTCCATCTCTAGAATATAAAAATCAGCAGGAAAAAGGAGATTCTCAACTTTGATAAGAACATTTTCCACGACACCAAGTGGCTGCACAGTGCTTTTGTTGGCTAGATGGACTGCAATTCCTGTAGGAATAAAATCTCCAATCTGCAATGATCTAAAAACAGATGCAGGCATAACATTAATTGAAGCACCTAAATCCAACATAGCATTTGTAAAAACTTCCTCTCCAATAGTACAAGGAATGGTGAAAGTTCTTGGATCTTTGCACTTCTGTGGTAACTCAGGTGAAATGATCGCCGACATATTCTTATTCTGGAGAAGTGCAGAACTATTTCTCCCCATACTCACTCGCTCATTACTCTTCAGCTTGCTCTTGTTAGTACACAATTCCTTTAGAAACTTTGCATATTTTGAAACTTGTCGGATGGCATCAAGGAGAGGAATATTTACTTCTATTCTGCTGAACATGTCCAACAACTCATTATCTGACTCTGGCTTTTTTCTTGATGCTACTGGTCTATTCGGGAAGGGTAGTAGAACATGTTTCTCAGTGGTTGCCTCACTATTATTTTCAAAATCTGGTGCTACAGCTGCAACTGCTGGTAACTCTTTTCCACTTCGCAGTGTAATAGCACTCACATTTCCCTTTGGATTCATGACTGTTTGAGAAGGCAGATTACTGGAGCCTTGAGACTGAATCTGACTCAATTGAGTTGCTAGCTGTCTAACCTGAATCTTCAAATCCTGGACAGTTGCTTGCATATTCTATTGAAACTGCAAATTGTTTGTACCCATCTGTTGCATCATCCCCTGGAATGATGGCTCACTCCTTTGTGCAGGAGGGGGTGATGGAGGTGGCTGTTGCCTGAATGGAGGCTGATATTTGCCTACAACAGCTTGAAATGAAGGTTGTTGACTTTGTTTTTGTTGCCTCCCCATTTCAGGTTTGGATGATCTCTCCAACCTGGGTTATATGTCTGGGAGTATAGGTTATAATTCTGATGCTGCTGATTTGGAGATCTATATTGTTGCTGTTGGTTTGTGTAGATTCCAGAAACATTTGCATCTATCTCTTGCAATGTAGGGCATGAATCCGTAGGGTGCTTAGTGGAAGTACATATGCCACAAACTCTTCCTGGTTGCTCACTTACTGCACTTACTTGTTGTTGACCAATTGCCAAATGCCTCACCATGGTGGTCAACTCGTTGATTTTGTTTTCCAGCCTCTGATTTTCCACACCATAAACAACACTAGTACCAGGACCAAGTGCTATCTCATTCACTCCCTTAGCAGCTCCTCTGAATCCGAATTGTTGAGTGTTGGCTGCCATGTTTGTAATAAGTTGCCTTGCAGTGTGTGGTGTCTTATCCATCAATGCTCCTCCACTTGCCGCATCTATCAAACTCTTGTCCAGCAAAGTTAGTCCCTCATAAAAATATTGAATTAGTAATTGCTTACTTATTTGATAGTGGGGACAGGTAGCACACAGCTTGTTGAATCTCTCCCAGTAGTCATACAAAGTCTCTCTATTCAGCTTCCTTATACTACAAATCTCTTTCCTTATTGCTGCAGTTATGGAGGCAGGGAAGAATTTTTCCAGAAATAACCTCTTCATTTGATTCCATGTAGTGATTATTGAAGGTAGGAAGTAAAGCCAATCTTTTGCAACACCATCCAAAGAGAAAGGAAACGCTTTCATCTTGACATGGTCTTCAGGCACTCCCTGAGGTCTCATGGGGGAACACACCACATGGAACTCTTTTAAATGCTTATAAGGATCTTCACCTGCAAGTCCATGAAACTTTGGCAACAAATGGATAAGTCCAGATTTAAGCTCATAGAAAATTGTTTTGTCTTTAGGATATTGGACACACTATGACTGATACACCACATTAGGTGTGGCCAATTCCTTCAAAGTTAGCTCAGGGTTATCAGTCATATCCTCAATTTCAATCTCAGATTCACTAACAATAGGATTAACAGTTTCAGAAACACCAAGTACACTACCACTGTTTTTGCTAGCTCTTATCCTACGAAGTGTTCTTTCTATCTCAGGATCAGCTTGATTCACTACACTAGGGTTGGCCCTGGTCATATAAGGTCAGAACCAACAAGAACAACAAGTACTCAATGAATGCATAAAGTAGGTTTACAAAGCAAGTGCCATCAACATGCAAGATATGAATGAAGTGGAACCATGATAAATCTTTTTTTGTTATAGGAAAACACTACAAAAATTTTCAAATTTTTTTGAATTGATTTACTATGGAAATTAGAAGCCTAAAATCAAGAAAAATAGGTCAATAAATGCTAAAAAAAATAAAAAAACTTTTAAAAAACATGCGATTTTTGAAAATTGGGGCAGCCTCAACCGGCGGACCGGGATGTAGTGGATAGGAAATTTTTTTCTACTCCAAAGTCATGTGTGGTGGGTTAAATTCTGACATTCCTAGCAAAAGTTATGACACTTTTAAGTTCACAAAAATTCTGTTGGCCACCACAATGTATCTCTTTTCTATTAATGATTTTTGCAATCTACCAACTCTAAACACTAATAGACACTAAAAGAAATGTGGACACAAAAATTCAGATCAATCGATCTCTAGTTATATTTTCTGAATTCTTCAAAATCTGATGAATAGTGCATGAATAGTACTAATGGAACAGTAAAATCTGACAGCAAAATATGCAGCAACTATGTTTTATATTCCTACTAGTCCTCTGATTTTTCATGCAGCCACAAATAATTGGACCACAATGGAACCAGTCACAATCACACACTCAATTGCAATGAAATAATGGAATATATAATCAAAGGAACACGACTAAACACTAAAACACGAATTGATCAACACACACATACAAATTAAAATGCAAAACTAAATCTGCGAAACTGAAACTGAAAAGTGAAATGTAGCACAAACACAGAAACACAGAATCAGTTAGTACACATGATGAAATAAAAACAAAATGACTTATGTCTCCGGCAACGGCACCATTTTGATAACCACGTCGCAATGGTATCAAACAAACTAGATTTTCTTTTCTTAAAAAATTTGCAATAGAGGGAGTAAACCTAGGTCACCTCACAAGGACATAAAATACATTCTGTTTTTGGTTCCATCATGTAATTTCATATTAGCTTAGGGATGGATTATTTTGAATTAAATTGAAAACAACAGAAAAGATAAGAACAAAGAATAATTCTAACGAAATGAAATATGAAGTTTAACCAAATCAAGATCTCAATCACTACAACGTAATTCTCATTGTTACACGAATATAATTCCAACGAATTTCTAATCAACACTAATTCAATACGACATTAATAACCCAAAATCTAAATTTAGATTATGAATTCCATCAAAACAAGAACTGCAATCGCAAATCCAATACTCTAACGAAATTCAAAAAAATTGATTTATTGAATTAGGTGAATTCATATATTTCAAATCTGAAATTCTCATTCTCTGTTTAGAATGCAAATGAAAATTCAATATCATGAAAAATGTAATTATCCTAATCAGAAAAGAGGAGGAAGAGCGAGAATTCGATAGAACCTAACCCGAAACTCAAATGCAATGTAGTTCTTGAAACCTTGAACCGATTAATGGAATAGCCTTGCTTCATGATCATGCTTGCTTTGGCCAAAACCAAAAAATATGAAAAGATAGAAGGCAGAGAGACGAAAATAAAGGAAAGAATTTAAAATAAAGACTTTTTGAATTCTAAAAAATAATGAGCGGAAAAAGAAAACAAGGATTCGTACATAGAGTCAACAATATAATCAAATAAGTAAATATTGGGCCCAATTCCCTAATGAGGTTCCTAAACACCTAACTAAGTAAAAGACAAAAATATTGGGCTTAATTAAGGCCCAACTCCCTAATAAGGTTCCTAAACACCTAAGTAGAATCAACAATATAATCAAATTCTGAAAATTTCAGTGCAGGGATGCAACATTGTGACACAATTTTGGACCTGAATATACTCGAACTGGGATTTTCTCCCAACAGAGAAGTTGTAGATCTCTGTCTTATCTTTTCAGGGACACCAATTTTGTCCAATTTCGAGAAGTATAGCTCCAGATATGGTCTTTACAAGAAACTGTGTCAAAATAAGAAATTATGACAGGAATTAAGAAAGATTTATATTTAAATCCTAAATTACTTACTAACATAAATCTAAACTAACACATCAAAATAATGCACTAATGAAGCTCAATTAAACCAAAAACATGGAGAGAAAGATGTATTAAAAAATGACTATCAGGCAGCACAGAAGCTATGCAAGATTTCCTAAATAATTTTAGCTTGGTTAATATTAGCTTTAGATACAAGAATGATATCATCTACAAAGAAGAAATGGAAAACTTTAGGACCTTGACTACTAAAGCGAAAAGGGTTCCAGTCATTGCTATTAATTTTATCATTAATTAAATAGGCAATTTTCTCCATATACAAAATAAAAATGTATGGGAAAATAAGATCCCTTTGGCGAATTCCTTTAGCAGAAGTAAAAGGCTCAGTTAGCTCACCATTCTAATTAATGAACATGGAGGAAGAAGTAATACAGTGCCAGATTAGATCAATAAGATTGGTTGGAAGGCTTATTTCCTAAAAATTTTGGAGGATAAAGTCCCACCTAAGTTTATCATAAGCTTTCTCAAGGTCCAGTTTAATAATCATGTAGCTATTTTTATTTTTCAGGGAAGAGAAGGAGTGAGCAAGTTCTAGTAAAATGAAGGCATTATCAATGTCCTACCTACCAGGTATGAAGCTAGTTTGGTTGGCTGACGCTATGTGGGACAGAGTTGCTCTTAATCTTATTAATTATAATTTTAGTTATAATTTTATAACTAACATTACATAAAGAAATCAGTCTAAAGTTACTAATATATTCCACCCTGTCTAGTTTGGGATAAAGGTAGTAATTGTATCATATACTTGAGTAATTTTGGCAGGGTTATGAAAAATGTCCAAAACAAAATTTAAGATAAAGGGAGCTAGAAAATCTCACTGGTGTTTATAAAAGATAGCATAAATTCCATCAGGTCCTGGGGATTTATAATTACCAATGCTAAATAAAGAGGCTTGAACCTCTTCTAGAGAGATGGGAAAGGATAAGCTTAGCTTATTACAATCCCTAAGGGTGGGGAAGGAGCTGACAACAGAGAGGGTAGAAGGGATGAGTGGTTGATTAGAAAACATATTCTTAAAATTATTAAGAGGCAAAGCTTTTAATTCTAAGGGATTATGCTCCCAAATATTATTCATATCTTTTAAAAGCTTCTATGTGAAAAAATTTAATGCTTCTATCACTTAAACAAAGCCATTTAGATATGTAATGGTGAAACCAATAAGTTTCTTCAAGGTTCAGAATATGTTGATATTCTATCTAGAGAATTGTCGTAAGTTTAGATAAAAAGAGATTATCCCTTTCTTCTAGCTTATGAGAGATGCCACTCATTCTGCTCATTAACTGTTTCTTCTTATTGAAAATATTATCAAAAGTAGATTTATTCCACTCAACAATGTTGGAAGTAAATCTCTGGACACTATCTACTCAAGAGCTAGTAAATAGCCAAGAGTTTTGAACCTGATTTGAGAAATCAAGATGGGACAACCACAGAGCATGACATTTAAAGGTTTTTTTTTTTTTTTACAAGAAATGTCTTTATGGTTAGTTTTAATTCTAAGCCAAACTCAAGCATAATCAGATTTGAGGATATGTACGTGGGTTACTGAACTATTAGGGAAGGACATTCTCCACTTGTCATTTGCGATAGCTCTATCAATCCTCTCTTTCAACTTCTTTCTTTGCCAAGTGAAAGGGTTACCCTTGTAACCTAGATCATAAAGCTCACAGATATTAAGACACTTGGTAAATTTCTTACTTTCATAAATAATAACTGAACTACTTCTAAATTTTTTCCAGTCATATAGAACATAGTTAAAGTTCCCAGTTTGGCACTAGGGACTTTGAACAGTTTTATTGAATCTCATTAATTCTTTCCAACACTCATTCCTAGCCTTATCTGAAGGACTAGCATATAAAGAAGATAAAATCCAATCAAGTTAACTAGGGTTACTAATTTTAAAGTGAATTTTAATTTTGGACTTAGATATAACAGAGGCCATAACCTTTAGTTTGTTCCAACAACACAACATTCCTTATCCATGCTTATCCTAGGTTTAAAGAGAGCAATGAAGTCTAGATTGTAGATTTTAAGTAGGTCATTAACTAACCTAGACAATGATTTGCTACTAGTATCCTATAATTCTAAAATAAGCAATTCATCAAAGACACGGTCTTTTTAAGGGCATCCAAATGATGTTGGTTGTCTACAGGATAATAGTCTGGAATCATAGGGTCTGCTGACTAGATTTAGGACCCTCAGAGTTAGTTGAAAGTTCAACATTTATATTAGAATCTATGTCAGGTGGTTTTCCTAAATGGAGGGTCCAGGCTTGACTAAGGTTCAATCCTACTAAGTCATGGATATATCTACCTTGATTGGCCTTCTCACTAAGGTCCTTTTGCATGATTGTCATTAGGTGAAGGATCTCATCTTAACTACCCTTAATAGGTGATTTGGGAGTAAGAATAGTAGGGGACTGGGTCTATTCAAAGGGTCACTATTAGTCTATTCAAAGATAGTTTGAGAGTTTTTCAACTCTTGATTATCAGAAATGTCTTCCATATATAAGACATCAAAAGTGTTATTTAATACATCAAACCTAGACCCTATGGGAGACTCCTTACCTTTCCCATGGAGGCTAGAGTTGTTAGTGTTTCTAAACTGTCCAACTTTTTTCCTAATAAGCTTTTAGCCAACATCTGTAGGCCAAATCTGCTATGGTCCTCCATTTGACTATCCTCCTGTCTATCTGACTGCTAACCCTAGATTGGCTTACTTGTTCATTAGGTTCAATCTCTTCCCTTATCCTAAAATTGCTAGCTAACTAATCAGAGTCCATATTATGTTGACTAGGCTTAGTGTTCTCACTACAAGTTTCAATCTTGTGCCCATATTTTTCACAATGAAAACATACAAGTAAATACCCTCATACTCCATTTTAAATTCCTAGCCAAAGGCTTTAAAAGATTAAACTAATTTTTTTTAGGTCTAATTCCACACAGATCCTAGCAAACCTACCTCAGAATATTAGAGAAGTGTAGAGATCTATCTTTATCATAGAACCTAAGTAGGACCTAACCTGCCAGAGGAATTTCTCATTATAGAGTTCTAGGAAAAGATTAAGAACAAGCACCCAAACTACTATTTTCCAGAGGCTATAATCTTAGGGCCTAAATAAAGGCAGCTATCTTTGAATTAGAAGATAGTGGTCCAAGATTAGCCATGGACCCTCAAAAGGGGCAAATTTATAATCTGTAAGATTTTCAAATTTTGTCAGAAAAAAAGTCATTGTTCAGATATAAGATTTTTAGGTTACCATTTTTGCCCCAAATATTGTTCAACTTTTGATTAAGGAAATTAAAATTAATTTTTTTTCCTAAAAGTCTTACAATCAGAGTAAATTTCCATAAATTGCACCAAAGTTCGTAATCTTCTAGGTGTATTTTAATTTATGGGCAGAGGTTCTGGGCCCCTATTTCATGATTATCTAAATCATGGGGAATATTTAGGTCTTCTAAAACTAATTTTGCAATCTCAACATCATTAATGCCTATATTTAGATCATAACCAGCCATAACTTTTTCTTTGTAAGACATGCAACATGGAGATTTAGGGAAAGAAGACACCTATAGTATTTTCCTTGGCAAAGCAGATCAATCACATCCATAGTGTTTTCTGCATTCATTTTAACGTTCTTCATGCTCCTTGCCATCAAATCTACTTCTTCCTTGGACTGCATCTCTTCTTCAAGCAGATCCATCGTCCTTCCCTACCCTTGGCCTGAAGGGATCTTCCTTTGACAAACTTATTGTCGCTTCTCGATATCTTTTTACAGAGTCTCCAAGAAAAAAAGTGGCGCAAGCACCAAGTACAACATCCTTATTTTTATATTTATTATTTTAGTATTAATTGTTAGTTGTATGTATAAAATTATTTGAGTTTTAGAGAATTTAAATGATGTAAGTTACAGTATATCTCGCTGTAGCGAGATGAGTGCATACAAAATTAAGCTCTCTAATTTTCTCTCACTGTAGTGAGAATTCTCTCATTGTAGTGAGGATGCTTTTGCTGTAGCTAGAATAATAGACAGTAAAGTGAAATTTTGTTTGATTTTTTTTGCTATAGCAAGAGAAAGACTTGCTGTAGTGAGATTTTTTCACTGTAGTCATGTGTAAAAATTGATTACTGGGCAAGTGTACCCATTGTTAGAGTAATATTATGAAAAATAGAGTACCAAGTATCGTATCTACAGAGATTGTTATTAAGAATTACTTCCTTAATTGCGCAATTATTAATGAATATGAAAAATAAATTTTGTTGATAAAATTGCTAAAAATAAAAGAATAATAAATTAAAAGGAACATATATTCTTATGAAAACAAATTATAGGAAAATATAACTAAAGGTATTCAAGGAAAATAGACGAGTATCTAGACTATAAATCCTCCTAAGTGTCTAAATAACTAAAATTCTTCTTCAACTACTTGGTTCCAAACCCTTATTGCTGTAGGAAATTCTGAATTCAATTAATATCTTTCTCAAGGATAATGATTCCTAACCCTCGATTGATCAATCGGATCTCTTCCTTAAATAATACCCCTAGGTTACATTAAGTTCATTATGAATTCCATAATTAGAGTTAATCCTGATACAGAAAACTTATGTTTTTCTATCTCTAGAAATACATTGAAGTCCTTTTAATTGAGCAATGTTAATTTTATGCAGGAATTTTACTCAAATTCAAATAAGAAAACAAGATGGAAGATAATTGATACTACTTAATTAAACCCAAGAGAAAAGAACATAAAATAGCATTAGAAGAATTCCAAAAAATTTGGTGAATTAGGATTCATTACGTCTAGATACTCAAAGGAAAATTAGAACCTAAACATCTTAAAACTAAAATTACAAAAACGATGAATTAAAGACTTCATTATGTTCTCCAACTGTCACTGACTTCGTCTTTCCCCCAAAACTGCCTCCTTTTGTTTCTGTGTCAAGTTCCCTTTTATATTAGTCGTCCAAGGGATTTTTGCGCATATTTTGAATTTATACGCAAGTTGAAAGTACACGCTCAAGTACACGGCCGTGTACTTTGACCGTGTACATCTTTGGTTTAAGTGATGCCTTCCAATTGACGTTATCCGTGATATACACGCTCATATACACAAGAGTGTACCTGTCTGTGTATATCTCTAACTTGAATATACGCTTGATTTATGCATCCAGTGATATACATGCGTATATACACGGGGAGTGTACCTGCCCATGTATATCTCTACTTCCTTTCTTCCTTCAATTCTCAACATCTTTTAAACTTTTACTTCTTGATCCTTTTCCTGAAATATGAATAAAAATGAACTTAATAATAGTAAATTCTCTCAATAAATAGTTCAAAAGTCTCAATTATCATTCATGAATTACAATGTAGGACCAAGTATAAAAAGCATTTATCATGTAACAAGAGATAGTTCATTGTAGCGAGAATATCGCGAGTTAAGGGATATTTAAGGGTTTTCAATTTAGAAAACTTGGATTACAATCAAAGTTTCAAGCTCTCCCTTGTACTCTCTGATCTCTTACCCTCTTTTCTCAGAAAATCTCCCCAAAACTTCAACAAACCTTCAAATCAAAGCTTGGGAACTCAACCAATCCAACTCCAAGTAAGTTCCTGGAGCTTAGTTCTCTCATTTTCATTTGTTTTCTAAGTTTCTCCCTTCTCAAAATGCTCTCTTTTGTAATATCTAGGAAAAGCTAAGACCTTTCACCCAAGACCTTCATAAACCTTCCGTCAAAACTTCATTTCAAGGTAAGAAGGGTTCTATTTTCTCATTCTAAGCATAATAAATATTTTGTACCCGTAAGAGTGCCTTTTGTATATTTTCTTGTATGATTTTTATGATTAAATGATGTGGGACTGTTGTGAAAGTATTCTTGGTTATTTTTGGGGTGTTTATGGTATATTCTTATAGTATATATGTTTGGAACTTAATCCGAAAATGCTTTACTAAGCACAATCTTTTATTGAGTAATGAGTTTGGTGTGAACAAAAGTATGGGATGAGTGTAAAAAGCTTAATGGATCTAGTATGAATAGTTACAGAGATACACTAGAGGTTATAGAGTCCAGAGATGATAAAAAATCTGGGAGAAACGTAGTGAGCGACATTCGCGTATATTAGACTCTTTCTGAGAGCGAATATGCCACATGGCCTCACACTCATTTCTTGACTAGACTCTTGACTATACTTTTGCTAAAGGGCTCGTTATTGTATATGTGTGCATGGACTAACCAGCAACTATTTACCTAGTTGTGTAAGACATCAAGAACTGCTGAAGACATCGTATAATTGTGATCACAGTACACTGGGAGTGCGTATCCAAAAGAGAGGAATACAATGATTTGTGGTGAAATATATGTATGTGTATGTCATATATATTGCTTTGAGATTCATGTTATTATGATTCATTGTGTTCCATGACTATGATTGTGTTGTGATATTGGTCTTTAAAATAATATTATGTTTAAATGATAAGATGGATGCTCATCCTTACTAACTGTTTCAGGGAATAAGGCTGACAACACCATAAAGACAACTTAGATTAATAGACTATCTTGTTAGTAGTAGAATGAATTATGTATTTAGGGAGTACCAACGTTTTGTGTATTTTAATTTTAATATAGATTGTGAGGAAGGTAATGTATGGTCAATGGAAATGAATGTAAACTATAATGTTCCTTTTGCATTTCATGTAAATAGTCATATCCATCATATCCATAGCATTTATATCTATTGAGTGAGAGTTAGACCCTCAAGGGTGGTAAATAATGTTTTTACCTTCCACGATCATGACCTTTTGGGAGACCTACTCGGTATACCTTTGAGACATTTTCAAGTATAGAGGTTGTGGCAGATCCTAGTAATGCCTACCTCGGAGAGGACAAAGAGCTGACCGTTGAGAATCTGGCTGAGATAGAGAGTTAGTATGATATTGATAACTAGGACCGAGTCTTCAGTGTGTGGGGACTCCTCATAGGAATTAGTTTATTTTGATTATGTAAATATTTATTCTAAGTCGTACAACTTTTTGAATAACAATTTCTAAATTATTTATAATGTTGGTATGTATTTAAAATTTAGTATATGTATATCTTGTGAACCGTTTTAGGATAATGTAATTACGAAGTTATAGTTTACCTTTTACACTTTACTTTCTTGTTAATTTTTGTGAACAAACTCAATCACAGGAAAATTTTAAATTCTTCTAAATTTTATATTTTTTTTGTTTTAATTGAAATTAATTTTTATGTTTTTCAAAAATACACAAATTATAAGGTATTTGAGAAGTCAAAATTTAGGGTGTTACACCAAGGAGAGAAGTCAGGGCTGAGAACTCCTAGCAGAGATAGAGAAAGAGTCTCTCTACTAAAAAAAATAATCTTAGACTCGATATTTCTTGAACCATTTTCCGATCACTATTTATTTAATATTTAATGCAATAGATGTAACACTCTGAATTTTTATAATATTGTTGATTATTAATATAAGTGTTTATATGGATTTTCATGTAATTGTACATATATGTGTGTGTGTGTGTGTGTGTGTGTGTGTGTGTGTGTGTATGTGATAGGGAGAATATATGTATATACTTAGAACTAGTTTGAAATTTGGTTAAGTATTTGGTACAAGGCATTTTTGCTATAGCGAGGGATGTCTTGTATAGCAAGAGGACCTTGGGAGGAAGGCATGAAACTGTCACCTTCTTACTGTAGCGATAAAGTGACAGTTTGTGGTGCATTTCTGGGTACAGTCTCGCTGCATTTGAAGGGTTTAGGGTTTGAGAAATTCATTTCACATCCCTCCCTTTGAAATCCTTTTGATTCTCTCTACTCTCAACCCATTCTTATCGATTAAATTGTCTCCAAAGTCATTTGGAAGCTAGATTGAAGGTTGAAATCAAGTCTGGGACGCTTAGAGGTAAGTTTATGAGCTAGGATTTTCGGTTTCTAGTCCCTCTTTCTTATATTCTCGGTTTCTCATAGGGATTTCCATGTTTTAGGGACAAAAATCTATGTATGAAGCTATTATATAGTTGATTTCATGGTGGGTCTCCATTCTAAGGTAAAGGGGAGTAAATCCCAAACCGTAACCTCTCTTAATACTTTAAATTAAGGGACCAGTGACTATTTTAATAACTTTCTCAATGTAATTTGTAATAAGGATGCAAATGAAACCGTTTTCGAAGGAATGCTATAATTTCAATAAGCAAAAGTTGTTTGAGGGTAATTGGAATGCCGTCAAACCTTAGGATAGGCGACTCTTTTGTTATTATTAGAAAACATGAATGATGGATTGTACGACTAGGCTGAGTCCGGAGGTGTCAGACCTCCGACACATTGTATTTATTGTGTGATGTGTGATTGGTGTGATGTATGATGATTTTCTGTGTTGAATGAATATTTCATGATGATTGAGGTATGTTGGCTTTGGTTGAACTAGGCTGTAATGGAAAGTGCTAGAGCATTGTGAACGAACAAGTGGGTTTATGGTTCCATGAATTGCCAAATGATGTGATGTTTGAAGCATGATATATCTATGTTGTTTGATAGTTGGGTATGCCAAACAAGTGAAACTATATTATTGATATGATTGTTTGACTATTTTTAAATAAAGAAGAGGTTTTCTATGTGATGTGATCACAGTGCCACAGTGAACGTGGCTAGCTGCAGTAAGAGCACGTGTGTAAATTGTTATGGTGTCGTGAGTGCATTGGTTATGAACTAGAATGAAGTGCTGGATAAAAGTGATTATAATACAGGAGCCAGAATAGATGAATGGATGTGATTGCAATACAGGTATTGTGGTACGACCCAAGAAGGTGTACTCGTAATAATTATATTGTAATACACCAAGTTATTTGGTCAAGACTCGCATATTATGACACCTTGCTCTATAAAAAAGAGTGGATAGTGCAGAACGACTTGCTGAAAATAAAAGCATTCACAAGCCACAACTCATTTCCTGACAAAACTCCTGACTATACCTTTGCTAGAAGGGGTTGGGTCGGCACACGTGTATCTGTGTTGCTGCGGCTAACCGGCGGCTATCTAAATTGTGAAGTCCTCAAGGGATCCCAGGGGCATTGAATGTGAAAGTGAAATAAATGTGAAAATGTGATGTGTATGAATTAGTATGACATTGTGCAGTCATAACATATGCATTGTAACATATCGTGTAACATCCTGTTCTTTGTGTCATACCTGTAATATATCATTGAGAAAAGTCTGTAGTACTTTGTGAGCAAAAAGAAACTGTGTATGTACAGTAGCCCCCTGATGTCATAGGTGACATCACGCTGATGTTATTAGCGACATCATGCTGACATCATCGCTTACATCATGCTGACATCATCGCTTACATCACATTGACGCTAACATCTTCAAAAAAAATTTCTATAAATAAGGGGCTACACATGAAATTTTCATTCCCATCCAAGGTTCTTAAAGGTTCTAAGGCTATATCTCGCCATTTTCTCTCATACTAAATCTCCTAAACTTAGATTTCTCTTCAGATCTGTGATTCTATGTCCGTTCTAAAGGATTTCAAGAAAACCTCCGTTCTAGAGTTAAATCTTCGGTTAAATCTTTGTAAAAGCTCTGTTTGAGATAAGGGGGCTCTACTTTATCATTTTGTTATGTTTATTACTTGTATTCTCATAGATCTTGTTATGTATGTGATTATATGTGGAATAATCCTTGTTTTTATTAGAAATAATCGATGAAAAGTGAGAATAATTGGCTGTTTATGTGATTTTATGATGAATACATAGTGAAAATGTGATATTATGTTCAAATAAGGCATGATAAGGTATATTGAGGATGGTTGATATGATTTTTTATGATTTTGTGATATGAAATATACAAAGAGATGGATGTTTCATGTTTGAATATATTGTGTTTCATGTTAAAATGATGTGTATTGTGAATATGTCATGGTTTGATGGATATGATGAAAAGTATGTTGAAATATAATGAAAAATATGTGTGAACATGATAAATGACATATGTGAACATGTGAAAATGCTCGAAAGAGTATGAAATGAAAAAGGATATGAAGTAAATAGTTACAGAGATACACTGGGAGTGGAAGATGGAGACGATATGGAATATCTTGGGGAAATGCAGGGTGGTGAGTGACATTCAGGATTGTGTATGGAATATTGTATTTGAATGCATCACATGGCTACACACTCATTTCTTGACTTGACTCCTGACCATTACCTTTGCTAAGGGGCCGTCTATTGCATGCGTTGTATCCGTATTGCATTGAGCCATCCAGTGACTATTTACATAGATGTGTAAGACTTCGGGATAGAGGCATCGGATAACTGTGGCCATAGGGCGCGGTAAGCGCGGATAAAAGAAAGTAAAAGAAATTGGGAAACTGTGGAATATAATACGTGTTGAGATGAAACATGCTTTATATGACCTTGTGATATGTAATGCCATGATGTTTTCTTTAACTGTGATAAGATGTGTTTTGTGATGAATATGTGTTATGTATGAGTGGTAGGGTAGAGACTCACCCTTACACAACATTTTTCAGGAAACCAGGACGAATAGTACCAAGCTCACAGTGCATGGATGGATGAGAACTACTATAGGACTTAGTTATTTTGTGTTATGTAATGGATAATTTCAGTTCTATAGCATTCTTTTGAAACCGTTGTAAAACTACTATTTATTTTTGTTGCTGATGAAAATTTTAGAATCTTTGTTTTTCCAAAGTACTTATGAATTAATGAAATTTTACTCTATGAACTTTATATCATTTCCATGTCTGTTTCTATTTAGAGAGTTTTGAAAGAAAAATTTACTCTATTATTTAACTTTTTATGAAAATTTATTATATATTGAGCAAAGAAATATAAGGCGTTAAATGTCAGTTAGTGTTGTTATGATATATATGTTGTAATACATCGACAGGTACAATTAGGACACATGCTTCATGACATATTGATTGATGTGGTATAATACATGTAGTACAGTATGTAGATCAGTAGAAAGATGTATGATATGAAGTTGTGAGTATGATTGATTACTTGTTCTATGCGCGCTTTCTGGTAATGGTAACCCGGATGATTGAGCGTTATTATTGATTTAATCCATGTTGGGTGGTATTCTTAGTACTGTACATGTATGTGAGTATTTACTTATGTTAAATCAAAGATTTAGTGGGGCGGGAGATACTCACCCTTACTAATATTTTTCAAGTAATGGATGTGAAGAGATAAAGATGTTTGGCCCGTTCTAGGATCATAATACGAGGGTGTTGGAAGGAAGACTGTTCTGTAGAGATTAAAAATTGTTTGAGAAATTGTATTGTTTTAATAAATTATAATTTGGATTAACCAAAGTTTGTAATTGACCTTAATGTCAGATTTCAGAATTTATATCCTCGAGCAGATTTTGGTTGTAATGAATATTTTGGAAATGTTCTTAGTGAAAATTCAAAATTTATATGTATTTAAAATGAACTGAATGGTTTGTTAGAGTAAAGTTGAGCTTTATTTGATTATTTTCAAGTTTCAAAGTTTTACCCTTGGAAGCTTAACTTCCTTTGGAGTCTTATGAAATTTTTTAAAGAAGGAAATATAAAATTTTGCCTTTATTCTATTATTAATTCCAGGAATAGAAATAAATTTATTTTTACTAGTCATGAAAACTTGTTTACTATTAAAAGAAAATTTAAGGTGTTACATGTAACACCTTAAATTTAATTTTGATTAAATAATAATTTTGCAAATCAGATAACCAAATTTTTTATAAAATATTTTAAAATAAGTGAAGGGTTACAAATTAATATCAAATAACTACTACAGGACTAGTTCAATTACAACAATTTCAAAATAAAATTTAAGTCCTATAGCAGTCCATCCGTCCCTTCACTGAGTTAGGTGCTGATCGTCTTTATTACCTGAAAAATGAATGTAAGGGTGAGTACTCTACACTGCCCAAAAACACACAATTAATGTAGAGTCTCACCTCCAAAATATTTTAACACATTAAACAAACACAATCACAAGCAGCATTTCACATCCATAAGTACAATTAATAAATCCGTGCATATCCACACCAGCCACACTCACTGTGGCACTGTGATCATAGATTTACACCATGAATGGTCGTCGGTTACCCCCACCTCACGAATACTACGTGGGCAGTCACGAGTTGCTCAGCAAAGGTAATGGTCAGAGGTTTAGTCAGAAAGAGAGAGTGTGGTCTATGGTGCACTCGTTCCACAGTCGGTGTCACCACCACTCCCTCTTCTCCAAGGTATTTTTGCCGTCCTCATCTTCCATACCCCCAGTTTATTGCTAAACCATTCACAGCACATTACAACGGTGCTACACACCCCATTCACATACATTTCATTCACGCATGCAATATTCATGCTTGCACACGGCACACAACCTATATTCAATTCACAGTACTCGGCACATAACTCACATTTTATCCACAATATACGACACATAGCCTTCATTCATTCACAATAACATTAATTTACCAATCAATAGCATTCTATCATACAAAATCATCCCCATGGGGCCTAACTAATCCAGCATATATCACATTGCATTAATTAATAAAACACACAAGAATTACAACACATTTGAGATAGATAGAGCTCCCTTACCTCCAATTTAAGACTCACACTTGAATTTGACTACGGACGTGCTCCTTACACAAATTGGGGCCTAAAACACATGGAAGAACTCAATGAGAACCCAAGAAAACCCAGAAACAGAGAAAAGGAGATGAAAAAACGGAACCCTAACCATTAAAACTCACCTCCAAGCATTCCTCACACGAATTTAACCTTCAATCAAGCTTCTGAACATCTTTGGAGGGAATATAATCGGTAGAAAAGGGTTTGGGAATGAGAGGATCGAAGGAAATTCAAAGGGAGAGAGAGAAATAACCCTCCCCGAACCCTAACTCCCTTTAAATCCTTTCCTGGTCACGACACTCTCACTACATCGAGATATTCTCGCTGCAGTGACATGCCCTCAAGCTACAGCAAAAATATCAGACGAAATTGCACTCTGATTTCTGCAGAATCTCGCTACAGCGAGACCTCTCGCTACAACGAGACTGCACTCAGAAATGCACCACAAACTGTCTCTCTCTCACTACAGCGAGAATGTGACAGTTCTGGTCCTTCCTCCCAAGGCCATCTCGCTACAGCGAGAATTCTCTCGCTGCAGCGAGAATTCTCTCGCTGCAGCGAGAATAACCCAGAATTACTCCCCGCACTTAGACACTTAGCCCATTTTCAGCCCAACCAGTCATGAATACACACGTCCATATACTAAATACACATAAACATCATTATCAAGTAAGTCAACACACACATATATACATTTAGATTTATATAAATACAATAATTAATATTACAAAAATTTGGAGTGTTACATTACAATAGATGTTTCTTATCTAGTATCTAAATCTGATGTATTTCTCTAAAATTGTATCATTACTTATTATCTAATTTTAATCTAAAAAGTAGTCTTTAATTATAATAGTTTCAATTTAGACATTAATTATATACATACTGAAGTACAAACTTACGTTATTGAGTTAAGAAATTGTGACGCAACCTTTTAGGAAAAAAAATAATACTTTAAAAATAATTGTAAAAATTGTTAATAGAGTTGATAGAGAGTTAAAGCTTTAATCACAATAAATGCATTAATTATAACAATGATATTAAAAAATAAGATAACTTTTATAAGTGTAAATATGTTTTTTATTTTTATATTTTTATAAGATTTTAACTTTAGTTTCTCTATTTTTTATTTTAGTTTTTATTTTTTAAAAACTTTTAAATTTTTATACTTTTATAATTATGCAACTAAGAAAAAGGTCGGCATATGTTGATTTTTATGAGATCACATCAATATTAGGAATCCAAAATATTCAATTTAAAATAATAATAGAATAATAATTATAAATTTGTTTATTTAAGTTTAAAAAATTATTATTTGTAATATTAATGTGAATTTGTTTTATAAACATTATAATCTATTTTATATTTAGTTGTAATTATCAAATAATATTAGTGTGTATAAAATTTTGTGATAAAATATTAAAAAACTAACTATACATTGATTATGTTCTAATTTGATTCTAATATATAAAAATTGAACTCCAATTCTATTTTAATTTGAATATGATATAATCTCATTAATCTTTTCTCCCTCAAGTTGGTGCATGTAAATTATATATGTCTAACTTGTTGAAGTGAATTAAGTAGAATCAAGAGTGTTAGTAAAAATATAAACTAATTTTGTATGTGTAAGAACATAAGCTGGTTTAAAATTGTCAATAAAGTATTTATCTCAAATAAAGTGCCATTCCATTTCTATGTACTTAGTACTTTTGTGAAAAATTAGATTTTTGATGATATGAAGTGTTGGTTAACTATCATAATGAACTTGCATAGGTTGAGGATAAGTGTCACAATGAACTTGCATAGGTTAAGGATAAGATACACGAAGGCTATAAAGGTGACCTTTCAACCATTTTAGTTCTCTTGTAATAACTCTTATAGAATGGTACTTAGCCTCATAAGAGGAGCAAGATATTGTTTGTTATTTTTTTAAGTCTTATAAGAAATTAGAAAAAAAAAATTCTAATTAAACAAACTATCATGTAGTTGACATGAGTGAAAAGGAAATTGACCCAATCAAAATCATACCAACCAAAGATCACAAGCATTTTGCAATAAAGCATTTTGTCTTGAGTTTCCTTCCAAGTATCGAATAACTCAAAGAGTAGCCTCCTCGTGATCTTGTGTAGGCGCCTAAATAAATTGAGATAACATATGTACATAATATGACACTTCAGGTTTAGTCAACAAAGGTAAATAGGATGAACTACTAATCCCTTATAGTGGTTAGGATGAGAAAAAGGCAAGGTCTTAGCAAGTACTAAACAATAATTCTATTCCATTAGCCCACTTGTTAGCTTAGCTCTCATAAATGCAACTTTTGTTATGATGTTTAGAGTATATTTTTGTTGGTAACAAAAAATATTAGTCAAAGATTGTATCACTTCAATATCCAAAATCTATTTTAGTGTTCACAATTCTTTTAGGTAAAAATATACATGTAAATAAGCTTTAAATGAAATAATGAGATCATCTACATACACTAATACTACAAAATGTACTCTCGATTTTGCAATCATCAAAACTAAAAACATATGTATTTATTTACTATGACAATGTCAACTTTGATATGAGTTGAACAACGAATGAGAAGTAGAGTACTCGAATAAAAATCTAATAGAAGAGAAAAAAGATGAAAAATTGAACAAAGGCACTTTTGATTAAAATTTATGCAAAAAATTAATTCATTAGGTAAGTCAACCTTAATTGTGTTTCTAGCAACAATGATCAAGAAATTAAGTATTATAATACACTAAATTTGAATTAGTAGTAGTTAAAAAAGGGCTTTGAAGTTGATTGATAATTATAAATTAAAAAATCATAACAAAATGAATGAATTAACAATGATGATTAAAAAATTAATTCTCCATTCAAACACAAAATATTTATTAAATTTAAGTTAGACACTCAATTGTTTCCTAATCCTAATTCAATTATCATTAATCAAACTCCATTCAAACTAATACAAGAAGTTAAAGCAACTCAAATATAATTTCTTAATCTCTAATATACAAAATTAAGCATTATTCTAATTAGAAGTTCTTCCTAATATGTATTAAGGCTAGGAATTAAATTTAAATATCATAAAATATGCATATTTAAAAACCATAAAAAATTCAATAACACATTTGAAAATAAGAGATAAAACATATTCAAATTTAATTAATAACAAAACCTCAAACTTTAATTCTTGAAATTGAATTGGAAAATCAATCTTTAAGTGTTTAGTCTTCAAACGTAAAAAAATAATATAGAAATAGCATAAAAAAAATAGAAATGAAAACTTAGAGCAAGTTTGATTTTTCTTTTAAAAACATTTTTTTATTTTAAAAATAAAATATAGCACAAATTTGAGGAGAGAAAACTAAATTATTTATAGTAATCATAATAAGGCCTCATGTTATTGATACAAATACAAAATACAAAATGTAATGTGCTGCTAATAATTTAAATTAGGCTCAATAAAAAATGTAATCTAATAATTTTGGCAAGAATTAATAGTGACTTAACTTGTGTAGGAAATATCTCTAAGTGGTAAAATATTTTTATTTTTATTTTTTATAAAATTACCTATCAAATTGAAGCTCTTAAAAAAATTTTCATTGAAATAAGAATCATCTCAAAATTTGACCTATAACTAAAAATAATAAAATAAGACTAGGATATTAAAAATCTGAAATTAGAATATTTTAATTATACAAATCCAATTAATATATTCTTGATAAATAGAGTTAATTAGATTATATTATAGCTTAATAAATATAATTAAAATATAATTTATCAATAAGTTAAAAAGAAAATACATGTTTAAAAGAGGGGATCTATGTGTCATAGCTGATGTTGAAAACTTATTTCCATCTAGGCAGACACACATTGTGAAGGAGTTTACAAAAGGAATGGAGGCTTCAAATTTGGGTTCCTATGAGGAAAATGAGTCACTTTCTTGAAGCATCAAAAAGGTTAAGACCTTGGAGGACATGCAAAAGGAAAAATGTAGAGGTCTGAGCATCTTGAACGAAGTTGCAATGGAAGAATCAAATTAGTCATCTTTGAATCTAGGATTTGCTAATTTGTTGAAAGGAAACTCTCAAGTGTTTTTTGAACCTTGTCTTTCTAGGTCATTGAATCTAGGATATTCTCCTTTGATTTGTTTTCTTTATCATGGAAGTTTTCTAATATCTTCAAGCATAAGATCTATGTAATGAACTGCACAAGGAATCTAATAAAGATGTGGTCTTTTTGCTTTCAACATCTTGCCAGCCAAGACATAATTGCTTTTATTATCTGTTATAACTTGTAAAGCTTTATCATCTCCAATCTCCTCCACAAAAGCATCAAATATCTTAAATAATTTTTCACCAGTCTTCACAAAATTATATCCCTCACTCGACCTCACAAGCATAGTCCCAGCATGAAAGTTGACCAAGAAATTAATCAAACATCTTTGCTTTCGATAGATCTATGCATTTGATATGATGAAATAAACATGTTTGTTCCATTACTCCTTATGATCTTTCACAAGAGAATAAGTATATTCTAACTCTTTTTTAGGAAGTGAAACTCAAATATCATGATAACTTAGAGATAATAAATTTGGACCAAAGGAACTTACAGTTGTAAGCATTTCTTGAAAGCTTTTCATTTTAACAAGGTTAAAAGAAATGCTAGCTTGATACTAAAATTGAACTATGTATTGATGGACCATTGGCTTGACTTATTTGTCATTAAGGATGGAAACAGGTTAGGTCAAGCCAGACTTTACTTTAAATAGGCCTGAGGCCTGACCTATAACATAATTATTAAGCCTGAACCTGACTTGTTAATTGTTAAAAGTTTTATTTTCAGTCTGGCCTAAAGCCTATTAATAGAGCATACTATAAAAAAAAATATTTTAATATTAATAAAAAATAAATATTTTATTATCAAATTAATTTATATATTTTTCTATTTTTCATCTGTATTATTAATAATTATTAAATAATTATAATAATTTTTATATAATTTTATAAATAATTTTTAAAATATTATTTAAGCATTAATTATAAAATTTTCATATTAAATATAATTTTATTTTTATTTTTATTGATTTATTTTTAAAAATTATTAAAGTATAAAATATTTTAATTTTTTTTAGGATCATATTTTATTTGTTTAAAGACATCTTATATTTAATAAATAAAGTCATAGTAAACACATAACATTGATCACAAAAATAACATTCATACAATTTGTCAGCTAAAAGAAAATTATTATATTTTCAAAATTAAATAAATTTAAATTCAATGTAATATATATTTATATAATGACAATAATAATTATTATTATTAAATAAAAAGAAAAATAAAATAATTAAAAAATATTTAATTTTATTTATTTCATTAATTTTTTATTTTAAATTAACAAATACATGCAAAATTAACAACACTATAACATTAATGTAATATAGAAAAATATTACTGATACAATGAATTAAAATATATACTTATATATAAAATATAAATTGATAAATTATCTAATAATTTAATTTTTTTATTTATGTAAATATTTATAAATTATTGACTTTCAAATATATGTTAATAACTATAATTAAAGTATTAAAGATTTTAATTTTTTTTTATGATAATTATATTTTGTTTATGTAAAGACATCTTATATTCAACAAATAAAATTACAGTAAACACATAAAATTGATAAAAAAAAAAATAACATACAATTTGTTGAATCAGCTAAAAGAAAATGATTATATTTTTTTAAAAAAAATAGTCATTGTAAAACTTATAGATAAAAAATTTTTATATTATAAAGTTTAAAGATGCAGAAAAATAACATAAAAGCATAGTAGGAACTAATAAAATTTATATTTAAATTAAAATAACTTATATTTTTAAACTTTTATCTTAATAAAAAAATATATAATAAAACTTAATATATATATATAGACAATAATAATTATTATTAAATTAAAAAAATAATTATAAAATATTTAATTTTACTTATTTTATTAATTTTATTTTAAATAATAAATATACGAAAAATTAACTACACTATAACATTAATATAATATAGAAAATATTACTAATACAATACATTAAAATATATATATATATATATTATAAATTGATAAATTATTACTAATTTAATTTTTTTATTTATACTTTTTTTGTAATTATTAAATTTTGAATGTATATTAACAACTATATTTTTTAAGAAAAAATCTATTTACATTTATGTCAAATTTGTGAAAAATAATTATTTAAAATTTAACATATTTATATTTAAGTATGTTGCTGTGTGTTGTGTATCTGGTATGTAAAATTTTTTTATAGACACTTTACTCAAAAATTTATACTAATAAAAATAAAATACATATTAAGTTACAAAAAGTATATATTATTATATATAATTTACTTAAAATTATATTATTTATATTATTTACTATATGGTCCTATTATATATATATATATATATATATATATTGTATATGAAATTTTTTATTTTATTTTTTATCTTTTTTTATAAAATTTTAGTTTTGAATAAAATATAATTTGTATTTAAAGAATTTGTATTTATTATAAAGAAAAATAATAAAACATAATATATTAATATAATATATTTTTACATACAATATTAGAAAAGAGATATTTATAATATCTCAAAGTTGTTTTAACTCTGTTATTTCATTTTAATGATTCTAACATTCATGACTTTTTCACAAAAGTTACATATAATATTTTTTGTATTACACCTTTTTAATAAATGAGCATATTTCTATCTCGAGTCAAAATAATTAGAAACCCTTAAAAATTTTGATGAAGATTCTTGTTTAGTTATTTTAAGGGAAGCTGAAATAAAATAAAATAATTTTTGAGAAAAAATAGAGAAAAAAATGTAAAAGAGGAAAATTTTGAAAGATGGAAAGGATAAAAATGAAATTAAATATATATATATATATATATATATATATATATAATAGACAAAGAAAATAGCTACTAGAAAAAATGGAAGAATCAGATGTCGAAAATGGAGGTTAAAGTGGGACAGAAATGCACTGACAATGGCAACCCAGTAGAACAAATAGGAGATCAAAGAAGAGAGGCACCCTAGTAAAATGCATAACAAGATCAAAGAAGAGAGATAGATCAGAGAAAAGAGAGATTGAAGATGAAAGGGAAATTTTTTCAGTCATGAAGAGGGCAAGAAATGTCACCTTAGGATTTTTCTGCGTAGTTCAACCTCTAGATTGGGTTGGGGTTGCAGCTCAACCCATGCAAAACTTGTTTTTCAACAATTTCTGCCATGGCAACTGTTACCGCCAAGCGAGCCATAAAAAAACACCAGAAAATGGCAACACTGTAACAACAAGGTTAAAAACCGCCACCAAATTCCGCCATGGCTGCCATTTAACAATGATTTATTAGGGATTTTGAGTTATTTGTTGGATATTTTATGAGTGGACTAACATAAATTAATTCATGCTGTAAAATTTTGTTTAAATCCAGATTAATTAGATGTCAAAATTATTGAATTATATTGTTTAGCCCATATTATAAATAATTATTGTTATTGGGCTTATCAGTGGATATGGTTGTATGGTTATTATTATTGGGTTAAGCCATAGTGGGTAGGTTTGACCCATTTGATTATTAACCAGAGAGGCCCCTACTCCTAACAACTTCAGAGTAACTGTTGCCCCATTGAGACAGCTTACGTGAAAGATCTGAAAGGGTGATAGGAGGAGTTTTTTCTCTCTGTTTTGTGTCTCTTTCATCAATCATAGAAAGCACTCAGTCATGGACTCATCAACTTCAACTGTTCTGGATAATTTTAACACTGATCTCATTATAATATTTCTTTATCACTTGTCATATTAAGAATTAGATTATAATTTTTCCTTCAAATGGTATCAGAGCTTATCTAATTCTGATAAGTCAGTGATTAATCTTGAAATTAATTTGGGGCTTTTGTTCCTGATAATATTGTGATAATTTTGACATCATGCAAAACAAATTACTGTACAAAGGAGATTTTAATTTTGAAATTACAAACCCTAATTTTTTTAAATTAAAATTGTCGTCTTTCATCATGAATCCAATACTTAATTTTTTTTTTTTTTGTTTATTGCGTTTCTGGAATGGGTGAAACAATATTACATTATCACTTTTGTTGAATCAATATTTTATGATAATTTTTTTCATATTATATATTGTCGAATCCTGATTTTATAAGAATTTCTTTTATTTACTGTGTTTCGACATTGTTAATGTTACTCGAATCTCTATTGTCAAATTCACGTTTTATAAGAAATTTTTTTTATTACTTTGCTAATAAAAATCTTACGAGCGAAAAAAGATTTTCTTTATTATCTTTGTGGATGAAGGCAATTGAGATGGAAATATTATATAATATTACGCTATGTTTCATTGAGATAAAATATACATTATGTGATGAAAGATTCAATTAAAATATCTATAATAATTTACTCAATTTGTACTTCATTGTATGTTTATTGTTGATTATTATAATTATGTCATATTACTATTAAAGAATTTTGTGACATAATTTTTTTTTAGATGTGTTGATTCTATACCATTTTATATTGTTGTTGAGTATTTATCATAATTGTGAATTCACCTTCGTGGGACGAATTGTGATGAAATACTATTATATGAAAAATTATTATTATTAATGTGGCATTGGGAATTATTTTAAATAAAGCACATACCCTATCGGTTTGTCTTTATTAATATAGTTCCTAATGATTAACAATTATATTTTAAAATTTTCAGTATCCTCTCGATATTAGCTTTAAGAATATGATTGTTTTTCTGTATTGTGAGAGTTAACTCTTGTATTATAATCTAGGACCCTTAGGCAGGATTATAATTGCATGAGGTAACCTTATTGTTGTCATAAGCTCTATTTTGTCTATCGGGTTTGCTTGACAAAAATCTCTCATTTATGTATAAACTCCAGCTTTGCCAATGACCATGAACTCTTTACCAAAGCTGAATGGTAGTAATTATGAGGACTGGGCTGATTCTGTTAAATTGTTCCTTGCCTTTTCTAATGTTGATGTTGCCCTTACTGAGGATGAGCCAAATGCTCCCACACCTGAATCTTCCGCTGCTGATAGAAGAGAATATGATAAGTGGACTCATTCTAATAAAGTGTGTCTGATGACTATGAAGTTTACTATGGACAAGACCATCAAAGATAACATTCCCGAGACAAAGAATGCTAAGGAGTTTCTTGAGTCTGTGGGCAAGAAGTTTAAGAAGTTTGATAAGACATAAAAGGCCTATTATCTTTCCTTGTTGACAAAGACTAGATATGATGGCGTGTCTGGTGTTCGTGAACATGCTATGAAGCTTACTAATTGGTACAACAAGTTGAAATCTATGAAAGTGAAGCTTGGAAGTGATTTTCTAATTTGGCAAGTGTTGGACTCTCTTCCTTCTGAATTTGATGTTTTGAAGACTTCTTATAATGCGCAAAAGGAAGAGTGGTCTATTGATGAACTGGCAACCATGCTTAATAAGGAGGAGCAGACTATGAGGAAGGGAAAAACTCAAGTTGCTTAGATGATTTCCTATAAGAGTTATGACAATAAGAAGAATCATTTTAAAGGGAAGAGTAGCAAGCCTCAATTCAAGAAGAATGGGAATAATAATTTTGGACTTTCTTCAATCCATGAAAATGGTGAACCATCTGGTGTGAAACGGAGATTCAATGGCACTTGCAAGCATTGTAATGTGTATGGGCACAAACTATCTGACTGCTTTAAGTTCAAGAAGTGGCTAGAGTGGAAAAAGAAAGGTATTCATCTAGCTCTAGTGTGTTTTGAATCTAATCTTGTTGATGTACCTTCTCATACTTGGTGGTTAGATTATGGGATGACTATTCATATTACAAAATTTATGCAGGAGCTCAAAACAAGGAGAAGGCCAAATGATGGAGAGGTGTCTGTTGCAGTTGGAAATGGAATGAATGTTAAAGTAGAACATATAGGAGTAGTGGCTTTGAAATTAAGTACTGGATATGAATTGATTTTGCAAGACACTGTTTGTGTACCTTCTATGAGAAGGAATTTGATTTCAATTTCTGTTTTAGATGGTTGTGGTTACTCTTTTCAATTTGGATCAAATAAAGTTGTTTTTTATTATAAGTCTGTTGCTGTTGATTATGGTGTTAAGTTGAATGACATGTATATGTTGAATCTTGATCCTCTTTCTATTGAACAACAATATTCCAATGTTAATAATGTTGTTAGGCAAAAACGTAGAAAATTTATTGAGAATTCTTCTATGTTATAGCATAAGAGATTGGGACACATATCACGAGAAAAGATGGAGAGATTGATCAAGGAGAACTTGCTTCATGATGTGGACTTTTCTTATTTTAATACTTGCGTTGATTGTGTGAAAGGGAAGCTCACTGTTGGAATAAGGAAGAAAAGGATTGCTAGGAGTGAAGGAATACTACAGTTGATCCATACAGACATATGTGGACTAATTACTCCCATTGCTTTAGGAGGATTTAGATATTTTATCACGTTCACTAATGACTTCTCTAGATTTGGTTGGGTTTATCTGCTATGTGAGAAATCAGATTCTTTGGATACTTTTAAAAATTTTAAAGCTGCTACTGAGTTAAAGTTCAACTCACAAGTTAAGTGTGTTAGGTCAGACAGAGATAGCAAATTTTATGGAAGGTATGATGAAACTGGTAGAAATCCTGGTCCCTTTGCAAGATTTTTACAAGATTTTAGTATTGAAGCACAATATACTATGTCAGGCACTTCGCAACAAAATGGTGTCGCTGAAAGGCAAAACCGTACTCTCATGGAGATAGTTAGGTGTATGCTTAGCCATTCAACTCTTCCTGATTTTTTGTGGGGAGAAGCATTGAAGACAGCTGCCTATATTTTAAATCATGTGCCTAGTAAATCAGTTCCAATGACTCCATATGAACTTATGACAGGGAGAAGGCCTACTCTGAAGCATTTTCGTGTTTGGGGTTGTAAAGCAGAAGTTAGGCTCTACAATCCAGAAATAAAGAAGCTTGATTCAAAGACAAATAGCGGTTTCTTTGTAGGATATTGTGTAGGCTCCAAGGGTTCTAGATTTTACTGTCCCACTCATACCACCAGAGTTGTTGAGTCTGACCGTGCTGTCTATTTTGAAAATAATTCAGAACATGTTATAAATCAGGAGCCATGTATTATCAACTTTAGAGAAGAACATGTCACTATTCCTGTGCCTATTACTTCTTTGTCTGAGCCTATGCCGACTGTTGTAGCCCATGATGAAACCACTAATCCCATTGTTCATGCTAATGTTGATCCAGATGTTGATCATAATGTTCATAATCTTGATATTGTTGTGCCTCAATTGAGGTGATCTGAACGTGTTCCTAGATCTACTAGACCTACTAAGTTCAGGGATTATTTTGTTTATTTGCAGGAACATGAGTTTACTTGTATTGAGGATTCTAATCCCATTACTTTCCATGAGGCCGTTTCTAATTCTTATGGTTCACAATGGTTAGATGTCATGGAAGATGAATTGGCTTCCATGCAAAAGAATGATGTATGGGATTTGGTGGAATTGCCCAAAGGTTGCAAACCTGTTGGTTGTAAGTGGGTATTTAAAATCAAACGTGATGCTAAAGGAAGAATAGAGAGGTACAAAGCCAGACTTGTTGCTAAAGGATACAACCAAAGGGAGGGCATAGACTATAAAGAGACGTTCTCTCCTGTCTCTACTAAAGACTTTTTTCGTATTGTGATGGCATTGGTTGCTCATTTCGACCTAGAACTTCATCAGATGGATGTAAAGATAGCATTCTTGAATTGTGATTTATTGGAGAATGTCTATATGAACCAACCTGAGGGTTTTGTTGAAAGTGGTAAGGAGCATATGGTCTCCAAATTAAAAAGGTTCATTTATGGTTTGAAGCAAGCTTCGAGACAGTGGTATTTGAAGTTTGATCATATTGTAAGCTTTCTTGGCTTTAAGGAAAATGCAGTTGACCAATGCATTTACCTAAAGAATAGTGGGAGAAAAATTGTTGTTCTTGTTCTTTATGTTGATGACATCTTTTGGCTAGTAATGAAGTGAGTTTTCTAAATCATACTAAACAGATGCTTATAACTCATTTTGATATGAAGGATCTTGGTGATGCATCTTTTGTTTTGGGCATCGAGATTCATCGTAATAGATCTTATGGTATCCTTGGGTTGTCTCAACAAGGATACATTGATAAAATCTTGAACCGGTTCAATATGCAATTTTGTAAGCCCTGTGTTGCACCTATTCAAAAAGGTGAAAAATTTTCTAATGCTTAGTGTCCTCAAACTGAAAATGAAATGGTAGAAATGGAGAAAATCCCTTATTCTTTTGTTGTTGGCAGCCTTATGTATGCTCAAGTTTGTACACGTCCTGATATTGCTTTTGTTGTTAGTGTACTTGGGAGATACTTGAGTAAACCTGGTATGGCACATTGGCAGGCTACAAAGCATGTTTTGAGGTATCTAAAAGGTACCAAAAATTATATGCTTACATATAGAAGGTCAGATAATCTTGAGGTGACAGGTTATTATGATTCTGATTATGGTGGTTGTCCAGATGATCATAAATCCACATCAGGTTATGTATTCATGTTAGCTGGAGGAGCTATCTCTTGGAAGAGTGTCAAACAGACTCTTACAGCCACGTCAACTATGGAAGCAGAGTATATAGCTTGTTATGAGGCTACACGTCAAGCAATATGGTTGAAAAACTTTATTGCTGAACTCGATTTCGTGGAAAGTATATCTAGGCCTCTAACTATATATTGTGATAATTTTGCAGTAGTTAGTTTCTCTCTCAATAATAAAAGCTCAAAGCGAACAAAACATTTTGAGACAAAGTTTATGTTTGTGAGAGAGAAAATACAAGAGTTTAAAACCCGTGTCGAACATATCCCTACTGAGCTTATGATTGCTGATCCCTTAACAAAAGGGATAATTGTTAAAGTTTTTGTTGATCATGTAACTCGTATGGGTGTAATAAAGTCCCTTTAATATTTTATATTAGTGGAAGTTTATTCTTATATTTTGTTATGACCTCATATTTATGATATTTTTTGTGATATTGATAATATTTGAGACATTATTCAAACAATAGTCATTGTTGTTTCTTTTTGCCATATATAATTGTTTTGTCCAATTTAAATTATTATGACTATTATTGTATATGCATATACTGTGATGGCAAATTATGGAGACATTTTGGACCCAGTCTCAATATTGTTGTAATAAGATTTATTGAATCTTATTAAGCATCTTAGGCGGATGCTTGGGTCATTTTGTTGGAAAAATTGCACTTTGTTTACAGCTTGGCATGCCGTTTTGTTGTGCTTTCCCATTTGTCCATATTCCACTTTGTTGTTGAGTCACTGGATATAAGTATCTTATAATGTATGATCTCACTACTCCTTCGAGTATAATTTTCTGCATTGTTGAGATGCTTATAGTTCGTGTTGGCTTATTTTGGCATCTTGTTGTGACCATATATTGTTGATTAATCTGGAATAATATGATGTTTTGATTTATGTTGTCCAAGTGGGAGATTGTTGGATATTTTATAAGTGGACTAACATAAATTAATTCATGCTGTAAAATTTTGTTTAAATCCAGATTAATTAGATATCAAAATTATTGAATTATATTGTTTAGCCCATATTATAAATAATTATTGTTATTGGGCTTATCAACGGATATGGTTGTATGGTTATTATTATTGGGTTAAGCCATAATGGGTAGGTTTGACCCATTTGATTATTAAGCAAAGAGACCCCTACTCCTAACCACTTCAGAGTAACTGTTGTCCCATTGAGACAGCTTACGTGAAAGATCTGAAAGGGTGATAGGAGGAGTTTTCTCTCTCTATTTTGTGTCTCTTTCATCAATCATAGAAAGCACTCAGTCATGGACTCATCCACTTCAACTGTTCCGAGTAATTCTAACACTGATCTCATTATAGTATTTCTTTATCACTTGTCATATTAAGAATTAGATTATAATTTTTCCTTCATTGTTTAGTTTGATTTGGAAATGACAGAGACCTCAAAGGATCAAATATTCCTTTGGAAAGTTGCTCAAGGAAAACTGCTAACTAATGATGAGGAAAGGTTTATTAGGGATTTATTAAATTCTAATTCATGTAGTCAATGCTGTAATTGCCCTGAAATAGTTTTGCATATTCTCAGGGATTGTAATTTTGCTTCTGTTATTTGGCATAATTTTATTGTCGGAGATAATTAGATTCCTTTTCTCAGCTTGGGGCTATCTAGATGGCTTATTTTTAATCTCAAATGTAAATGTTTCATGGGATAAACAATTAGAATATTCAGTTCAGTGTTGTTATTTGGCTGTTGTGGTTAAATAGGAATGATTGAGTTTTTAATAGGAAATCTCTGAATTCAAAAGATTTTTTGTGTAAATTGAATTGTTATACTAGGTATATCTCAACTGATTATGTCTCTTTTTCCCTCCACAGGACCTATAAGCATGAAATTTTTATTGGTTGGACTCCTCCCCCGTTTCAATGCTTCAAGCTTAATGTGGATGGCTTGATTCGTGGTGCTCAGGGACTAGCTTCATGTGGAGGCCTAATCAGGAATGATTAAGGCAGATTTTGTGCTGGCTTTATAAAAAAAATTGGGCCATTGCTCTGTTATTCAGTCTAAAGCGTGGGCTTTTTTAATGGGACTTAGGCTGGTTAAATACCTCAAATTAGAAAGTGTGTTAGTTGAAATGATTTCAAAGTTAATCATAACTTTAATTAATTCTAAGATTTTTCTTAATCATAAGATGTATCTTGTTATTAGGGAAATCAAGTTACTAGTCTTTTTCCATTAAGATAGTTAATATCTATCATATCTTTAGAGAAGTCAACTATTTTGCAGATGATCTTGCTAATTGAGCTTTTCGAAATGCATAAGGATGAGCTAGTTTTTTATTTCCCTTTTCTCAGCTTGTTCCGATCCTCCAAAGGGATAAGAGAATTTATTTTTCTAAAATGATTAGTTAGTTGTTTTGTTATTTTTTGGACTTTTGCCTCGTTGATAATAAAAAAGAAGAAGGAAGAAACAGTTTTACATAAGTATTTCTCAAAAAGGAAAAAAAAAGTACTAGTCACATCACTTAATCTATTATGATTAAATAGAAATTTTAAAAAATAAAAGTAATAAAAATTTCAAGAATTAGGTAGCATGGAATATAAATTAGGTATGAAAATATTTTTTTCTATAAAATAACACACACAAAAATTGTGCTACAATATTTTAAAAAACTATCCTAGAAATAGCTATTACTATGGTTATACAGACAAGAATTTTTGTATGATTTAATAATTATAAAAGTATAGGTAAGAATTAAAGTGGTTTCTCATTATGTTTTGAATTTATTCTTTTAAAATTATGTTATCACTTTTATTTGTTATAACAATTTTTTAATACAATAGATAAAATAAGATAATGTTATAAAAATGAAAATTTTCAGAAGTCAAATATCATAAATAAAATAAATAATAAATTATTTTTTATTAGTAAAATATAAATATAAATAAAATAATTTGAAAGTATGAAATCATTGTAAACATTATAATTGAAAATTTAGAACCAATTACACTGGTATATTATTTTAAAAAATAGAATATAAATAAAGTCATGCAATATTATAATCATTATGGTCGTCCTTAAATAATGGTATTTTTCTTTAACTATTAAATTATATAGAAATAATTACTATTTATTTTTAAATAATTTATTTAATCTCACAAGTATTTTATATTTTATTTTAATTTATCAATATATTTAAAATAAAAATTATAAGTTCTAAAAATATGTAAGAAATATTGCTTTAGCATAATTTAAAAGATAAAAATAAAGAAATTTGAATTTTTATTTTGAAAATAATAAAAAAATTAATAATAAATATAATTTTTACATATAAAATATTTAAAGGATTGATGAAATATTAAAAATTGAAATATTTATTAAAATATTTAAATAAAATTATTAATTATCTAAATAAATAAAAAAATATTACTTTAATATAAAAATTCACATAACATGCGTTACAAAATAAAATACGTCTAAAGATAATTTTGATTTTAAGAATAATTGTAAAAAAAATTATAATAATATAGAATTAAATAATTTTACATCTATTTTATAATTATTTTAAAGGAGAGAAATCACACTCCATTTCTCAATTTCCTTTTATATGATGAATGAATACATACAGTCGAAATATGTAACCTCTCAAACTCCACGTAGATAAATATAATTTGTCTTTTTAGAAATTTTTTTTAATATTATTCAAAAAGAATTTTTGTTATCTGTAGACAAAAGTGTTCAAGTTGTCACTGACTTTTAATCATATTGTAATCTTCTCTATTTCCTTTATCTCTAATTTCAATGAAATTTTATTTTATTATATTTTCTTTTCTTTTTTTTATCTTTATTTTTAATGACATTTTTATTATATTATTTTTTAATAAACTGAGATAAACTTCAAAAATCTCACTCACATTTAACATTTTGTTAGAATTTATTAATAATAATTAAATCTAAAGATTAAAATATTCAATAAATATAAAAATTAAGGACTAAAATAATATTTTCAAATTTTTTTAAAATTAAAATATTTGACTTTTAATATCTTAAAAAACTAAATTGACATTAAATTGTTTTTTTTTAACTTTTGCAAGATTATGTGCAACAAAATTAATAAATAATATTTTTACTAAAAATTATACATTAAATTTAATAAAAAATTACTATGTACAAATCTGTGATGCGTATAATTTTGCAGAAATTAATTTTTTTTAATAGAAAACTGTAACCAAAAATATCTCAACAAATTCAAGCCTTAATTTGACCACATACTTGGAAAAGGGTGTCCCACATTAATGGTTTCCTTAAACAAGGTCAACATTGTTCATCATTTGTTTCCAAAATTTTGGCTAAGTGTTACACAACTTCAACTTTTCAACTTAAGCCAAATTAATAAGGAATCAAAAGTATTTGACAGGTTAACAAACTCACGCGCATAGTTTTTCTTTTCTTAAGAATTTCTTTAGAATCGGCCTCGTGTATAATGTCAAAGTTATTATATAACAGCTAAAAAATATAACAAGTAACAATAAAATAATTGTATTTGAGCTCTCAGAGTAGTAAATATAAGCACTAGAGAACAAAATCCAACACATGCCACTATTGTTGAGTATGGAGAGAGAGAGAGAGAGAGAGAGATTTGTATATGCCTGTGGTATGCACAGTAAGAACAGCTAAGAGGGTGTCCTGTGGAATATATGTTGAATGTTGATCTTATCTACAGGGCACTCTCTATAATTGGAGGACCCAGGTACTCAATTCCATCCATTTGAGAGTTTTCTGGCATCTCAATTTCTTCCAACCATCCAAAACTATCATTTTCTTCTTTAGCCTTGGCACTCTCTCCATCTGCAGGATTAAAATTCATTATTGGTTAGAGTTAAAAATAATGTACATAGAATAATAGGTGAGACTTATTCACTATTTTAGACTATTTTGTGTTCCAATCAAGGGCTGCCACCTCATGTAGCTCATGTATAGATAAGAGAAATTTTGTTTTTCAAGTTTAATACTATTGATCAATGTGCCACGTGAGCGAGGTAAGAGCTTTTATGGTAGCTTGTCTCTTATTGTCAAACATGACCAAAGAAATGCAAGTAGCTGAAACATTTGAGGGCCCTGTTTCGTTTCACAAAAAGCAAAGGTTTCTTTTTAGGGAAATAATAACGATATTCTTATAATATATTTTTCTAAAATTTTGCTTTTGTCATATGATTCCTATTATCTCACTTTTCTCTCTTCTCTTTTTACATTTTTCAATGTATTATGTGACTGTTGTAAGAATAAAAACAAGGAAAATATCATAAAAATCAGACTACTTGCAAGATGCTAGCCCATGAATAAACTATATTAAATATAGGTATGTTATCGAACTTTGTTTAGCTTCTAAACCTCTTAAAGGAAGCTGAACCAAATACAGTTATAGAAAATCTCTTAAAAATAAAAATATATATTTTATAATGAAAAACATCTTATAAAATGCAGCTTTTATAGAAGTTAAATGGAAAAAAAAAACTTTTAAAGAGAAAAGAAGCTTGAAAAAGCTTAGACAAACTCTACCATGGTAACAATTCCTTATATAATAGTTGTCTGTAATTTAAGTGTTGCTTACTTGGAAAAGCAGCATAAGGGTGATCTCTGTAGTAGGAGCAATCCCTGCCATCTTTGGAATAAGGAGGCCCAAGGACATCAAGCACAGCACATGGAGTTATAGCTGTGAATTCATGGATGTTGCCTCCACTTTTTGGATACAGCACTGAAGTATCACAGGGTGCTGTGAACACATTATTAGCTTTTAGCCTAGCCAATCTCACTGCAAAAACAGCAAGTGTACGGGGTCAAATTCAAAACACTTAATCCATCCATGAATTCAGATTCATTTGATTTTGATGGAGATTTGATTACACACACTGAGATGGTTGTTGGTGCAACAAATTGTGAGACACCTCAGGATCAACCCAATCATAAGACTTAATGTGCATTTGACCCAATAGAAGCTTACTGAAAACAGTCATTCCTGGGTGGTTGTGGAGGGGAATTACTCCCTTTGCAGGTAGGAAAAAGATACAGAGCTGCATGTACAAAAGAAGTGTGCCATTAAATTAAGTGCATATCTAGCTAACAATAGCATTGATGAACAATGACTAAAAGTTGAGGTTCCAAGACTTACTGAGAAATTCTCACACCTATGTATGGTAGTGTATGTGACCCTTTGGTTCTCTTTGACAATATTTTCAGGCTTGAAGAACTGCAGATCTGATCTTAGCCCAACATCTTCTGGCTTCATGTTATCTGCTCATTAAGGCATCAGAACAAAAAGATAAGGTAAAAAGGAATTGAAAATCTGAATTTAGGAAGAAAATTAAACACCTTTATATAAAATTTACATGATAATAGAATATGACTTGATGTTCATAAAATGTATATTAATTTGTGCATATAGAAAGAACTTCTAGATGAGAGACCTAATAAGAAGAAAAAATACTAGTATATTAGTCTCAAACGTTTATATTCTCTTAAACAATAAATGCACTTCAAATGTTTTCTTCTCTTGCTTGTGTTGAAACGTGAAATTTGGTATTTAGTTAATTCTTTTAATCAATCAATCAATAATTCATCCTAAGAGGATGGAACTAGAATTTTTCCCTACTAGAATTTAGAACAAAATAAGCACTAACTAAATATAACTGACGCTATATTATCAATTCGTTCAATCTGAGAAAGAAAAAAAATATGCATAAATAAAATTTTTAAATGAATAATAATTATAAACAAAAAAAATTTGCGGCGTAAAGACAAAGAATTGAACCATTATTTTGGGTCGACAACTGGACCCTTAATGGGGTGCAAAGGCTAAAATGACAGACCACCTCCCCAGCAATATGAAAAGGCACACACTTCATCTCAAGAAAAGAAACTTATAGCAGGGCTTCAGGGGGCTTTGTTTTTTTGAAATTTTGGGTCATTATTAAAATAAGATAATATTAATAATTATTATCAGAAATTTTATTTGTACTTAGTAAGTATACCTCAAAATTCACAGCAAAACTAGCAAATGGAAATCATCTCGAATTCCAAACACATAACTTTGTAACATCAACACGAGATTAGACCGAAATAATAACAAAGGATCAGTAAACACATTTTCATATCCAAGGACATCAAATTTTATACTAAGAAGAAAATCATACCAAGAATGTGACATAGTTTCTGAACATCTTGAGGTGAAGGAACAGTGCCAAGGCCCTTGAATGTTTCCCTGCATGAAACAAACAGCTCCTGAAGCGCCTTCGGGACTTTAGACACTGCCTTTTTATTATTACACCTGCGATTGTAAGGTTTCCTCTTCTTGACAATGACCCTTTTGACACAACTAACCTTGTTAACATGTCCAACTCGATCTCCACCCTGCTCCATCAAACCACCCTCCATTTTAACTGAAACACCACCAATATCTTCCTTCATCTTGAACCCAAATCTTCAATGTGATCACTGAATTCAACTACCCTTCGTCCTTTCACAAAGTCACTTTCACACTAATAACATCAGAAGGGTTATATAGCCCTCTGGATTACCGTGTCCTTGGAGTTAAACCACCAAGTTCAAATTTGCTTCAACTGTTTTGATTCATCACAGGGGAAAAATTCTTAAAATTTAAAAAAAATAAAATAAAAACTAAACACCCTGATTCTAGAAATTGACAAAAAGGAAACTTTCAACTTTTTTTTCTTTGTGGGGTTGTGAATTGCGATCTTATAGAACTGGGTAGATTGAGTGCAAATGAAATAGGTATGGTTTGACTAAAAAAGGAAGAAGATCTTTGATATTTGTAGTAACAGTGCAAAAAGTGACCCAAAATAAAGCTTATGTTAAGGATGAGATTTCTGGGGATGTTAGAGAAGCTTGGGAGAAAGTTGTAGTCACGTTATATAAATTTAAATGAGAGAGAGAGAGAGAGAGAGAGAGTTGAAAACCATGGGCTATTTAGCATGGGATAGTGCTTTTTCTTTTTGGTTGACAAATGAGAACCGTTATCGAGTCTTAGAAAATAACAAAAGAAATTGGAAAGAGAAGCAGTATTTGGATCCACTTCCCGCCCCCATAGATTTTGTTTGGAAACTGGCGGTTAGAGCGACCCTTGTTTTGAGTTAAGACGGTCACCCAATGTGGATTTACCAAAACGCCCATTTGGTTGGGTAAACTATTTTTGTTTATTATCCGCTGTTGCTGCTTTCTACGGGGATCATCAGAAGATCACACTGCCTTGCTAACTATAAAGGAAGATCATCAATGATTAAACAAATATGTAATTAAAGCTTACTTAGATCTATCATAACTATAAAATCAAAAAGGAAAAATGCAATAAAAACTTGCTTAGATCTGTCATCAAAGTTGTGTGTGTATTAAAGGGAATGAATGGATCATATGGATCAACTTGTTGTGTACTGTGCATGGACATTGTTTTGGGGCTGCAAAAAGAATCATAAGAGTTGAAATTTGACTCTAATGAATGGACATTTTAGAAAATAAATTATAATTATTTTATTGATTATAAATTAATAATTAAAATTAGAATAATATATATAATAAAATTGTTCAAAGAATTTGATTAAAATATATTGACACTATAATTTAGTATATTGCATTATATCAATGAAATTATTATTTTTTATAATAATTAATTGAAAATTATATTTATTATGTATATTAAAATATCTACCCTTAATTACAAAAATCGTGAGTAGACATTTGACTAATATATTCTGTTGATGCACAATTTGCTTGGAAAATAGCAAGGATCTTGAACAGTACATTTCAGTGGGAATTTTTTTTATGGTGAGATTTAGTTAAAAGTTCAAACTATGATAAAGATGTTATATGCCATATATATGATTACTTTATATTAAAATTTGATCGAGATCAGATGAGACACAGTAATCTAAATCTTCATCCGTTGACCGTTGACACAGGACTCATAATATCTTTCACTCAGTAATTTTTCTTTTGATAAGATATATTGACATGTATTGTTGCTTTGTATGGATATTAATTAGAGTTTCAATATTTCAAATAAGGTCTTCAACTTGTTAGAAAATAAAAAAAAGGGAATGAATAACGTCTTCCATCGATGAGGTTGGGCTGTTACAAATATCTGTCTTTACTACTCTCAAGTCTGTGGCTGCGAGAAGGTGGAGATGGTGGAGAAGGTGGCTCTTCCTCTACTCCTACCAAACTCGCCCCCTTCAAGACCCAATATTCCGACCACCCTTATCCATGACCTCACTTCCACTTCCTCTCCGCACCCACGACGGCGCATATCCCTCGGCAAATCCTCCGATCCCAACCGCGGCAAGCCATGGTCTTCTCCTCACCTTTCCCCGCAAGGTCACCAAATTCTTCATTTCTTAACTCATTCCCATTCCGATTCCGTTAACATCGATCATATTCTGCGTCCCCTTTTCGACCACCCACACCCCGCGTATCTGGCTTCCGATATTTTGGGGATAATCAAGGCTTTAGGGTTTAACAACAAGGGTGACCTTGCCTTGGCCGTCTTCCATTGGGTTCGTAGAAGGGATGATTGCGTTCCCCTTCTGAACGGTTCTGCAATACCCGTCATCATCAAAATTATGGGCAAAGCGGGTCGGGTCTCGTCTTTGCCCTCCTTGCTTCTCGCCCTTCAAAACGATGGCTTTCAGATTGATGTCTATGCCTACACTTCCTTCATAAATGCCTATGCCAGTAATGGCAGGTACAGGGACGCCGTCAATCTCTTCAACAAAATGCAGCAAGATGGTTGCGCCCCCACTCTCATTACTTACAATGTCATTTTGAATGTTTATGGCAAAATGGGCATGCCTTGGTCTAAAGTCACAGCTCTTGTTGATGCTATGAAATCACGTGGGGTTGCCCCTGATTTGTACACTTACAATACCCTTATAAGTTGCTGTCGTCGAGGTGCCCTTTATGAAGAAGCTGTCAATCTGTTTGAACAGATGAAGTTGGCTGGGTTTACACCTGATAAGGTTACCTATAATGCCTTGTTGGATGTATTTGGCAAGTCTAGACGGCCCCAGGAGGCTATGCGGGTTCTCAAGGAGATGGAGACAAATGGCTTTTCTCCCACTAATGTATCATACAATTCATTAATATCGGCTTATGTTAGAGGCGGTTTGTTGGAGGAAGCCTTGGAGCTTAAAACTCAAATGGTGGAGAAAGGGATTCAGCCCGACGTGTTTACCTACACCACCCTTCTGTCTGGATTTGAGAAGGCCGGCAAAGATGAGCTTGCCATTAAAATTTTTGAAGAAATGAGAGCGGCAGGATGCAAGCCTAATATTTGCACCTTCAATGCCCTTATTAAGATGCATGGTAACCGAGGAAAGTTTGCCAATATGATGCAAGTTTTCGAGGAGATCAAGGTGTGCAACTGTTCTCCTGATATTGTTACTTGGAACACCCTTTTGGCTGTGTTCGGCCAAAATGGAATGGACTCCGAAGTTTCTGGAATATTTAAAGAAATGAAGAGAGCAGGTTTTGTGCCAGAGAGGGACACCTTCAACACTCTAATAAGTGCATACAGCAGGTGTGGTTCCTTTGATCAGGCTATGGCTGTTTATAAGAGCATGCTGGAAGCTGGAGTGGCCCCAGATCTTTCTACCTATAATGCTGTTCTGGCAGCGTTGGCTCGTGGAGGGCTTTGGGAACAAGCTGAGAAGGTTCTTACTGAAATGAAGGATGGTCAGTGTAAACCTAATGAGCTAACATATGCTTCTTTGCTTCATGCTTATGCCAATGGTAAGGAGATTGAAAGGATGAATGCTTTTGCTGAGGAAATATACTCTGGCTCTATTGAAACACATGCTGTTCTTTTGAAGACCCTTGTTCTAGTAAATAGCAAGAGTGATCTCCTAATGGAAACGGAACGCGCCTTTCTGGAGTTAAGGAGAAGAGGAATTTCGCCTGACATTACCACGTTGAATTCAATGCTTTCAATATATGGGAGGAAGCAGATGGTGGCCAAATCCAATGAGATCTTGAATTTCATGTATGAGAACGGATTTACCCCAAGTTTGACAACTTATAATAGCCTAATGTATATGTACAGCCGTTCTGAAAACTTCCAAAAGTCTGAAGAAATCTTGAGGGATGTTCTGGAGAGGGGTATGAAACCTGATAGAATTTCATACAATACTGTTATTTATGCATATTGCAGAAATGGTAGAATGAAGGAGGCTTCAAGGATATTTTCTGAAATGAAAGATGCGGCACTTGTTCCTGACGTTGTAACTTACAACACATTTATCGCAACTTATGCTGCGGACTCAATGTTTGCTGAGGCTATTGATGTAGTTCGATACATGATTAAGCAGAGATGCAAGCCAGACCAGAATACTTATAACTCTATCGTTGATTGGTACTGTAAGCTCAACCAGCAAGATGAGGCAAACAGGTTTGTTAAAAACCTTAGTAATCTTGACCCACATGTTTCCAAGGAGGAAGAACGCAGGTTACTAGAGAGAATAGAAGAGATGTGGCCATAATTTGTTTCATTACTCTTTGGATGCATTACTGGAATTTGGAATATTTCTCCTTCCTCCACGGTTGCCATTTTATATAATATTTGGGCTATGGAGGTTGGCGTTCACCCCATGTAGTTATAAATCAATGTATTTTTCAGTGGGATTTATTTGCCAGCAATGTGTGTCTCCTCATTGATGCTTGCTGATGCGGTTGTACAGAAACATTGGCAAATAAAAGAATAGAAAGAGCGAAGGGACTGGATGGCTTTAAATATCCTAGTAGCAGTGTGCTGTCCGGAAAGAAAAAAGTGTAAAGAAGCCTTTTGATATAGTTTCACTTTGTAGTAGTATTTACTGTTTCATTTCCAATTTAGTGTATTTGTAACAAATATGTAAGTTCTTATGCTTTTTGTTTGGAGAGGACTATGAAAGATTATTCCTGCTGGTGAGACTGCTGTTTGTATGAAGGGCAAAACTTTATTGGTTGATTCTACGTCCTCCCTTTTGTTGTAAAAGTCATAAAATTGTAAAAATAAAGCTGTTGTATAAGCAAATTTTAAAAGAAATATGACCGTTGATTACATTTTGTATTTAATGGATGGTTAGGATTAAAACAGAAAATGTAAAAAATCAAATGAGTAACTTGCTTATGTCAGAGGGTAAAAAAATAAATTGTAAACTTTTATATATTTGGACTGGCTATGAGTAATATGGATTGTTGGTTTCATGGGTAGTGACAACATTTTTAACATTGATTATGTAATTTCAGAAAATTAACAACTCACACGTATTTCACCCTGTTTTGTTTATTTCACACCATGGAGAAGATGAAACTTGTTTCAGAGAAGATGGAGATTGGAGAAAAAATATTATTTTGTATCACACTTTTTGCATCATTCTTGTTTTGTCTATAGTCATTAACTATTAGAATCACTATGAATAGCTCTTTGTATATCGACTTTCACCTATAACCATCAAAAAAGAGAAGATGAAATATGGAAGTAAAAAATGTAACTTTCTATATTCATTCTTTGGAGAATCGATATAGAAAATTTATTTTTTTTAAACATTACTTTTTATGTTCGTTATATGAGAGAACCAATCTAGAAGCAATATTTTGTTTTTAAAAATATACTTTCTAAATCTTTTTTTTTTAATATACTTTCTAAATCAGTTATTTCAGATAATCGATGTAGAAAGTAGCAACTTAAAAAATATTATTTTTTACCTCAGTAATTTCAAAGAATTGATGTAGAAAAGATTAAAAAAATAATTTTTACATAAGTTTTACTATATAACCAAGATAAAAAGTAATAAAAAAAACTTTTGAATGTTGTTGTTTTTAACATAGTAAACTTTGAATGGCCATAATTTTTTACACAACTCATATTTATGTAAATTATATATTTATTTTATATAATTTTTCAAAATCTGTTGAACTCTAACATCTAAAGAGGGTTTGAAAAAATTAAATTTCAAAATTCTAACATTTTCCAATGTTTCTATGTAAAAAAGTCTGTCATTTCTCAATCTTTGATGGTGCTCGTCGCCGGTGAAGGACAGAGAGTAAGCAAATTCATGTCATATGAATGATATGAGAGTAAAAGAGAAAGAAAAGGAAAAAGAAGAAAAAGAAAGAAGACGACCAAGGTAGGAAGTGGAAGATGAAGAAAACGCGTAAATTCATGTCTTATGAAATTACCATTTTATCCTTTCATACATATAACTTGTATCACAAGTTCCTTGTCTTTCATTTTTAACTATCCAATATTAATCAACGGTTCACAATATTTGGAAACTTTTTTGAAAGATTTTTCTTAAACAAAAAAGGAAAGACGGTAGAATCACTTAAACTTACCTTTTAAAACATGAATAATTTATACATACATATATATATATATATATATATATATATATATACAAATTATTTTTCAATGAAGATACTTAAAGCTTTTAATATTTCTTTCTCTAAAATTTTAATTTTAATTAACTTTATTCCTCCATATCACTCCTCAAACAAATTATTCTTTCATTGAAAACTTAGTAAATTTTTTTATATATTATTTTCTTAATTTGTGCAATAGTGCACAATATATATATATATATATATATATATATATATATATATATCAAATTTCTAATAAAATTTTAATATTAATAGTATTAAGTTATTTACTTATAGTAATTTATAATTTTTAATAAAAATTATTATACATTATTTTTTATCTTATATAATGTTGTACTAGTTATATATTATAAAAATATTTTTAAATTTATTAAAATTAATAAACATAAGAAATATTTTTATCATCAATAACATATTATATTGTGTTGAATAAATATAAAATCAATTATTTAAATTGATATATTAATAATATAGTTTATCAAAATTTACAAGTTAAAATTAATATAATAATATTAAACTTAATTTATTTAAAAAACATTTATAATTCACTATATCATATTATTATTTAAAATTTATATTTAATTAATATCATTTTAAATTATGTAAAACAAAATAAATAAATGATGCAATTTAATTAAATAATTCTTAGAACATATTGTCATTTGATAATCCAAATTAAAATTTATAATTTTAAAATTAAACTTACCAGTCACTGGTAATGGGCAGGTTGAAGTTGTTATTATTACTTTAATCAGCTTACTCTCTGCAGCTGAGGACTTGGAGTAATTGCATTATTTGTCTTATATGTGCACTTTAAAAACATTATTAATTTTATAACTTAAAAATAATCCTTTGTAGAATATAAAATTATTGAAATTTGTCTTATATAACAATAAGATAATTATTCTGCTGTTTGGATAAGTACAATTTTGAAGTACACTGAAAAAACAAAATTACATGATGGTCTTTACACACATATCCATATATTTGCATAATACTAATTCATAAGGAGAGGAAAGTAATTGAAGAAACTTCAAGATTGGTAGTCTCTTTCACTGAGTTATCATTGTAAGTTGTAATGGATAGAGATGGCACCTGCAAAATCAGAAAATCAGAAGAACAACCCACATGATGTTTCTTAGCTTGCAAAATGAATTTGGTAACTCATTAACCAATCATTATGTTTAGCTTAACTTTCTTGCTCTTTACATACTTAGCAAAAATGCAAAGCTCTATCTGTCAAGTATCACCTGTATACATGACACGCAGAGCTCTTTTGTGTACATAATGTTTCATTTTTATTATATGATTACTGCCATAAATTATATTAAACATTATTGAAGATTAATAAATATATTTTAATTAATTAATAATTTTACCAAAGCATATCTATATTGAAAGTAATGAAGTTCCTTGACCACTTTAATGAAATTATTTTTAATAAATTAAAAATAATTAATAATTTATTAATATTACTGAGACAAATAAAAATATCCAAGTGATGTCTAACATAAACATGAGAGAGTAATATTTTAGTAAAAAATAAATAAAAGTAATATATAATCCTTAAAGAAAAGACATGTAAGCAACTAAGGAATATGAATCTCCATTTCATAACATCAGAATTTAGTAAGAAGACATATTTCACGTGCGTGCTGTGCTCATAAAGGTTTCTAACTTTTTTGCATTTCTAGTTTTGTTTGCAATATTGTTGATGTTGCTGCTTTCCACTTTGCTAATGGATTTTCACTAGACATTTCAACAGTTATCGTTAGTTTGATATGAATTAATGTAAACTACCAAAACTTTTTTTATTCAGTGACAAAAGAAATTCCAATATTGTTTCTCTTTTAACCATTTAAGTATAAATACTTCACAACATCCAATTTAAAAATAAATCATTTAAACTTTTAAGTAAAAAAAAAATTATATATAACAAATATGACATATGAAACATCTTAAAGCATAGAATTCTTAGGTTTTAATATTAATTTTATTATGATTTAAGACTCGCTACATTGACTTTCTATAAAGTCAGTCATTGTTATACTTTTATGAGAATTTTTTAAATATATATAATTTATTAGCTTATGAAAAATTTAATTATAAAACCATTTTGTTAAGTCATTTTAGGAAAAAAATGTTGAACTCTTATAATTATAAGGGTATAAAAGTTATGTCAAGAAACATGTAAAGCAATTGAAATATATAAATTAATTTTAATTTATAATATTTCATTTCATTAATTAATTATATAACACATGTATTGTATGAGTTTGTTTAAATTTGTAAAGATTAATTAAATATATAAAATATGTTGAGAAATAAAATCTTTATTAATATTACTTTTAGTATATTTCCATCATATAAATATTTTTAAAATAATATGTATATCTTTGTTATAGTAAGCAATATGAATTGTCAATTGTATCGCTGGATTTTATTTGTTTGTTTTACATATAAAGAATATTTAATTTTTATGCTCAAGTGTACGGTAAGTAAAGTTTAAAACTCAAAGAAAATATGAATGAATTATAATTTCAAATGCAAAAATAATTTTAATTTGAAAATTAGATACACCCACAAATGTGTAGATTTACGTATGTGTATACATGCATGTATGATATTTTATTATTATATTAATATTTATGTCTACGACACTCTACCAAGTAACACTGAACTAACAGTAGCTAGCCAATGTGATTTTGTTTCTTTAGCTAAGGTTTAACTTAAAATCTTACCATGATTCTCACGAACTACACTATTACATGTACACGTTACAAAAAATTTATTAATCGTAAACAAATAGAGTAAGAATTATTATAATAAATGAAAATAAAAAAACATGATATTAACAACGTGCTTTTAAAACTGTTTTGGTTATTTTTTGTTGTTTTAATTTATTATATCAATATTATGGTTAATAGTAATTTCTACGTTTTAGGAATAATGTAATTTTTTATTTAAAATTATTATCAATTTTTTGTTACATAATTAGTTTCTATTTTTTTAAATTATTATAAATATACTGTTATTATTTAATAAAATTTAGCTTTTTTCATTCATTCTCCTCATAATTTTGCACATTTTTCTTTCATTATTTTTTTTTTGCCATAAAAAATCCAACACAAGTAAGTATTCAAAACAAATCATATTCAAAGATATATTCTCAAATAATTAAATCAATAATAATATACAAAATTTATTAATCAAAATTCAATTCTCTAACTCCAATATCAAAATAGACAACATTGTGCTCATAAATATAATTACAACGGTCAAATATTAGGATCATAACTCTATACATAAATTATAAATTAATATTTAAATATGCATGCATGATGCCCTTGTTTCATTTTAATATGGAATCTAATTAGTTAAAGTTTACATCTTGTCACTCTTAATATGATATACTTTAATTTACAGGACTAGTTAAAACTACAAAAATATTCTTTTCAATTCCATAATTTTAGACAAAGACTCAAGTTAGCATTAAAAAAAGTCATATTAGTCCTTTCACAACTAATTAATATTTGTTGATACGTAAACATAGATTACTTATAGTAAAAAAGATTTTGAGAATAATAATTTAAAAAAGTTTAATTTTAATTGAGGTAAATAGCATTATATGATCATGTAATCGATTTTATTTAATGAGATAAAAACTGATTGTTGTTATTATTAAATTATGTAAAATTTATAGTACAACGAAAATTTTCATAATTATAATTAAAATAGTATGTGAGAAGTTTAAAATCATAACTAGATTAAACTAAAGTATCAAAATTTAAGAAACTTTTTTATTTACAAAAATATTATTTTCACTTTTAATTTAAAAAATTAATTCTATATTTGTTTTTAAAGATTGTTATTGAAAATAATGAAAATAGTAAAGTCATTTTCATTGTTTTCTATACAAATTTTTGAAAACAGAAAATAAAATAAAAATAAAGTGATAATTTTATAATCAAAAGTAAAAAAATAAAGAAATTTATTTTCTTCCTACTCAAAGAGCCCATAACATTATTTTATTTTAAATAAGGTTTCAGTAACACAAAATTTAAATAAAAAAAAAGTCTTAACTTATAACATGTAATTTACTTTGGCTTTATTTGACAAATAGAATTGAAATTAGTTTGAAGTCACAATTCTTAAGTTTGGATTGGTAAAAGAATAAGATGGTAGAATTATGGTTTTGAGTTGAATTTTAATTCTATTTGAACACTTCTAGGCTCTAGCTAATTAGGAGTTGTTAAGGGTAAAACTAAGTTAGATTTTAATAATAAAAATTGAATTCACATGTGATACGGCCAATCATAATGATACTAGTTGAACAAATAGACAGTAGAAATGGCAATGGGGATAGTATCATCCACAAATGATAGTGATATTCACGTCAAAATTAATAATAATAATAATAATAATAATAATAATAATAATAATAATAATAATAATAATAATAGTAGTAGTAGTAGTAGTAATAAAAATAATAAAATAATAATGTTGTAAGTGATTGTAATATGACAAGAAATAATACTTAACAGTAGTTATAATAATAGTAACGATATTGATCACAATGACAATAATAATTAACTGTAACTAGTTGATTTAACAACGATAACAATAATAATAGATATCATGTGAATAATAATAATTATTATTATACTATAAATTAAGAAAAGAATTATAATTCAAAAAGTAAAATTAAGAATTGAAAAACTTTACTTAATTATAATAATTTCATGAAATTAAACTTTTAGAATCACAATTTTGATTTTAGAAAGACTTCTAAACACAATAATTACATTTTTTTTAATTTGAATTCTCAGCTCATGATCGCACTCTGATGCTTCAAAAAATTTCTCAACCTCTATACCTTCATTGAAATATAATTCACATTAAATGAAAATTCACTGAAATTAATAATATATGAAAAAATGATTCCTCAACTGTCGTTATTAAATGTTTATTGTTGTCAACTCTACGCCTGACAACGGCATTCTAACACTTCAAAATATTTCTCAACCTCGATACCTTTATTAAAATACAATTCACATTAAATGAAATTTCATTGAAATGTAAAATCTATAAAAATATGGTTCCTCAAATATGTATTTCTTAAATGTTTATTTTTGTCAACTCATTGTCAATATGATTACTCATAAATTTATTGTTTTGATTTTATTTCGTTATAGGAAAAAAGACTCACTAATCGTATATGTTATCAATAAAAAAGCTTAACCTGGATAATTCTGACATTCAATTTCTTTTTAATAACATCAACACATACGGACTAAATTATAAAGCGGAGAAATAATATAATTTTAAATGCAAACGAAAATCTTCACACAATGAAAGTCATAATGATAATCCTTGGATTTAGATGTTCTCGAACTAATGCGTTGTAATTCAATGCCTTGGATATTTCTGCTCTCAAATTTTCATCTTTCACATGTCACTGTTATCTGCACATCAGGTAAAAAAAATGTAGAGAATATGCAAAATTATAATCAAAAGATGTAAACTTAAGAGATGTATATAATCTTGTTTAACTTGGATTTAACACTACGCAAAATTGTTTCTGGCTTTCTCGTTTATTTTGTACATGACATCTATATTTTCATTGCCTCAGCGGAATGTTGAACTACGATTCCCAGAAGCAGGAAATGCCTGCCGTCTTCTACCTTGTGGCAGTTGTTTAGTCAAATCACTTGCTGGTCCCTGTCCTATGGTTGAACGCTGCTTCTTGCTAACTGAATCCTCCATCTCCATATGACCATCACAACTCTGGGAAGATGCATGCGTTTTGTCTTCTCCAAACTTAACATGTTTCCTAGCAGCTTCATAATCAAAAGGCTTCAGCTGCAATATGCCACTGGGCTGTTCAGTTTTCTTGGGCTGTCTGGTTTTATTACTTTGATCATTTGAATGAAAGCATTTTTGGAAGTTTGATGACAATTCTGAGAGAGACACTGGTTCGTCTTCATCCTCTTTCCCTGTAGTGGACACAACATAACTTTTCTCCCTGTGACCATCATTGGAGTTCTCTAAGTTATTCTGCTCCGTATCCTCTGCACCTGTATTAGAGTCTAACTTAATAATCTCATCTAGAGTGGAGGCAGAAACTGGATCAAAAACAGGTGTCGGCGGTTCTGATGTTTCAGATGCTACACTAGGTGTTTTCACTAAAGGTTCTGACTTCTCATTGCTTCCCAAAAAAGAATGGAAAGGAAGGCTAACTGAAGATCTAATCTGCTCTAGCTTCATCTCTTCCTTGCCCTAAGAAGAAATCCCAAAAAGCAGTATGAAAATGAGTAGTCAGAACAGGTGTTAATGTTAGAACAACCAGATAGTAAAGCACGACAGCCAAACAGTTAAAAAAAAAAAAGGCAAACTAACAAGTTTACACTCTTACATAACAGATATTCATTGAGATGTTTGACTAAAAGCATACCTTATCAGGACCAAGCTTCCTCTTTGAAGCCGAATTCCCCAGCAGCGCCCCAAAAGCACCAGAAGGCTTTTTTAGCAGTTGAACAGTTGCTCCATTTCCCTATCAACAAATTAGCAATATTATTTAGATCGATGCTCATAACTAGGGAGGCCTAACATTATATTAATGTTGAAATACAATTTTTGCAACCTTTGCTGTAGAAAGTGCACCAACATTTGCATCCTTACTCTGCTCTGAAATTGCGAGACTGTCTCTTGGAAGCTCAGATGTAAGACTATTGGACTTAATTTGTATTGGTACATTCGTATGTTGATGCTGAGAAGATTCCTGTTTAAGATCCAAAGAGTAAATGGTAACGTCACTAAGATATTAGTGTGCTATTTTTCATTCCAACACCTTAATTGCATTTCCAACCTTTAAATTTTGTGTACGGGATTGAGTATCTTCAGTTCCATCTGTAATGAGTACTACATTCGATGCCTGTATAATGATCATCATACAATTTAATCATCAAACAAAAAGTCAGAAAATAAAACCAAATAACACTAAACTGGTTGAGCACTTTAACAGTTGAGAGGTGTTAATTCCCAGAAAAAGAAAAACTGGGTAGAAAATTTCAAGAGATTGGCAAAGTAGTTAATTAGACTTCTCAGGTTACTTGAAATGGCCAATTTATAATCATTGTATATTGTTATAATTTATAAATCTAATTTGAATTATTCGTAGACATATAATAATCATAATATATCTAATATAAAAGTGTTAGTACTTTGTACATCTAATACACACATATATAGTATAAGCAGAGTAAAATATAAGGTTATTCATGTATTATGAATTTGGTAATCTTAATCTTACTGGGGATGTATTTGAATAAGTTTCACCGCACTGCTGCTTGACCAAATTCGTAAATATAAATGGGTGTTAGAGCTTGGTACTTAATACACACAACCTTTAATCTTAGATAAATAAGAATAACGAATCTCCCACATTAATAACGTGCATGATGTATTCATAATAGTCAATTCATCATCAGACAAGACCTAGGATACCAAATTGTAAGTACAGGGAAGAACCAAATCATTGCTATGGCAATTGAAAAAATATTACTTACAGCGGCAGCCTGTCCTTTCAATTGTTGAGCATCTTCTTCAAATGCAGCAGCATTCTGAATAGAATGCCTAATAATGTTGACAACAGTATCAAGATTGTGTTCAACATATGGGTGTTTTGACTTCACCAATCGCCGTAGCTTGCTTGTAGTAAGAGGCATCTGCTTAGCTTTTAAATAAGTAAATACAAATTAAGTTAACACGTACATACAGCCAAATTGCTAACGTTTAGACAAAGATATAAAGATTGCATATGTTTCATACCAATTTCAAGAAGAGATTTATTTGGCAATACATATCCTGTACTCTCATCCTCTGCCCGGGCAACAATATCCCGCCATTCGCATAGACCCTCCACGTCATGTGAATAGAATATATGAACTATAATTAATGTTGAGAACTGATAGCAACTAAATGCAAAGTAAATGTAATATATAACATGCCATATTGTATTAGGTTCTGTAGGAGATGGAAGCTATTTTGGACAGTTTCAGAAAAACGTAAAAAAAATCTTCAAATAAAATCTGACAGTATATAGGACAAGGATGCTTGAAAGAAGAATGGAATTTCTTGGCGTCCAACCCAAACTGTTATGTGATAGAAACTAGTATGCTACAGCAAGATAACTATTCTAGGAATGCCAAGTGGAGATTGAAGTGATAACAGAGCAGTAAGAAACTGCAGTATTATTATTAAAGCAACTGAAGCAAAGGAAACAACAGTATTGAAGATAGTGAGTAGTCAGAAATGGCAACAATAGCTGCAACTGAGAATTCGACAATGAAGGTCATGATTGGAGTGATACTAAAAGAGCAAACTAGACTTTTCATTAAATAATAGAATCACCAAAGAGATTAATCTATAAAATTACAAGGGGAACCAGTTTACCACATTTGTGTCAAATTGAGGTTCATGAGGAAATAATGGCTTCCTAATTATCATATTTGATTCTTAAAAACCAAATACAGAATTCTAGATTATGACAGAATTTACCAAAATACTTCAAAAACCCATGTCCCAAAATTTATCTAAAAGGATTGGCTTAGTGGAACTGGGAAAACCATTTTTCATATTCACTGTAAAAATGGTGTTAGAGCAGGGGGCAAGATTTTGTTGCCTATGTAAGTAATCTTAGATCGGTGCTGAAAATAAAAAGGAGCAACTTACAGAAACAATAGCAAGCTGATGAGCATTGAAATCAGCCCCTTGCAACCTGCCCAGAAACAGGAATTGGATTTTGCTTTATACTACTTGGCATGTATTACATCTAAACTTAAAAACATAACTCTCTTTACATAGAAGATACAAAAAGTAAACATGATCAAGATATATATAAAGGCTGGGTGATCAATTGCTACTGATATAGAATGCAAATTAATGAAAAAACAGTAATTGTAAAGGTGACAAACCCATAAATATGAAAATAGGAGTTCTCTGTCAGAAGTTCTTTTTCATATAGCTGCATGCAGACATCATAACTCCGCTTGTAGACCTGTTGGTTTACGGAAAATTCCAACCAAAAGCCCAAAAAAGGGTTTATCGAATCATGTATCATTTGATTAAAGATTTAAAAATAAAAATATTGCACCAAAAACTTAATCTGATCAAGAAAAGGTCAAACAAGCTAATCAACCAATGCAAGATTGTAAGATGAATAAAAATTATAAAAAAACTGAGACAAAATTGTCAATGGGAACAAAGGAGCACCACATGGTTTGTGGTAAAGCATTGATAGATCACGTGCTCATCTAGTTAGTTTGATCTAATAAACTGGACCACAATGAAATAACAGCAGATTGAAGCAATTAAAACTGCCAGTGTGGTAGTTTGGAGTTAGCTTATTTTGAGAGGAAAAAATAGCTTTTTGTCAGCTTCCTAAGATATTTTGAGCAAAAAAAGTAAGAACTATTACTTCATGAAGCAATCATAAATTACTAAACCTTGTAAAGTCATTCATGATGACATAAATTTAAATTAGACAACAAATTTCCAAACTCAATTAAGCATGCAAGGCTGATGTTCAACCAAATGAATTTTGTTGATACACTTTAATCCATAGCATCCACTGGCAAATATTTCTTGGGGGTAAAAAATAGTTACCTCCACCAAAGGAGTGTCGGAAGACTTAGAATTTTCAGAATCCTTCAACAAGGCAAATAACTTAGTCCTCATTAAATCATATATATACAGCAAATAGTGTGTATCTTCTCTGGCATATCTGTCAGAAAAAAGCAAATTAGATTGTAGTAAGTAGTTTTCCAATAACAGTGGGCCAGTAATTATCAACCTAAAATCAAGATAAGAGAATAAAATATTTTCTATTTTGGGAAAGGGAGACGAACCAAAGACAAGATGTTTTACAATAGTAGAAATCAGTAATGCTTGTGATAATTTTAATTTGCTTATTCTACGGGTGGAATTCTGCAGAGTATCCTTCCTTTGTTAGGGAGAAAGATTGAGGAAGTAAAAACTAAGATAGGATGGAAAATAGAACAGAAATAACCAGCCAGTAAAACAGAGATCCAGAACAGGAAGGGGATTGGGGGGTGGGGATGAGTGGTAAGAGAATAGTTAGTTATGAACTTATGGTTATTATTTCTTGGGTAATCTTTGGACAGAGAATTTTCCTTCTCTGAGGAGCACACTGCTCTGGAACCTTAATTTTTTCTTTCTTGCTAATTTGCTATAACAGCTTCCTGAGCTGGTTTTAGTGATCAATCAGTTTCTGGTTACTCAATTCAGGTTTCTAACATAGTAGGATACCAACAACAACCACAACAACCAAACTTTATCTCACTAGGTAAGGTCGGCTACATGGATCATGCAACACCATTAATCTCGATCAAAGACTAAATTTTCAGAAATCTGATTAATGGAAAGGTCTTTTTTAATAACTTCATCTATGGGTCTTTTGGGTCCCCCTCGACCCCTCTTTACCAGACTAAAAGTCATACAATTCACTCTCTTTACTGATATCTCCAAAAGTCTTATTTGCACATGACAAAACTACCTTGAACAATTTTTAGTCATCTTTTTCACTATAGGTGCTAATGCAATATTCTATCATATAATATCATTTTGAGTCATGTCCTTTCTCGTGTGTTCACAAAGTGATAAAAAAAAAACAAGGAAAACAGAAAGACTAATTGAGGAAGCTTGTCAAATTAATCTGATTATCTGCCCTTGAAGAATTTGAGGAAGCTTGTTGTTAGGCCATGTTAAGGAAAACTACTGCCCAAACCAAGGCAGCAGTGTTAGAATAGAAATTGGCTGAAAAGCAGAGGAGACTGAAAAGAAAATGTGAAGGAAATCTGAGAAAAAAAAGAAAGTCCAAACAAAAAAAAAATGAAAGGAAAGAGAGGGAATGGAGGAGAAATGTAGAGAAGGAAAAAGAAAAACAGAATGAAGGGGGATAAAGCAAAAACAGCAATACAAAAAACCTAAGAAGAAAATGAAAATCAGGGTTGCAAGAGCTCATGGTAGTCGAAAGCAAGGAAGGTGAGAGAGGAAATTTGGAGGTTTCTCTGAGAGAGAGAGAGAGAGAGAGAGAGAGAGAGAGAAGTAGCTGAGACTGAAAAGAGGCCAACAGGGTTGAAAATCTACATTTTAGGTTTCTTATGTTGGGTCAGTGTGGAACTGAGTCAAATCAGCAGACCAAATTCTATTCTAGGGGGCAGATTCCCAAAAATTCTGCCATGGCCACCATGACTGCAATGCAAATAACGGCCACCATGACTTGCCATTGCAAACCCACCATGACTTACCATTGCAAGTCCGCCATGCCACACCATATTTATGCCAGATTGTTCAAAAGCCACCACTGTTTTCCATCATGGCTGCATTTGATAACAATGATATTTAGCTCAGATATGCTTAAGGCCAAGTAAATAGCATACCTGAATATCCTGAGTGTTGAAGGTACCATATGAAACTTATGGCTATGGGAAGAAGAAAAAGGGTTGCTTCTTCTTAAAATACATACTAACATCCAGTGTTGTTAAAAAACAGTTATGGCAGCACTATGGTGGGTAACAGTGCCATTTTTCCACCAAACCGCCATGACCATGGCAAAATATGGTGGTTTTCAGTGGTGGCCATTAGGTGCCTGACGGTAACAGCGGAAATGGTCATTTTGACAGGAAAAATTGGGTAAGGCCACAGACCCGACTCAGTCAAGAGAGAAAACCCACAAGCCCAAACCCACAAGCCCAAACCCTAAATCACGCATCTCTTCTTCCTCCCTCTTCTTTGTCTCACGTCTGTGTCACTATTGCGCCACCGTGGAACAGCGGTCTGCCACATGATACTTGCTGTCATTGTTTCTTCCGCTGCAGACCCTAATCACAGACAATTGTAATGGAGAAAGGAAGTGAAAGTCCAATTTTGCCCTTCCTACAGTGTTATTTAGGGCTTTTTTTAAGGGCAAAAGTTTTTCCTTCCCTTCTCAAGCAAGCGGTATGCACACATTTTCTCTCCCTTGCTCTTTTTTCTTCCTTCTTCTCTAAAGTCAACTTCTCCTTCATCTCCTTCATTTTTTCCAGCAACTGTGAGTGGAGGGCCCTGTTTTTCAGCATCTATTTTCCATTATGCTTCTCTGGGCTCTGTTTTTCTGCTTCATACAGTGCTCTATTTGTCACTCTCTTTGCATCTATTTTGCTTTTTCTTGTGCTATATTCTTCTTCAGATAGTGTTCTGTTTCTCACTCATTCAGCATCTTCAGTTTTCCTCTTTTTAAGTTTTTCCCTCCCCCATTCTGTTATACTCCCCCATTTTTGTCGTTTTTCCTTATTATTCTGTTTTCTTGATTCTATTTTTCTGTTTTCACTTCCAAGTTTCCTTCTCCATTTTTATTTTTAATTCTCTGTTTATCTGTTATAACTTCAGCTTTTATTCTCTATTTTACAACCATTTTATTCTTTTTTTCTCAAAACGTTCTTTCTTTTATATGTAGTTAGTTTTCCAGTTTTATATCACATTTTGTAATATATATATATATATACATACATACATATATATATATATATATATATGCTTCCCCCATAACCTGCCATCTGCCATTGATAACATTGCTAACATCTTAGTCTCACTCACAAAGGTCAGTTGCAGCAGGCCGTCAAACCTGGGACTACCAAATACTAAAGATTCTTAGTATGCTGAACAGTGACACAATGGAATTACTTATTTACCTCATAAATTTTTGAAAACCAGGGGGAAAATTTAAAATTCAGTAGAACAGAATGAACAGAAGAAAAATAAAACAAAGAAAGAATCAAGGGAGTGTCAAATGTGACAACTGACAAGTGTAAAATAGAATTATACCTTAGCATCTCATCAGGAAGTGGGCGTAGTCTCCAGTCTGCATTCTGGTACCTGCAAGGAGCTGTAAGTGTAAACTTTCTACAATTTTTGCGAGGGAAAAAAAAAAGGAGAAACCATACCAGAAGAGAAGGAGAAAAAAAGACAACATACTCTTTGTTTGCAGTAACTTCACAAAAATGATGCAGAATATACTCCAAACTATTTCTCTCCAAATTTAACAGCTTTGATGCCTAAGAAATGCATTCAAAATAGGATTAGTCTTGTATCATAAAAAGAAGAGAAGATTATTGTAACTAAATTGCCAACATGTGATAAAAAAAACAGGATTATGGCAAGGAGAATCAAAGGCAGAACTTCACAGGCATTGTTTCACCAATTTTCATGCTGCTGAACAAATTGATACATTATGAACACATGAACAGATAAATGCTGTGTCCACCAATCAAAGAAAATCTTACATGACAACTATTACTAACCATAAAATGATATACAATTTTGTTACCATGCAAAGTAATAAGAGTCTCAAATTTGAATAGTCAAAGCATTTACACAAACCTGGTGAGTATCAAACAAATTACAAACATAAATGCCAAAGTCTCGTTGAAGCCACACAATGTCTCGATCCGCACCATGCATGACCTAATTAAACATAAATATGGTCAAAAGAATGAGGCAACTAAGTTGAATTGAGCTAACATGTGCAACTAACCTTCCTTTTGGCAGGGTCCTTGAAGACTTCCCTAAGATAGGGCCCAACATGAATACGTAGTTTCAATGTGTCAACAACAAAATCTTCAGTTCTTGTTGAGATTTGCATCAAGCAAGTCAAACCTTGGAAAGACCGATACTGATTATGCTCCAAATCAACCTAAATATTTCAAGTCAAGACACAAAGTCAAAAGAATGCAATGAAAGGAAGGGAGTGACTACAAGAAAAGGGGAATATCAATACAATAAAATCAAAAAGCATCCAAAGGCAAATTAAAAATCAGAGAGTTATATCCTATAGGATACAAAAACAATAAACATGAGATACGAAAAATCTTCACAATCAACAGAGGAACCACTGAACTCAGTACACATACATTATGATAACAAGAGAAACATATCCAGACAAGATTGCAAGCAATCATATTTTGCATAATACAAACTAAGCATAACGCCTTACCTGAATAACTCCCCAACCAAAGAATAAAACATCATAAAATGACATAATAACAGCTTACTTTTGTCAATGAGGAAGCTTGAAAGCTAGAGCTTAACAGCCTGTTTATTTCTGCTTAATTTCAAGGGAAATTTACTATTTTAATTTAAAAAGTTTACAAGTTTATGAAAATAAATAAGTTTCTTGATAGAAAATAATAATGTAAAAAAATAGGTAGTTTTAGTTAGTGTTTCTCTCTTACGTTGGAGTAGTTATGAAAAAGAAAAAAAACACTTAAAAAAGGTTAAAACACTATTCACAATTTCTTTTCCAAATACATCCTAGGCCATTCAATATAGATCATGCACACACTAAAAATAACATGAACCAATTGATATTATGAACCGATTGATATTATAACTATTGCATGCACTTTAACAAGCCCATATCAAACAATGTCCAATCCTCAACAAGAGACCCTAATATTATAACAGTTAAGGAGATAATCAATGTTTCCAACATTTATATGTTAGCAGTCCCTGTAAATATCAAGGGAGATGCAAAATGTAAATAAATAATCAAATCCAATATTAATTTCTGACACAGAATGGTAGCCTAGGTTGCATGAATATGGGTTTGGAATGCGACAATTTTTAAAAATTAAAGATATGGGTACAGTAATATTATTTTAAAATAATATAAAGAGAATTAAAATATTTTGTAAACTGTTGTGAGAACATTTATTAAAAAAAATTAACAAACTGGTATCTTACATCTGATAAGGAAGGATGAATGAATTTGAGTAAATAGGGAATCAAATATGAAAATTGAGAGAAAGGTAAAATAATCTGTAAATTTAACAGAAAATTCGTCTTTTTTTTGGGGGGGAGGAAAAATGGTCTAGCTAATAACTAGCTATACCCCAAGTTGCACCTAGATTAATTAGAGGTAGATACCTTGAATTACAAAGAAACGGACCAGAATTTGCACTACTTAAGATTAATATTTAAAATTTCAAAGGGAATTTTTAATTTTATCATGTATTATTGCAGTTCCACATATCAAAGACAAGAATCAAGTAATATAACTGGTTGTGAGGAAAATTCTAAGTAAAAATTTAGGAATAATGATCATGTTTTACCGCAAATTCACTAACAGAACGCAGCTTAGCAGCCAACTCCTTCAAATCTTTGACTTCCTCCACAAGCTTGAAAGGTGTGCTTTCTATAGAGGGTGGCTTCATTGGCACAACGTCCCCAACATTTGTATCAACAAAATCCAAAACAGAGAGCATTTCCTGAAATAATAAACTAGTAATTGATTAACAAAAAGAGATGATGACAAAATGAAAAAACACAACTTAACACAGAACAAAAGAATCAAAATTATGAAATATTTTCATAAGCACACAAACAAAGGATGCAGATTGCTAATCCAAAATGAGACAACCAAAAGGTATTCTACAGAGATTTAAATGCCAGAAAAGCACGATGTCAAATGCCATCAGACAACCAAATGTCATTTCTACCAAGATTTAAATGCCAAAAATACCATTTACGAAATACCACTTTCAAAAGGATTTATTCTTTCATGCATCAAAAGTCTCTCAATAAGGCTTATTGAGTCTTCAACCCAAGATCATGCAATATTACGAGAATGAAAGGGTATCAACATGATAAAAACAATATCATTAAATCCAAGCTATTACTGCTTCCAACTATACCATACCTACATATAAATAGTCAGCATGATCACCATGGTGAATGCTAAGAAACATCTCATGCAACTTACATAACAATATCCTCTTCATTGAAAAACATACAACTAAATATCAGAATTGGCGAAGGGGGGGAGTCAAATGTGAAGCCCAATTTCCTAATTGAAAGAAGAACTTGTATTTCTTGGAATTACACTTCACCCATATTTGCTCAAAAATTGGATCCTCTCCTATGATTATGTTTGAGAGAGAATGACATAAGAAAAAGAAAATATAATTAGTGCATCCCATTCCCAAAATCAATCATATTGGTTCATTGTTTGATAGAAAATGCTTTTCTCTCTCTCTTTCTCTCTCCAATAGGGGTACAGGACCATATCTATGTCCCATAACTTAACAGGAAAGGGTCCAAATCCCTTCTCTTACTAAGGAATGCTCGGTCCTAGTCATTACAAAACTCCATATAAAGTCAATAGCATAGTGATTGGACCTTATCCCACTAGATGTGGTCAGCCATAGTGATGCCAAACATTCTGATTCAATCTTGCTGTTTAAGGGGGTGAAAACTGAATATTACATGACAAATTAACTACATACATCCATGAGAAAATTTAATATGAACAAGATCACAGAACAACTGTAAGCAAGTTATTACTTGCCTGATGAACTTGATATACACTTGAACCTAAGCCCCAAATTAACTTACCAATAATAATAAATAAAGGAGCCTACCCACCTGTGAAAATATATATAGGTGACTAACAAATGATTAATTTAATTGATGGCTGATTGTAAACAGACCCAGTTGAAATATTTTTCACTTCAAATAAATTTGTTAGAAACCCAAAACAGCAGGGAAAACAACAAGATTTACTTTAAGCTCATTCTAGTCATGTATTCACTACTTAGTTAAGTACTACCAAATCATTAAAAAGATCCCGACTATCACAAACACAACCAATAAGTCTTTATACTCCAGTGATGCACAAATTTGTGAATTCAAATTTGAACTCAATAACAAAAAAATAACATCAAGCCAGTGAATGAACTAACCAGTGGATGAATAAACCTCAGTCCATCATCACTCCTCTGCAACCACACATGCTCAAAAGGCATGTTAGCATTATTAACCACTATGCTGTACTCATCCTGCGGCCTCGGAATCGTTGGTATATGAAACGGAACCTTTGGTCTTGGCCCTGTGGTCTTCTTATCCTTCGTTGCCACCGTAACTCCAGGCATCGCCAAAGCCGAACCCGTCTTTGTCTCGGAATCAGTTGTCACTGTCGCCGTCACGCTCCCTCTTCCCCCTTTCTTCTTCCTCCCAGAAACCAATTGAAACCCGTCTTCCTCCATCAAATGCTTCGCCGGACGCCCAGTTTCCTCCTGCTGCTGCCGAACCTTCCGAAACTCGTCGGCAGAAGCATCAAACCGCTCCAAAATGTCGTCGTTCACGTTCACAAGCCAGTCATATGCGTCATCAACGTCGACGGGGAATGCCGCGTGTGCCGCAGCAGCGCCAATAGCCTCCAGCATCGACCGGGATTCCCGCGCGATTTCCTCCACGGGGACCTTGAACTCCTCGAAGTTACGGTAGAAGTGAAAGTCCTTGTCGGAAGGGATGCACCGCGACGACGCGGCGAGCTTCGCCACCGACGAGGAGAGAGGACCCGCCGTTAGGGTCTGCAGCGCCTGGGCGTTCGCGGCGGTGTGAGGTTGATCGTGATCGACATCCATGGCGTCGTGGAGATCGATCGAGGGTAGTGAAGATTGGGGATTTTTTCTTAGGGTTAGGGTTTTAGGATTTTATGTGCGTCGACATCATTGCTGAGCACTGCGTTTTGCTCTGAACTGCAACATAAAAGCAAGAATGGGAATCTTTCCGAAACCAAAAAAGGGTTGATGTGGGGCAACGGCGAGTGTTTTTATTTATATACGTTTATGTCACGTGCGGGGTATGGGGGTGACTGTGAAAGTAGGGATAAAAGTGTGATTTTTTATTTTTTACAAAATAATGAGATAAAAGAATTAATAATAGTAAAATTTTACTAAAAAATATTTATTATAATTTTATAAATTTAATATAATAAATAAATATTTTTATAAAAAAATTATATTTATAAATATTTAAACTAATTTCTAAGAGTTGAAGTTAATAAAAAATTTTTATTTTATATAGATGTCAAATTCATAAATTTATTAATAGGAGTATATTTTTATATGACTATAATTTTTTAATATGTTTATTTAATTATATTTTTTTAAACTTATGTTACTATTTTTTTAAATTTTTAAATTAAATTTTATTATTAATAATTAATATTTTATCAAATTAAATAGAATTAAAATAAATAATTAAAATTTTAAATTAAAAATTAAATAATAAAAATAGAAAAAAAAAGTCATATGACATAATTAGAAAGAATATCATTTTGAATAATATTTTTATTTAATATAGGTCTTAAAACTATGATTTTTATTTTTTAAAAAAATATTTGATAGAATATAAATATTTTTAAATAATTTTTTTAGTCAAAAATTACTCTTTTATTCTCTAACTTTTTTTTTATTTTAGTCCTCTAACTTTTAAAAAAGTTTTAAACAGGTTTTTTTCTGTTAAAAACCTTAATTTCGTTAGAACGTTTTGTCGTTTTGTGTCACGTGTATTGTGTATTATTATTTATTGTCTTCTTTCTCAAATCTCTAATTTGATTTTCAGCAGCTTTTCTTCTTCTTCTTTGTCCCTTTCATCTTCATCTTCTTATACTTAAAACTCTATCTTTATTTTCTTATACTCAAAACTTCATCTTCTTGTCACTAACACCAAGCACTCATCTCCAAATTTCAAACCATAAATAAATCAACTTTCTAAATACTCATTTTCTATCTTTGTCAATCTGTGTTTATTTTCAAATTATATTTTAAGCTTCCAAAAAATGGTATTTTTGTCAATGAAGGTGTGTTCAAATCAATAAAATAAAAAATGGGAACGTGTGTTCAAATCTACTTGAGATGAAAAATGAGTATTAGAAAGTTAGGTTATTTGTGGTTTGAGATTTGGCGATGGGTGTTTGTTGTTAGTAGCAAAAAGATAAAGTTTTAAGTATAAGAAGATGAAGATGAAAGAGAGAAGGAAGAAGAAAAGCAGCCAAAAACTAGATCGGAGATCTAAGGAAGAAGACAATAAACAGTAATATACAGTATATAGATACAAAACGACAAAACTTTCTAATGGAGTTGTTTGGAGTAAGAAAAATCTTCTAAGTTATAAAATCCTGTTGGAGGATTTACTTTTTGAGAAGTTTTGGAGGGTTTAGAGAAGAGCCTTCACATGCTGAAAATTGCACTTTTTGAGGAAATCCTTTTTCATCAAGAGAGAGATTTCGAGTAGTTTTTTGTACAAAACATAAAGAAACCCAAAATTGCTCGAAAATAGGACGAACAGAAAAATATTATAAATTCACAAAACTAAAGACATTTCGAGGAGTTTTTGAGGAATTTTTAAGACCCCGACACTTAAAATTGCTCGAAAACAAGACTGACAAAAAACTATTATGTCTACAAGATTGGAGGCTTTTTGAGGAGTTTTTGAGAAAATTTCAAGTCTCTTATACCCAAAACTACTCGAAAAAAAGGACTAACAGACAAATATTCTAAGTCCACAAAATTGGAGGTATTTTCGAAGAGTTTTTAGAGGATTTTCAAATCCACAAACCTGACTGAGCTCCAAATTTCCTCCAGAGTTGCTTAAAAAATAAGAAGTGATCAGAAAATATTTGAAGTCCACAAACTTGGTTGGGCTCCAAAGTTTCCTCCAAAATTACTCAAAAAAAAAATTAGAATGAATAGAGGAAATATTATAAGTCCACGAGAACAAAAAGAGCTCTCAGATTCTCTAGAATTGGTCAAAAAATAGAAATCAAGGGAAAAATTATTCTAAGTCCATAATGCTAAATAAGCCTCTTAGATTTCTCTCAGAAGGGCTTGAAAAATAGAGAGAAAAAAAGATTCTAAGTCCAGAAGAATCATAATAGGACTTAGAGGCTCAGAAGTGGTTACTAGCAGTTACCACTAGACAAAGGATCAACAACACGAAGTAGGATCGTGGACAATAACAATTATGAAAGAAACCACAATCGACAGCAAGATTAGAGCCAGTCACGAATAATGGACAGCAGTTGAAGGCAATTACTAAGAAATGCCTGCAAAAGAGGGAGAAAGGTGGTACCCATCCTGCCTATAAATACTCCAAAAGTTCTTTACACATGATGACTTTTTGCACCCAGACACCGCACCTAAAATTCTCTGCACGCTGAAAACCTACACCGCGCCAAACACGAGCTTCCAGGAGGTTCACGATAGTTATTCGTTGTTATTAGAAGTCGTACATTACATTTCTGCACATTTATATTTCCGCATTTTAGTTTCAGTTCATTTTGCTTATTTTTGTTCCTGCAATTTGGTTCTTGTTTAGCATATTTTTGTAAAAATGTCTACGTTTGATTAAGGTCCGGGTAATCATTATTTGTTACTTCTATTGTACAATGCCAATTTGATTATCACGTTAACAACACACTTAAAAGAACGCAAGAGGACCTATAATAATACCATTTGAAATTAGTCCTTAAAAATTTATTAGAATTTAGTTTATAATATTTTTTAAATGTTTGGAATTAGTCACTATCATTAGTTAAATTTTGTTAAGTTTAGGGTTTGTAATAAATTTAGCTCATTATTATCACATATATATATTATTAAAAAATTAATAATTAATTCATTTTCTTCGACCTTTATCATTTTTTTTAATTCTTTTTCAACCCCACTTCATCATCTCAAATCCCATTATAGGGTGTTGGATCTTATCAACTATGGTGGCTTACTAAAAATAATCAATGTCAAAATAAATTTATCATACGTGATTACAACAACATTTAGCAAGAGTTTCTTGTCAAAATAACCAATGTCACACTTCTTGTTCTCTTCTTCACCCTCATTTATGACGCATCAAACTATCTTTCTAACCTAACACTAACCATAATCTTAACCCTAAACCTAAAAAATCATTTCTCTCTCTAAAACCAGCACCTTCAAAGCCCTAGCTCATTATCTCCATTATTTTCTCACTTCAAATGACATCACATTTGACATCATCAATTCACAACATTACGAGCTCAAAGACCTCCAAAAGAAAAATGCTCATTTTCCTTGTCATTTCTATATGGCAAGATGAAAAGTCTCCTGCTTCTTGATTCTTTGTCATGTTGCTTGTCGATAGCACTACCAACTTTTAGGTTGGCTCCTTATTCCTCTTGCATAGAAAGTTCACCATCTTTGGTGTCAAAAGTCGAGCTATGATGACTCATTCAATGTCATCACGAGGGATCTCATAAAGCACATCAGGGCTCTAGGCATTGCAAAGGTGCTTCATTTGTGGGAAGGAGACGTTGATGGTTATAATGTAGACATCATTTTTTATCAATAGTGTGAGAAGGTGGTTGGAGTTTTGAAAGGTAGTATTATGAAAAATAGCGATGATAGTGCCGAAGATTGAAAACAAAAATGCCAATCTAAATGGCAAGGTCAGCAAGTCGAAGAAGAATAAGAAAAGGAAAAAGAAAGTGAATCAAAATCTAAGGAGCAAAAGTGCCATTACCATTGCTATTGCTATTGCCATTGCCATTAGACATTACAAACTGATGCAAAAGTGAAAGTGGAAGTGTAAAGGAAGAAGAAGAAGAATCTTTTCGCACTTGAATCCTAATGTGGAAAGAGTGCAAAATGTTAAGGAGAGAAAGAAGAACGTTAAAAGAGAGAAAATTTAGATTGACATTTTGTGATAAGTCTCTATAAAATTTTTGTTAAGATTTAGTCTCTACCGTCAACTCTTCTATGTTAAGTGCTGAGTTGACTGACAGAAAATTGGCTCAACACTGACACATAACATGCCACATCATTTATGTTTATTATATTTTATTATTTAAAATAAATATTTGCAAACAAGTCCTTATCATATAAATATTCAATAAAGTGAATATTTATCTTTAGTAATTCAAATTGTGTTAATTTAATAGAATTCTAATGTAATATTATTAGTTTTGTAGGAGATTCTAAGTTAAGAGTCTTGAGGATAAGGATTGAAGAAGATTCAATTGAAGAAAGTAAAAGAATTGAGCTTAAAAGATCAAGAATCAAATGATATGTGCTGGGCGTAGCAAGTTTGAGTGCATAGAGTTAACACTTTGAAGAAGGAAATCCATGAAGATCAATTGCATAACAAGTCTAAGTGATGAAAGTTATCACTCCAGCAACAGAATTCATGAAGGGTCTTGCACATAAATACTCTTGCTAGTGAAAGTAGTTACGCCTAAGGCTAATTTGTCCATAAACCTTTCACATAAACACTTTTACTACTAAAAGTAGCTACGCGCAATTGCACGTAACCACTCTTGCTACTGAAAAGTAGCTACGTGCAAGGCAAATTCACATAGAACACATGCGCATGGACACTCTTGCTATTAAAAGTGTTTACGCAAAATATCAGAATTTGGAAAACTGCTTTTAAGTGTCAACTTTGGGCATTTAAAGTTCCTACTTCAGCCTTAAAAGCTTCTGAAAGGCCTTGTACATTACAACTCTCAATGATTAAAGTGCCAACGTGAAAGAAGGCAAGAAAATTATAAAAAGTGGTTGGAAATTCAAATTTGGGAGTTTTTCTTGTCAGGCTTCTAATTTATTATTGAGTAATCTATAATATTTTATACTTGTTCAATGTTAATTGAAGGATTATTTGGTATTGGAATATATTTAGATGGAGTTGAAATTATTAAAAAAAAAAAAAAAAGTGAACAGTACCGTATGAACAGTGCAAACCGCGTATGAACAGTGCAAACCGCGTACAAACCGTGTATGAACAGTGCCAACCGCGTATGTACAGTGACTGCTGACGTCATCGGTGACGTCACATACGCGTACAGTGCGTGAATAGTGCCCTGAACAGTATTTTCCGGCATGAACAGTAAGGCGGTGAACAGTGTTTCCAGCGTGAACAGTAAATTTCGAAAATTTTCTATAAAAAGGGGGCTTCACACGAAATTTTCATTTCTTCACCTCTATCCAAGGTTCTCAAAGGTTCTAAGGCCGTAAACCACCATTTCTCTCATACTAAACCTTCCTAAACTTAGATTTCTCGCCAGATCTGAGATTCTACATCTATTCTGAAGGATTGGAAGTAAGTTTCTTTAAGTTTGAAGCTAGATTTACCGTTCGTTTCTCTTCTCCTTCTCTCTCTTATAGAAATTCATGGTGTTCTTAGGAGAAACTCCGTTCTAAAGCTGAATCTTCGGTGAATTTTGTTATAATCAAGTAATATTCGGTAGATCTAGTGTGAATCATCTTTCTGAGGTAAGGGGAGTTTACTTTAACCTATGAACTATGTTTTGAACGGTTTAATATGCTATTTCAAGATATTTTGATATGATTTTGTTAGATATATTGAATAAAAGCTATTTTCTAAGTCAGAATCGTTGTTAATTAGTTTAAAATGCCGAGATTTTGGGTGATCTATTATAAACTTGCCGTAGTTGAATTGTTAAAATAATTTTGGTGGCGTGCATCATCTTGAGATATATGTTGTGCATCATTATAGAGCCGAGTTACATGTTTAGGTGGGTAGACATGTAACGGTAAGTTCATCTTGAAATTTCTTTGTCTTTGTCTTTGTCTGGATCCAGATACCGGAATGGGTCGCTCCCGGACCGGCTCGGTTCCTTCTGGATTAATTAGGCTGTGAAACCAGTTGGAAGCCGTTTTCATGCTGTGCATTAGATGGGCTGGAAATGCATGGGGTTATTATTGTGAAAAATATTTTGCTCTATATATATATAATTTTATTTTATGTTTCGTAAGCTCACCCTTGCATTTCTTTCTATGTCGTTGTGTGCGTGTGTACTGCGATGATCGTACGGTGGTACGTGAGCAGATGTAGCAGGTGTTGCATCTACTTCACGGTGAGGGGCCAGTGAAGAAAAGTTAGAAGCTGGAGTTGAGTAATAATGCATCAGAGTCCTTTTTCTTTATATATGAAACCTCATGTCGAGGGAGTCACATATTATAATTTTTTGGTATTTTGAATATTATAAACTAAATGTAATATTATGTTGATCTGTTGGATATTTGTTGTAAGGAACTTCATTTTTACTTTGAATGAGAAGTGAATTTTTATACTTATATTCTCTATTATTTACCTATTTTTAAATAAGTATGTGGTGTAGAAATAATGTTCTCGGTCCTTTATAAAAAGGGGTCGTGACATTTCTCATTTTTTTCATTTCCACACCTTAGGAGAGTTAGAAAGGGAGATTGGAGGCGATTTCCAAGCTCTGGACCTTGAGAAATCAAGCTAGGGATTGGATTTATGAAGAAATTCTACAGCTTCTCTTCTTCTACTCTTTCTCTCTCTTTTTCTTTTAGAAACATGTTCTGATTTCTTTTTGTTAAAGATTGATGGATCCGATTTTGATATTGTAAATTGATTATGGATCTGGATTTTAAGATCTTAATTGTATTGAACGTTTAATTCTTTCCTTAATGCAATTATTGAATTAGTTATTCAATTGAATTAAAACTAAAGGATTTTCATTAATGGAAGTTGAGTTAATTTCTTAGATATGAATTGAATGTTCAGATTATGGATATCTTAGGGATAAAAATTCGTGATCTTGTGATCTCTTAATTTTTAATGCCTAATGCAATGTTTAACTGAATTACACCTAATAAATTAGGGTAGTTTAGTTAAATATTAGGATCAATGAGGCAATGAATTGTCCTTTGATTAATCTAGTGAAATTGATCATCAATCAATTAAGGAACTTAGGGTTCATATCTACTTTAGTTTTGCAATTGATAAAGAGGTGAAATCAATCCTAACTTCATTCACACATTATTTCATTTCTAAATTCGTAGCTTTGTTTTGCTATAATTTTTGATTTCTGCACTTTATTGCTTTTGTTTGTTAAATGATTCAAAATCTCTACAAATTCAATTAGCTCAACTAGTTATTAATTTGTGAAGTGGTAATTGATAGACCTAATCCCTGAGTATGATACTTGGGACTCACATTGATTTTCAAATTTTATTACTTGTTACAACTACCTAGTACACTTGCTAGTTAGTATTCTCTAAATTTTTTGTAACAAGTATTCCTTCTTGCTTTCCTTTTTCAGTTCATGAACCCTATGTGTAGCAATATTGTTCATGGAGGCTGAATTAGAGGCACAACACAATTGTGGTACTGTGGTCTTCCTAGGTATCAAGGATGGCCAGGTGGATACTTGTATTTACCATAGTAGACATTGATTGTGCCATTACCGTCATGAGAGACGTTGCTCCCCCTATTTGTAGATGGACAATGGTGTTTAACAACATTAGCAGAGGTATTATGTTAGGTATTATGCTCTTCAAAGGTGACAATAGGGCTCAATTGTTGTGCTCACGTTAAATGACCATAGAGAAGACCCTGTTTATTGATGGCAAGGGATCCATGAGTAAGACTTAAGAGCAGACCATCAAGAATCGTTTATCAAGCCCTTTGAGAAACTAAATGATGAAGTCTTGCTAATGATAAGATTTCATTGTGAATGTGTAAGGAGCCATTGGACGTTAGTTGTCAAGTTCTTCCCATATAGATCATAAGCTAGTGAAGTAGTTAGTTACATATTGTGACCCTTGCTTGGGCCTGTAAATTTCTTTCTGAACTTGTGCAATCTGCAACAAGTTGCTCTAAGAAAAATGCTCTCACAAATAATTCCAAATATCAATTTTACAATCAAAGTTAATAATGCTTTTGGCAATGGATGAGAACAAGGAATTTAGGAGTCAAGACATGATCAAGATTTTGCAACATTCCCATAAAGGATACCAAGGGTTAATGGGTTCTGATACGGGAATAGTGCTGGCGAGAAATCTTATTTTATTTTAAAAAATGAGGGCCATTCAAATAGATCTTGATCAAGAATGATAGTTGTTACTAAATAAAGATGGTGTAACAATGATTGATGAGGGGTTTCACTTAGGTGAATATGGTAGGGACTTGAAGGATTCTAACTTGGATTTTGGCTAGCTGGTGTAACAACAATTGTTGAAAGAGTTGGATATGAAGAATTTTGATTTAGAACTTGACTAGCTTGTATGGTGGGTGAGGATGGTGTATTACTATATGCAGACGTGATTGAAACATGTAGGTATCAGCAAAGCTTCGAGTCGAAGCTCTAATACCATAAGACAATTTGGATGTAAGCGAGAAAAAATAACGAAGGTAAAAAACAACAATGTGAATTGATGAATCCTATTCTTGTGTATATTTGTAAAAGGAAAACTATACAATATATATATATATATATATATATATATATATATATATATATGTATGTATGTATAACCATATACATGACCTGAAAAATATAGCTCATGAGGATAAGATAAAAAAAAGGTTAAAAGACTAACAATATTTCTGATATAGTAAAAAATTGTAACAACTAATACAACTCAACATTTCTAGAAGGTACACCTCATTAGGAAATAAGGATCATAAATTGAGAATCTTATATGAATGAATATGATGGACTATTTTCTAATATGATACTTACTATGGTATCCGTAAAGTTGAGAGAATATTTTCTATCATTTTTAAATTAACAGTGATTTATTTAATATTTTAGAGATTAAAAGATATTTATGTCTTTTTTAAATAGACCACTAACTCCCATTATTTATTATACATATTTAATATAAAATCAATAGTAATAATAATTTCACATGTGAGAGGGTGAATTTGTAGGTTCAATTCTTACTGGATGCACGCCAATGGAACCCTCCCTCCAATAAGTCTATTGGATTTTTGTTCAAGAATGAAATCTTATTGGAACTGTCCAATTTATCCTTTAGAACCATATCACATCTCAAATATGATAAAATTAGATGAATTGAGATGATATTTTGTAAGTATATAATTATCTTGAATATATTAACTATTTCTTTATTTTTTCATTGCCTAAAAAGAATAAAAAAAATATATTGTTCATTCTTCAACAATTTCTGATCTCTAGTAGACCTTTCAATAGGATTCAAGAATGTCTTATTAATTTACAAGGCAATGTAGAAATAACCTTCATTTATTGTGTAATTATATTTTGTACACACATTGTTAATTTAGTAGACAACATCACAAAGGTACCATACTCTCTCAAATTCAAAGGCACCTTGTAGTTCAACTTTTATTCAAAAGTTTGAGTTGGGTTTATTTTAATTTAAAAAAATATTTTAACATATAAAATATATTAAATAAAATTATTATATATTATAAAAAATTAAAAGTAATAAATTTAAGATTTCATTACAAATATAAAATTATTTTCAAGAAACTAAAAGTCAATAATTATAATAAAATTTGATTTTATCATAATTTTGTTTATATTTAGTATTTTTAATATAATATATGCAAAATTTTTATTATGATTAAAAATATTGATATCAGTTATGATAAGTGCTAACTTTTATTAGTAAATTATTGCATGAATTTGAGCATTTATTTACTTCAATAAATTAAATTTAGATTTTAATTTAAAAGAATTTGAATTTAAATAATATATTTGTTTTAGAGATTGAGATGAAGATTTCTTTTTGTCAACTTTCTTGGTTTATAGAAGTTTAATAAAAATGGAAGTTAAAGGTTAATGAAAAATTTTCTTTTAATCTTTTTTAATCAAGAGAGAATCTCTCGTTGGAGCAAGAATGTATAAAATAGACTTGAGTCACTGCTAGGTTTTCACTTTAGTGAGAATGTATTTACTTCATTTTTAAAGAAAGAAGAATAAGAAAGAAAGAGAGCTTCGAAGAGCATGAAAGGAACTTAGCAAGAAGAAGGCTAGAGCACATCTTGGAGAATATTGGAGAACCTTTCTTTGTCCCTTTTTTCTTTCTATCTCTTATTGTAATGAATACCATAAGTGGCTAAACACTTTTTTGAATTAGATGTGATTTTTTACTTTAAAATATTTTGATGATTTATATATGATTATCTATTTTTATAGATATTAGTAATTTCATTTTGTTTTTAATGATTGATTCTATTTTAAATAATAGTATTTTTATTTAAGATTTAAGGTTTAGTTGGAAAGCAAATCATAGAAACTGAATTGAATGAAATTCACTTGGTGTATTATAATACTAAGGATACGTTTCAATATATCAATTATTTCTTAACTCTTGTTTTTATTTCTAGAGGATTTATTAAATATTTGAGAAATCATTATTTATTGAATGCTCTTTGAAACTTTATATTTAAGGAATCGATATAAGAGAACTAAAAGATAGTAAATCAACTTTTATATAGATTAATTTCTAAATATTTATTTCTCAATATATTAAAGAGGATAAATGATAAAATTTAATTTCAGCTCAAATCCTAATATTTTTATATCCTACTTAATTTTAATCCTTACATTTTAAATTTTTTTAATACATGAACAATTTGTACAAATATTAATATCTTTGTCAAAAGTTTTAAATAAGATAATAAAAATTATAAAAATATTTACAGATCCTTATGAAGATCACAACCTTTACGTTTATTAAAATGAAAACTTAATATGCTTACCAAATTTTTTTAAAGAGATAACTTTGTGAGTTTGGTTAAAAGATAATTGTAAATGTATATACAAATAATTTATTTAATATTTGATTATAAATTATATTTTTAATATAGCTTACAAATTATTTAAGTAACATAATATATATATATATAATCAATATGTTATAAATAAGAATTACAATATTATTATTAAGCATATATAATATTTATTAAACATAACTTTTAATACTAAATTTTTAATAATTTTTTTGGTTTTTCATTCAGTTTAATTTGGATTCAACCCTCGTCACACACCTGAATGCGATCAATATAAGAACTCGAACTTAAAATTTTACTTAAATGATACTGAGTTACTTGCCCTTTGAATTAACTTTTGTTAGTAATTTTTAATAAATTTTAAATATAATATAGTTAATATATGTGTATAAAAGATTATTAGTCTAAAATATAGTTAATATCAATTATAAAAAATGATAAAGTTTAATAAAATAAAGCCTATTGTATTTATATTATTTTAAATATTATTAATATAAGATATATTTATTATTATTATTATAAAAACTTATATATATATATTTATTTTTTTTATATTAAAACATTTTAAAGGATAACACAAATTTATTTCTTAAAAAAAGAGAATACATATTATAAAATAAAAAAAATTAAAATTTATGCATTTATAAAAAAATTATTTATTAAACACGTAAATGATAAAAATTTATATATAATTTTTAATTTAAATTTTTATTATCTCGACTCAACTAAAATCCTGACAAAAATATAATAATAATAAAAAAAAATACACAATACAGAATAAAAATAAATTAGAAAAAAAAACCCTGTTAAAAAAATAAAAACTTAGGTTGGGAGAGAGAAGTAACGAAACAACAAAGACGCCAAGAACAAAGCTTGACGTTGTCTCTTGAAGGCATCACTGTCATTTTCTTCCAAACACATAGCATTCGCCATCTTCCTTCTCACTCAGCAAATGAGGTTCTTGTTTATTTTTTTTCCCATCTCTTCAACTTACTAGTTAAATCTTAAAGCTTTTCTAAGTTTTGTTAAAGAAGAAAGAAAACTTTATTACTTGCAAGATCACTTAATTTTATCACCACCTCATTTCTTTGTAGCCTTTGCCACATTTGTTTCCAACATCAAAATCCCATCTTTGGTGAGGTTTTTGGAATATTATTGTCCCATTTGTTGGTAATTTGGCAGAGTTTAATATTCTGCGGAATGTCCACTCCTTTGTTTGTTTATTTATCATGGCATTGAAAATTGCTTTGTTTTTTGTTTTATTTTGTGTTATTAGTCGGCATCCTGAAGTTCTGTGGGCACAGCGTTCTGATAGGGTTTACCTTACTGTTGCTCTACCTGATGCCAAGGACGTTTTTGTGAAGTGTGAGCCTCAGGGTTTGTTTAGTTTCTCTGCTTCTGGAGTTCAAGATGAATCTTATAGCTTTAGCTTAGAACTATATGGATCCATTGAACCTGAGGTGAGTGAGCTCAGAGCTCTTGATTTTGGTTTTACTTTCTCATGACATAGAGATATTGCATTGCTGTTGTTTGATTCTGTGTTTGCTTTGTGTGAAATTATGTTTTGTTGTTTGTATAACGGTGACGACGAGGACTAGACTGAAATTTGGTGGCTTTGGAGCCGGTTATATGGTTTTCTAATTACAATTATTTGGACTTTGGAGCCTTCACATGAATATAATCTCTCCTTTTCTTTTTGTCCATTGAATACTATTCTGTTTTAGATACTACTTTAACCATTTGGACCACAAGGAATGGTGCTCTCCTTGCCCGTTTGGATTGTTTGGCATATGTGTTTATCTGGATGGTTTGATGTTGATGTTATATTTGCTAAACAGTAGTGGATGACATGATTCTTTCTAATCTTGTTCTGTCAAAGCTGTTTCAACCTACCATTATCTAACCCCACCACAAATTTTATAGTTTCACTATTCTAATTTGGTCTACAATGAATATTTTCTGTTAATTCACTTGACTTTATGGAAAGCCTGTAAAGCCTGAATACAATCCCTTAGTATGCATATTCTTATTATTATTTTTAACATGAAACTAAGGTCTGTCAACCCTTGCTGTTGACGAGATTTGAATATTTCCCCCGCATTATTGTGTGCAAGTATATGTACACTATATATTGTACTTTTCAGTTAACATTGTCAAGTACTAAAGTTATAGAATATTAAAGATATTAAACTACTTTTGTGCCTTCACCGAACAACTTAAGCTTTTAACTGTGACAATAGAGGAAGAAGAATTATTTACAACCTAAGCATTATTAGCTATTTATTTTTATGAAAAGTGACATAATACTATGTAATTGATTACTGTCTCATGATTTTTGCTGTGCACTAATATCACCCAAAATTTTGTCAATAATTCCAGTGGAAAACTAATCTTTGCTTCCTTCTCTTATCGTCCTCTAATCATCTGCTTTATCACATTGTTGCTTTTTTCTGTTATCACTTATTTCTTTATGGTTTAATGGGTTTAATGGCTATAGCTCTGGCCACAATTGCTGTTTTTTGTTGAGTCTTTATTGCTCTCTCAAGTAAATGGTTATTTATGCTACACATGGTTTATTTAGCACCCTCTGAAGCATGATATGTTATTCAAGAAAAATAATCAAACCTGCTGATAATTAGCGTGTGGGATTTATTTCTATATGATGCATTTATGAAATGTGCAATATATTTGTGTTTCAATAGTGTTCTTGTTTAATGTTCTATAGTAGTTGAATAAAATGTGAAAACTGAAAACTACTCAAATATTATCCCACAAATTAGAGATCTTGTGGTAAAATAAATTTCTTTATGGAATGTGAATGCCAACTCTTCTGGTCTTTGCCTCTTCCAGGTTAACTATTTTTTCAATTTCTTTCCTGTATCAAATTTTTGGAAAAGTTTGATGGTCTTATTCATAAATTTGTCATTATGGTGGTACTATGTAGGGTTGTAAAACTAAATCTGGCTTAAGAAACATACTATGCTCAATTCAGAAAGGAGAAAAAGGTTGGTGGAAGAGGCTCCTGAAGTCTGAAGAGAAACCGGCTCCATACCTGAAGGTTGATTGGAACAGATGGTGTGATGAGGATGACGAAGAGACAACTTGTAAGCTTCTGTTAATTTAAAAGCTGGAATTTTGAGATTGACATTTTAAAATTCACTCTAATGAAATCTGAAAATTTATATTTCTGTGCCCATCCATGTGATTTCTAGATGTTAGATGTTAGTTTTAAGAATTATCCCTCTTGCAATTTTGTTCAAGTTTTTGACAGGAAACAGAAACATTTCCATTATGATACTGAAGATCCTAAATTTTGTAAAATGATGATAGTTTTGTTTTCACCTTTAATTCATGTGAGCATTCACAAAATCTTTTATTCATTAGCTTGGGGTTAACTGACATACTTTTAAACCATTAATCCTCTTGTATATAAACAATGTACAGCTCTCTTAATTAATGAAACACACATTATTCAGATTCAAGTTGGTATTCAGAGCATTCTGGTTCTTTTAGTAGTTATTATTATATCAGAACCCTAGTTCCCTCTCAGCTGCCAAGTGCCAACAAAGGGGCTGACCCAATTGTGTAATTGTTGACCAGCGCCACTTCAGTCTACCTCAGAGGTGGCCAATCTGACCACTGACAGAAGTGCCTCTGTCAGACCCTATTCCATGCACTGCCACTAGCATTTGTCTCAGATGTCGCTGGCATGCGTGTACCACACATCCCCTTCTTGTAGTATGTTGACGTCCCCGCCCTAAACCCTAAATCAGTATTTCCTCCTTTTATGATTCCCGGATACGAGTGGGTTCATGATGAAGTGGCCGCCTACTTCTCCCGCTTTAGGAGAAATAGGAGTCTTCAACTTTTTGTAGACCATTGTGACATTTCACTGTGGAAGGGTTCGGATCCATACCCCATAATTCTCAGTACATGCCAGGGGGATGAAACCAAGAACCCTGATTTTGTCTTTTTAGGGGGTGTCGGAATGGCTGATACCTTCTTTGTATACGAGTATATGTTTAGAGAATTAGGTATAAGGCTATCCTTTGACGACTTCCAAATGGAAGTACTGAGGGTTTTGAATGTAGCGTCGACACAAATCCATCCGAATGGGTGGGCGGCTATACAAGCCTTTAAAATCTTATATAAATTTCATTATATAGAACCTAGTGTAGGTTTATTTCTTCATTTCTTTTGTACTCGTCCTTCAGATTTAGCTAGGTGGGTATCCTTAATAAGGCAACTTGAATTGCCATTATTCAAGCCTTATGCTTCATCTTTTAAGGGTTTTAAGACCGGTTACTTCAAGGTAACCGTGCACCCCATAGGTAGAAAATACTTTTTTTGATAGTGAAGGCAATCTACTTTTCCCCTTCCACTAGACTCGGGTACCTTGTCGGTATGACGTTTTATTCGAGGACATGTTGTCGGCTGAAGAGGTGTCGGCCCTGGAATACTTGAAGTCTCTTCCCCGAGAGCTTCTTGCCCGAGCCCTCATCCTCTTACAGAAGTCCCTTCATCCATGTCTAGATATGGATGGGATGGTTCATTTTTATAGCTTAGTTTTTAAATCAAGTTGTATTTATTTGACTTTTTGTTTTTGTTGTAGGTTTAATGGCTCAAAAGGGAGTAAACATGTCGACCTATTGTCACGATTTGAGAAGGCGAACTCCAGGTGACATGTCGGCTGAAGAGCATCGCCATCCCCAACTCGACAATGTCCCAGAGGTAACCGAGCTTCGCTCTCCTCCTCGAGACCTTGTCCTCGCTGAAAGCCAGCCAAAAAAGCGTAAGGACAAGGGCAAGCAAAAAGAAGGCGAGAAGGAGAGGAAAAGGAAGCACTCCCACTTGGCTGGGCTGACTGATGCTGATAGGATACGCAAACATGCTCGAGTTGCTGGAACGGTTGGGGCCAGTAGCTCTTCAAATTTTGTGATCCCCCCGGCGGTGTTATCCGACTCCTTCTTGGCCGACGGGGTTCATGCTGAACGGGTGGTGGCCCCGGACATACTTTCTGATGTGGGGAGGGATATTATCAATGATTTGAACCATGAGTCTTTGTGGCAATGCTATGCGAAGCTTCAAGCCCGAGCCATGGTGATGCTCCAAAGGCTGGCTTTGGAGCCCATGCTAGAGTTGGAGAAGGTTCAAAGGGCTAAGCAAGAGTGTGAAGAGGCCTAGTCCGCCCTTGTCGAGACCAACAAGGCTCTGGAGACCGAGGTTGCTCAAATTAAGGAACATTACAACATGACGGAGCGTCGGCTTCAAAGCACTGAGTAGGCTCTAAGGGCTAAGCAAGTGGAGATGGAGGAGGCTTTAAGGGCAAAGTCTCTGGAGATGGAAGAGCTTCTAAGAGCCAAATCTCTGGAAATGGAAGAAGCCTTGGCTCGGGAAAGGCAAAAAGCTGAGGTTGATATGAAGGCATTTTTTGACCAATGTTCCGACAAGATAGTTGTCGAATATGAAGCTGGATTTAATCATGCCGTACGCCAATGCTACAAATTTTGTCAAGTGCCATCCAACTTCCATTTTGATTTGACCAGAGACTTCTTTGGCGGAAGGTTTTTACCATATATTGAAGTGAACGATGACGTAGAACCAGATGCCGAGGCTCCCAGCCGAATCCCAACAACTGAGAATGGCCCAGGTCCTGATGCTTGAGAGGGGGGGGGGGAATTAGAGAGTCTTCTTTTTATTTTTCTTTGTTTATTCCTGGGCCGATAGTGCCCAAATTTTGTAATGCTTTTGACAAATGAATATCAAATTTTTCCTTTCATTGCTTGTATTATTAACCGACTACTAATATATTTATGAAGAACAATGACTTCAACCAATTAGGTAAGGTATATATAATAATTGATTCATCTTTTACCAAATAGAGGTATCCGGGATTATTGAATATTTAATGCATCCTTGACTGCACAAGGGTACTCGGGAGGGTACTCTTTGTTCATCTTTGACCGAGTAGGGATGTTCGGGAAAGAAATAATTAATTCAACTTTAGCCAAGTAGAAGTACTTGGGAGAGAATTTTTAATAAATGATTCATCCTTGACCGAGTAAGCGTACTCTGGAAGGAATTAATTAATTCAAACCTTGGCCAAGTAAGAGTACTTGGGAGAAAATTTTAAGAAATGATTCAAGACAACCGAGTAGTTGTAGAAGAAGTATTTTATTGATAATGTGTCTCGTTAAAAACCTTCTCAGGAAAATTATAAGAGGAAAATTATGTGCTGTATTTAGGTTCTATTAGTAGTATTTACCAATCAAAAATATAGTTTTATTAATAAATAATTTACATTTAATTTTATCGCATATTATTGAGGTAAAACTCCAATTTTGATTGGTAAACAGTATCATCAACACATAAAGAACTACATCTAACTTTTGTTCTTTATAATATTAGCATTATAATTTTGTTACAAGTCTTATTGTGTTAGTAGTATTACTGAGATGGATTGTACAGGTACTGAACTGAGTACTTGGTATATTAGTAGAAATAGGAGTATCAGATCAATGTTTACTTCATAATTATTTAGATACCTGTTGGAGAGATATATTTTCTCTATTATTTTGTCCATCAAATTCTTATAAATTCAATATGTTTGCTTTCACTTCCAACAAACTCCCTAAAGCTAGTTCTCTTAAAACTTAATTGTATTTTTTGTTCCCTCAAGTTTATACTATGCGTAATTTTAGTCTCTCAAAATTTTTAGCTAAATAAGTTCTATTTTTTAAAATTTAGTCCATCATTTTTTTTACTTAAATTCTTATTTTCTACTCAAATTTTGCAAATTAAACAATAAATTGTTTTCTATTTAAAACTAATCAAATAAAATGTCAAATTTCTCCAAAATAAAAAGTTAATAATTTCTCCTTTTCAAACCTTAATTTATTACCTCTAACAACCTTTTAATATTATTTTATATTCTAATATGATTACAATCTCCCTAAATAATTGACTAGAAATTAATAATTTAGGAGTTTTAGATTGAAGAAAATCTACAGGAGAATAAATTAGTTGAATTTTAGAAGTAGAGGGACTTAATTAGTATGAAAAAAGCTTAAGGGACTAAAATTATACTTAGTACAACCTAGAAGGACCATAAGTGCAATCAAAGTTTCATCTCCAATAACACTACTAATCCATTAGTCATGTCCTGTGTTCACTTGTATTATTCGTATTGCAGTTGTCATTGACTAATTCTTGTTTGATTTTTGGTCACTCAGTGCAATGATGAACCTATTGTAGGCTGTGCTTGTGCAGGCCTGGAGGTTAATTTTGCCTAGCCCACATCGAAGCTAACATGGCCATGTGGAAATTCAACCTGACCATGTGATAGGAGACACCTATATTCAGGGTGTATAAGAGGAAAGGTAGGCGAGATGCAAGGGATAATGATAAGGAAGATTTATTAGTTAGTTAGAGATAAGATAAGAGGAGTGAGAACCGTAATAATAGGAAGTTAATTAGGGAAGTTAGGATAGTAGCAGGAATATTAGTAGGGAAATCTGTTGGTTAATACACTTTTAAATAATGGGAGGGAGAGCAGTGGGAGGCATCAGAGAGATCACTATTGTTGGAGAGTATTGGCCTCTGGAAGAGCCATCTTTGTATTCTGTTTCTCTTTCCCTAATTTCTGGTTATCTCTAATCAAAATCCTAGGGTTCAATCAATAAAAGGTTCATTGTTTTTCTTATTTATCCTAGCTTGATTACTAGTGTCTAACACTGGTATCAGAGCTCCGATCTCTGGAACTGTGGGTAGGAAGAATTCTGCTGCGTTGAAACATATATGGTAAGAAAAACCAGAGCGCGTACCTCAGAGATAGGAATGGAGACCCGTGTAGAAGCAATGGAGAGATTGATCGAGACAAGTGACAGAGGGTCAGAAGGCCCAGGATGCACGAATGTGCAGAATCGAGGAACTCCTGGAGAAGTTGACACAAAACATGTTGTAGGGGGAAACTCTGGAGGAATCAGAAGGATTTATGGACATGAGTTGCAGGAAAAGCTTCGAAAGGGCCTATGTTTTCGTTTACGAGCCTGGCCACACATGCAAGAACAAGGAGCTATAGGTGATGCTCATGACGGAGGAAGAGGAAGAGAGGCAAGATGAGAACAGAGGCCCACAGGGAGAGGACGACAGCCAACTTCAAACTATGCAGCTGTCCTTCTATTCCATGGATGGGTTTACAACCAAGAAATCATGGAAACTCTGGGGAAAGCTGCAGGATAAGGAGGTCATCGTGCTAATTGATTGTGGGGCCTCTCACAACTTTGTTTCGAGGAAGGTGGTGAGCGATTGCGGGTTGGAGATAGAGGACACAGATCCTTATACGGTGGAGGTGGGTGATGGAAGGAAGATCAAGTGTAGAGGGAAGTGCAGCCAGCTCGAGATGCAGCTCCATGGAGTTTGGATTAAACAGGACTTCTACCTGTTTGATCTGAAAGGGGTGGATCTGGTGTTGGGTTTAGCTTGGTTAGAGAGATTGGGGAAGATTAGCATAGATTTTCAAGAACTGGTGCTGGAAATTCAACAGGAAAATGGAGTGAGCAAAATACGTGGTGATCCTACCTTGTTAAAAGGAAAAGCTTCCTTCAAATTAGTTAAGAAGGCTCTGCAGAACCAAGGGAAAGGCTATTGGCTGGAATACTCGCTGCTAACCGGGGAGCAAACAAATGAAGAGGAGGTGCCTGAAGGAGTACAGCAGGTCTTAGCAGATTTTGAGGAGGTATCTAGAGATGAGAAGCTGCGCAAAATTCTGGATGATTTGCTTCATCATTCAGAATCACATCCTGGTTATGAACTTAAAGGGAATCGGTTGTATTTTAAAGGCATAATGGTGTTACCCAAACAGTCCCCCAGAATCCCAGGTCTATTAGCAGAATTTCATAGCTCTCCTACAGGGGGTCATTCTGGTTTCTTTAGGACCTACAAGCGGTTGGCCAATGTGGTTTATTGGGAGGGCATGAAACGTGACATCCAGGATTTTGTGGCTGGTTGCGATTCTTGCCAACGTAATAAATATGACACACTGTCTCCTGCAGGCTTGTTGCAGCCCCTACCCATTCCCCAGCACAGTTTGGACAGATATATCAATGGATTTCATCGGGGGCCTCCCTAAGGCAAAAGAGATGGACACTATATTCGTAGTGGTCGACCGGTTAACTAAATATGCTCATTTCATTGGCATTTGTCATCCTTTTACATCGAAAGAGGTTGCAGCAGTTTTCCTAAAAGAGGTGGTTCGTTTGCATGGTTTCCCGTCATCTATAGTATCGGATAGGGATAAAATCTTTCTCAGCCAGTTTTGGAAGGAGCTGTTTCACTTAGCCGGGACACAATTGAAGTTCAGTACCGCTTACCACCCACAAACTGATGGCCAAACGGAAGTAGTCAATAGGTGTTTACAAGCGTATCTACGTTGTCTGACAGGGGCAAACCCGCGAAGGTGGTCAGATTGGCTAATGTGGGCTGAGTTTTGGTTCAATTCAAATTATAGTGCCTCAACGAAGACTACGCCTTTTAAGGCGCTTTATGGGCAGGACCCACCTATGTTGTTAAAAGGCACCACTATACCTTCTAAGATTGAGGAGGTTAATAAGTTAACTAAAGACTGAGATTAGCAGCTTGAGAAATTGAAGCAAAATTTGCTGCAGGCTCAGGAGACTATGAAGGTTATGGCTGATAAAAAGCGGAGGCATGTGAAGTTGAAGGAAGGGGACTGGGTGTACTTGAAGATTCAGCTGTATAGATTGAGATCTTTGGCCAAGCGACCCAATGAGAAGCTGTGACCTCGATTCGACGGGCCTTATCAGATCACTCAAAAGCTAAGTTCAGTAGCTTTTTGCCTGCAGCTTCCTGAGGGCTCTCAAATTCACCCTGTTTTCCATATTTCAGTCCTCAAGAAGAGTCTCAAGTCTGATTGCACACCCCAACCACTTCCACCCATGCTCTCTGAGGAGTATGAGCTGCAAGTACGTCCGGCAGAGGTTCTAGAGACACGCGAAACTGCTCAGCACGATGATAGATTCAAACATGTATATACTAGGAGAAAGAAGACTAGTGAGAAAATTAAAAGTGTAAATAACCAATTCTGTTAATATTGGACAGCTGGCTCTGTTAGTAAATAAATATGAGCACAGATAGTTAGTTTTCAATTTTTTCGGTTGGAATAGAATAGGCTGGTCTGGAGTGTGAGGTCTCTCGAATCACCTCAGGTTATTGAATTTTGTAATCATTCTTCCTATTCCTAATCTGTACCGCATTGGTGTAGCATTGGGGATTAGGTTCAGTAATAAAGAACAGTCTTTCATATTCAGTTTAAACATTGGGTTCTGTCAACTGGTATCAAAGCACCGATCCTGGTGCAGAACAACGATCTTGGGGGAAATTGACGCATGGGAAGAACGAGAATAGAGGCAAGGGTTGAAGCGCGCACATTGCAGAACTGGAATCGTGATCGTGATTTACAAGAAAATGTGCAAGACGCAAGATTTCAGAATTTCAAATCTCACAGAAATTGTAGGGGAATTGTAGCAGAGGAATCAAAGTCATGGGAAAGATCGCAGTCCAGAAAGAAATTACAGTCATGAAAAAGATTCTGATTCAGCACAAGAACAACCGAGTCTAATAAAGAATACACAATGGTGAAAACTTGAAATTCCTATTTTTACGGGTGATGAGACATATGAATTGTTTGGAGAGGTATTTTCGGCTGAAGGGACTTCAAGAAGAAGAAAGAATGCAGGCAGTTATGGTAGCAATGGAAGGAAAGACACTGAATTGGTTTCAATGGTGGGAATCTTGCAATCCCAACCCTACTTGGGATTCATTCAAAACAGCGGTAGTAAGGCGATTTCAGCCAACTCTAATGAAGAACTCTTTCGAGATTTTGCTAGGGCTGAAACAAACAGATTCAGTGGAAGAGTTTGTCGAAGAATTTGAGAAATATGCAGGTTTCTTGAAGGGAATTAATCAAGACTATTTGGTGGGAATTTTCTTAAACGGCCTTAAAGAGGAGATCAAAATAGAGGTAAAATTGCACAAACCTGACAATTTGGCAGAACTCATGATGAAAGCCCAAAGGGTGGAAAAAAAAAATCAGGTTGCAATGAAAGCAGCAACACAACAAGGGAACAAGCTAGGAAATTCGTTAAGGTCATTTGTTGGGACAAGAAATTATACCCGAGAAAAGGGATGCAATCATCAAATTTCAGTAACAATAAAGGGAAGGGGGAGAGTTCTGACATGGCGAGCAGCGCTGGCAGTAATAATCAAGGAGGGAACAGAAATAGAGGTGCAGCTTTTAAAAAATTGACAGATGAGGAAATGCAAGATAAGATTAAAAAGGGATTATGCTTTCGATATGACGAGAAATTTGGCCCGAACCATGTATGCAAAAATAAGCAATTACATATGTTGCTGATAGAGGATGAGGAATCAGGGGGGACAGAGATAGTGACGGGGGTAGAGTGGGAAGGAGAGGAAGAAAAAAGGGCTGAGAAAACATTGCAGATGTCTATGTTAACTATGGCTTGGCTGATAGTTAGAAATTCTTGGAAGGTATGGGGGAGGATAGGAGAGGAGAAGGTGATAATCTTGATAGATTGTGGAGCTTCCCACAACTTCATATCCCCTGAGTTAATGAAAAGATGCAATCTAGTCATAAAAGAGACTCTTCCCTATGTGGTGGAGGTAGGGGATGGACACAAAGTGAAATGTCAAGGGGTGTTTAAAGGGTTTATACTGGAGTTGCAAGGATTAAAAATTAATCAAGATTTCTTCCTATTTGAACTAGGAGGAGCAGATTTAGTTTTGGGGCTGGAATGGCTGGCTAGTCTAGGAGAAGTTCGAGCTGATTTTGGCAAGTTAACTCTGACCATTGGGAGGGGACAGCAGCAACAAATTCTAGTAGAAGATCCAACTTTGTGTAGAACCAAAATTTCAATGAAGATGATGATGCAAGAATTAAAAGGAAGGGAAGAAGGGTATTTGGTGAAATTAGTAGAAACTAAACCTTAGCAGAAACAGTGGCAATCCCTTCATTCATTGAGGACGTGTTGCAGCGCTACAACGAGTTATTTTAGGATCCAGAGGGCTTACCTCCTAGCAGAAACCATGATCATGCTATATATTTGAAGGAAGGAGCATCTATACCTAATGTTAGGCCATACTGATACCCTCATTATCAAAAAAATGAGATAAAGAAGGCATTTGGGAAGGAATATTCAGTTGAGTGAGCCACTTGGGAGGGAATATTAGATGCAATCTTAGTCGAGTGGGGTGCTCGGGAGGGAATAATAAAAATAGAATCATGTCTTGAAAAAAGAGCTATCTTTATTGACGAAGTCTTCGTTTAAAACCTTCTCGAAAAAACCTCTTTTCACGTTCTTTTAAGAGGACAAAACTTGACGAGAAAAAAGAGTGCACTGAATTTATACAAAGTACAATATCTTAGCTGTAGTAATGCTTAAGAGGTGATGCATTCCAGGTCCTTGGTATAACTTTTCCCTGAAGGGTTTCGAGTGTTATTTAAACTGGTCAATACCCAAAAAGGTCCATCCCAATTGGTGGCAAGTTTTCCTTTTTGTCGGTCATGGCGCACCTCCCCGATTGTTCTCCATACTAGGTCTCCAGTTTGAAACTGCCTTGGCTTGAGTTTGGAATTATACTTCCATGACATCACCTTTTTGCTTGCTTCAGTCACGATAATGGCCTGGTCTTAAATTTCATCTTTTCTTCAAAATGGTGTCTCCGAAAAGAGGGTTCACCAATTTCAACTGGGACCATGGCTTCATTTCCATAAGTCAACCTAAAAGATGTTTCTGTTGTAGTAATTTGGGGAGTGTACCAATATGTCCAGAGGATTTCAGGTAGCTTTTTGGCCCATTCTCCTTTTGTTGAGTCTAAGCGTCTTGAGTTCATGGAGGATAAACTTGTTTGCTACTTCGGCTTGACCGTTACTTTGAGGGTGTTTGACCAAAGTGACTCGGTGCTTGATGTGAAATCCTTCTAGAAACTCATTGAAGCACCAATTTGTGAATTGGAGGCCATTATTGGTGACAAGGGCATATGGCACTCCAAAACGGGTGATGATATTTCTCCAAGTGAATTTCTGTACATTATTTGCCATGATAGTTGCGAGGGGTTCAGCTTTAATCCATTTGGTAAAATAATCAACTGCAACAAAAGGAACTTACACTGTCCTATGGCCAAGGGAAATAGGTCCAGCAATTCCATTCCCCACATAGCAAAAGGCCAAGGTGGGGCTATGGAGTGGAGAGTCTTGACGGATTGATGTATGAGTGGGCCGTGTGTTGACATGGAATATATTTTTTGACAAAAAGGACAAACTCCTTAGCCAGTGTCGGCCAATAATACCTTGTTCTTAGCACCTTTGCTGCCACTGTTCGTCCTCCCGAGTGGGTTTCATAGATGCCCTCGTGGATTTGCCTCATGACATAATTAGCTTGCTCTTCATCAAGACATTTTAATAGAGGAGCTGAGATCCCTCTTTTATATAAGTCTCCGCCAATGACGGTATATTTAGCTGCCCTTGTCTTAAGGTGTTTGGCTTGATCTGAATTGTCTAGGAGTTTATTAGCGGCAAGATATTGAATGATGTCTATCATCCAATTCTGAGATGTACCTTCGATTTCCATACATTCTTCATAAAAAACGCTCGGCTTGCTGATTTCTTACTGGATCATGCTTTGGAGTTGTCCTGGCATTTTTGCTGGATCATACATTCTTGCTGGATTATCAGATTCGTGGTGCAGCCCTTTAAATTCTTGATAATACTGCAACATGATGGGATCTTTAACTTGATACGTGCCGTTGACTTGCTCGGCAACCACTAGGGAGTCGGTCTAATATGTAATTCTTCTTACCCTGATCTCCTTTGCTAATCTGAGATCGGCAAGCAACGCTTCATATTCAGCTTGATTGTTGGAAGCCTTGAAGCCGAATCGTATTGATTGTTCCAATGTCACTTTATTCGGTCCCTCTAAGATGACCCCTACTCACTACCATGAAGATTTTTGACAATCCGTTAACGTGTAAGTTCCACATGGCAGTAGGCATTCTCTGAGGATGAAATTCGTTAAGGAATTCCGCGAGGATCTGGGCTTTGAGAGGTCTGCGTGCCTCGAAACAGATGTCAAATTGGGGCAACTCGACCGCTCAGGCCATCATCTGTCCGGCTAATTCTTGCTTATGCAGCACTTTTGCAATTGGACTATCTGTTCAAACCACTATTTTGTGACACTGGAAGTAGTGTCTGAGTTGTCGTGCCAATGGACCAGTGCTAGGACTGCTCTCTCCATTAATTGATATCGGGTCTCGGCATCATGCAATATTCGGTTGATGAAATATACAGGCACCTGTCCGATACCGCAAGATAAAAGTTTTATGCTTGGTTAGGATGGGCGATGTTGTTAAGATGGTCTTGGATTGTTTGAAAGCAGTTTCACACTCCTCAGTCCATTTAAATTTTTGTGCCTTTCTACGGAGATCGGTGAATGGCTGAGATTTCTCTGCTAATTTTGGGAGAAAATGAGATAATGTGACGCTCCGGCCTATTAATTTTTGCACTTCTTTGACAGTTTGAGGACTGCTCATCTCAATAACTGCCTGACACTTGTCCATGTTTGCTTGAATTCCTCTCTTCGAAAGCATAACTTCATAACAAAAATTCGCTAAATTGGTGATGAATGCTGTCTTTTCTTCGTACATCCGGATTTAGTTATACCCAGAGTATGCATCAAGAAAACTGAGCATCTTGTGACCCGCTGCTCTGTCAACCAAAGCATCTATATTAGGTAGAGGATAAGCATCTTTAGGACATGCTTTGTTTAGATCCGTAAAGTCAGTACACATCCTCCACTTTCCGTTTGTTTTTTTAAACCATAATGACATTTGCTAACCAGGTCGAATAATGTACCCCGAATACAATCGGCTTTTAAAAGCTTGTCAGTCTCGTCCCGAACAGCACGGGCTCGGTCACCTCCCATCTTTCTCCTTTTTTGGGCAATCGGCTTGGCATCTTTACATGTTGATAGTCGATGTCATAGGAAATCGGGATCTATTCCAGGCATATCTGCTGCTATCCATGTGAACAACTCGGCATGATCAAGTAGTAACCTCTGTATTACCTGTTGTTCGTTCTGTGATAGCCCGGCTCCTAAGTATGTAACTTGTTCGGGCCTTCTTCCTAATTGGAAGGGTTTCTTTTATTCATTAGGTTCGACTCGAAACCCCTCATCCACTCTTGGATCGAGTTCCACGTCTGAGAGGTCTACTCCTAACTGAAGGGATACTATATTGACGTCCCTATTTGGGTTAGGCAAGGGCTTTAGGCACAAAATTGCAAAATAGCATTCCTTGATGAGCTTCTGATCTACATGGACGGTTATGATTTTACCTTTGTCTGAAGGAAACTTCATGGCAAGGTGAGGAGTAGATACTATGGCTTTCAACTTATTGAGGGAGGGGCGCCCGAGTAATATATTGTATGAGGTGTTGGCATGGACCATCAAATACGTTACTTCAATGCGCTGTCCCTCATTTTCTGAGCTGCAGAGGGTGTATAAGTCTATGCATCCACGAGTATTCACGTATCCTTTGTCCTGGTACTAGGCTGAAGAGGTATTCGGGTTTCTTTTTTTGTGATGATGACCGAGTAGTGTCTTATCGAGTACAAGTTTATTGTGTTAGACATATCTCTTTTGGCCTCTGCTTTTCTTTCATAGTGTAAATAGAGACAGGGGGGGACTATCAACACTGAGTTAGTCATTTCCATTGTTTTTTCTCTATAACAACCACCAAATCTTATCCCACTAGGTGAGATCCACTCATAGATCACACAACACCATTCAGCTCGGTCCAAAATCAAATTCTCAGTTGTTTTTATTTCCACTCAAAAGTTAAATTAATAGCATCTTGATCCCTTGCATTCCAGATTGGTTGGACAACCTTGCTTTATTATTTGTATAAGTTGGACTTTAGTTTAGTTGATTACAGTTCAAAAATCTGAAAAAAGTTGTGTGAGTATACTATTTCACTTATCTGATCAAGTTTTTGTTGGACATTTTGCAGCTGATTTGGTATCTGACGATGATGCACGGGTACATTTATTTTTTCGATAGCACATTTAAAATTGAGTTTCTAAGTTTCACAATCCTGGTGCCTTGTGTTTTCCAATGCATCTTGTTCTTTTGCAGTTTGTTGGTCAAGATGATGGAAGCAGTGATGATGAAGGAATGCTATGTGAGTGATCCCCCTTTTATCTCTCTAATTATAGTGATTCTTTCAATATCTTATTGATATGGAATTTTATGGTAAAATATGCGCAGTGAGATCCTTTAGTCTTTCTCAGTATATGGTCATTATACCATGCGCATGCCATGCATGTGAGCTGTATCTCTATCAGGATTAGTTTTTCATTTATAGGAAAAGTCTATCTTTGCCCACAATTGATAATTTCGTTAGTAGTTGCAGTATCAAACGGTTGCTTTATTTTCTTTTAGGCTTAATTGTATTTTTAAACTAAGGGCAATTTTAGTCCTTTTTAGTTTTAATTATTCATATTTAGTCCCTCTAATTTTTCAATTGTTCAAATTTAGTTCCCCACTCTAAAATTTTATTCCATAGTTAATAAAAATATAATGAAGGTGTGACATGTTACTAATATATATAAATTTGTAAAGAAAAATATGTAAAATATTTAAATAAAAATACTAAATAAAATATATGGAATATAATAAAGCCTTTTTATTCTTATTTAATTATTTTATTACTTTTTCTTTGTAAATTTTGTATGAATCAATGATTTATTACATGATGATAATATTCTTAATTATTGCATAAAATTTTGAAGTGGACGACTTAATTTGAACACTAAATACGAGGAATTAAAATTAGGGAGATCAAAATTAACCATAAGCTAAAATACGAGAACAAAAAGTGCAACCAAGCATTTTTTTAAAGCTATTCATGTATTTATTTGATATACTCAGTTTATGTATTGGTCGTGCTCTTATTCCCTATTTATACCTGACATAAATGATCTTTATTTGCAGATCTTCCTGACTTGGAAAAGGCTAGGGGATAGTGACTCTTTACAGTACTAACAAAGATTTAAGAAGCATCATTGAGATGGAATCATATGGAACTATTTAAATAGGTTCAGGGATAGACTACTTGATAAGATGCATTGTGACTTGATTGTGGCTATCTTGTATATAGAACCTGACTAGTGCTTTGAAAACGTAGTCTTGATCTTCTGTGATTACTTGGGACCAATTCTGGTGAGAGGTTTCTTTGATGGGAATGCTGGTTGCATAGTATAATCTAACATTTTTCTTGAAAAACTTGTTTGATATTATACAACTCTGACAACGAGTATTGTCCTTTCAAGGTTGCAACTTTAGCCAGAAATGCCATTTCCCCCCTTTTTATTTCATTTTTCCTGGATTAAACTTAGCTTAATCTTTTCTTTCTTTCCCTTTTCTTTTTCCGAAATGTTGTGGAGCTGACTCCTCCACTCTTGATCTTGATTGGTAAAACCTCTTTGATTAGACAAATTATTCATTTGTCGACCAAAAAAAAAAATAAAAATCATTTATTCATTGACATAGAAATTACTTTATTTCAAAATGATCAAATTTAGTTGTAAAATAAAATATGTATAATTTTACAAAAAAAGTCTTAATTGACTAGAAAATTTTTTCGAAGTCAAAGAATGCTTACAGTTCCAACCATTGAAACAAGTTAAATTAATCATCTTTTATAAATAATCACTCCTGAAATATTCTAGGTGAAGAGGGGTTAGATCAAAATAACCTTATATGTAGTTTCCAAACCTTGACTAAAACTAGTTTTCACGTCGGTTCACCCATTCTTTTTCTTTTTAGTTCATTCCAATTCTTGAATCGACGAACCAGTATCAAATAATTCTCTTTACACACAGGATAATAGTAAGTTATTCGCACCTTCATCTGATTTTACCCGTTGAACAATACAAGAGAAATCATTCCGCATCCGTCCTATATAAAATATTTACAAATACCACAATTTTTGTAAACTAAAAATTAAGCTCCAATGATATGTACGAATACCACAAAATTACCAAGATAACTTATTACACAAGTGTGACCATGCAATCACATCATAATTTCGAGTTTTTTCAACCTTGCTCTATAGACAAGATGTTTCACGTATTATAAATAGTAATATTCAAATTTTCATTCACTAGACACATTAGAAATAACAAACCACACAATCAATGCAAAATATATGAACAAGACGGCTTCCCCCAAACAAAATCAGCATGTTGGAGAAGGATCATCAGCAGGGACAATTACAAAATCAAATGCCCAGTTGTGCAATTTCATGCGCACCACTATTAATTACCCTTGAAACAAAAGATAACTTTCAACTTCACAATTCACATATCATATATTGACACTCTTGACCATATCCCAAATTTATCATCTTCAGCTAAAATATTATCTGATTGCTCCAAGCAAATTGGCACCATCAAGCCTTGCACCTTCCAAATGCTGATTAAAAAAAAAAGGAACGAAAACATGTTAGCTTGTCATACTCTGAACTGAAAAGTACACTGGCAATTTCTTTATCCACCCACTATTTCCTCGTGTTGCTTCAGTTCATTCGAGTCATCTAAATGCACTGGAGGACTACAAAATCCTAAGATGTGTTTGTTCTCTTATCAAAACCTCATATTTAAAACCATAAACGGTGACAAATCAAACGGAATTTGAAAACTTCAAATCTAATCCTACAAGGTATTCATTTAATTTCTCATTCGATTGTCTAAACTTTATGTTGTGCTGGCTCCAACTAGTAGTTTTCTGTAGGAATCAACAAATTATATTAGACCATGCTACGTGATTTAGTTTATTTGTACTTTAGTACAATACTGAAAGACTTCCCTGTTTTGCTTACAATCTGGTATATGTATCTACTGATCAACAAGAATGGTTAGTCCGTGGAACACACATCAATAACAAAGCTTCAGCCAGCTTGAGCTGAAGTGCTTGAGTTCAGTTCAGTTCCAATTACATTTTCAAAATTATTTTAAACTACCCAGGCACCCACTAATTATTGGCAAGAACAGCACAATCAAATACAACACAACAAAGACATTTAAAAGAGCTACAAAAATGCAGCTAATTAACATACTGTATCTCGAAGATTCACATGACGTAGATAAGCTCGTTGAAGGTTCGCACTCCTCAAGTTGGCATTGTTCAGTTTTGCACCCTGAGAAATAGGGAATTGATTTCAAACGAGAAGCCTAAAATAGGATAACATTTCATACAGCCATGTTCTTTGGTCAAAGAAAAATGAATTCAAAATCAATTGTAAATTCTGACATACCCTTGTGTTTAACAAATTTACAGCTTTTAATTTTGAAATTATCCTCCATTATTTTAAATTTTGACATAACATAAAAACCTCCCTGTGCTTTCAAATTACAACTTCCCTTTGTACATACAATTTCATGGTATCTAATATTTGCATAGTTAGACATCAGTGAGGAGTCATGGGGAGGAGTATGTACAAATTGTGTATAGCGATATTCTCTTTTTATGAGAAAATAATGTAGAAATCATCTGAAACCCTTTTTTCTGCAAACCATCAGCAACTCTATTATGTGCACCCATAAAGGTTCAGAGTATTTTACCTTTAAATTGGCTCCTTCTAGGACAGCCCCCTCTAGATTGGCATTGGTAAGATCTGCATTCTGTGAAGCTAAAAGACACTAATTAGCTAATCATCATAGACATTCAATAAGACACAACGCTAAAGCTGCTTGTATGAAGCTACACGCCTACAACCCATCTCTTGAAATGAAAATTATCCATCGAGTAAAATATTTATTAAGAAAACTCTCATTTGCCACTATACAGTTAACAAAAAGAGTAGATATACCCAACAATTTTCACCATAATTAAGAAGGTCAATCCATCACTTGATTGATTTATAACCAAATTTTATTGATTTAGAAGGTCAACAGTCATAAAGCTGCTTTGTCTAACTTAAAATAACTATCACACAACAGCATATACATGATTATAAAGCACTACTACAAAATTCTATGCTGGTATGTTAATCATTTATACTTTTTGGCTTTCATACATACTTGAAAAAAAGTCCAAGATTGATTCAATTCCATAATTTCTGCAAATATGATGCATTTCTCAAAAAATTAATGATATACATCTCTTATTATTGATCTAATTTTATTAGTTCAAATCCTTAACAATCACCTTCATCAGGATGGATAACAATTAATTTCTAAGTTCAAACTAATAAAATTATACAGGGTTCAGCTTCGCATGCAATTCCATTTGAAACTTAATTTTTCAGGTGTTAGAGATGACAAAAAAGTCGCAAAATTACACAAAATGGATTGAAATTGGAACTTAAGGTGGTAAATATGCCTTAAGGGGGAAGAAAAATTGTCAAAACTCAAATTAAACTTACATGACTTCATAATAATAGAAGTTATTTTCTTTTAAAAAAATACTAGTCCCGCCTTGTCTTATAAATACTGTTTGATTTGGATAATATTGGTGAGGTTAAATGGGAAAAACAGCAAAATAGAAATTTAAGTGACTTTTATTTTGTTATTTCTAGATTTTAAAAGGGCTTAAGTTCGAAAGACAATATTGAGGCTATTGCACTTGTTCTCTTATAGAGAAAATGACAGAAGAAAGCATATACAGGAATCCGTTTATTATAAAAAAGAAACGGTTATATATTCTAATGAACCTAACAGATAAGTAACGTATTTGGGTCAGATACCCAGTTTTACTATTCTATTTATTTATTTATTTATTTTTATAATTAATTTACGATAACACTCCAAATTAAATAAATAACCACAGTTATAATAAAACCAGAAGCTGCATTATAGTAACTCAAAACTCTTATCAAGCCATAATTATACAACTTTATACATTCCTAGCATCATTCGGTAAATTTTTTTAACAGAACAGATCATAGAACTAAACTCACTCAGTGCCATTATTTAAAATTCAACTATATAATGACTGATACAAGAGCATTAAACTGAGTATAGTAAATCTATAACTTAGAATCTAGTAAAACCCATAAATGTAACTATTGAGCCGTATGGTTGTACAACTATTCTACTACAACAAATTAAAAAATAATGCAGTAGGTAAAAGGTGGTCAAGGAAGTTCTAGTCTATCATTCTATTCAATCTAAACTGTTTTTATCAGAATAATAACCTTCATAGAGCAAGGGAAAGGAAACTATAATTATAAATTAGTTAAATAATAAAATCTAAACATTAAAATAAAGAATCCTCAATAACAATATAACATAACAGTTAACATTTCATCATTGAATGCAATTTCATTTATCACAAGCTCATTTATTTATGCCGTGATAATAGGTTGAAGATTTGCTCAAGACCTAGTGTGTCTCATACCATATTTGGTCTCATCAATTTGTAGTTTGTCACCTTCAAATCATGTGCGATGCAATTTCAATAGATTCATTATGCTCAACAAACTTTTCTTCTATGAATTGCTTGTTTTCATTTCTTCAAGGTTTTAACAGGGAATTCCATTCCTGTAATCTAGGTAGAGCTACACGGTACATCAAATTGGAAATTATGCGGAGTTTCAATGTATGGTCACTTTTAATAGTACACTTCGATCAATCTTAACTAAATTTATGTGTCAGTCGGGATAATAATGCAATTCACCATTATTGACACCATATTTGTTAATAGTGCACTATAGAGGCATTATCACGCCAGCACGACTGTCGGCCACCACGTTCCAGGGCATTTGTCCAGTCGCAGTGGTTACAGCCATACATGGGAGCAGTTCACGTGGCTATCACGTGATTAGGGAGGGAAAGTAAAATAACTCTATTCGGTTATATTAAACGATGGGTTTTTCATTTAACCCTATTTTTAAACTGTGCGTTTTAATTAATTTTGAAAGTAGAAAGGTCATTTACTACTATTTATAAAACCTATATATCTAATCAACTTCATCTTCTTCATACGCTCCTCTCTGCAAGTCAGGTTTAGGCAAAACGATTTCTCACTTTCTTCCCTCCTCACCCATTTGATTTTGCCGGCCAAATAAACCTTTCGGTGTCTCCTTTCCACATCTCAGTTCACCAAAAAAATCAAATTTTCTAGCATCTTCCCTATTTTTCTGTTCACTAATCACTCTTGTTTCAAGTTCTTTTTTTTTTTTTCATCCTTTGCTATTCAAACTCTACTTTTTTATCTGCACTCTCCTTTATTGTTCATGATTTCATGTCCTATTTTGCTGAAGGAGATAAAACTGTGTTTTCTAGTCATCTTGTATTTCTCTATTCAGAATTTTTGTGTACATAATATATATAATATGCATATTACAAATTTTTAAATAGCAGTCATCCCGCTACACGCTATTCTGCTGTAGTGTTTTAGAAGTCAACAGCTATATGAGATTAACAACTATGATTGACACAAGGTAACTAGTCTTGTTTTCTTGTCAGACTATGCACTTCCCTTAGGATTAATTCAAACCAATGCCATCAATTTTCATCACCTATACCTAATGTCATTTAAACCAATTCACAAAATAAACCATACTAAATTTGAAGATTTCCATCAATTAATTTCACACAATCCAATCACTCTTAATTGTCAAGAGTTTCATCAATCAATTTCACATAATTCAATCGCTCTTATTTTTAAGAGTTTAATCAATCTTATTTTCTATTCAAGAGTTAGTCCTCTTGTTCATAAGAAGAGTTTAGCAAATATGTTCAATCATTACAAAGTATACTTTAGGCGTTAATTACTATTTTTTTTTCTTTCAAACAATTGCATCCTTTAAACACCAAATCAAATTTGTATTGTATAACATAGTTGATATGAGTTTCATGAATTTTTCTTTGGATAAGATTCTATTAAAATTAAATAACACTTTATTTGTAAAACTACACACATACTTAGTTTTCTTTTGTAGTTTTAACTAGTTCTCACTTATTTTAAGTTCTATAATAAATAATAAATTGTATTCAAATATTAACAATTGTAAACTAATTTTATTTATTTATTTATAAATCAATCTCTAAATGTTGTCATAAATTTCTAGTTAGTTCTCCATATTTTTGCTAATTGCAAAAAGGTTTTTTTGCTAACTTTGTTTCATTTAATTCTTTTAAAATGTTCTCTTTCCTTTTTCCTAAGTTCATGTTCAAGATAACCTTTAAATAGTTATGTTTTGCAAATTTTTAAACAGCCTTTTTCCTAAGTTCACATTCAAAACCACCTTTAAATACCGAGTCAACTTAACTTAAAAAATGGATTCACACAAGTTGACTAAGTCTTTTCTTCATTTTTTTAAAGTTCTATCAGTTTCAACTTGTTTCGTTCTATTAATTCAATCAATTAAATGATCTATCTTTTAGGCCAAGATAACCAAGTTTACGCACCTAAGACAATAAGAATATCTTGGAACTTCAATTTTCCATTCATTCTAACCTATTAGAGATCAAAATCAATTAACATGCATATCTATTCATGCCACCAATATGTCACTAAGGAACATTATAAGCACTTTCTCATTACTTCTAAATTGATTTGAATATTTTTTTGAATCAATAGAAATAAGTTATTAAGTCAATGAAGCAACCTTTGTTAGTTAAAATCAACCTTTGAATCTTTTACTAATATTCACAAGTCATTGTTAAGTTTAATGTTTAGTATAAATTATTCAAACCTATGGTGATTAATACATCCCTTAATGCTCATCTCAGATCAATAAATTTTTCTTCATTCAAGTATAATTAAATTATGTTTACAAATAAAGCATGTAAAATTCTTTACTTCTAAAGCCTTTTGTTCACTAACTGTTAGGGACTTTTCTAATGGTTTCTTTTTATTTTAGCTATAAGCTAATTTTGTTATTAGGAGTTTGGTATTTTGTTTTAATTTAGATTTATTACCTTATACTCAGTTGTTAATATCGTATAGCGGCTGACTCCTAAAACGCTAAAATGGAATAACGTGTAGCAGAATAACCACTATTTAAAAATTTATAATATGCATATTATATATGTTATGTACACAAAAATCCTGAACAGAAAAACAAAAGATGACTAGAAAAAACAGAGCTTTATTTCTGTTAAATGAAAATGACCTTTCTACCCTTAAAATAATCAAAACGCACAGTTTAGAAAAATAGAGTTAAATGAAAATGCATCCTTTAGTAAAACAAAATAGGGTTATTTTACTGCTCCCATGTATGGCCGCTACCTCCCGCAACCCCCACAAAGGGACAAACACCCCACAACATGGCAACAGTGGTGGCCGACAGCCACACCATGACAACATGATAGTGCCACTATAGCGTGCTATTAACAACTATGCTTATAATATAGTATTCAAATTTTTAACATTTCTTATCAATAGTTAAGTCACCTTGTACTTAGTTTATCTAAGTTGTCTTTGTCTACTTTTTAAACAATCAACAACACAACTTATTTATGCTACCATATTTATAAGAAAATTCAACTTTATTCATTCCTTCCATAGTTCATACAAATCTTATCATCTCCTTACAAGTTTTAATATACTTAAAATTTAACAATTATTGGGATAGAGATAGGTCTTAAGGATAGCTTGTTTGGATCCTCCTCACATGACTCCTTGATGATTGGCATTTTTTATTTTTGTATGATGATGGTGATGTAGTGTCTTACTTTTAGAAAGAAAGTTTGAAGAGAATGTTGGTTTGGTGGGTGCGTGGATGTGTGGACCACAAGGAAGACAAAAGAAAAGTAGTTTGACAATGAGGTGTTTGATGTGCCTATTTATACGAAACTTTTTGGCAGAATGATATGCTTAACTTGATGCAAATTGCATCTTATAGATTTCAAATCTTTATTCAATCAAACTAATGATATGGTAGGCTATCCCTATATGATCATATTCTTTTTCTAAGTCCTTATTCCATTCATTTATTGTCTTTTGTCTTATAATACTACCTTATTAATGTGTTCATGAAACATTCCTTATTACATAAGTTCTCCCTCCTTTACTTAGTAACAATTTTAGCCAAGTTATTTCATATCCTGTCCTAAAATTCTTATCTACTCATAAAACTCAAAGTAAGTTACATTAAATGTTTTTTTATTTTGTTTATAGATTACTTCTTATGCTCCCACCTCAACTTTGAGTGACTTTTTAAATTTACATTTATTACTAACTCTTATGTGCGTCTTTAACTTTCACCCCTCCTTGCTTTCTTCTTATTCCATCTTTGAATTATTCTTCAAGTTTCCTTTATTGCTTAGCCTCCATCACCTTAGCATTTCTCTGAAATATCTTATCCTCTTTTTGACTTATTCTAACCATATTAGTCTTGTTTCCTCTAGTTGTATGTCTCCTTCCTTTCCTAAAGTTCTAGTTCCTTTTTTATCAACTAACAATTCATTTATAATTTTCGAGTTACATGTACTCATATCATTCTTATTCTAGAACTTCATTCTTTTTACTAAATTCTATACTAATTATAAACTATTAATCTACCTTCTAGAATTAAATTTGATATGGTAACGTGTAACACCACAAGTACACTGTTTATTTGTTTAGTATCTATCCTTAAAAAAAATACTTTTAACAAATTTTTTAATTTACTAATTCATATAGAACAATTTCTTTAATCATTTATAATTTTGATATCAAATAAATTTTAGAAGATTAGTTATTTAAAATTAGTATAGAATTCAACAAAAAGAGTAAACTTGTACAGCAATTAGGGCATATAACTAAAATTTAGGAATGAATTATTAGTCTATGAAAAAGGACCTAGAACAATTAGGACATATAGCTAAAGCTAGGAATGAATGACTAGATGAAAATGAAACTACAACCTTGTGCAATAATATGGTTAGGATAAATCAAGAACAAGTAAAAAAAGGATGAGATATTTATGGAAAGGATAAGGTGATGTAGACTAAGCAAAAAATGAAATTTAAAAATTAATTCAAAGAAGAAAGCAAGGAAACATGAAAGGGTAGGAGACACATGTAATCTATAGGACAATTCAAATATTTGAAAAGTAGGAAAAAAGGAGATAAGAGACGTGTGAAGAGAGTTAATAAATATAACTTTAAAAAGTCATCCAAAATTAGAATAGAAGCAAGAGAAGTAGTCCGTAAGTAAGCATTTAATGTAACTTGACTAAAACATTAAATTGGTTTATAAGGGGATAAGACTTTAGAGAGAAAGGATGGGGAATGACGTGAATAAATTGTACCTAAATAAGGGTGAGGAACTAATGTAATGCTAGCAGGAAATGTTTCATGAAGTCATTTATTATGTAGTAATATAAGACAAAAAGAGAATAGATGAGAGAGTTAGAAAAGGAAGGACGTGACCTTATAGGATAAACTTAACCTATCATTAGTTGGGTTGAATAAAAATTTGGAATCCATAAGCTGAGGTTGGTGTGAAGCTAAGCATACCATATCTTTGAAGAAGTTTTCTATAAATGGGCATGACAAGGATCTCATTTTCAAACCAATCTCTAAACACTTTCCTTTGGAAACTCTTTGAGGCTTATACATCCACACACTACTCAACTAACATTCTCTTTAAACTTTCCTTCTAAAACAAAGACCTCACATCATTATTATTATCACATAAAAGTAAAAAACTCCAACAAGGAGAAGCCACATGAGGAGGAAGATCCAAATTAATTATCAACAAGACCAATTCCTATCCAAATAGGGTAAGAAAGGGTAAAAAATCATAACTTAAGCAACTAAATAAAATATAAGAATCTATGTTTGTAAGGCACTCCGTACATTATATTTGAAGAGTTGTTAAACTCTTATTTATCTTGGGGACTTACTTTGTGCTTGATATGATAGTTGGTTTGAAGATTAATATTTAATCATAATTGACTTTGTCTTGCTATAAATTGTGTTTATTTCATATTCTTGTTTTAAATTGTCTTCATTCTTTGTCAATACTAGACATCATTATTAAATTTTAAATGAATAAAAACATGTAAAAGATCCGTGTGAACCATGAAAGGTATGAACAAAACTGAATTTTCTTATGAATATGTTAGAATAAATAAGTGATGATGTTGATTCTTTCAAAAATAGACAATGATTTGACTTGTATAAATTAAGTACAAGGTGACTTAGCTATTGATGAGAGAGGTTGAACATGAAAATTTGAATAGTATAAAGCAATAATTATAAATAAATAAAAAGTTAACAAATTTAGCTTGTCGTTCAATAGAAATACACCATTGGAAAAATAACAAAAAGTTAGTAGGAAAAGGATTTTAGAAATCAAGGATTCTTTATCCAACATGATTTACTTTGTAAATATATTTTTACTTGTATATACTTGAATGAAGACAAATTTATTATTCCATGAGACTAGAAGCTAGGGATGTGTGTCTCCATAAGAGTTAAAGATTTATGTTGAAAATTCAATTAAAAAATCACTTACTTAAGTAAAAGATTCAAAGATTGAATTTTGACTGAAAGTATATTACTTTATTGACCTAGTCAATTATTTCTATTGACTTAATAAAATACCATCCAAATTAATTACTAAGTCATGAAAATATATTCATAATGTATTTTAGAGACAGATAATTGATAGTAAGGATAAATATGCATGTTAATAGATAATAATTGATGTTGATCAATAATAGGCTAGAATAAATGAAAAAAATAAGTTCAATAATTTTTTTACTGTAGTAGTAGTGTAAATAGGTTATTTTAGTCTAGAAGATAGATAACTAAATATGATTGAATTAATAAAAAGAAACAATTTAAGTTAAAAGCAATAGAACTTCAAAAAGAATAAAGAAAAGACTTGCTCAACTAATATAACCCCAAATTTTAAGTTAAGTTGACACTGTAAAAATTTGCAAAATTGGACTATCTAAAGGTTGTTTTGAATGTGAACTTATATGGTAAAGGAAAGATTTTTTTTTTTTAAATTAAATGAAACAAAGTATGAAGGACCTTTGTGCAATTAATAAAAATATGAACTAGCAATTTATGAAAACATTTAGAAATTGATTTGCAAATAAATAAAATAATTAAAATTAGTCTAAAATTGTTAATATTTAAATAAAATTAATTATAGAACATTAAATAGGTGAAATCTAGTTAAAATTGCAAAAGAAACTAAGTATATAAAGTTTTTTAAAAAATAAAGTATAATGAAATTTTAATAAAGTAAAAATTAGTGAAACTCATCAATTAAGTTTATAACATACAAAATTGATTTGGTGATTGAAGGATGCAAATGATTCAAAGAAAATAAAATTATGAAATAACACATAATTAAATTTTTATCAATTTTCATCCCCTGTACCCAACATTACTCAAAATATTTCACAAAATCAACAATAGATTTACACTTGCCAGACTGTGCACTAGCAATGGAAATTGATGAAAATTTACTAATGTGCTAGTGTTACTTCACATAAATTTACTTACGAGCCAAGCAGGGTAGTTCACATTGATGATAGAAACTAAATTATTTACCTTGTGTCATTGACAGGGAATTGCAGAACTATCTTAAACGACATGTAAATTTATCAAGATTGGTTAGTGTGTTTATCACTAGAAATGACCATACACTGAAAATGTACATAATGAACATGGAAATTGGATGTACAACACGGCATTGCCTAGATTATAGGCATGGAACTCCCAATCAGATCAATCATAAAGAAGTAAAGCAAGTACTTCATAGAAAAAGAGTTTCTTTGAGCATAATAGATCCGTTGAAATTGGTTTAGACAAAACAGACTACACATTGACATAAATATAATGTGGGCGCAAGGTCTTGGACAAATTAGTCCACCATCATAATGTAAATCAATCAAATTATGATAAATGAAATTGCACTCAAATATTGCATATTATGAATGATGAAAATGGTAACTGTTTAATTGTATTGTTGTTTAAGATTCTTTATTTTAATGTTTTGTTTCATTATTAAATTAATTTATAAGTATGCTCACATTTTGTTCTATTTTGATTTTTATTTCAATATAACAATTTTTAGATGGACTATAATGATACACTGGGACATCCGACATCAGCTTTCACCTACTGCATATTTTTTTAGTTTGCTGCAGGAGAGTGGTTATACAGTGGTCCAGCCCAAATTATCTCTTTTGTTAGGTTCATGACATACTGGGTCACTATATTGTTGAATTTTCATTCCCTCAGTATTTCACCTTACAATATGTGGGTGAGATTTAGGAGGTGTTGAAAAAGGCCTCTCTATAGATAGTTGTTTTAAAATAATAGGTTTGAATGTGTTTTGTCCTATAATCTATCTTGCAAAATTTTGACGTTGTGATGCTAGGAATGTATACAAATGCGTAATTGTGGTGTGGAAAGAATTTGCAGTTACAAAAATGTGACTACTAGTTTTATTATAGTTGTGATTATTTATTTAGAATGTTAACAAAATAACATAAATTAATTATAAAACAAATAAATAAATCGAGTAAAACTGGGAGTCTCATAATTAGTGCCTAAACATTTTACCAAAGATATTTATTTAATATCGATATTATAAATGGAAAAAAATTATTCTATATGAATTAGTGGATTATAAATTTGACTAAAAATATTTATTAAGGATAGAAAATAAATTAATAAATAGCATACTTGTGGGTGTTACAACTAGCACAAAACAAAAGCTTTTAGAAAACAGAGAGAAAAAAATGAAAGATATTAACAAATTCGAATAATTAATTAGACAAGTTTAAAAACATTCAGGTTTGGTGAACCTGTAGATGTGCTGAACGCAGGTCTGCTCCACAGAAGCTACAATCTACTAAACAAGCATCTGCAAAATAGCAGCTTTAAACAAATTAACCTCATTTCCAAGTATACATTTCAATGTAAACAAAAAACAAGTGCACCATTCAATACATTTCAGTGTAACCAAGAAAATAACATGAATATATTACAAACCCTAAACACACACAAGTATTGATACTCTAGTCATCAATCCTGAATAGTAGCACGGAGTGGCTGACTCCAAAAACACTATTGCGGGATGACCACTCGTCTGAAGACAATCAAAACAGAGAAGAAAAATAGATCAAAGAGTGTTCAATCACCGAAAAAAGCTCAAACGCAAACAGTCTCATAAAAAAATGTCTCACTATCATCGGAAAAAGTCTGCATCTCGTTGAAAATAGCTTAAGTTACACCGAAGATAATGAAGACAATCGGAAAATGTCATTGCTCACATTAGAAATAAGTTGGGTTTTGCCGGAAATGAAAAAAATGATCGGAACTTGGTCAGAAATGGTGACTTGTACTGAAAAATGACACTAGAGATGGAGAACAAAGATGGAGGTCGGTTCAATCTTGACTTGTGAAGATAGAGAAGCATTCCAAGTATTAGAAATATAAAAAGGGGGGTGTCACAAGATTGCCCCACTTAAAAAGCATTCCATCTTTCAGAAAGTGAGGGCAAACTTGCCCTTTTGCCCTAGGATGAAATAGTGGCCGTGATGGTTACAATTTGCTCCGCTTTTTGCCGCGATTCGCGGTGCGACGGCTGCTACACTGAAATGTGTGTATTAAAACTTTAGAATAGCAATCATCCCGCTATTGCTATCCTTGCTATAGTGTTTTTTGAGGTTGGCCGCTCCGCGCTACTATCCAAGATTGACTACTATGGTTAGCCATGCTAGAGTGTCTGTGTCTATGTTCGGTGTCCATGCTTCATAGATGAGGGACAAGGCTGTTGACAACTAGTGAGGGACAAGGCTGTTGACAACTAGTGGCAAAATTTTGGGCATGGGGGTAGTGGAAGTGTACAAGATTGATGGTAGTAGTGGCTAGTGGCAAAGAGGACATGGATAGTGGATGGAGGCAGATGGCAGCAGTTCAGGAGAGCCCAGTTCATTGTGGCTTCTGAGATTGGGGTGGCAATTTGGGGGTTAGGCATAGGTTTGAGCAGTAGTGGATCATCGGAGGAGGACATTTTCTAGTTTTTAGGCAAAAGTGAGGGTGCTTTGGTGAGAACAACTAGGTTATTGTTAACAAATAGATGGGGGTAAATATGGAACAATATTAAAATGTGTAAAAATAAGCTTAGCATAGAGAAGGAGAAACTCCTCCTATTAGCTTCTAACTTATCCTTTTTTGGTTTGCATTTTCTTCATTGAAAAAAGGCTCCTTTTACGTTTTTGAGCTCTCCGAAAAAAAATGTTTGGCCCAACTCCTCCTTTTAAGGAAAAGAGAAGCTCAAAAATCTGCATCAAACACTTGTAAAGGCATATCCAAGAGTTATTGCCATAATGCATGCTTTCTATGCGTGATATCTTATGAATTGATGAGTTAAGGAATAAATTCTAAACTTGAGCTGAGCTGTGGACTACTTGAAATTTGAAATCAAAGGGATTTTGGTGGGGTTATGATGGAGTATAAAGAATGCTAGTTCAGTAAGATGATAGTTAGCAACTTAGAAATATTTAGACACGAAAATAGGGAATTAAATTATACCACAAATTGCATGGTTTAGGTATATTGGATATATTTTACAAAATTATGGGCATGCCACATATAGGATTTAAGTTTGGCGGAAGAAATAGAGAAAAGCTTCAACCAGAATTTGTGATAGCAAAGTGCTCATAAAACTTCAAGGAAAAGTTTACTAGACAACTATAGGACTACTGATGTTCTATGATAGTGATTAGTCAATGTTGGTCAAATAAATGGCAACAGAAGCCAAAATAAAAGGTGTAACAGAGGACAATGCTGTAGTGTGAGTAAACAAACATATAAAAAATTTATTATGAATAAACATATCTGGGAGAAAGTTGGCATACAACCAATAAAGGAGGATGATAGAAAACTTGATTAAGATGGCTAGGTAAGGTAAGAGAAACCCAATGGAAGCTCAAGTGAAAAGGGGAATCAAATGGAATTGATTAAATGGGGTAGACAAGGACCTAAGAAAACTTCACTAAACCATTAAGTAGTGTTGATTTATATAGTTTTGCTGAAATTCTGGGGTTTTGATATAGTCCAATGGATTGATCAAAGTAGCCAATCCCTCATACCGAGATAAGGCTAGGTTATTGTTGTGTGTATTGGTAATGTTTTGGTTAAATGCTAATAGCAGAAATGACAAGGAAACATGTGGCAATAATACATGTATTGATTCCAGACATGATAAAAAGCATATAAGCATAAAATACTAACAGACCTTGCAGATTTGCACTCTGAAGGCATGCACCAGGCAATAAAGCACCACGAAGATTTGCCCTAGTAAATTCACATCTTCCCTAGGCAAGAGGAAATAATTTAGAGGCCTGAAATTGTGTATGCAATTGAATAGCAGAATTTCCTGGTGACTTACTCACGCAAAGTTGCATTGTGAAAGATGGAGGCCTCAGCATCAACATCCTATTAAATTAAATAGGTTCAGGATAAATTATAAATTAAAATAAGATAAGCATGGAGAGTCACAAGTTTTAAAAGTAATCAAGAAAAAATGTCATGATCATAACAACAACAACCAAGTCTTATCCTAATAGGTAAGGTTGGCTACATGGATTATACAATGTTATTGAGCCCAGTCAAAAACCAAAGTCTTTGACAAAAAAAGTCTCTGGTAAATGATGTACCATAAATCATTTACATCATATATAGTGCAAGTTAAAGATGGATATTTTTGGTCTGGTCAACAAAGTTGGATTATATTGTTCTCAGACAATAGAATGCCTGAACCCAAGAACAGCCTGACTAAATATAGCCAAGATTCAGGTGTTTCAGGTCAAACTTGCATTATACAAATTGGCCTGATCAACTTGCCAAATTAATATCCCAAGTATTAAGTCCAGTCAAAGCCATACTTACTTGAAACTTTGCACAATGAAGGTTTGCTCCTGAAAAGAACACATTTTTAAGACAAGCATAGCTGAAATCCACAAAAGATAAATCCTGAAAACCATACATAATCAAGAGATTAAGACTGCATCAGAGGATGATCTTAGCAGACATATTATCCTGCATATATTTTCATTCAAAAATTAAATTGAATGAGTTATACTTCAATCATATATTATGTTAATTCCCAGATAACGGTTGTTGAAATAATTTTGTCCACCCAAGATAAAACATCAAACATGTCATCCTTTTCCACAAACATTCTTCAGATGTCCCAATTGTTAATATTAAAAGTAAATATGAAGTGACTTAAAAAATTTCTGTCAAATATGAGAGATTACAACTTTTTATTATTTACAGAACTGAAGTTACAGAACACAAGAGAAAGCCAAGAAAAGAGGCAAGAGATAAATTTGATGGCTAAATGAAAATACACAGGTTCCTCCAAAACTCATTCAAGTAATCACATGACTTCTTTACAAGTAAACTAATATACTGTTGAAGAACATGTTTGGTCCAAGAAATTACCAGTTTAGAGAGGTCAAGGCCAGAAAGATTAACCCCTCGAAATCTTACTCTCTCAGATTGTATACACTTGATGATATCTGTACGTGTCAACTCTGTACGGAATTCGTCATCTTCCTTCCTCTTATTAACAAGGACAGCATGGATTCCCTCTATAAGCCCCTGGTGTTTGGCAAGTGATCATAGGTTTTAGGATTTCAATAACAGTTGAAAGTTTCAGTTTATTTTCCCATTGGTAAAGTAATCAGAACAAATCTAGGCAAAAGGTATATAATAAACTTCAAATTTAACATCATGGCAAACATAACTATGTAAGTAAGGATAGCAAGTTGAAATATGCATTAATTTGTTTATGATACAGCAAAGACATGGTTTTGAGTTAAGATGGGGAAAGTTTCCTTCACAGGTGGCTGTTCTTGATGTAAAAAACCACAAGGATTGTAAGCCTTGTATATAAACTTATGTTGTGGATAACAGATGAAGAAAACAAAGTTGCTGGGTCATCAAACTAATAGGCAAATACTTGCAAGATTATAAATAAGTATTCTAATGAATTAAAAGAAAAAGGGGGGATGATACTGCGGTGTCTTTAGAGCTAAGAGTGAAAGATGAGAATGCATGTCCAAAACCTATCAAATAAAATGCATTCGTTAACCTACCCATTAGTGAAAAGATATTGGAAAAAAATTAGACAAACTTGCATTAAGGATCTAACAGTGGTACACAGCATCATCACAGAGGCAACACGTCCTTATCACAAAAAACAAAATTGACACAAGTACTCGTGAACCACTACTACTAGAGTTTTTATAGCAACACTCTAGCCTCAGCAAACAAGACTAGAACAATCATGGCAATGCTAGTAGGAAACAAACCAAACAAAGATATCCAATTCCAAACACGGGTTTACTTTTAAATTGATGTCAGAAACTGCAAATAGATGAGAACAGTGCTTACAAGTAGCTGATAGTACTCAGCCTCCCTCAACAGCTCTGTGTATTGAGATTCCTCGAGAGTGGGCACCACACCGTCCCTTAACCAATTCAGAATGTGCCGGAAGTGTTTACCATCCCTATCAACAAACACATATCCCTGCAAAAATCAATAAGCATAATTAAATTTCATTATCATCATCATCATAGTATAACAATAACAAGAGTCTTGTTAACCAATGTTTTATTAAAATCACGTTGGGTACATTAGAAATCTGATAATATATTAATAACATTTTTCAATATTATTTTAATGAGGGTTCTTAGGGCATGCATTTGTCTAATAATAATAATAATACGAAATTGCCTTGTCGGGATCTTGGCAAAGAGTGTGGCGGCCACTGAACATAGCTGCGAGCATTGAATCGGGTTCGCGCTGAGTGAGAGTATCGACGGTGGTGCTAAATTTCTTTCCTCCTGGGAAAGATCAAACGAGGAAAATAAGGAGGAAACGGCGTCGTTTTAAGAGAGAGAGTGGTGCGGAAAAGAGAGAGAGATGTATGATGTACCTATGTTGAGGCGAACGAAGGAAGATAAATCGGATTGTTCCTTCATTGTGGCGAGTGGCGAGTGGCGAGGCTCACGGAGAAAGAGAAAGAGACTCAAAGCACCACCGGCAGTCGGCAGAAGCAGGTGTTGCCACTGTACTCTCGTTCGATGGAATGGAAGCGAATAGGAGTAGAAATTACAAAATCAAGTTTTGTCCTCTTTTTCAATACGGAGACAAAAACTTAATTACAATATTATCCTCTCTTTTTTATTATTCAATATCATTTTTGTTGTCCCAATCAAAAAAAATTATTATAAATTATTTGTATACACAAAAATTTTACATTATTAATTAATTAAAATACTTTTTAAATTAGTTATCATTTTAAAGTCAATTTTTGTGTTGACGTGAAATTACAGAATAAAATATATCTTAATTAAATTATATGTAATATCATACTTACATGTTTTTTAATTAGAAATTATGTAATATTAATGAATTTATCTGGACTGTAATGAAGCGTAAATTTATATTATTATTCAGTCATGAATGATCATGTTAACGAGAATTATTGATTTTTTAATTATTATTTTAAAATTTATATTTATTATATATTTTAATTATTAATAATATAAAAATATATTAATAATGTATTAAAATTAAATGTTATGTTAATTATAAATTGGTTTAGAAATTAATATGCATTAATTCTAAAAAATTGTTTTATATGTATTGATATTTTGTAATTTACTTTATTATTTTTTATTAGTAATTTTATTAAATTTTGTGTTAAAAGGTTAAATTATAAGTTTACGACATGTCAGTTAGGTTTATGTAAAAATGTACAATTATATTTTTTTAATTTTTTTTATTTTTAACTTATTTTTAATTTAACTATTTAATTTTTAAACATAATTTAAATAGGTTATTTTCTCTTAACTATATTAATTATATTAATTTGTTATCATTATTTTGTATTCTTTCTCTTTTTTAGTTATCTACTATTTCTTTTCTTTTTTTTTATCCATTCTTGCATTTCTTTTTTTTTTTCTTTATTGTTATCCTTCTCATGTTGCTTCCCCAAAAACTAACATTCACATAGTCAAACATCACTATAGTTCAACTTGGTTATTGTGAATTGTTATCCTCAAATTTCTGCTAACAATAGTTAGAGTGAAAATTTATTTGAATTATTTTAAAAGTTAAAAAATTAAAATAAAACTTTTAAAAGTTAAATAATTAGAGTAAAAATACACAAATAAATAAAAAATAGATTAATAAAGATTTAATTTTTTTCTCTATTTTTCTCCTTTTCTCTATATTGATAATTATCTTGGTATCAAAGCTTAAACCACGAGAGAGGTTTAGGTTCTTAAATTTTGAAGGTTAGCACAAAAGTAGTTATGATAATATTAGTTAGCTCAAATAGTAGTCTTGGTAGTAAGGCCCTGAGTGATAAGCAATAAACCATTTAGTAAGATAGGTGGTCTTCTACCTTAATGTGTTTTAACTAGAGAAATTGTAAAGGAATGAATTAGATGATTTTATTCCTTTAGGAGCCATAGTTTATATACATGGATGGGCACTTGCAATTTTGTTAAAATGTAATTTAAAAGGAGAGTTTGTTTCCCAATTAACTAAACTGAATTTTCATTTAGGTATATAATCCTCTTTTCAGTTGAATCGAATATAACAAAATCTCATTTTTTTTTTCCATATTCTTTTTCTCTCTGACTCTAATAACTCTGCATAGCTCATAGTCTGTGACTCTAACAAATTGGCATCAAGAGCCAAGTTTGATTTCTACTGCAGAAGAAGGTTTGTAAGTGTGATTAAAGTTGTGACATCATCAATGGCAGGATCAAGCAACAATGGTGGTTTGCCCGGTAATCTACCCATTCTTGATGGCAAGAATTGGGCTAGATGGTGTATTCAGATGAAGATTCTTTTTTATTTCCAAGATTTGGTGGAAATCATCAAGATTGGCTTGAAGGAACCGACTGAAGATTTTGTAGAAGTAGTGAAAGCAACTTATAAAGAGTCAAAGAAGAAGGATTTTAAGGTGCTCTTTTTAATACACCAGTGTGTCAACAATGACAATTTTGAGAAAATTTCCACTGTTACTATTGCCAAGGAAGCATGGGAAACTATTGAGAAGAGTTATGCCGGTGATGGGAAGATCAAGAAGGCGAGGCTTCAATCTCTTAGAAGACAATATGAGTTGTTTTATATGAAGAACTCAAGAAGGTATCTAAGTATTTTACCCGATTAATCACTCTTGTCAATCAAATGAAATCCTGTGGAGAAACTTTCAAGAATCAAGTCTTGATGGAGAAGGTGTTAAGGCTCTCACTCCCAAGTTCGATCATATTGTGGTGACCATCGAAGAATCCAAGAACTTGGAAGAAATGAGTGTTGAAGAACTCCAAGGTTCTTTGGAGGCTCGTGAGATGAGATTAGTTGACAGAAGAAGTGAGAAATCAACAAATCAAGCTCTTTATACCACGTCAAAAGGTAGAGGGGGCACTGATCAGAGGAAAGGCAAGAAAGGAAAGGGTAAGTTTCATCAACAAGATTGGTCACACAAGACGGATTAGCAAGAATCTGATGAGAAATCAAAGTGGCAACAAGAATGCTAGTGTAAAAGGAAAAAGGAAGAAACATAATGTTGATAAAAGCAAGATTGTGTGTTAGAATTATGAAAACAAGGGTCACTTTGCTTCTGAATGCTGGTTTGCTAAAGGAAAGCAGAAAAAAATAAAAATGATGTAGCTCACATGGCTCAAGAAGATGAGTCAGAAGAGGAACCTATATTGTTGATGATGACAACTTCTAGTGAAGATCCTAGGTCTGAAATCTGGTATCTTGATATTGGATATTCCAATCACATTACTTGTCATAAAGATTGGTTGTGTGATTTGGATGTTTCAAGGAAGAACAAGATCAAATTTTCTGATGACAGAACTATGTTAGTAGAAGGAATGGAAAATATACTGATCAACAGACCAAATGGAATGAACTGCAATCTAATGAGTTTTGGACAATTAATTTAGAAAGATTTCTTTGTGGTAATGAAGCAGAACAAACTTGAGCTATTTGATTTGAGCAAAAAGTTGATATTAAAGACTCCTATCTCTAATAATAGGACTTTTCACGTGAACCTTCATGGAGTCAAAACTGAGTGCTTGGCAACTGAAACAACTGAGGATGGTGGTTGGCTTTGGCAATGGAGATTTCGGCACCTGAATTTCAAAAGCTTGAAGTAGCTTGGTAGCAAAGACATGGTGAAAGGTCTACTTGATATTGATCTACCAAGAAAAATTTATGAAGATTGTCTTTGAGTATACTCAGATGTATGTGGTCCATTTGAGGTACCTTCCTTAGAAGAAAACAAGTATTTATGCTCTTTTATTGAATATAGCAGAATGATGCGGATATATTTGATCAAACAAAAGAGTGAGGTGTTTGAAGTTTCAGGTAGTTCAAGGCCATGGCAGAGAGGAAAAGTAGAAGGTTGATCAAGTTTCTAAGAATTGATGGTAGAGGTGAATACACTTCCAATAAATTTGAGCAATTCTATGAAAAGGAAGAGATAAAGCATGAAATCACACCTCTATACACTCCTTAGCATAATGGTTTGCCTGAGAGAAGAAATAAAACCATACTTAACATGGCTAGATGCATGTTGAAGCAAAAGTGTCTACCACGAGCTTTGGAAAAAAGTTAATGCCCAACCAAGAAGTTGGTGGATCAAGTTCCAAAAGAAGTACGATATGATAAGAAACCCTATGTTGGTCATTTGAAAGTTGGCTTAGTTTGCCACATGCATATTCTTAATGAGAAGAGAAGGAAATTACAAGATAAGAGTGATGTGATGATTCTGATAGAATATCACCCTACTGGTGGTTACAAACTGTATAATCTTGTATCAAGGAAGATCTGCATTAGTAGTGATGTGGTGTTTGATAAAAGATAAGTCTTGAAGTGACTAATAACTGGTGAAAAGAAACAAGTCTCACTAATGTTTTCAAATGGTTTAGATGAAGTGAATTTTGATGATTAGGAAGGTATAGATCCTGAATTGGATCAAGCTTAGGATACATTGACTCAAGGTGTAGTCCCTAGGCCTCAAAGACAGAGCCAAGTCTCAAGAAGACTAAAAGGTTTTGAACTGTTCACTGATGCAGATGTCAATGATAAAGGTGAACTACTGCACTTGGCTTTCATGACAGATGTAGAACTTGTTGGTTTTGAAGATGAAATTCAGAATGAAGTCTGAAAACCAGCCATGAGTGAAGAATTAAGGTCAATAGAGAAGAACAAAACCTAAGAGTTAGTAGAATTACTAATAAGAAAAAGGCCTATTGATGTCAAATGGGTCTTTAAGTTGAAGATGAATACTGATGGAACCATCACTAAGCACAAAGCAAGGCTTATTACTAGAGGGTTTTTACATAAGGAAGGAGTTGATTACACTGAAGTCTTTGCACAATAGCTTGGATAGAGACTATTAGGCTTGTGATAGCTCTAACAAGTAGAAAAAAAATTGTCACTCTTACAACTTTATGTTAAATCAGTATTTTTGAATGGACCTCTTGATGAAGAAGTCTATGTCACACAACTACCAGGATTCATGATAGAAGAGAAGGAAAGGATAGTCTACAAGTTGAGAAAAGGCTTTATATAGACTTAAGCAGGTTCTAAGGGCTTGGAATAAGAGGATCGATGGATTCTTGTTGAAGCAAGGTTTCTGCAAGTGCACTGTTGAGTATGGAATCTATATTCAAGAAACAAGAAAAAGTGAAATGTTTCTTTGCTGCCTATATGTTGATGATATGTTGATTATTGGCAATTACCACAAGTTGATAGAAAGCTTCAAGTAGAAATTGATGAAGGAGTTTGAGATGACAGATCTTAGTGAGCTAGCATACTTCCTTGAAATAGAATTTGTTAGAATTGAGGAAGGAATCATCTTGCATCAAAGAAAATGTGTTACTGTCATGCTAAAGAAATTTGGAATGTTTAATTGCAATCCTACAGCTACATCTACTGAAGCAAATATGAAGCTCTCTAGCATAGGTGCGAGAGAACTTGTGAATAGCACTAGGTACAAGGAAATTGTTAATTCTTTGAGATATCTTTGCAACAGCAGACCTGATATCTGCTTTGTAGTTAGCTTGATTAGTAGATTTATAAGTGATCCTAAAGAGCTATACTTGGTTGTTGCTAAGAGGATATTGAGGTACTTGAAGGGAACAATGAATTATGGAATTAAGTTCCCTGTGACTTCTGAGTAGAAGAAGAATGAGTTACTTGGTTGGAGTAATGCTGATTGGGCAGGAGAAAAGGAAGATACAAAGAAAACTGTAAGTTTTCATTCAAAAACTAACTCAGGTTACTGCTTCAGATTTCTTGGTGTACCAAGTTGCAACCAGTAGTTGCCCTATCTAGTTGCGAGTCAGAATACATAGTTGGTTGCTATGCATCATGTCAAGCAAAGTGGTTGAGGTCAGTGCTAATAGAAATGAAGGTTCAAGTCAATATTCTTATAAAGCTGTTATTAGATAACAAATATGCCATTGATCTTGCAAATAATCCTGTCTCATATGGTTGAAGCAAACATATAGAGACACAATTTCACTATCTAAGAGAACAAGTGTACAAAGGATTCTTAAAGCTAGGGTATTGTTCCTCCGAAGAACAAGTGGCAGATGTGCTAACCAAGTTTATAACTCGAAGCAAGTTTGAAGAAGCAAAAGCATGGCTTGGAGTTGTTATAGTACACTAACAATATTTTGAATTATAGGGGAGTATTGAAATGTAATTCAAAAAGAGAGTTAGTTTTCCAACTAACTAAAATGAATTTTCATTTGGGTATATAACACTCTTTTTAGTTGAATCAAATATAACAAAATCTCATTCTTCTCCATATTCTTTTTCTCTCCAGCTCTAATAACTCTGCATAGCTAATAGCTGTGACTCTAACAAATTTCTCCTAGGATTGTATTTCTCATCTTACAGCTATTGATACACTACTGATCTATTTACCACATGTCTTATTACAGCCACTAAAGAAATTAGATTTGATATGCCTATGATTGCAAACTAATAAAGGCTTTGCCAAATATATCTTCTTTTTTTTTTTTTTGCCAGATATAGCTTATAACCCCCCTCAAGTGGGAACATAAAGTTTCGAATGCCTAACTTGCCAAGGAAAGATTCAAGTTGCGATTTTTCTAATGCTTTTGTGAATATATACACAAGTTGAGTAGTAGTAGAGACATAAGTTGGGCCAATGCTGTCTTTGGGAACTTCATTTCCAACAAAATGGTAGTTAATTTCAATGTGCTTGGTACGTTCATGAAACACTGAATTTTTAGCAATGTTTAAAGTTGCTTGACTATTACAATAAATAATCATGGGTTTGTTATGGACTACCCCTAGGTTGGAGAGAATCTTTTTTTTTAACCATTTCAACTCACATGTAGTAGTTGCCATAGATCTATACTTAGCTTCAATTGATGACTAAGAAACCATGTGTTGTTTTTTTGTTTCCATGAGATAGGGAGTTATCAAGCTACACCAGCCAGCCAATGATTGAACATCTGGTTAAAGGGTAACTAGCCCAATTTGAGTCAAACCAACCATGAAGTTGCAAGTCATAGTTACGGCCAATCAATATTCTTTGTCCTCGATTATCTTTTAGGAACTGAACTACTCGTAGTGCAGCTTCCCAATGTTCAATTCGAGGTTGGTGCAGATAAAAATTGAGATAAAGTGTGGACATTATATGATACATCAGTCCGTGTGAATCACAAGTAAATCAACCACCCAACCAAACGTTAATATTGTTTGGGATTTGCAAGAAGTTGGCCAGCAGCAAATGACAAGCAATGATTTTGCTCCATCAAAGTGCCTGTATGTTTAGCACTGAGGAACCAGCTTTAGATATAATATCAAGGTGTATTTACTCTAACATAAGAAAATACTCGTAGGATATCTAGCAACTTCAATTCCCATAAAATACTTCAATGCACCAAGGTCTTTCATATAGAAACACACATTGAGATAATACTGAAAGCGCTTAATGGCAGAGGAATCATTGTCAGCAATGATTATATCATCAACGTAAACAAGAATCACAAGTTGGACGCCTTTTTGGTGCAAAATGAACAGAAAATAATCAAGATATAATACCAATATATCATAAATAGTTAGAAGTATTAAGCCTGTTATAGGTAGTAATAAGCAAAATATACAAATTAAAACACAAAATGAGGAGGTAGGAACTTCCTTATCTAGACAAAACCTTTCAATATGACAAATTTTAAAGCTCTTTACATAATTAGATTATACTAAAAAAAAACTTCAAAAATATACAAGTCAAGATCTTTTTGAGAATAAAAAAAAAACGAACAAATACACGTAGTTCAATACTCACAGCCACAAACCATAAATAAAAAAGAAATACACTTTTAGAAAATAAACTAATAAAAAAACATGTATAATATGAATTCTATTTCATTGATTTAGGATTAATTTAAGTAGCAATCAAATTAAACTATAGGATAGGAGTTGATATGTTTATTCCTGTTTTATTACGAGATACAAGATTATATAAGATACAAAATTCTATATTAGCGGCTTTAGAAACTAATCTTCATGATGACCTTGCTCTAGTTAATTGATATCCTAATTTTATAATGAACTTAAACAATTAAAAAATAATAAAATCTATAAGAATCTTTATAAATTCTCTAAAGGATGCTGCACATGAATTTATGGACCATTTTCACATAATTTATAGGATATGTTATAAAATAGTAGTAGATCTAAAAATTCAAATGAAATTTTCTTTACCATAGAAAAAAAATTTATTAATTAGATCATACTTCTGATAAATTTGAAATAGAAAGTGATAATTATTGTTTAGGATCAGGATTATGTAATTATGATGAATGTATAAATCCTCAAATAAATGTATTATCAAAAGATCAAATTCAAACATTAATAACATTAATTGAATAATTAGAATATGGACTTCTAAGAAATGAATTGAATTAGTCTAACCAGTTGGTGTCTAATAATCTTCATCTTTGTTTCTCTTTTTAAGTACATCTTAATTTCACACATTTATGCATGTAAAAAGTTTAATCTATAACTAATATTAAATTAATTTAAAAATTGAATTTATATTAAATTATTTTTTTATTTACCATATTTTTATAATAGTTTAATATTTTCAATTCCGTTTCTAAATCTGAATTTTTCTTTTTTTTTTTTTATCCAAATTCATATTGTGCATATATCCATGTTCTAATTTGTTAGACCTTCGTAATATATTTTATGACTGATATGTTTTTATATTTTACAAAAATTTGCAACTAATATATCACAAAATTTTTTCATGACTACATTTTATAATTAATATTTTTTTTACCTTAATTCTTATAATTAAGACTAAATATTTAAAATAATTTTTTGAAAATATAATTATCATATTAAAGATATAAAAATATAAAAAATATTTTGAATCAACTATTGTTATTATTTTTATATATAAACTTATGCTTTTATTCAAAAATATTATAACAATATTTTTATCATTATTTAATATTAATATTTTTTATAAATTTTAATTTAAACTTTCATCATCAACTATTTTTAATAAAAAAAATTTAAAAATAATATATTTTATAATATAATTAATAAACATTACTAAAATCTTTTTAAAATACACTAATTTAATACAACAGTATAATACAACAAAGTAGTTTCACATTAAAAACTAAATTTATAAATATATTGAAAATCAATTTTACCTTAAAAATTAGATTTAAAACTGAATTTAAAACTACTTTAAGATAAAACTAGATTTAAAACTAACTTAATATAAACTATTAGATTTGAAATTAGTTTTAACCAAAACTAGATTTTAAACCAAATCTAAAATTTAAAACCAGTTATAAAAGAAAAATAGTTAAAATTCAATCTATATAATTAATTTGTGTAATGAAATATGTAAAATAAAAAATATGAATTTAATTTTAATATAATATAAATGTAAAAAAATTATATTATTAATTTATTAAAATATATGCATATATAATTTTATGTTAATTATCATAAAATTTATTTTTTTAATATAATAGTTCAATAATAGTATAACAAATATTTATAGTATATTTTATTGGATTTAAAATCAATTTTAAACTAAATCTAAATTTTAAAATTAATTTTAAAAAAATAAATTATATTGATTTAAAATTTAATTTATATAATTAAATTTAAAATAAATTTAGTTTGATTATGTGAAAATCGAATCTATACCCACTCGTAATCTGAAGGCAGGTTCAGGTTCCATGCACCAAAATAACTAAAGCTCTCATCTAAGAAACGAAAGTAACGAAACAACGTTGTAATTCCCTCATCATTTGACCGCATGAGCTTTATGTGGTCAAGTTCAAAGAGCTATGTGGTCCCATTTTCTCCTTGCTCACTAAGTAAATGCACTAACGTTGTAACTTCCTTGGTCCCACAATATGTTGCTATAAATATATGCCAGATAACCCCCAATTCTCAAACAAAACTAGCCATTTACAGGTACCAATGGCATTGATGTCAACCTTCTTCAATTGCTTTGTTCCCTCCTCACCCTCAACAGCTCAAGTTTCTGATTATGCTGAAGAATCTCAATTGAAATCACCCTCCTCGGAGAAACCAAAGAGTAAGGCAAAATCAAAGGGAGCTCCAATTGTGGTTTCTTATTTCCCCGTCAACTACTATCCCTCACGCTTGTAATTATGTTTAATTAATCTTCATTTGCTTCGTTAATTACACGGTGAGAGGTATATGCTATACGCTTCATGAGACAGAAGGAGCAAGTATTCAGGCACATTCCTGGGCAGACACGGTGCCGTTTATGGGAACACTATCGTCACCCTGATATTATTGGTTGACTTTATTCTAATTTTGACATTGTCAGAATTAATGTTTTAGTCATTTATTATTATTATTATTTGTTAACTTAGGTGGAGACTAACTCACAAGATAAAGGAGTATGAGTGATTATTTTTAAATTATTGGATGTATTTTAAAATTTATAAACAACTCATAATATAATTATATATATATATTATTTAATTTTTTATTAAATTTTTTTAAAATTTTTCTTTGAACTTTTAAAACCTTTTATTTTATAGTTTTAAAATTTATTATTGTCTTTTGTCTTCAAAATTTTGTATATTATGTTTTTTCTCTTCACCTTTGTATATTCTGGATCTTCTAACTTTATTTTAAGAAAGTATGCATTCAAATTCAAACTATAATAAAAAATAATTTTTAAATCAATAAAATATTGAATGTTATGTTAGATCTTTAAAATTTTTTATAAACCCTATTCATGAAGTTAATAATTTTTAAAATTAAAACTTTTATATTCATTCTTACTGTTTTAATTCATCATGAAAATGAGGTTTTATATTAATATATTATTTAATACCTTTTTAGATTTTTTTGTATTTTCTCTCTGTATAATGGTCATTTTTACATCGCATAAATTCTAATACATATTTGCTTAAACTAATAAATATCGTTTAAGCTGTTATTATACTCTATTTCACGACTTAAGTGGATTATGTTTCGTTAAGAGAAATACTTCCAGTGAGTTATTTTTTTTTATAATTTTTACTTAAGTGAAAAAACTTGGCTTAAGCGAATGTTGTTGAATTTATGTGATGCAAAAAACGATCATTATATAAGGAGAACACGCAAAAAATCTAAAAAAAATTGAATAATGTATCAATACAAAATCTCATTTTCATGATAAATTAAAATTGTAACAATACGTGTAAAAGTTTTAATTTTAAAAATTATTAACTTCATAAATAGTATTTGTGGTGAACTTTACAAATCTAACATAATATATAACGTTCTATTGATTCAAAAGTCATATTTTATTATATATTCAAATTACATTTAAATGTGTATCTGAATGCATACTTTTTTAAAATAAAGTTAGATCTATCTAGTATATACAAAAATAAAAAAACATAATGTACAAAGTTTTAAAGACAAAAAATAATAATAGGTTTTGAAACTATAAAATAAAAAATTTTAAAAATAAAAAGAAAAATTTTAAATTTTTTTATAAATAATTAAATAATAAATATATATAAATTTGTATTATTAAGTTATAAATAAAAGATATCAGCCATTTATAAATTTTAAAACTATTCTTGACACATTCTTTTGCTCTCATTCATTTATTTAGTTGAATGGGAATGTTATGTCACTTAGAAAATTGGACAGTTTTCTTTAGAGAACCATGTATAAAGTTAGAAAGTTGTGTTTTTTTTTAAAAAAAAAAAAAACTTTTTACAAGAACTGATGTTAAAATAGCTGCATAAAAAAATATATTTCTACATCAGTTTTTTCTGAAGAATCAATGTAGAAAGTTGTGTTTTATAAAAAAAAAAAAATACGTTTTACATAGTTTTCTGAGAGAACCATTATAAAAAATTGCATTTCTTTTTTAAAAAAATATTTTTATATATTTTTCTATTTTTGTTTTTTTTAACAACATTTTATCTTCTTGGCTTTTAAGATTCAACTTAGAAAAATTTTGGATATATATAGGTCATATATATGTACATTGGGTTTATTGAAAATCAGATGTTGAAAGTCACACATGGAAAGAAATAAGTTTGAACATTAGTTACTTACAGAGCCAATGTAGAAAATGGTGATTATATTTAAAAAAGCATTAGTTCTATATGTAGTGGATATCTGAACCGATTTTGATAGTTAACTTATGCTACTATCCATTTATTAGTCGGTTGTTTCAGCTTACCGACTTAGAAAGTTGCAACCTTTTAATAAAAATCATATATATATTTAGCAGTGGTAATGATGATGTAGAAGTTTGGAAAATAAGAAAACATAAATTTAGTAGCGGTTGGTCACAGAGCCGATGTAAATAGTATGGGGTGTTTATTTGAAAATTTTTGAATGTGAACGCCAGCGTTATAAGAAGTGGTTATCTTACCTGTAAAGTTTTGATTTATTCGATTAAACAATTAAAGGAGTATTGTCTTTCTCTTTGTTGAATATTTTTTATTATATTTTCTCAAATTTTGCTTTTTCTCAACTAAGTTTCATGTTTTTCCAGCCATGTCTCATTGGAACCCAGATTGATAGAGTGATGTATGTAATTCAAAAAAAATTAAGCAGGAAGTCATAGAAATCTCACCTTAATTAATTTTATCCAACAAATTTTAAAGTTTAAATAAAAAAAATCTGAGAATGAAGAAGGTTAAGAGAAAATAAAAGAGATAAAAATAGAGGAGTTGTGTAAAGATAAAGAGAAAAGAGATAAAAGTAAAGTAGAAATTTACATATTTACTTTTTATTAATATTTTATTACCTAATATAATTATGTGTTCCTCTTAATTTTTAACCTTTTCACCAATCAATCTTAACAATTCATTTTATATATAAAAATATTAACAGTTTAAAATTAATTCTACTTTGCTTATTAAAAAGTATTGTATTTATATTTTGCAATTAAAGGAAGGATGTTAGAATTACCCGATAAAGTTCAGTTTGGATAAACTTCTGGAAAAATAATCATAGGTGAAGAAAATAAGGAGTAAAACCAATAAAAGTCTTCTCACAAGATAAAATTAACTTATACATCTCAAGTTTTGGAAAAGTTAACGAGAAAGCTTCTAAAAAGGTGGAGAAACATAACTTCTAAAAAGGCATGAACATGACCGCTATTCTGTCTCTTGCCCTTTTCAAGACACTAGGATTGGAGAGTTATTAATATTGGGTTTTGTTACTTCAGAGATTTCCCTATCATTGACCATAGCCTTAAGCGCTTGGCTACGAGAAGAAATAACTGTTTCTACTTGTGAGACAAATACTGTTGTTACCATGTGTAACTTAGTGCATTGAATGAGATTACATCTAGAAACTGGATTAGGATCTTCCAGACTGCAAAGTTTGAAACCGCATGTCTATGATTTGTTGCACACAAGAAAGGTTGAAACAAAAATTCAGTCCTGCTTGATCTGGGCTACAGTAATGATAGTCCGAAATAGGATTTAAACTAATTTTGTTTCTTCCTTATCATCAATAATCAAATTAAATGGTATCCGTTGAGGTTTGCAGGAGCCAGCATTAAACAGAAAGAAGAGAGGAAGACAACAATGTGTGCAACTCAAGAACAAGATATCCCCCCTTTTTACTCAGATATCTTGCCCCTGCTTGTAAGATCATTTTTCTGCTATTTTTTTTATTATGTTATATATTCCAGAGAATAAAATTTATTTGATTTCTATATTTGTTATCTCAAGTGTAAGGTTTAATTCCTTAGCAGTTCTGGTTATCTGAAATCTGAATGCAAGATAGTAAAACTATCCTTGAATATTCTCTTAAAAAAGTGTGCTTGAGAGTTTCATTCATTGGAACTATGCCAATTTGCTAGGAGTACATGAAATTATTAAGGTTTTAGTTTTAGAAATTCTATAAAGTTGATTTCCTTTGCACAATCTGTTTTTAAACAAATTCATACACTAATTTTTCAGGTTAGTAATGGGCCCACTGTCGGAGAATATGCATTTGTATGGTTTGGATCAATTTTCCCATTAGTTGCAGATGTAGCAAATGGAAGGTTTACTTTTGAAACTCTTACAACACCAACAGGTCACAAACTACATTTTCCTATATACGATATGTTCTTAAGAGAAATAGACAAGTAATGCATCAAACTCATTCTAGATATAATTTCCATCACAAGTAATGCTGGATTTCTTATGTCGTTTTATTCCATATTTATGATTGTATTATTTTTGTTTGCTTGTTGATGGATACAAAAGCATCGGATAGGACTTAGCAAACATATATTAAAAGAATTATCCAAGTTTGGAATGCCAAGAAGGCATTAATTTCTACACTAGCTAGTTGGTATAAGCCTGTAAGCATTTGTTTTGTACTTAGCAAAATGATTAAAGATATGAAGAGAAGTGAAAACACAACATGCTTAGGGAAAATATTTGGTATATTTACTGACTTGAATGAATGTTTGCCTTTGTGATTGCCTCTATTCCCTTGGAATAAGAGATGGGGGTTTCTTGGTTGGTTGAGAATAAAATTCCCAGACTTTATACTTTCTTGATATTATTGGATGAATAACTTGCAATTTTGGATAGAGGCTTTAATATGCTCTGTCTTTGTTCTCTTACTGACAAATATAGCACATGACACCAGCCAGTGTAAGGATTATGATCAAGCTGACAATGATCATTTATCTAAACATGGAGTCTTACAAAGTGCTGAATTGATATAGCCAACTTTGAATGCTATATGATGGAAGAAACAAAAAAAATTGAAGACAAAATGATATTTCCATTTTTGAAAAGAAGATTTGGACAATGATTGACTTTGATAGTCCAATGAATATTTTTCTTGTTATAAGCAAAATTTCATATGCAATAGGAAATGTCAATATTCTGATTATATTCCATATGTGCATAATAAGTTTGCAGAAACAGGGAGAGCCAAATGTGTGGAAATGGCTGATGATGAATATATATTACATGTGGAGGGAATGGCAACCTCTCAGAGGGCAGTTCGTCACATTGGAGCAACAAGTTGGCCTGGTATGTAGATTGAGATCAGTCATATTGGAATGTAGTAAATTAATTTATTCATATGAAATGTGGATGCTGTTTTTCCTTATTCAAACTTGAATTTTATTGCCTGGTAGACTTACACTGAGCAATTATGCTCTTTACTTTGAGGCTTCTGGAGTGATACATTATGAAAATGCTATCAAAATAGACCTTCCTAAGGGCATTAAGCAGAATGTTAAACCAGCTGTGACAGGTCCCTGATGAGCTCCACTTTTTCACAAGGCTATAGTCTCTGAGTCAACTGAATTGTAAGGAAGCTAGCAGTTTTAGTTATCATCCATAACCATTTTGGTGCTATTCATGTTCTTTTACATTAAAACACTCTGGAAGAATAAAATATGAAATAGTTATGTGCATGTTTGTGCATTTTAAATTAAAGTAAATAAATTTAGCAGAAAAGCTGTTAGAAGTTTTGGATTCTTGCTCAAACAGCAAAGCTCTATTAACAATCTTTTGAATGCTTTGCTTCTTGAAAGACCTTACAATAGATGGAAATATATTCCTCATAAGTATCAAAATGGTAAAAATTGCTCAATGGAAGAGGTTCAGAACTTGAGCAATGCTTAGCATATTCTTACCGCTCTAAAGTCCCGCCATATTTTTCTCCCTAGCTTAACTTCTTAAGTATTATTTATTTCAAATGGCTACAAAAGTAACTCGAAGGGTTGGCAGAGTAAGATAAGAACCCATTGCATTCATACATACAAAGTCAATCAATTTTAGGAGGAGATTGATAGACGATACTAAGTCGCTATCAAAACAACTAAGTTTTTCTAAAAAATTTGCGGTATAGAGCTCAACTTAAGTTGCTTCACAGAGACACATATTTAGTTAAATTCAATTTTAGGTTCATTAACAATACAAGTAAAGTTTCAGAGTTTGAAAATTTTGAATCAATTAAATTAAATTACGAACACAATTAATTTAAATTAAAATAGATTAAGAATTATCAATCTACAGAATCTCAAATGCATGTATTTCGATTATTACAGTATCTGAAGATTTTAATCCAAATTTAAACAATTACTCAATCCAATTATTAATTTAATCAAATAACTTAATTAAACTAGATCACGAATTAAATCAAATTATTATTTAACCTAATTCAAATTAATTATCAAATCAAAATATCAATCGAATCCTAATTTGAATTCTAACTATAGAAAAGTTAATCATAATCACAATTTACAAATTTGAGATTAGAAAAAAAGATAACAAACTTGGAACAATTGGCCTAAAACTCAAATCAAATTTACACCATTTGGATTCTGTAGATTGAATGAGAGGTTTAGCTTTCCATCAAAGCACTTAACTTAAGTGAGAATGAGAGGAAGATGAGATAGTTCGAGAGAAGGTAAAAATAAGGATTCTTATTAAAGGCTAAATTTCAAAAACTCAAAGTGTCTAATTGCACACTTAATTCAAAGCCTTATTGGTTTATTTATAGCTCTGATTAGTAGGGGTGAGCATAAATAATATATCCGCACATAACTGGAAAGACCAAACTGTAGAAAAAGTAATGAAATCAAAGTTTTATACCCGATGGTTTTAGATGGGTAAGTTTTATAGGGATATTTGGTGAAATTTAGTCGGCTGCAGTTGCAAAAATTTAAAATTGTCGGTATCCAAATTTAACTAAGAGAGAAATATTTATGAGTTGCATTTTATGTTAAAATATAGATCCTCTTTTCTCATATATGAGTTGCATTTTAGTTTTTATTAATATAATTTTTTAAACAGCTAGTTTTAAATATCATATTATTGGTTTTAATATTTTAAAAGGTAGAATGAAATTTTAATTTTTTTTTTGTTATTGGCTTTAAAATATCATCCATATTTACTGTTTTAACTTTTGAGATCATAAAAATTTACAGTGCATGTTCAAGATTGATTATGTCTAAAATAATAGTGAAAAAATTAAATGGATTATTTTATTAAATGGACTTAAATATATTATATATTTATCATTCATGAAATTAAAGTGCATATTTTAAAATAAAAAACCAAATGTGTAATTTAAGTATTTTTGTAGGAACGGAAAATGTGTTTTTTAATTTTCCATGTAGTCGATCTTTGAACTATCTATAATAGACTTGGTACAAGGTAGAACTAGCCTAGCCTGTATACATACATGTAATGTACATAACAGAAAATGACAAGATGCATGTACAAAAATCTATTGTCGCATTGAATCATTGCATTTCAATAACTTTTATAGAATGATAATGATATATAAAAATAAATTTTCACTTCTTTACCTCCGAGTTTTAATATTTACTTAATACTTTTTGCATTTTTTATCATATTATTTTTTACTTTTTTTCATTGATCTTTATTTCTCAAGGTGGTATACATATAAAGCTAAAAAAATTGATGATTCTGTAATATATATAGCAATTTCAGGAAATTTTAGAATTTTTGGTAGAAGATACGAAGGTGATAAGTAGGAGTAACTATTGTAAGTGTGAACGCGGAGTCAGGGACGGTGTTACAGATAAAATAATAAAACTATCCTTTATATAGAAATAAAAATAATATAATCCTAACATTAATAACTTTAATATTATGTTTTAATTACTTTTTTGATGTTATGTGAATAATTTAATTTTTCTTTTAGTGTTATATGAATAATTGATTATTTTTTTATTTTATATTTTTAATAAGGAATTATAAAAATATGTGGATACTAAACTACAACTATCATCCACTTGAGGCAATATTGTTAGAATCGTGAGGGTAAATCTCTATTAATTATTTCAAGAAATTTAGGAATTTAATAGAAAATCTGTGAGTGATATTTTAAGAGTAACTGTAGTAAGTGTGAATAATGTATGATACTATATTTGTGTATATATGGTTCAGATGAAAAAGAATGGCAAAACTTATACTCAAGTTGCTGTATTTTTATTTTTATTTTTATTTTTATTTTTTGACAATAAATTTTTATATGTTTATGCAGATCATTGTCACAGAAGACCCCATTTCCATTAACTGCATGTGGGTGGATGTGGTAACTATTCAGTAGATTAGGGTGGTAATTGTCTATAACTATGGAATAGTAATATTTTGATATGATATATTTATTAATTTACTTAAATATTCAAATACTCTAATTTATATATAAATTTAGACTTATTGTATTATTTAGAGTTTTTCTTTTTACTTATTTAAGAATCAAACTGAAATAGTACCAAAGAATATTTTCCCTAGCAAGGAATTTTCTTTTACGGTTTTTTATAAAAAAAAATATTCTAGTAATTAATATGAATATAAATATCTAATTTACACAATATGGAGAGAATAATTTATCAATGAAATGATATACTACAGGTATCTATCATAATCATTTACACGGCTGCATTTAAGATGGAATAATCCTTGTCATTTGATTCATATGATAAGTGATTTTAAAATTTTCTCATTTAATTTAGTCGTTATCTAATAAAAAGTAAATTATTAATATAAATATTATGAATATATGCATTATACTAGTATTTAACATACTCATATTATAAACTCATTTTTATAGTACAAATTTTTTTTTATTAGTATGACATATCATATTATTAATATAAACTCAAAAATTAATATTAATAATTTTTTCACCGAAATTAATCCAACATTAAACCATGACCCTCCCCCTTTTTCGTAGTGTCGAAGGAACCTATGATATGAAAATGCAGTGTTATGGGGACTGCTTCAAAGGAATATTTTCTTTTAATTTATGAAAGTGTGAAAAAATATATGATAAAGACATAAAGGTAAATGTAAACAGTGTACACTTGATGAACGTATGAGCATGCTATGAACTGATGTTCTGTTAACGTCAAAAAAAGCATGCAACGTTTTCATGAGAATTTTGAATTGAAGTATCAGTTTGGCAAAATGTCTTGTTCTGGAACATATATGTACCCAGGAATAATTAATAGCTCTCATGAGAGGCATCGATAGCAAGAAAGTTTGCAAAGGAATCCAATTATTTAAGCATTTGAAAAATGGGTGTGTGTCATGTTCTTGTTCTTGAATCCTTTTACAAAGTATATGTTCTTCATGTGAGACATCATGTGATTCATGTCACTTCTAAAATCAGCATAATTCTGGAAAGTGTCAAAGTACAACCTCACTCGAGAATTTGGCACCTCATTGAACCTCAAATTAGGAGAATAAATCTCTGTATGTTTTAACGAGATTCTTACCTAGTTCTTAGGGCAATAATGGAATGAAGTGCTAAAATTAGGATTAATTGATTTGAGAAAATACTTTTAATTAAAAATATTACATTATTTTTATTTTTTTAACATTTTTGTTTTAAAAAGTAAAAAACCGATTCAAGAAAAATATTTACAGATGTTTTATTATAAGGATGATATTTAAAATTTTAATTTAAATATTATTATTTAAATAATATAATATTGTATTTCTGTGTTGACTTATGTAATCTAAGTGTAATATTAAATGTGTTTTGTTGATTTTATTTAAAACTCTTAAATTATTCTTTTATATTCAAATTTTATAAATTAAATCAATTAAATTATATTTTATTCAAAATTAACCAATTAAAATATCAAATTTTACATTATTAAACTCATTTTAGTAAATGTAACTATATTAAATATTCAAATGAAGAGTTGCTTTTATTATATATAGTGATCTTATCTTACTTAAATAAAATTATATTTTATAGAAAATGCTTGTAGTTTAAACACAAAAAAGTCTTATTTTTTAAAAAAATCTAATTGTATTTTATAAATTCTTTCAAATTTTATAAAATTTCAATAATATTTTTTCTTTTTGTTATTTTTTATGTTTTAATTTTGTTATAAATATGTAAATTTTAGAGAAAAATAAAATTTTGAGGATTTTAAATAAAAGAAAAATTAATAAAATGACTGAATTTATGAATAAAAAATTTTAATTTTTAGTTTAAACTACATATATCTTCTGTCAGAGCAATTATGATTGAGACAAGTAAAATTATTATAAATGACGTTGATATTTAAATTCGAGATCACATGTTAAACTATAAAACTTATTTTATAAATAAAACTTAAATGCAATCCTTTAAGTGTTTATTTCTAATTAATTTTTTTTTATCTTAATATTCAACCAAATATACAAGTTAGTGTTAAAGGATGATATTGATCTCAACACAATTTCTAATTTTAATTATAAAAATATAAAAAATATTTAAGGTATTGTATATAAGTTTTGTTATCAAATTATCTCTTAAAGAATATTGCAAATGTAATCAATGTATAATAAAAAAAATACTTTGAATCAAACTCTCAAGGTCTAATATCTCGTAACAATTACGGTTTACGGTTGTGTTATTTAAAATTAGTAGATTATCTTTTATAACATGTTATGAATTGTTATAACCTCTTAATTTATTTTGATATTGAGGTTTATTTTGGCATCTCTCAGTTATATAATTTTTTATTTGAATTCTTATTAGTAACATATTTTTTTTATTTTTATTCCTATAATTTTTTTTTGTATAAATGCTAAAATAAAAATATATCATGCATCTTCCTTGATTGATATGAAGTAAAGACAGAAAGAAAATATTTATGTGGAGAATCGAGAGAGAGAGAAAGAGCAGATATAAAATTCTTCTTGCTTTTCCCTTCTAGTCGTATGGCTTTTATTCTTCTCATTTAAATTCCACAAAATTTTATTTTAATTATAATAATTTTAGGAAAAATTAATATTTTAAAAATTTACTTTTAAAATAAAATTATACTAAAATTTATTATAAGATCGATATTCACTTACCGTAAAAACTACAATTTTCATTTTTAATTAAAATTAGTTATTTAGTTAAGGATATAAATGTTTTTAACCTTTTTTATTAAATCTTAATCATTTGTTAAGACTAGAAATAAATAAAATATAATTAGAGATTGAAATACAAAATCTCACCCAAGCACGTGTTAATAATGAACTAGTTGGATACATAAAATGCTTACTTGACTTGATATTTAACAGTAGTATTTAAAATCAGATAAACAAAAGTGCTTTATTTTTTTATTGTAAAAAAATTCATGTAAGGGTACACGCACAGGACCATTTCCGTAATTTCAGACAAAATGAAGATAATCTATTAAAATGATAATCATTTATGGGCCTATAAATACACTTGATTCACAAACTATCACTAACCAAATCAAAAGAAAAGCATTGTCAATAGAGGAAAAAAAAAAAGGGTCTGAAACAATGGAATCAATCATGCCCAAGATTGAAGAGACTCTGAATATGGGAGGGCAAAAGAAAGAGGAAAAGAAAGGAGAACAGAACAAGGAAGACATTCTTGGCAAGATCAAGGACATGGTCAATAGTGGCAATGACAAGGGTGAGAAAATGAAGAACGATAACAATAAAGACGACCAGGGTCAGGATAGCAGCGACAGTGACAAAAAATAGACCTATGTTAAGGTAATATATTTTTTTTTGTGTTTTAATTGAATTTAATTTTTTTGGTATTAATATAAGATATTATTATTTTTATCTCTATTCATCACATTAAATTATTTACTAATTATTTTATAACTTTTATCTTTATCTTTGCTGTATAAAAATACAAATATATATTTTTTCTTCGGGTTAAAATTTGTTGTGATATGCTTTTGCTCTATAGTTTTTATTTTAATATATGAGAGTAAGATTTAGCTATCTTTTGTGGCAGCAGCAGGTGTACGGTAGCAGTATTGAGCAGTAGGAGCCAGAGTCCGTTCCTATCCTTCTTATGATGTATTAATAATAGAATAATGGTTCGGAGAAAATCATGAGTTTCTGGTTTCTTTTATGTACTTTCGTTAATGTAAAACGTACACTGCTTTGGTGTGCTTTGGTGTGACATGTTGATATGAAGAAATATATATTTTGATAATTAGTTTGATATTTCTTATAACTGCTTTGCATGTCATTATTGAGACATCATGTCATTTCTAAAATCAGCATAATTATGGAAAGTGAGAGTGCAGGGTTTTTTTTTTCAAGGGGTTAAATGAGAAATAAATTCTGTTTATAGGACTCTTTTCTAATAAATATCGTGTTTAGGGTGAGAAATGACACGGTAGAAGTGTGTCGTAAAATATATGACTGATATAGGTAATTTTTTTTTAAATTAATAGTGTTGTCAAATCTTTAACTGACACTTTAAAAAAAAATTAACAGATAGATTTTGATAATATTGATCAACGGCTACAAATTATACACGTGGAGGTTGTCGAGTGTGTCGGACGGTTGAGATCCGACTTAAGTGTCGGAACTTCTATTGACGACACCAGTGTCGAGTTGTTCAGGACCGACACACACTGATTGGTCCACGTGGCAAGTTGCAGGAGGCAAGCCGGTTGGCCCTCCATCTTCTCCCTTCTCCTTTGTGCTTCTGTTTCTGATATTCATCTTCTTCGTTGTAAAGGTAAAAAAATTTTGCAAATTGAAAACGCAGAGGAGAAAGCAGGCAGACGGATTGGATATTTTTAAAGCTTTGAAAGGTAAAAATAAAAGATTATAGCGTATATTAGATATAAATATAAAATATTCATTCTTGATTCCGTTTTTGGTCTTAGAAATATTGCAATCGGTGGTGGTCCAGGCTACTGTGAAAGGGACTTTGTGGTGGTCCAGATTCTTAACTCAAAAGGTTAGTAATTTATATTTATAGTTATTTTGTTGTAATTTTATGCATGTAAAAAATAAGAAAATAGGAATATAGAAAAATAAAAAAATAGTAATATAGAAAAATAGAAAAATACGAAAATAGAAAAATAAAAAGAATATTTAAATTAAAATATATAATTTTCTTGTTATTTATGAAAAAAACTATATTTAAAAATAAAAATAATAATGATATTATTAATGTTATACAAATATTATTATGTTAAAATAACAAAATAATCAAATAAGAAAAAGATATAAATAAAAAAATCTGAAAATAATCAAATAAAAAATATAAAATAATTAAATTGAATAAATATATGAGGAAAAATTATGTGTAATTGTTGTTATAAGGTTAATAAAATATAAAATTATGAATAACAAAATAAAATTGAAAAAATAAGAATGAAATATATTAATTAATAAATTTATATTATAAGAATCTGCAGTTGTTAAATTTGTAATAATATTTCAACAAATATTATGTCACATAAATAAGAAATAGTAAATAATTTAAAATTGTGAAAGATTAAAATATAGTTATGCATCAAATAATTATAAATTAGATTAATTTTAAAAAAATTAGAGTAAAATATAAGGAATTAAGTGAAAAAAAAAGATAAATATATAAGCAATGTAAGTTAAATAGAATTGAAAATATTATTTTAAAATATAAATGACTGAAAATCAAAATATTAGATAAATATTAATTTAGACATTTGAATATTTTAAAAAGTTTGTAGTTATTTAAATGATTTTAATGAATAATAATAAATTACAATTTTATGCATGTAAAAAAAACGAAAATAGAGAAAGAGAAAAATAGGAAAATAATTAAATTAAAATTTATAATTTTCTTTTTATTTATGTAGAAAACTGTATTTAAAAGTAAAAATGATAATGATATTATTATTGTTATACAAATATTATTATGTTAAAATAACAAAAAAATATAATTAGAAAAATATATAAATATAAATGATTTGAGAAATATAAAAGAATTAAATTAGGTAAATATATGACGAAGAATTATGTATAATGATATTTTGAAAATATAAATTTTGTTGTAAGTTATTATTTAAACATATGCTATAAATGTACTAATTGTAGGTAAATTTGGTAAAAGAGTTTTTTTTGTTACTATTTAGTTTGATAGAGTCTATTTGAAGGTACAAATTGTTTAATACTAAAATAAAATTATTTTTATTAAATTTGGTTACTTATATTATAAATTTGAAGTTAATAGTTTACTTGTTTATATAGATTTTAGATGGCATCATCTTCGTCTCGTAGTAGGGTGTTAAATCCCGGCCCCGAGGATGGTTCATTACTGCGCTATCAGTCTATTCATGTTTCAGAGCATATTTGGGATGGTCGTGAACACCCAATATTGAGAGTGAGAAGAGGTCATTTCATACATGCTGGCATGGAGGGAGTACCAGTAGACATTATTCCTCATTTGACAGTAGCAGGATTTGCTGGAGTAGCACAGTTAGTCAATATTCCTATTGACCGCCAATTAATTACAACGTTGGTAGAAAGATGGAGGCCAGAGACCCATACGTTTCACATGCCCCTTGGAGAGTGTGGTATTACTCTTCAAGACATTGCTATTTAGATGGGTCTTCGTATTGATGGAAGACCAGTTATTGCCCCTACAGGAGGTGACAGGGCACAAATTGTTGAAGATTTATTGGGAATTAGACCACCTAGTTCTGCATTTATGGGGAGCAGCTTGAAACTTACTTAGTTGGATGAACATTTTTCCCATGTTGGGTTGCACAACCAAAATCCCATTCAGCTAACTCGCTTTCCTAGAGCATATATTTTGAGACTTATTGGTGGGTTTATGTTAGCTGATCATTCTAGTAGCAGGGTCCTAGTTAGGTACCTTCCTTTACTTGAGGATTTAGAGATAACTGGGCAATATAGTTGGGGAAGTGCAGCGTTAGCCTTCCTATACAGAGAGTTATGCATGTCCACGAATATTGATCGGTCTAGTATTGGAGGATTGACTCCACTTGTAATGCTGTGGGCGTGGGATAGGTTTCCATTTCTATCTCCGGGTGATCCCCCTTACACACGGAATGATCTTCCTTATGATGCACGGTATGCCTATAATATTAAAACTTTCATTCAATACTCATACTAGACGGTGGATGAGCAGAGATGCTGCAGTGTTTGCATTACTTGTACGTATAGATCATTCTAGGAAACGATTTTTTGTTTAATAGAATCTAATATGAATGTAATGGTTATGCAGGGAAATGCTCATGAGAGGGCCTATTACTTGTGTAATGATGGGAGGGACACATTTTCATTTGAGGAGATGAAGGATTTGTGTGAGACGATGTTAGCCTTGCAAAATGAGCAGGAATGCATCTTAGAGCCTTCATCCTCATGTGATCCTCCTATCCAGAGTGGAAATCCAGATGAGCCTGAGATTGACATTGGTATTAGTGAACAACGTCGGGAAGGCAAAGGTTTGCAACGTCGGCGAACGTCAATTCAGGTATTATGACCTTATGCTTCATTGGCTCATTTTACTTAAATTATAATACTTTATGTTTCATTGAACATACTTATGTGTTTAAAATTGCAGGCCACAGATTTTACATTGCCCTATTTGCCTGAACGAGGAGATGGTGTTTATTATGTGCCACCACCTTTTCCGTTTCAACAATCACAACGGACACAGTCATCTTATGTTCACTCATCACAACAATCAAACGTCCCTCCTACATCTCCATTTTTCAGCGGTGAATTTTATGTTCCTGACGCTAGCCTTTTCATGACACCTCCTCCACATAAGTCTATGTTTTTCACACCGAGTGCACCCGGTGTAGGCACTCATCAAACTGGATGTAGTGAGCAAACAACATCATTACGACCCGGGCATGACCGTGGAATTGATCTTAATGCTGAATTCATTGCAGCCTCAGATGCAGCAGGAGCTGATGTGAGACGTAACCCTCACCGTGGAGCGCGAGATCGTCGTCGACAGTGCATTCTCACACCTCATGAGGAGGAACCTCAAGAGCAGTCATTGGATTCTGATTGAGACTATGTTATGATACTGTATTTGAAAACTTTAGATGATGTTAGTGAATGATTTATTTGGTTTACATGCACGACTCATTTATAATTTGCCACATTCTACACATTTGACATCAAACAACTTTAATAAGACAACATACATTAATAAAATCTAGCACACTTTTTACAATCATACGAAACTACTCATGATTAATGTTAGCATTGCTTTGTTGAGGACAATGATGTTGATTATGACCTGGTTGTCGACATAACCTACATCGTTGTCGCGGTTGTGACTCAACCCAATCCATTTCATTTCTAATTCTAGAAGCCTTCGGTCTTCCTTTACCTCGTGCTCTATCTTGATCTGGCAACAACTTCCATTCATCATTTTGTAAAATGTTTGCTTCATTTCCAAGCGGCCACCACTGAGATGAGTATGCGTTCACAACATACTGCAGAGTATATACAAGATCAACATACTGCCAAAAGTCTATACTTACAGTAACACAAGCGGCTATGACATGTGAACATGGGTATCGGTATCCCTGAAATTTGCCACATTCACATTCACGTGTAGATAATATCACACTCCACTTATGACCCCCCCTTTGTGTCATTGGATTAAAAGCCTCTTCAATCTCGAACCTTGTACTTTGTATGTCATAACAACAAACCTGATGTGAAGATGCTTCTTCTTGATTTTTTTCTATAGCTTCAATTAATTTATGACAATACCTTTTACCATTGTTCATGTCATTGATTGCGCTTTCACCCTGTTTGACAAAATATTCGACCAATCTACTATAGGTTGCTTTGACAATGGCAGTAATTGGGAGTTTTCTTGCCCCTTTTAAAACTTTATTCACTGACTCAAACAAATTAGTCGTCATGTGACCATAACGCCGCCCTTCATGATCATAAGCCAAACTCCACTTTTCCTTTGAAATGTTGTCAATCCACGTTTGAACTTCAGGAGAATGCGAACGAAATTTATTAAGACCAGCTTCAAATCTTTGCTTGCAAGGTGTATACGCTACATTTAAATAAGTTATACGGTTAATGGTGAAAAATAAATATATATTCATACATAATGTAAAATTTAATAGTGATAACATACTTACCTAATTTCATAAGCATACTCTTCATTGCGGAATTTTTGAATCTTCTATTGAAATTGCTTGCAATGTGACAAATGCAATAAACATGGTAAGCATTAGGAGGTTGCCAACCAATATATTGATTAGACACAGCACTTTTAATACTTTGATGGCGATCAGATATTAAACAAATTCCAGTTTTATCAGTAACATTTAGACGGATCATGACTAAGAACCATTCCCATGCTGATAATGTTTCTCCTTCAACAATGGCAAATGCTATAGGAAGCACACTGTTATTGCCATCTTGAGTTGTAGCAATAAGCAATGTTTGCTTATACTTACCATACAAAAATGTACTGTCTACCTGTATTATAGGCTTGCAAAACTTGAAGGCTTCACGACATTGCCTAAACGACCAAAATACTCGATGAAAGACTCTGAATCTATTATCCATTACGTTACCTCTTACATAATCATTAGTCTCAATTTTGTAAACTGACCCTGGAGCATGTAATTGCATGTATTCTAACCATCTTGGTAATGTTGCATAAGATTCATCCCAATCACCAAATATTGTCACAATTGCTTTTTGCTTTGCTTTCCATGCTTTTTTTGTATGAAACTGAATACCCAAATTGGCCACTTATTCTCTCTTGGATTAATGAAACGGGAACAGAAGGTTCTTCTTTGACCATACTTGTCAATAAAATTAAACAATACCTCTCAGCTAATGATCATATCAAAATCATTTTAAATAGACAAATAAATATAATCTCAATTGAGTTTCACGTACCAATAATGCATGAACAAATAAAATTTGAATATAACTTTTTGTGGTCTTGAGAAATCATAGTATTAACGCAGGTATGCATACCACCCCATCTCGTAATTTTTCACTTATTTGAATTTTTGGGTAACAATGCTCTTACTTTCTAAGGACACCCGGAAATATGATTCACACACTTGACAAAATGAGTTGATGCTTTTGACTCAACCACAAAAAATGTTTGATATTTCTTCATTGCATAATGTTTTATCGCCATCTTTACTTCCTCTTTAGAGTCAAATAGTTGTCCAACATATAATGCATCTCCTTGTACCCATGATTGTGATGAATGTAACTCAGAAAAACCTAATTCTTGATCAGGATGTTCCCAATTAATAGCAGTGTAGTGTGAACTTATGTTCCAAAAAGGTGTTATAGAATCTGTATTAAACTCAACAAATGTTAATTAAAAATATTTAACAATTATTGTATTATATAAAATTGTACCTGCAGATTGTCCTTGCATAACGTTATTTCTTTCACTGTTTGGAACTGTCATCATTAAATCAAAGCCATCTTCCAAATCAGTATCAGAAGAACTATCTAAAGGAATTTCTCCTTCATCTTCATAGTAATCATCGTACTCATTTTCTTCATCTGTAGATGCAGCAGCAAATATTTATTAATAAATTATAAAATTTTAAACATCATATAATTTAAATAAATATTATACATTACCTTCTCCAATTGCATACTCTTCTTCATTGTCATTAACAGACACAGTTAGGAGTGATAAATTTAAATATAACAAAGTTTCACCTACATGAGAAGTTTCACCAACCGCAATATCCACATATAACTCAACTACATTTCTTTGATGTCGTTCTTGACAAGCACTTATCATACAGTCAATGTCTTCATCATCACATACATCTAAAATTGTGTAATTTCTACTCCTTGAATCAACTAAAATTCGTGAAATTAGTCTAGAAATTACATTACTATTGCACAATCTCAATTTTGTATGTATTTTTTTTTAACATCTCAAAAGTAATTCCACGTTCTATTTTAATCATTTTCTTATTCCCTTCAAATATGATATCCTCATTTTCTTCGTACACTCTTCCATTCCAGTATAAAATAACCACAATTTCAGTCATCCTGTGTGTCAAATTAAAAAATACAACTAAAATTATTACAAAAGTTTACCTAAACAAATAATAACAAAAATAATTACCAAAAAATTAAAATAATATATGTTTACATTTATATTTTCAATAATATTATATTAACATTAAATAAATTAAATTTATTACTACAAATATTTTTATTTTTATTTATTTATAATAATATTAAAATTATTAATTCAAACTTATTTATAATAATTAAAAAATTTAAAACAATAATTAATAACATTCTAACCTGAAATTTCTTCCAGCAGAACAGCTTGAAAATGTCACAATTGCGAAATACACTCTCGTCGTCTGCCTCTATATATATGCATTGCAATTGGATAAAAACTTATGGACAAAAGCCTGTCTTTTGTTTTGTCCAAGGGGTATTGTAGTGAACGAGAAATGTGTCGACGTTAACAAAACCGACACACAACTAGTATCGGTATTCTTTCAGCCGACACACAAGTGTCGGCATTGTAGTTGCCGAAACTTAATCATGTGTCGGCATTGTAGCTGCCGAAACTTAATCATGTATCGCCAAAATTTGTTCTGACACTTATACAAATCACCCTACTTACGAAATTTCTTGTCAAATAAACCCATACGGAGAAATAGTTTCTCATTTAACCCCATGCAGGCAAAAAACCCTGAGAGTGCAACCTTACTCGAGAATTTGGCACCTAATGAACCTGAAGTAGATGCTACTTAGGAGAATAGAATGCATAAAACAAATAGATAGTATTTTTCTTTCGGATACCCAATAAGTGTTTTAATATATCTGTACGTTAAAAAACACTTGAAAAAAAAATAGATTTGTTATGATATCCATGTAAACTAGATTATTCTGTTAATAATTATAATTTTTTTTAATATTTTAAAGATAAGAAGGTATTAATATTTTTTTAACTAAATTATTAACTTAATTATCTATCAATCTATAATTAATGGTCAAGATTATTATACATATAAAAAAAAGGTGTCAAATCATCTCAATTAAAAAAGGTACTATATATTTTATGGTTAAAAAAATGATTATATAGTCCTCAACCATCAATTTCAGTTAGTAATAACATGCTACATATGAATTTTTTTAAGTACTTATTGTGATACTCGTAAAACAAATTTGATTTCTAATGAGAAAATTAAATATTAATTGATTGGAAAATAACACCAGAGACCATTTCTTTATACATGAAAGAGGAAACATATCGTATAATAGTCATATTTTTAGAATTAAAAAAAAAAGAATCATTAACACCATACGAAAGAAGAGAGGAGTGTGTGTTAAAAAATGGATCTATATCTCCTCTTGTTGTGGTGGAAACTGGATGTTTAGTTTTATTTTTGTTTAAATAAAATTTTTTTAACTTAAGAAAATTTTCTCAAAAGAGAGAGGAGAAGAGAACTAGATGTGAGGGTAAGAGTGGATTAGGGATGAGTAAGAATAGAGAAAGCTGGTGGTATAAAGGTAAGGGTGGAAGGAGAAAAGAGTAGAGAAGTTGAGTATGGAGAAAAGATGAGAGGTATGTATGGCGTGGAGTGAGAGTAGGAAAAGGAAGAAGAGAGTTAGGTCTAGGAGTGGGGTGGAGGAAAGAGGAAGTTGTGAGAGGAAGAGAAAAGCTGAATATAGGAAGAGGAGGATGATTGAATATGGATGTTGGAGAGTGAGTCTTAGGCATGGAGAAGAGGAAGAGTAGAAGATTGAGAGAGAAGAAAGATGTAAAATTCACTTAAGCCAAAAAAATCCGCTTAAACGAATTTTGTGTAAAATTTGTCAATTTTTTTTATTTTTACTTAAATGAAAATAACTATATTTTATTATATGACTATCCTCTCCTATCCCACACCCATTTTTATTATATTTTTCTTAGCTATATGTTAACTTGCATTTACAGTATTCCACTCACTCACAATTCCGTTTTTGATCCTTTTCTTTTTCTTAATTAATTAACTCACATTACTATCATTTATTTCACTATCACAAAGCATTGATCTCACCAACACTGTGCCTATGGTCTGGCTACCCAATGGACATTAATTGAACCAAAACCTTCCCATTTGTGTCATTTTGCAATGTTTATGCCCATTTTTAATTTTTGCTAAAACTAACAATTGGTGGCCAACTATTACTTCGATTTCAGCACATAATAAATTCAAGTGCCCTCCATTACCAATCATATATTCTCCTTAATTCCCCACTTTAATTGTTAGAGACGATTTCATTGAAAATATTATTGCCATTCACCCTAACTTGTTGCTAAAATACTGCAATACTTGTTCTTTTTATTACCTACAATATTTGTGACATAGGTTATTACTAGGCTGCATTCATTCTTGCATTATTTTTTATATTTTTATATTCTTATTACTTTCCTATGTTTGATTTAATTAATAATTTTTAGTCTTTTCTTTAAGACCATAAACTTTAGTCTTTGCAAATACTAATGATAATATAGGATGATGTTAAAATTAAAAGTTTCACTATGTTTTGTGTGAAAAAAAAAATTACTAGTTTCATTTTATTATTTATTATCATGTTTTTTATTGGTATTTTTATCCTTATTATTGTTTAATTTTACAAAAATTAAAATGTTTTGTTAAACAATTTTGACAAAATCTTTGTCACGTGGCATCGTTCACCTTAAACAGAAAATAATTTGAAAAAAATAATAAATAAAGAATTATATTTTAAAATATAATATTTAAATAAAAATACCATCTGATATGTTGGTGTAATATTTCATTTCATTCATATGAATGTGATAAATCCATTTTTAAAAAGAAGTTATGTATTTGAATTTGATTGTGTACAACGTTTTTTTAGTCAATGATAGTCATGAGTTAAGAAGAAGAATTAGTCTTGAATATTTTGAAATTAAAAACACTTTGTAGTCTCTTACATTAGACAAAAAAAATATTTAAAATATTGAAATATAATACAATTAAATGATTACAATAACAATAATGTCCGACTAAAATTAACAATGATTAAATCTTTAAAAAATTAATATTTTATAAATTTAAATACTAAATAACATTTTTTTAAAATATAATATAAAGATTAAAGTTATTATGTGTGTGAATATGAGACGAGATACAAGTATTTTTTTAAAATACAAGTATGGGATGAATACTGTAGTATTCTACTTATTGTAATTCTTATTTGGTATACATATATTATTAAATTTTTAATTCTAATTTTAAATAATTAAAAATTATATATTTTTAGAAAATTTTTATTTTATTGTAAGATATTATTTGAATAAGAAAAAAAAAGAGCAAGTGAGGATATTGCCAAATAAAAGAGGAGAATTTAAATTTTTGTATCTAGAAGTAGGGGCAAAAATGGAGAGAGAATTTCAGGTGCTCTCGTAACTAAATTAGGAGAATATTTGGATATTTTTATTTAAATATTGTATATTAAAAAAATTACAAAATTATTATTTTTTAAATTATATTATATTAAATGAAGAGATTGATTTTAGAATTAAAAAAACTTAAAATTTAAATTAATATTAAAATAAAATAATATTTAATATACAAAAATAAAAAATTGATAAAAATCACATATTACTCTAAAAATCACTCTCATTTGATAAATATTAAAAACTGTTTTTGTTTAAAAATCACTTAATTTTTATATAATTAACTCCTAAGAATGTTAACTCTAACAAAATTAAAAATATTAATTCAACAATCAATATTTACAAAGTTTTATATAGAGATTAATAAAAAATAATTAAAATTTAATTTAATATTAAATTAAAAATAAGAATTACTTAAAATAATAAAAATTAAAATAACTCATAAAAATATGAAAATTTTAACTCTGTCTTATAAATTAAGATAGTAGGTCAAACAATTATTACTATTAATTTATATTAATAAATATTAAGATTAATAATTTATTTAAAAAATAAATATTTTTTAATTTTTAAAATATAAAAAAATTCACCCGTCAATCTATAAAATATATAATTTTTGTTTTTTTACGAATAAATTAACAAACACCTAAAAATATTTTTATTTAAAAAAACTGGGATTCAAAAGTAATTTCATCCGTCAATTGTTCCTTGTCATATTCACAGCATCAGGTGCTGCACTACACTAAACCCTACTCAAACAAAGCGTGCGGCAGTTTTTTGTTAAGTCAAAAGATGCCATATTACATATATATTATCATTTATTACTAATCTAAGAACAATCGTAACTAAAGCTCTTCATCCAATTTGTTTAAGGGATAACAAGTTTAATATTTTTAAATAAAATTTCAATTCAATCTTATAATGACAACAAAATAAACAATAACTTTGTTTGATAATAGAAAAGACAAAGATAAAAAAGAAAACATCATTTTCTATAATGCATCGTCCTTGATTGATATAAAATAAAGATAAGAAAGAAAGTATTTATGTGTGGAGGCCACCATAAAGCTTTTCTTATTCCCATTACCATGAAATCGAGAGATAATACATATAAAATTCTTCTCAATTAAATATCACAATTTTATTTTTAACTAAAATACTTTTAGGAAAACAAATACTTTTTTATTTTTTTGGAATACCTTCTCATTTACCATACCATCAAGTGCATAACTCTTTCTACAGTCAAGAACAACTCACTGAGAGCAACTCCTAGTAAGATCAAGAAATTGAATAAATACTTTTTTTAATTTTTTTCTTAAATTAAAATAAATAAAAATAAGAAACTATCCTTCTGAATGAGTATGGAAATTCAACGTAAATTATATTTTTATCTTCTTTTAAAATAATCAATTTAAATTTTTGATCAAATTCTTATTTGTTTGTGAAGACTAAACTTAAATTAAATTTAATCAAAGATTAAAATACAAAATGTCACCAAAGCACGTGTCAAATCAAGAACAGGTCGGATACATTAAAATGCTCATTTGATTTGATATTTAACTGTAGTATCAAAATCAGATAAACAAAAGAGCTTTGTTTTTTTATTGTGAAAAATCTACGTAAGTTTACATGCACAGGGTCATTTCCATAATTTCAGACAAAATGAAGATAATATATTGAAATGATCCTCATTTCTGGGCCTATAAATAAACTTTATTCACAAACCATCACTAACCAAATAAAAAGAAAAGCATTGTCAAAAGAGAAAAAAAAAAGGGGTCTGAAACAATGGCATCGATCATGACCAAGATTGAGGAGACTCTCAATATAGGATTAGGAGGGCAAAAGAAAGAGGAAAACAAAGGAGAACAAGACAAGGGCATAGTGGTCATGATCACGGGCATCATCAGCAGTGGCAATGACAAGGGGGAGAAAATGAAGAAGGATAAGAACAAGGACGAGCAGGGCCAGGATAGCAGCAACAACAATGACAAAAAATAGATCTTCTATGTTAAGGTAAGGTTTTCTTTTGTGTTTTAGTTGAATTTGATTTTTTTGGTATTGATATAAAATATTATTATTAGTGTTTAAAATTTTGGTTTTGTTCTGATGTGCCTTTGCTCTATAGTTTTTATTTTAACATACGAGACTAACATTTATGTGTCTTTCTGGCAGCAGCAGGTGTACGGTAGCAGTATTGAGTTGTGCGGAGCCAGAGTCCATCCCTTTCCTTCTTAGTTCTTCTGATGTATTAATTATAAAATAATGGTTCGACTGAAAAATGATGAGTTTCTGGTTTCTTTTATGTACTTTGTTAATGTAAAACGTGCACTGCTTTGGCGTTGTATATTTGTCTGAAGCAATATATATTTTGATAATTAGTTTGATATTTCTTATAACTATTTTTTTCTTATTATTGAGACGTCATGTCATTTCTAAAATCAGCATAATTCTGGAAAGTGTCAAAGTACAACATCACTTGCGAATTTGGCACCTCATTGAACCTCAAATTAGGAGAATAAAATACCAAAAAACAAATAGATAGTCATTTTTCCTTCGGACAGTAACGAGGTGTTTAACATCTCTGTATGTTTTAACGAGATTCTTACCCAGTTCTTGGGGGCAATATCGGTTTGAATCATTATTGCAATTTTAAAAAAAGTGACCGTTTATTAATTTTCGTGGCAAAAAATTATTAATTCTTTTTTTACTAAGCTTAACTTAGAGACGCATACCACAAAGAGTTATGTATTTAATTATATCAATTAATCTGAATCTACTGATAATTGAGCATAAATTATTTTTTCAAAGATAATAAGATTACATTAAAGGAGTTAATCTGTTAGACCTGAGCTCTCAAGTTATTTAAAAATGTTTTGCAATTAAGAGTAAAAATTGTAATTAATTAAGAATATAAAAATAAAAAGATGTAAATAAACATAAAAAGAATATAAATAGATGTAAAGACTAAAATTGTAAAAGAAATGAGTGTAGATGAAAATAAAATAAAATAAATAAAAATAAATTATTTAGCTTAAAAAGTTGCATAAGTTTCTATCCTACTATCTTATGTGCATAAAGTGTTGACTTGCTTAGTCAACAATCTTTAGTACCAAGTAATCTCCTCCCAACTTTCTTTATCAATGATTGAAATTGTTTAGACTATGTTACTTGAGCGTATTATGTGCATGTTCACTGTTTTATCCCGAATGTTATTTTAGTAAAACATAACTAAAAATCTATTCCTCAATTAGCTCTGAGTAGTCTATAAATATAAAGACTCAGATTTTAAGTTGGATCTATGTTAATTCTACATATTTCTAGTGTATTCGAACTTTTAGATTGGGTGAAAAACATGTTGTAATGGAGCTTTAAAATAAGTCTAGATTTGTAGAGAGTTCAAAAAAATTTTATCCTTAAAAAATAGGAGATGATTGTCATCTTATCCTCTATGAGCTTGAATTTTATACTTTTCTTTAAGAGGAATGGTTACCAAGTGTATTTTTACTTTTCAAAAGGCTCACTGCCATTCTATGACTTTAGTTTATTTTTTTTCCTTTCTAAGACATTCTTAGCTAGTAATCAAATTAACTATTTTGTCTTGATTGATGTTTTATTTAGCCATTCTATTGTATATTATCGTGATCCTTGACTAATGCTTAAAATTAGAGTGTTAACACTAGATTTCATGTAAAGTGTTAAAATTAGAATTAATTGATTTGAAAAAATATTTTTAATTAAAAAAATAAATTGTTTCATTTTATTTTTAATTTATGTATTGAAAAATTTTAAAAATTACAAATAAAATATTTTAAAAGAGTGAAATGATTATGAAAATTATAATAAATAAACCAAAAAGATTTTTTCAAAAGGGTGATATTTTTAAAATTTTTATTTAAATGTTAATTTAAATAAAATAATGTTGTATTGCGTCTTTAACTTATATAATATTAACGTAATATTATATGTGCTATTGTGGTTATAAAATTCAAATATATAAGAATTTTTTAGCAATATATATATATATATACATATATATATATATATATAAGAATTTTATTTTTTAAAATTTAATATTTATAATTAAATAATATGCAAGAAAAGAATTTTCTTACCTTAGTGTAAGTCTAAAAATTCTTAAACTTAATTTGAACTTTTCATTTAACTTATATCTAAAGAATTATAATATATTATTTCATTCTCCATTAAATATAAATTAAATGAAAAGTTCAAGTATAAAAATTTTAGATTTATATTAGAGTAAAATAATATTTTGATTTGTATAATAAAAAATCATGTATTTAAACTTAACCGTCTAAAATTTATAAATACCACGTTAATGTATAGTATGGAATGATGGTTTTTCATGAGAAGTAGAAAGACTTTTCAAAAAAGTCATATTTCAAATGGTAAATTTTTTTTAAGTTTAATTTTATAATTTAGATTATATAAAATTGTTTTTAAATTTTTTAACTAATTAAGTTTCTTTGCTATTACATTATAATAAATTTATCATCAAATACGTAAATTAACTAATAAAATTTATTTTAATTTAATAAGTGATCTCAATTTTAAGTTTGAGTTTATGTAATTGTAAATACTTTGAGAAAAGAAATTTGCAATTACATCCAATAGAGAATCTTGTAGTCTACAAGAAAGCTATAACAAATTTAGTTTTTATTAATTTTTTTTATTTAAAACCCTTACCTTAACGGCTTAACCTCTTATACTCAAATTTTATAAAGTGAATCAATTAAATTATCTTTTATTTAAAATTAACCGATTAAAATATCAAATTTTACTTAAATAAAAAATCTGATTTTTTTTCCAAATCCTAATTAAACATCTTATAAAACCCTTAAGTTCTAGTTGGAAAATCAATAAATCTTTTTTTTTTATCTTTTTAATATTATTTTATGTTGTTATCTCATTAGAAATGCTAAATTAAAAATAAATGTATGAAACATTATTTAAAATAATAAAAATTTTAAAAACTCTTAAAAATATTATTTTAAAAACTTTCATTCAAGAGTTAGATCATTGATGTTGATTGTTCCGCATCATCTTCGCAGCATCATCTTCCCAGCATCAGGTGCTGTACTACAGCAGAACCTTATTGAAACAAAAGGTGCCGAATTACATTGAACGTCACGATTTGGGCTTTGGTTTCATATATATTATCATTCATAATTAACTAATCTAATAACAATCGTAATTAGAGCTCTTAATCCAATTTATTTGAGGGATAACAAGTTTAATATTTTTAAACAAAACTTCAATTTAAATCTCGTAATGACGAGAAAAAAATAACAATAAATTTATTTGATACTAGAAATGAGAAAAATAAGAAAGAAAACAACATTTTCTATAATGCATCTTCCTTGATTGATATAAAATAAAGATAAGAAAGAAAGCATTTATGTGGAGGCCACCATGAAGCTTTTCTTATTCCCATTACCGTGAAATCGGGAGAGAGAAGATATAAAATTCCTTTTTTTTTCATTTTTAATTAAAATTAATTCTTTATTTAAGGATATAAATGACTTTATAAAAATATATCATTTATTCTCTTTATTTTATTTCATATTTTTCAAATGTCAAATAATTTCAAATATTTTTCTTTCAAATTTAATTTCTCTAAAGTAAAGAAATTTATAAAGTTAGAAAATGAGAATTTTTCTATCTATAAATTGAACTCAAATATTTGATAAATATTACTAACTTTGAATGAATAATAAATAGATTTTTACCTTTTTATTTTAAAGTTTAAAAGAGGTAATTTTCTTTCATTCATTCTAATCTGAACTGTTGATTAACAAAGAACTTAATCACCTAAAGTGTTGTGTAAACATGTAATTCTAAGATAACTAATAATGCCTATTTAATATTAAGGTTAAATATGTTTTTATTTTCTTTAAAATAATTAATTTTAACTTTTAATTAAATCTTATTCATCTGTGAAGGCTAAAAATAACATTTAATCAAAGATTAAAATGCAAGATCTCACCTAAACACGTTTCAAATAATGAACTGGTTGGATACCTTAAAATGCTTATTTGACTTGATGTTTAACTGTAGTGTTAAAATCAGAGAAACAAAGAGCTTTACTTATTTTTATTAGAAAATAATCCACGTAAGGGTACAAACACAGGGCCATTTCCGTAATTCCAGACAAAATGAAGATAATCTATTGAAATGATCCTCATTTCTGGGCCTATAAATACACTCCATTCACAAACCATCACTAACCAAATCAAAAGCAAAGCATTGTGAAAAGGGAGAAAAACAAAGGGTCTGAAACAATGGCATCGATCACGCAAAACATTGGGGATACTCTGAATATGGGAGGGCAAACGAAAGGGAAAAACACAGGAGAACAAGACGAGGGCATTATGGTCAAATTGATGGGTATGGTCAATAGTGGCAATGACAAGGGTGAGAAAATGAAGAACGATAACAATAAAGACGACCAGGGTCAGGATAGCAGCGACAGTGACAAACATTAGACCTTCCATGTTAAGGTAGTGTTTTTTTTTTTTTTAATTGAATTTATTTTTTATGGTATTAATATAAGATATTATTATTTTTATCTCTATTCATCACATTAAATTATTTACTAATTATTTTATAACTTTTATCTTTATCTTTGCTGTATAAAAATACAAATATATATTTTTTCTTCGGGTTAAAATTTGTTGTGATATGCTTTTGCTCTATAGTTTTTATTTTAATATATGAGAGTAAGATTTAGCTATCTTTTGTGGCAGCAGCAGGTGTACGGTAGCAGTATTGAGCAGTAGGAGCCAGAGTCCGTTCCTATCCTTCTTATGATGTATTAATAATAGAATAATGGTTCGGAGAAAATCATGAGTTTCTGGTTTCTTTTATGTACTTTCGTTAATGTAAAACGTACACTGCTTTGGTGTGCTTTGGTGTGACATGTTGATCTGAAGAAATATATATTTTGATAATTCTTATTATTGTAGTTGATGTTCAAGAGTTTTCACTTTTTTTTTACGTTTGATTATTATGTTTCATTTATTTTAATGAGTAATGGTATATTTATAATACATTTTATAATATATTTTAAAATCTTTTTAGGTATTTATACTATATTATTTATTTTGTCTAATATTTGTTTTCTCTTTTTTTTAATTATAAAATTTGTTGTATAAAATTATTGTACGAATAGCATTTTTGTTTTAATTATATTAAAATAAATAATAAGATATAAGAAATTTTTAATAAAAAATTATCTAAGACAAAACAACTAAGCATCTGGTTAACTAGTACATAAAATGAAATCATGAGGCCAAATTTTAATTAACAATAAAGTCAAATAAAGAATTTATAAAGAAAAATATTTTAATTTTAAACAAAGTTTTCAACTCGTATAGAAAATCAATATTGACCAACAATTTATGATTATATTTAGAGTGAAATGGCTATTCTGAACTCTTTTGTACCCTATGAACTATTGAAATGTACTAAATAACACTTTTCTTGTAGAAAAAAAATTGTGAGACTATTTACATTTCAACATCAAAAGCATATCTTTTGATGTGATTAATCTCGAACTATTAATAGAGAAATGTCTTTAGTATATAAAAAAGAAAATTAAAGTCTATATACTCCCACCCTTTAGTAACACAAAAGATTGTAAACTTTTTACTCTTTTAATTGTAAATAAATATTAATTAATAAAATATGAATATAAATATTTTAGTCATGTTTATTAAAATAAACTTTAATATAAAATTAAAAAATAATTTATGTTAAATAATATTTAACATTTGTTAATAAGGTACTTGCGTAATGCATGGACTTTTCTTTTATCACATTTATTTAAAATAATTTAATAAACATACATATCGTTTTTATAGTTAAAGTTTTTTTGATTAAGCAATAAATTTTATTTATTTGCCAATAATTTTATTTGTTGTTGCTAAAATAGTCTTGTTATGTAAAAATAGAAGATTATTTATGCTATATCCAAGAACGAAAGTAAGAGGACTATATGAATTTGTTAGAAGAAGCCATCAGCAATTTTAATGTTAACACTCCACATTTTTATGTTGGTCTAGTAATCTACAACATTTCTTTAAATAATATTTTTTTAATTAATTATACAAATTTATTATAACTTTAAAATTATTTATTTAAACTCTACAAAATAATTATTGTTATTTTTATTTTTAAAAGAAAAAATTAAATTATTGAAATATTAATTAATATTTTTAAAAAGTAAAAAATTATTTTAAAAATAGTTTTGACTCGACAGATTTGATTCTCACTACTATTGTCCAAAGTGTAATGAAAAACTTAAAGTTATATAATTCTTTTTAAAGTACTATAAAATTGGTTGATTAAATTAAGTTTAGTAAAAAAAATTTTATTTTAAAATTAAAATTATTTTCATATAATTATAACATTTAAGATATAAAATAACACAATTAAATATGTATCCACCAATAAACAAACTAAAAAATAAAGAAAGATTGCATATCTATATTGTAAATTGTTAAAAATAAATAAATAATTTTAAAAATATTTTATTTGTAAATGAAAGTTTTAAATTTATACTTGAATTTAGATATTCATATTGAAAAAAAAAATTAAGATAACAGAAATTATAAATAAATTTTTTATAATTTATCAGACAATTAAAGACAATGTAAATTATATATCAAATGTAACAAAAAATTATATAATAAAATAAAGAAATAAAATTAAGTAATAAAATGTTTAGTTATTTAATTTATCAAAATTAGAAATATATTGCTTAAGAAAGTTTAAAGTATGAATTTAATTTTATTTAATAAAAATATATATATTTGAATTGATTAAAGAAGATAATTATTTAATAAAAATATTTAAACTTTATTTTTAATAAATTTATATTACATAGGATTCAAGGTAATATTGGTGAACAAAAATTTTGACAATTTAAAACATATAACGATAGAAATGCTACACAATAACACTATAAATTGTTATACTAATATGATAAAATTTTTAATTTAATTAATTAATGAGTACATAAATGAATTATATTTTATAATAGAAAATAGAGAAATATTTAAGAGAATATATTTTTAATTAATCATACAAATAAAAATAAAAATTATAAGAAATATACTTAAATTAGTGACATATGTATGATTAATAAGAGATGAATATGATTGAATTTAATCAATTTATATTATTTAATAATTAAAATTAAAGAATGTTCTAGATGATAGATTAAAAAAATAAAACATAAATAAAAATTATATAATTAATAAATTTTAGAAGTCAAATTTAAAATTTTTGTAAATATATTAATGGTGAATAAAATTTAAGGTAACGGTAGTATACATAGATCTTAACAAATTATAATGCGTAAGATTGAGTCATTACACATTAGTACTATAAAGTATTGCGTTAATAATATAACTTCAATTTAAATTGATTATTAGTAAATTAGTAATTAAGTAAAAACACATCTTGATTGATTATTAAGATAATTATCTAATTATTTAAAGACAATATATGATAAATTATTATTACATAAAAATTAGATAACGTAAATACAAGTTAACTTTATCAATTTATAATACATAACGATAGACAAACTATATGTTAGTATCATAAATTGATTCATATATTTTGTTTTATATTTTACAATTTAAAAGAAACTACAATTTAACACAAGAATTTATATTAAAACATATCTATATTATACGAACACCAAACAATAATAAAGATAAAAAGATAAAATAATAAAAATAATTTAACATGACAAATAAATAATTAAAAAAATAAAAATACTAGAGTTCCACACAAATTATAATGGGACTCTAAATTTTTAAACATCGTTCTACCTATCTTATCATTAACATTAATATTAATATTTGTAAAAATATTTATAACCTTAATAAATAAATATAAATATTATTAACTAAGGCAAAATTTAGAAAGTAAAACAAATTAAATAAATAAAATATATATCTATATATAAATATAAATATAAATTATTATAAAAGTAAGTGCATTATTTTAATTTTATGAATTAATAATATTTTTTATTTTTATTATTATTTACAAAATATATATATACACACACACACATATTGATACCATACCGCCGTTCTAGTTTCTATGCATTAACTTTATTTACATTTCTGCATTTTTCATTTCTGCATTTTTATTTATTAGTAGTCCTGCTACTGCCTACTTTCCTTTCAGTCTGTTTTATTTGCTTTTTATTTCCTTGATCCACTTCGGGTTCTCTGGTATCAGAGCCTGATGGGGAAGTAAGAATATAACTGTTGATTGTTTATAACTACATTCTCCTGGATCTGGACTTTATTTTCCGTTATGAAATTTCTGTAACCATGGTTTATAGGCTGGACAGCTGACAGGCCCTTCGGGTGAGACTTGTAATGGTCGCCCCTGTCTGTAACAACGCCACGAACTAATGGTTCTGAAATATTGCTTTTGTACAGTCCTTTGTTTATGAACATTCTTTTCTGGAAGTACAGCAGTTCTTAGTTCTTTTGAATATGACTGTAGCAGTAAGTCCCGTGTGGTAAAAGGGCAGTAAGACTAATTCGACGATGTTATATTCAAAAGAAAGAAAAGAACATAAGATGCTGGTGGCTATGGTAAAAGAAGTTCAGAATTTGTAAATTTGTAAAAAAAAAAAAAAAAAGTCCACAAATAACCAGATCCAGTTGAATAAGTTATGAATAATTAACAGGTATATTGTTACGGAACTAGATGAGGGTGATGTGCCAGATGTTTATTTATGATGTCTAGATTGTTACGTTCTTTCTCCCGTATCTCTTTCCGCTCTGGCTCTAGCTCATCCTCCTCCTCTCCCACTAAAAATAACATTTTTAATGATCAGGGGAAACAAACTCCTGAAATCACACCCAAACACAACCTCTTCGACGAAGAAGTTCGTTTCGAAGAAATTAACCAAAGTATGGATGACTGGACCATTCCAGAAATCCCTCAGGACACATTATATGTTCCTGAAGAACACTCAAAGAAAAACAGTTTTGATTACATTATTAAGACTGTTGAAAACAACATCCCTTTAGGAAAAGATTTAGGAGAAGAATTTCATCTCCTGTCCAAATCTTCCATTAATGAGCACAAGCGCAAATACAAATACCTTCACATAGGATGTGTCCAGGTTGCCATAAAGCCTCTCATAGACATAGGAATAGATGCTGCTATCCTAATGTGTCTTAGAGATGCTAGACATAATGACTTCAACGACTCCCTTATAGGAACTGTCGAAACTAGTCTTGGCCAAAGACCAATTTATTTCAATTGTTTTCCTAACAAAACAGTGAGTCTTTTAGATGATCATATTCTTGACTCTCTGTTCCTCAATATTTGCTTTCATAGGTTAAATATGAAAGAGGGATCTATTCCCGCTGCCTTAATCTATAAAATTCAGTACAAGGCCATGAACTCTTGTGCTTCTCGTGTCCTTCTCAAACCTCAAAGAGGTGAGACAACTTTGTTTATCACTGATATGACAAAGGCTAATGTATCCCTTCCGAAAATAATCAAATGGGATGAAGTCTCTCTTCCCGAGAAATGGGTCTTAGACAAAGCCTCGCCTTGTATCCCTAGGCCTGCTCCTCAAATTGAAAATATTTCCCAGGATAATTCTGGAAAAGTTGAAATAACTTTTGATAGGAGAAACTCCTTCTCTTCTAGAATCGATGCTTATAGCGGACGTTCTAGTTTTGCTTCTGCTAGGAGATCCTTTTCCTACAGGTCCCAATCCTCTAGGACTGAAATCCCTAGATCTATTAATCATGATCCTTCTATAAACCTCCAAGGATTAGATACTTCTTCTAGGATTCCTAGAAACGTTTACTAAACTTCTGAAAAAGATGAAGAAAATCAGAGTATCCAATCTCCAACTTACTCTTCCCTTAATGAGTCTTATGATATTGTCTCATAAATTCATTATTGATAAGGAAACCCTTAGGAAAGATTTCTACTCTGAGGAATGGAAACCTCAAAGAGAGTGGTTCTTCCAGAATTACAAGGGTAAAAACAGGTCAGATATCCAAGAGGAATTCTATCAATTTCTCAAAAAAGTTAAACAAAACATCCCTTTCTTCGACTGGTATCATACTTATACCATTCATAATAACATTGACTACCCTTGGCAAGAGGATATTATTAGTACCTCCTCTGCTAATGTCATATCATGGCAGATTAAAGACGGACAAATTGTCTAGAGCGACCTGCCTCCTACAACTCAGTATCAATTACCCAATCTGAAAGACAAAGGCGGTATAACCCTGTTACTGCTACTCCTTTCAAAACTAAGAATTCTGATGAATCTATCACTCCCAGTGATATTCAAGGCCTCATGGAACAGGCCAATTATACCAATAAGTATCTCCAGGTTTTAGGTGATAAAATCTCTGTCAATCCTGTCAAACTTAAAGTCGAAGAAACAGCTTCTTCATCCACTCAATCCCAATTAGAAAAGCCCTTGTTCAAACCTTTCAAAATTAGTGCCAAAGCTAAGCAAAAAATTTTAGAGCTTAGACAAAGAGAAAAACCCAGAGTAAATGAGGACAACCAAAATGAATTACTAAGTAAGATTACCAGTCTTCTTACTACTGTCCCTGACACTCCCCAAGTTTCCGAAGAATCTAGTGCCAAACCAAGAACTAGATCCCTTAACAAAACTATCAATACCATTTCCAAAGTCGATTCAGAAAACTATTCTGAAAATGACTCTGCCCTAGTTATCAATCCTATCAACAACTAGAAAAATTCTTCCAAACTTTATTAAAATAGAGCCTCTGCTCCTGACCTTATTCTTGAAGAAAAACAAGATTTTATTCAAAGTTTTAATTCTAATGATATTTATATTTGGAATATTGATGGTTTGTCTGAATATAATATCATAGCCAAACTCCAAAATATGTCGGTTGTCGCCATGGGCTATTTTACCAACCAAAATATGCTTGAAGACACCATTGTTTATATTCTAGTCGCAGGTTTTACCGGGCAGCTCAAAGGTTGGTGGGATAATTATCTCACTGAAACTGACAGAGAAAATATCCTTTCTGCAGTAAAAATCGATGATAAGGGAAAAACCATTGTCAGTGACAATGAACGACTCCCTGATGCTGTGTATACTTTATTATACACTATTTCCCAGCATTTTCTTGGGGATCCTTCCTTTTGGCGAGAGAGGTCTGGTGAACTTCTTTCAAACCTCAAGTGCAACTCTTTAGAAAATTTTAAATGGTATAAGGATACCTTTATGTCTAGAGTTTTAACTCGTGAAGATTGCAATCAAGCCTATTGGAAAGAAAAGTATCTTGATGGGCTTCCCAAAGCTTTCAGAGATCTTATTAGAAGTAAACTCCGAAGTCAGTCTCCAACTGGATAAATAAATTACAATAGCTATGATTATGGTCAGCTTACTGCCCTTATTATCCATACTGGCATCAAGGCCTGTCAAAAGGACAAGCTCCAGAAACAGCTTGCCAAAGAAAAAGCCTTAAGCAAGAAAGAATTAGGGTCTTTCTGCGAGCAGTTTGGTCTTCCATCTTGCTCCACCAAAAAGAAGAAACAGATTCCTAAAAAGGATACTATAGAACCTTATAAGAAACCCCACAAACGCAGGTACAATAGAAAACCTCCTCCTCCTAAGAAACAAGGGGATAGTGTTATTCCCACCAATATTCCCAAAAAACCCAGAACAGGTGTAACTTGTTACAACTGTGGAAAACCAGGCCATATCAGCAAATACTGTAGGCTAAAAAAGAAAATTAGCAACCTTAATCTTGAGCCTTCCATAGAAGACCAGATTAACAACCTCTTTATTGAAACCTCTGATGAAGATTCTGTCAAAGAATCTGAAGATGATGTCAACCAAATCCAAAATGATGATCAAATTTCTTCTTCTGATAGTGATGATACTCCAGAAGTAAATGTTTTAACAAAAGAACAGGATCTTCTTTTCGAAGCTATAAGCTCTATTTCTGATCCTCAGGAAAGAAAAGAATTTCTTAACAAGTTCAAAGAAGTTTTAGATATTAAACCTAAAACTAAAGAATATTTTACTACAAACAAGTTTGATATTACAAATATTTTCAAGAGATTAGAAAAGAATTCCAGTATTAAACCAACCACCATTCAGGATCTCCAGATTGAGATTAACAATCTCAAGAAAGAGATAAGAGAAATTAAAGAACAACAGCAAATTCATCAAGTTATTCTTTCCCAATTAGATGAAGAATCTGAGATTGAGAAAGAAGAACTTCTTGAAGAAAAAGATTCTGAAAAGGTTGATTCTGGAAATATAGAAGAAACCTTTATGTGTTTAATCAACAAAGTTAAAATTCAAAAATTTTACATTAATATCAGAATCATCATTGATGATTTTGCTCTTAATACTTTAGCCCTTTTTGACACGGGTGCTGATTCAAATTGTATTTTAGAAGGGTTAATCCCTACAAAATATTTTGAAAAAACTTCCGAAAAACTCAGCACTGCTAGTGGTTCAAAACTTAAAATTAATTATAAGCTTTCCAAAGCCGTAATTAAAAACCAAGGACTTAAAATTGAAACAAACTTTCTCCTGGTAAAAAATCTAAAAAATGAAGTAATTTTGGGAACACCTTTTATTAAAGTCCTTTTCCCTTTACAAATTTCAAAAGATGGAATTTCCACCCATCATTTAGGGAAACAAATAACTTTCAAATTTGTAAACAAACCATTTACAAAAAAATTAATTCTATCCAGAACAAGATCAATCAAATTAATTTTTTAAAAGAAGAAGTTTCTTTTGCCAATATTGAAAGACAACCTCAAAATCCTTCTCTCCAGAAGAAAATTCATTCCCTTCTAGAGAATATACAATCTTCCATATGCTCTGACTTACCCAGTGCATTCTGAAATAGGAAGAAACATATTGTTAGCCTTCCTTATGAGTCAGGTTTTAAAGATACCCAAATTCCTACCAAAGCTAGACCCAGCCAAATGAATGAAGAACTCCTTCATTATTGCCAAAAAGAGATTAAAGATCTCTTAGACAAGAAACTTATTAGAAAGAGTAAGAGTCCTTGGTCGTGTTCTGCCTTTTATGTCAATAAACCTGTAGAAATCGAAAGAGGAACTCCCAGACTCGTCATTAATTACAAACCACTTAACCAAGCTCTCCAGTGGATTAGGCATCCTATTCCCACCAAAAAAGATCTTCTTAACAGATTAAACTCTGCTAAGATCTTTTCAAAATTTGATATAAAATCTGGTTTTTGGCAAATCCAAATTTGTGAAAAAGATATGTACAAGACTGCCTTCACTGTCCCCTTTGGACATTATAAATGGAATGTCATGCCATTTGGTCTGAAGAATGCCCCTTCTAAATTTCAGAAAATTATGAATGATATTTTCAATCCTTATTCAAAATTTGTCATTGTTTACATTGATGATGTTTTGATCTTTTCCCATTCCATTGATCAACATTTTAAACATATAAATGTTTTTATCCATGTTATTAAACAAAACGGACTTGCTGTTTCAAAGTCCAAAATAAATCTTTTCCAAACCAATATTAGATTTTTTGGTCATAATATTCATCAAGGAACCATCATCCCTATCAGTAGATCTATTGATTTCGCTGATAAATTTCCTGATAGAATCTTAGACAAAACTCAATTGCAAAGATTCTTAGGATGTCTTAATTATGTAGGTGATTTTATTCCCCACCTCAACAATATCATTAAGCCTTTACATGATAGGCTTAAAAAGAATCCTCCTTCTTGGACTGATGTTGATACCAACGTCGTCAAATAAATAAAGAATAGAGTCAGAAAAATAAACTGCCTCTATCTCCCAGTTCCTCATGCTTTCAAAATAGTTGAAACAGATGCTTCTGACATAGGTTATGGTGGCATCCTCAAACAGAAAATTGAGTCTCATGAGCATATTATTGCATATACTTCAAAACATTGAAATTCTGCACAACAGAATTATTCAACTGTTAAAAAAGAAATTTTAGCAATTGTTTTATGCGTCTCAAAATTTCAATCAGATTTATTAAATCAAAAATTTCTTATTAGAGTAGACTGCAAGTCTGCTAAAGAAATTTTACAAAAAGATGTTAAAAATCTTGCCTCAAAACAAATTTTTGCAAGATGACAAGCAATTTTAAGTGTTTTTGATTTTGATATTGAATATCTCAAAGGCACCTCCAGTTCCCTTCCTGATTATCTTACCCGTGAATTTTTACAGAACAAATAGAATGCTTAGAAAGGCAATAACCCCATCCAGGGGTGGAATAGCTCGAGGAGGAAGGGTAAAACTTGCCCTTACTCTAAATAAAGCAAAATCACAACAGTCTGCTTCGGCAGATTCAAATACCAGTTCTGGGTCATCCACCCCAATTGAGTCATCAACTCAAAAAGCAATCCAAATTGTTGAGTCATCAACTCAGCAGTCTGGAACTCCAAAAGAATCCTCCAAAAAGACTGATTCTTCTTTAAAAACCACCAAACAAACCAAAGCAGACTATGCTTTACCAATCAGTACACTCTTGGCTGTCCAACAAGGAAGCCTAAGTAACCTACCGAAAAAATCATGGGCAGATATTGCCTCTGAAGAAGACATGGAAATAGATTTAGCAAGCCTAAATACCATACTCCAGTCATACAATCAATCCCAGAAAACTATTACCAATCCAGAAAAGACAGAAGGTATACTTAACCTACAAAAAGACAAAAACAAGCCCTCAAACCCGAACCATTATGTGGCAAAAGGAAAATTTTCCTCAGCCATACAAATGAAACCTGAATACTGGGACAAAAATCCCTACAAAGCTATTACCAAAGTCTTCCCACCTGGATTCCATTTCAGGCCTTATGCAACTAATAAGACCAGACAATTCTACGAATTTATCCTTGTGGATTCAGACTCTGTTTCCATTAAACATTACAAAGATAAAAAAGATCCAACTATTATAACTCACTCCATAATCCAAATCTTAAAAGTCTTAACACCAAAGGCTTTTGGGAAAAACCTTAACTCTTATAAAAAATTCTCCCAACCATTCGACCCAGTAGGATACAATTATTGGGACTACATTGATGCTTGGACAAGAAGTTTCTGGTTCCAGAATAAGCTCAACCGACATTCTTGGTTGATATACTTCAAAAAGAATCAGAGATATGACTTTCCAAACTGGTTCCTCCAATGGTGGGACTATTTTGGACTTATTGAAGATATCCTTCCAACACCAGTTAATGAAGGGTACAAAATGTACAAGAGCAGATATCTGAAAGAATCAAGAATTCCTGCAGATTTAAAATATTTTTCTGATTTTGCTTTGGCATGGGTATTCTCATGGCAATACCGATATGGGAAAATAGAAAATGAAGAAACTCTCCCACTACTCCACAGGTATTCTTTTGTGAAATGGTGGAACCAATTTAATGCCGACCATGCTGGTCCTGAAGGTGTTGCTGAATATTTTGGAAAAAATCCAAAATTGTTAAATCTGGCTGATCCAGCGACATTCCAATTCCTTAATCAGAAATCAAAAATTACAGCATTTTTATCCAGTTGTGATTCAAAAGAAGCAATGAAGAAAAATCTACAAGATGTTCTTCTACTTCTACAAAGTCAAGAAGAAGGAGAATCATCCACCCAACACAATCAAAATGAAGATGATTGCTTCGGAATAGATATCTAAGAACTATAAACTTGTACTGTAGAAATAGTTCCAGTTACTAACCGGAACTGTAGAAATAGTACTTTATTTTTCTATAAAAGGAGTCCTCGACCATGATGTGAGGTACCCTTTCATTTAGCAATCTTAGAGAGATATTAGAGAGAGAAGCTCTGAGAGATACAATCCTTTGTAAGCCTTTCCTCTTTGAGATCTTTTAATAAAAGTTTGCTGTTTCAAATTATTTTCTCTCTTCTCCCTCAGCCAGTTCTGTTCGGATTACCGTCGTCCGGCTTTCTTCTCTCCTCCCTCCACTAGATCTGTGCTGATTATACCGCCGTTCTAGTTTCTATGCATTAACTTTATTTACATTTCTGCATTTTTATTTATTAGTAGTCATGCTACTGCCTACTTTCCTTTCAGTCCGTTTTATTTGCTTTTTATTTCCTTGATCCACTTCGGGTTCTCTGTATATATATATATGAATATATATATATATATATATATATATATATATATATATATATATATATATATGAGAGTGTGTGTGTCATTCAAATGTACTTTTGTACTATTTAAAAAGAAAAATCGTGGTAGATTAAGTTTCTTTGTTGTGCTACTTTTTATTTTGAAGTATAAACTTAAATAGTTTAAAAGAAAAAGAAGAAGAACTGGATACATTGATAGGTTTAGTTAGGACTAGAGAAAGAAGGAAAGGAACTCATAGATATTGGGTCACAGATAAGATTCTCAATGAAAGTAATATTTAAAATAGATAAAAAAAAAAGAAAAAAAAAAAAACAAAGGATGCAACTGAGATATAGTAACTTGTGATGGTTTCAACATTTGATTTCACGAAAGAAAAAGAAAAAAAAGATAGTGGAAGAAAGAATGAAAGAAAAAGAGAGATAGTCTCGGGCATATTGTTCAAATCTGAAAATGGCAAAAGAGGCCAGAGGATAAAAATGAAAATATCACAACTGAGACTAAGAATGAGGGTAGGAATATTTGTTTAGTATTTTTTTTATTATATTTGAAGACTAAGGAATTATGATAAATGTTTATCATCAATTTTTTTGGATGTTCTGTATTTTATAATAAATATACATGTATTTGTAATTATAAAAATAGAAATAATGATTTATCATACACAAAATACACTACAAACTATGATATTAAAATAAAATAAATTATTTAGTTTTATGAATTTGCTTTCCAAATTATGAGAGACTCTTCTGATTTATCATACACAAAATATACCACAAACTATGATATTGAAATAAAATAAATTATTTAGTTTTATGAATTTGCTTTCCAAATTGTGAGAGACTCTTCCCTTTGATTATGGTTTTTTTTTTCTATATTTACTTGAGTTATTTTTTCTTTTTTGCTCTCTCCTTTTTTTCTCTAATCTTCCTTCCCCTATTTTTTTTTCCTTCTCTTTCTCTTTTATCTATCTTTTTTATGCCCACCTGAGCTCTCTATTTCTTATCCAAAAACAAACTAACTTTCTAATATACTTCTTATCTCATGAATAAAGTAGGTATTATTTTTTTTGTTTATTTTCCTACAATAATTTATTTTCATTTTTGGAAGTCAAATATGATTTTATTGAATTTGTTAAGACCAATTTTATTATTTTTAAAATAAAATTGTTTCTTTTCTGATTTGTAAAATAGGACAAAAAAAGAAAATAATAATAATAAAATAAAATTAGTATTTATAGTTGTCTCTCTTTACTCAATTCTTATCAAATAATTTGTATGAACGAGTATGTGAATTAATTTTATTTGAAAATGATGAGATACCTAAAAAAATGAAAAAACGAGTATAACAAACACTTAGCTATGGAAAATACAACATGATAGATGTCAGTGGAGTCATGATTTATGATAGTTTGTGTCAAACAAATAATAACAAGAATTGTGAGGTAAGATTGAACTTTGACTAAAAACAATGTTTCTTGGCAAATATTGGGCTTATGCTGAAAATAGAAGTTGCAAGTGAAGTACTAGACTTTGTCAAAAGTGTAAGAATGTTAGTCGAATGTAAGGGTGCCCATTAGGTTCTAGACCTTTGGCAAAACAGTAAAAGGTTAGTTAGGTTCTGGACTTTTGACGATAAAATGAAAGGACGAGGTCAATTAGATTATGGACTTTGAAAGAAAGTGAAATATGTTAGTCAGGTTCTAGACTTTGATAGAAAATGTAGAGAGACTTTGACAAGAAAGGTAAAAAAAGTAGGTCAGGTCCTGGACTTAACAGAAAAGTGAAGTAAGTCAGTCATGTCCTGTACTTTTGACAAGAAAATGAAAGGACAAGGCCAATTAGTTTTTGGACTTTGAAATAAGAGTTAAATGTGTTGGTTGAGTTTTAAACTTAGACAGAGAGATGAAATATGCTAGTTGGATTTTGGACTTTGACAAAAAAAGTGAAATGTCTCAGTCAAATTCTGAATTAACAGAAAATAGAAGGCTAGATAGCCTTTGGTCTTTAACAATAAAAGTAATGCTGAAAAAATAAAGAGATCAATTAATTTGTAAATTTGATAAGAGGAAAGTACCTAGTCGAATCCTAGGCTTTAAAAGAAAGACAAGTATGTCAGGTATTGGACTTTAACAAAGAATAAAATGGCTAGTCAAGCTTTGTACTTTAACAGAAAAAAATAAGGCATAAAAATAAAGAGATCAATTAGTTTTTTGAATTTTGACAAAAAAAAAGGTAATGTATCCAGTTAGATCTTGGGCTTAAACGGGAAATGAAACTTGTAAGGTAAATACTGAGCTTAAATTAAACTTCAAATGGTGATAAATGCATGCTAATGTAATTATGTATTATGATTGTACAAATTGAATACTTGAAATGAAGTTATTGCATGATTACGTCAAATGCTATGATGAGACGAATTTTTCTTTTTTCTTCCTGATATTCAAATTTCTCAATCCTTATAAGAACAAACACCTCAAGATTCATGAATGAGTAAGATTTTGGTTTGGACCAATTCTTTCATGAAATCATAGTTGGGTGAGACATCAATCAAATCAGACTGCTACTTGTTTTTGAGTTGTTATGATGAGTCAACTTCTTCTGTCATGCTAAACTTATCATGAAACTCATTAGGCTTCCTATGGATTTTAAAACCTATTATTGTGATTGTATTTTCTTATCACTCTTTCAATAATTAACATGCTTCCTTTTAGTATATAAATTACTAAAATGACAATAGAATTGTTGGTTAATGCTTTTGAAGAGTTTGAGTAAACAAATTAGCAAAGTATTATACATACCAAATGAAAGGTGAGAAAGCCAAGAGAAAATTATTTAAAAAAAAATAGGATCACTACAATAAAGAAAACATGGTTAATTTACAAAGAAGACTTATGAAATGAGTAATGGAAAAAATAATAACATGAGTAATGGAAAAAAAATAAATGCATCCTACAAATGAGTAATGAAAAAAATAATAAATGAGTAATGGAAAAAATAATAACATAAGTGACGCCTTTTAAATGAATAGTGTCAGTCTCTTATGTAAATTGACCAGCCATTAATAAAACTTGCAAATAAAATTGTTCTAGTTAGTTTAATATTTTGGACTCATCACTTGCTCGATTCAACTTCAACATCTCAAAATTGTTTCAGTTTAGTGTTTTATCATGTTTCACTTTATAATATTATATTTATCATCAAATTTTTTGGATGTTTTGTGTTTTTCAATGAATATACATGTTTTTGTGATTCAAAAAATAGAAACAATAATATATCATACACAAAATACACAATAAACTATGATATTGAAATAAAATAAATACTTAATTTTATGAGTTTACTTTTCAACTTGTGTGAGATTCTTCTCTTTTATTGTGATTTTTTTTTACTTTGTTTGCCAGTTTTCTTCTTCCTTAACTTGTTCTCTCTCTTTTTTTTTTAATCCATTTATTCTTATTTTTTTACCTTCTTTTTCTCTTTTATCTACCTTTTTTATGCCTTTAAAGTCTTTATTTCTTGTCTAAAAACAAACAAAATTTCTGATATGTTTCTTTTTTTATAAATAACGTAGATATTATCTTTTTGTTTATTTTTTTACAATGTTAAATTTTCATTTTAAGAAATCAAATTTAATTTTAGTGTATTTGTTAAGATTAATTTTGTTATTTTTAAAATAAATTTGTTTCTTTTTTAATTATATAAAATAAAATAAAATAATAAAATAATAATAATAATAATAAAATTAGTATTCACATTGAACTTGATACTCGAGTTTCTTTTTAAATTTTTACTTTTTGTAATGTATTTTTTAAGTCAATTTTTTTTATTTTCTATAAATAAGATTCTAGAAGGTATTAATTATTTTAAAGATTACTTTTAAAATTTATTTTTTAAAAATTAATTTAAAAAGAAAAAGTCTTATTTTTATCGTCGTCACCATGGTTTGATGTGGTGCAGAATTTTTCTGGCACATCAACTTTATAAATAAAAAAGTTAAACGAATAATCTTTAGCCCAAAATGTTAGTGTTAAATGTAATTTTAAATTTATATTTCCAGCAAAATTTAATTCTGATTTTTCTATTTTTATTTTATTATTTATTTTCTAAAAAATTAGCACTTTTAATATTAGTGATTGTTAAATAATGATGTAATTAATTAAAAAATATCAATATTAATTTTTTGTATCACATTAATTTTTTTAGAGTGATATTGATTAAAAAAATACTAATTTTTAAAAAAAATATATTGATATATGAGAATTAAAACAAAACTTAAGGACTATGAAAAAATATTAAAAAGTTGAAAATATAAAGATAATATATATTTAAAATAATTTTATTTTAGCTTTGCTTAAGATTTAATAGTGATCACCACTCAAGTCGTTTTGTGAGCGGTAATATAACTTGTATAAACATGTACCAAATCAAACATGTATCAATTTTATTAATAAGTTTACGATGAGTTTCTTTAAAAATTTCTACACTTATAATTAGTCTTTTAAAAAAATGTGTTAAACTTTAGTCTTTAAATTATTAAGTGAAAAAAAAATTCTTATTAATAACTGGTGATAGTTAAGTGATAAGTTTTAACAAAATTCTAACACAATATTATTGTCACGTATGAAACACATAACGGACTTTTATTTTAATTAACACACAATATTTAAAGATAAAAACTTTGATTCCTATATACATTATTACATTAGAATTAGTTCTTAATTTTTTTGTAGGGTTTAAATATTAACAAATTAAGCAAACAAAAATTTAGTTATTATTAATCTTTATTTATTAAGTTAACAATTCGAAACACACCTGACTCATACATTTAAGTTTAATCTAAATCTCTTAAATTTAACATATAACACAAATGAAAAAAATGAAGTTTTCCTATAGCTTAGAAGCTTGTGTATACAAGTTTGAAATTTTATTTTGCATGTGTAAATTTTTATTAACCTATATAATTTTATAAAAAGTCAAGAAATTAAAACATAATATTTGTGAAAGAAGAAATTAAAGCAAGAGCTTGGCTAAATTTGGAAAGCCAAATTTTAGGAGTGTCACATTTATTTGGTATAAAAGAGAATTAGGAAACTTCATTGAAAATTTACAGTATTATAGTTTCTCTTGTCAACCCCTACCTTGTCAGTGAGTACATCTTGCCATTATTTTTCTATAAATCATCATTTCTCATATTTTCTTTTAATAGGTTGTGCTTTCAAATTCAATAGTTGCTTAATTTAAAATTCTTAACAAATTCATTAAATAATAATATAAATTTATATAGAATTTTAGTAATTTTTCATACATCATCATGCAATAAAAGGAAAGCCAATGGTATTTGTCTAAATTATGGGTTTGCTAAAAAGAAATAACATAAAAATTTTAAAATAAGAAACAATTTTTTAAAGCATATTTTGAGATAATGTTTGTTGAAGTGTAGAGTTAATTTTTGAGTAAAGTTGTCATTCAATCTGCATTGATATTTATGATATGATAAAGTAATTTTAAGGTGGAATGAAACTTTAGTAGTTTTATTAATGTGATTTAAGGTACTTGAATTTAAAAAAATTATTGTAAAATAAAACATTATTTTTTAAAATACATTTTTTAGTATTTTATAATGAATGTGATTTTTGAACCTTTTGAAGAGTATTAGCGTAATATGATTTTAAGTGGTTACTCCAAAGTTTATTATTCTATCTTACAATCTTGACCTGATAACTTTCACACATAATTTACATAAAAGAGTGATATTTTTTCCCTTAATCATGTCAAAGTCATTCTCTATTGTTTCATTACTCTTTGGTGGAGATGTTATAGTACCTTAAAGGTATTATTTTTAATGGTTCCTTTTTTCTTCCACAACACTTTTTTATTTGTTTAAGGTACAGGGAATCTATTTGACCTTGGTGAATTATAGGTCATCTCAATAACCGAATTAGGTAGGACGGTAAAGGTTAGATGTAGAGGCATATGTACAGGGAAAAAAACTTACCATTGTGATCTTTCCTGGCATTTCTTTTTGTTATGAATCAAGTACCTTTTCTAGTTGTTGCTCCTAATTGTGCATTACATATAAGTGTTTTTATATTTTGTAGAACGGTAAATAGATAGGTATAGTATATCAAATTTTCTTTCTTTGTGTATACCTTGTAACTTGGTGAACGGTAAATAGATAGGTATAGTATATTAAATTTTCTTTATCTGTGTATACCTAGTAACTTGGTGATCTCTATTTTCATTTATGTTATTTAGAGTTTATTTTGTCATTTGAGTTGGTATAACAACTTTAAAGTATTATTTTAGTTGTTTTAACTGGGTACAACTTGACCTACTCATTACCTTATTTTACTTGATAAAATTGGGTTATGAGTAAATGATTTGCAAGAACTAGTTCATTCTCTATCTTATGAGTAAGCATACATAATTAATCCTCAAATTTGCTAAAATATTCATAACATAATAACTCTTTTTAAGTTTACACTAACGAATTCTTTTAAATTGTTTCATATATTAGAGGAGAATAAGCCGCATATCAAGTAAGTAAAGAAAATTGAGATTATATGAAGGTAAAGAAAACAGAGAAGGAATAACAAAAGTTTACACACATTAATGATATTGACTCAACTATACTTACTAACAAAATTGATTCAATCTAAAATCCAAATTTAACATATTTTTCAGTTGGGAAGGAGCAAGATTTTTTGTCATTTCAATTTCCTAACTAAACCACTAGGGTTCACAATATACTATTAAACAAAATCATAAACTTCAATTGCAAAATCAAAGTTTGCCATAACCACAAAGCAAGTGTAGGAAAAATAGATATTCTCAAGATAATCATATATGCGATAGATAAAATAGGTATTGAATATACGTATTTGTTCAAATAATTTGGAGCAAATTAGAGAGATTATGTTTCAATTAGGAATGGTTAGAGAGATTAGCAAATTGAAAGAAAAAGGAATAAAACAAAGAAGAAGCGAGAATCGATAAAAGATTATGTTGAAGTGAACTAAACTTCAATTAAAAATAGTTCAATTTTTAAACCCAGCTCTCACACATACAGTTGCAATTCAGTTTTCTCACATAAGTTTAGTTCTTTGGTTCAGTTTGATTTTAACTCGTTATTTGAATAGCTTTAGTCATTTGCACCCAAATCCATCTTACTTTTCTTCTTATAATAGGTGTTCTTCTTTGCCTTCTCCTATCTCTTTTTTATCCTTTTTCTTTTTCTCTTTCTTATTGTCATCGTCTTATCCTTTGTCACTGACTAAATCTTTGACCTCTTCTTCACCAAAAGGCTTTAACTTTGCCTTCCTTTCTCTCGAAGGGTTTGTTTTTACTAGGTCATCATCTTGCTATTCATTACAAATCTAAAATTCCATCACCTCTAACACTTGGCCATATTAATCTTTCAATGCTTAATGATAAAACCCAAAAAACTCACTTGGATAATGAATGTGACTTTTACACTTTTACCTTTTTTGCATCAGGTCTATTAACTATTATTGTTGTAAGTTTGAAGATTTTTACCAATTAATCTTAGTCATTCATTTAATATTCAAAAAAAATCACCGGTTCACATAAACAACTCTTTACTTATCGAGAAAACAATGCTTTCTTAAAATCCTTAATTAATGCACCGAATGGGAGGACATAAGAATCCACCCTAACATTATACAGTATGGAAAAGTATCAATTTTGGTATTTATTTAGCCAAACATGCTTATTGGTAGCTAACCCATGATCTTGCATCTAAATTTTCGCACTTAGAACTATGTACACTAATGGTACTCTTTTGCAGTCACTTGTTGGATTATTTAGAAAGCTAGAAATAATGAAGTCTTTGAAGATCTCAGGTGGACTGAGTGGCAAGTTCTCAACTAAGTTCATGCACTTTTTGAAGCAACTTTAAAAGTGTTTGGATCAACCAACAAGACGCGAGTAAAAAAGAAGTTAATTGGTTTGCACCTGTATGAAGTTTTCTCAAGATAAATGTGGATGTTAGTTCCTTTGGGGAATATTCACTTTTAGCTCGACATGAAGGATATAGAGATATTGTGTGTGAATATGATTCCAAAACAACTACGTCTTCGATGCTAAACGGACTTAATCATCTTTATTTTCCCTTAGTTGTTTACATTATAAAGTTCATGTCATATAATCAGAATCTGATTATTCATCACACTTTACTTAAAAGAAATGAATGCGTATACTGGTTGACAAAACATGAAACATCTTCGGATCAAGCATTTACTATTTGAAAAACATGTTATCTTCAATTAGACTCAGTTTTATTAACTGACACTATAGAAATTATTATATTAGCTTCTTCTTTGTATAATTTATTTTAGATTCATAAAAAAAATCAACTTTCTTGCTTAACATGCTTAATCATTACTACTTAACTAGTTATGAATTATTGAATTCTTTCTTGCAACTTTTCTTGCCACAGAAGTAGGAAGCGTTGCTTGTTTTTATTTTATTTTATTTGAAAGAATCGCAACAAACATGAATAGTAGTAGATTGAATCAATATTCTCGTAACCCAAAAGTAAGAACTGTTTCTTCATCTTGAACCAAAGGCATTGACCAAAAAACAAGTGCCTGCACTTGCGAATTATTCAAAAGTTGAAAATTTATACTACCAAATAATTAATATATTTAATTTATATTAAATTATTATTTTATTTCGTGCAATCTTAAAAATAATAAATAGTAAAATAATTATTCAAATAATATTTTTTTTTCAAAACCTACCTCCCAAAGGTCTGATACATGAAAGGGCAAATAATTACAAGGAATCAGATTTGGCGCTGTGGGCCCGTCAACTAACAGACAAAATTTATGCGACAAAGTTTACAATAACTTGTGTTGTCACTATAGTTGGCCAAGTAAACGAATGTACCGGAACCATGTAGCATCTATAGAAAAAAGAACCATTAATTAAATTGGTAAACAAAATTTGTTAAAATACTTTTCATTAATATTTCATAATTTAATAATTTATATTGAGAAATTTATTAATAAAATTAAATTTAATTAAATATATTGTAAAATTTTTAGTTGTTTTGAATCTGGATTAAACCAATAAGACAATCATTATTTCAGCAAATGTATTGTTGGTGAATTAAACTGAGTGTACACTTTCCATACCAAAGTTTTGTCGTAAGCAAATCAGAATCCAAAGTTGCACTAAGTTTTATACTTTCTTCTGACCCCAGTAGCTGTATAATATTATCACCAAATATTCCATTATTTAACAACATAACTGGCCCTTTGCAAAATATCATAAAATTAAAACACTGAAAGTGATGTGCAGCATAAGCAATAGGGAGAATGATTATGATTCTTTAACTTACTCAACTATGTTCCATGACTTGCACAGTCCAAACACCGAATAGAACAAGTCATCAACATTGTTCTTTACACCCCCACTTGGCAACACTCTAGCTAAAGCCGGCCCCTCGTATACCCTTCTTTCTTACGCTTCATAACTTAAAATATAAATAAATTTTAAATAAATTCAACATAATTTTTAATAATTTTTTTTTTTAATTTTTAATCCTTTAACCAAAGCTGTTAAAATACTGATAAGCACGCCATATAAACCTACCAAAGCTTCCCCTTCACTTAATTTTTCTTCTCCTTTATTCCTTTTTGCTTGCGCTTTTCTCTCCAAACCCACCAACCACATTATCATATAATCGTAAACCATATATCCCAAAGTGGCTGTGAGACAACCAAGACACAAACATGGATAGGCTCATAAGATTAGATCCATCAAACATAGTAATAATGAGAGTTGAACGAGGGCAAAAGTGCCAAGGCATGATCACCTTACGCAATGTGATGTACACAATGCCAGTGGCCTTCAGACTTCAACCTCTAATCAAAACACGTTACACAGTGAAGCCTCAATCAGGGATCATATCCCCTTTAGCCACAATCGGCATAGAGATCACTTACCTTCTCCCACAAGGCTCCAATTTCCCTTTATCTTTCCCTCACTCAGATGACACCTTTCTCTTACACAGTGTGCTTGTTCCTGGTGCAGCAATCAAGGAACCTTCTTCCATGTTTGATGCTGTCCCCAATGACTATTTCACCACCAAAAAGAAACAAGTCTTCATAGACAGTGGCATCAAAGTCATGTTTGTGGGGTCACAGATTCTATCCCAACTTGTAGCACATGGTTCAATGGATGAAATAAGAGAAGTACTAGAAAAAAGTGACCCACTATGGAAATCTGTGAACTCCACTGACCCACAAGGCCAAACATTGCTCCACTTGACAATTTCACAAAAAAGACCCGATCTTGTTCAATTGCTCCTAGAATTTGAGCCTGACATAGAAGCAACAAACTGTTCTGGCTCAACCCCACTTGAGGCTGCATCTTCCTCTGGTGAAGCCTTAATAGTTGAGCTTCTTTTGGCTCACAAAGCCAACACAGAACGATCAGAATCTTCCCTCTTTGGTCCAATCCATCATGCAGCAAGAGGAGGGCACGTAGAGGTTCTAAGACTTCTTTTGCTCAAAGGAGCCAAAGTGGACTCACTCACAAGAGATGGTAACACAGCCTTGCACCTTGCAGTTGAAGAACACAGAAGAGACTGTGTAAAACTCTTGCTAGCAAACGGTGCTAATACAAATGTTACAAACTCAAGAGAAGGTGACACCCCTTTACATATAGCGTCGTTATTAGGTGATGAGAGCATAGTCAAGCTCTTGCTCCAAAAGGGTGGTGCTAAAAAGGGTGTGAGAAATGGACAAGGGAAAACAGCATATGATATTGCAGATGAAAATGGGCATGCTCACCTCTTTGATGCTTTGTGTTTAGGGGATAAGTTATGCATAGCTTCAAGGAAAGGTGAAGTGAGGAGCATCCAGAAGCTTCTAGAGAATGGTGCAGGAATCAATGGAAGGGACCAACATGGTTGGACAGCACTGCATAGAGCTTCGTTCAAAGGGAGAGTTGATGCAGTTAAGGTTCTTGTGGAGAGAGGGGTAGACGTTGATGCAAAGGATGAAGAAGGGTACACTGCATTGCACTGTGCTGTTGAATCCGGGCATGCTGATGTGACTGAGCTTTTGGTGAAGAAAGGTGCTGATGTTGAAGCAAGGACTAGTAAGGGTGTGAGTGTGTTGCAAATTGCTGAGTCTTTGCACTACGTGGGGATCACGAGGATTCTTGTGAATGGTGGGGCTTGTAGGGACAATAATGTGGATCATGTACCTTCAGCACTTGTTGCTATTCCTTTTGGGCATAAAATGGAAGTAGGGGGTGTTGTAAAGAAGAAAAAGTTTGGAAGCAGAACCAGAGTGTTGAAGGGTGGTAGCATTGATCGTTCCATGGCTTTGGCTGTGCTCTAATTACCAAGAGAAACCAAGTATGAGGTGTTGGTATAATGGCAATGAAATTGGGTAGATAGAAATGTTTTAAACTACATTTTAGTTCTTGAGATGAGACTGTTATAGATTGTTTTAATTGCTTTTTTTAACTTATCAATTAGCCTTTTGACTTTGACAATAATGGTTGTTTAATTCTCTTTGATGATCTTCTAATTCACTAACTCTGTCATCTGGACTAAAAGAAGAGTACATTTCACTTCTTTTACGAATTTATATTTTTTATGTTGTTTTTTATTTCCTGTTTTATTTCCTTGCATTTCTATAGTTCATTTCTCTTCTTTGTGGCAATTTATTGTGAAGGTTCCAATACGGTTCTATCCTTGAGTCCAAGAGTTTAGGCGCATTACTACAAGAATTTTGCTTTCAAGGCCTATGTCACAACACACCCATGAAATTCTACCATCTATTTTAAACACGAGGTTCAAATAATTTAGCAGTTCCTCATTTTTTTTAATTACTGTTAGAACTCAGAAGACTTTCTTTAAAGAGAATTTGGTATGCAGTGAGTTAAATGTGAATTTGATTCGTGAGAAGTATAGTTATTTGAGAAAATTCTGTAAATATTGACTCTAACAATAGAGTTTCTAATTAATGCTACTTGCTAGGGATTTTGATTTTGGCACGTTAGAATGAGAAGGAATTGAGATGAATTTTGGGCTTTGGCTTTGGTTTTATTTTGTTGATGAAATTTTAGATTTATGCCAAAATGTATTTCCTAGTGCTGATCATTGTTAATACTCATTAGAAACTTTGCATGGCGAGACGATGGTTCGATCCGATCATACTAAGAATTGGCATTGGTATTAAGGAAAAGAAAAAGTTGATTACATTTGTTTAATTAGATTTTTTTAATTGGTCTTATTTTTTAATACTAATATATATATTAGTGCTTTATTTTCTATTTTCATTGGTGTATATATATATATATATATATATATATATATATATATATATATATATACACCAACAAAACTTTATTTATTAGATAAGAAAAATTAGTGCTTTATTTTCTATTTTCATTTAATTTTAAAAAAATTATTTTATTATAATTTTTAATTTTTTGATTTGATTTCAATTGAATGCTTTATTTATTTTGGCAAATTTTTACTGCCATAATTAATGAAAAGAACTAAATTAAGATTAAATAAAGAGATAAAAAATTAAAATAAAGTAAAATAAAAAGGCATAAGTACTAAATTTTCAGTTAAATACAAATATTAATGTATGATTATCGATAGACAAAGTGGTTAAAGAGGAACACTGTTGAAATTTATCGAATAAATAATAAAAAGCGTGACTGTTAGGAGAAATACTTAACTTTAATTGGCCTAAAAGATACACTTCAATCATAATGAATTAATTTCACCAAAATTTTATAATCCGTGTAATTTTTATTAAAGTAGTTATTTTTTAATTAAAGAAATTATGAATAATTTTGTATTAAATTTTTAAAGTATAAATACTAATTCAAAATGTAAACAAAAGGAAAAAAAAACTTATGACTATACATCAAGCTACTTTCAAGTAACTTTAATAAAAATTATTTTGTTTAATAATTTTTTATAAACATTGAATTAAATATTTTTTTTAACAGAACATGCATATAAACAATCATATAAATAAAAATTAATTAATAATTTATCGAACAATTTTATTTTAACTTATAACATATAATTTTAAAATATAATTAAATATTGACTGTAAAATTATATATCTATACGTCGATTAACATCAATATATGACACTGCAACATATTTAGCACCTTTTTTAAGTAGTTACTGTTGATACCTTTAAGGAAAAAAAATATGTTTTAGTGATTAAATAGATCAATTAAAAAAATTCTTAGCAATTCCTTATAATCAATACTAAGAAATATATAAATAATATTTAAAAAATACTCAAACTTTTCTTAGCAATTAAATAACAAAACTGCTAAAATAAAAAATGTAAGTAATTATTAGTCGTTTATTGAAACAATCTATAAAAGAAAGAATTCTTTATTAGTGTGTTATGTGATATCTAAAATTTTTTTTATGGGTAACATACTCAAAAAATTTATACTAATAAAAATAAAATATGTGACAAGTTTAAAATATATATATACATATATTACATATAATTTATTTAAAATTATATTATTTACTACATAGCTCTATTATTATTATTATTATTATTATTATTATTATTATTATTATATATTGAATTTCTTATTTTATTTTTTATTTTTTTATAAATATTTTGTTTTGAATAAAATATAATTTATATTTAAACAATTTTTATTTATTATAAATAAAAAGAATTATAATATAATATATTAATATAATAATTAAATATTAATAATAATAAAATAATTAAGAATTCAAAAAATATATTAATATAATTTTATTATTTTATTTTTAAATTTTAGTTCGTTCAGTGAAATTACGAAGCTCCGTTAACACCTTTTGCCCTATATAGCTTTTTGTGTTTTTGCCTCAGGTAATCTTCCATTTATTCTTCAGTGTGTCGGTAATGTGGTGCTTGAATCATGTCACTATTTTGCTTAGTTCCTATAGTCTGCACTACTCATCATTTTGAGTAACTTCAGAAAAAGGTATACATAACACATTTTGCTGAATAATTTCCCACAAGATCGCTCCATAATTATATAACTATTTTGGTATGTGAATGTGAAATTAAGGTGATCTAAATAATAGTAATAAAAATGGACCCATACTAGTACAAGAATAGTAACAAAACATTATTTTAGGACTTTTTTTCATGATATTATTAATAGCTACAGCAAAATTTATAAAGAATAAATTTATTTGTATTGTATTGTTACCTAACATTTTCCTATGTACACAAAAACACACAACATAATGGCGAATTTGACAAGTGATTGACAATTTGGGAAACAATGTTGTATGCTTCTTATGTTGATTTAAGACTTATATGAATTTGTATTTTCTTGTTGTTCTGTGGCACACGTTAATCTAATTGGTAAATAATATTAGACTAAGTCGTGTACTTAATAATTAAGGAAAAATATCAATAAACATTTTTTACAATGAGAGTTCACACTCATATTAGACCTTTCAATAAGAAAATGACTTATTGGCACAATTTGATAAACATAGGATATTATGTTACTAGTGAAAAAATGACATTGTACAAAATTTTATGTTAATTATACAAGTTCTCGTAACTGATGTAATAAGTATTTATTATATTGAATGTTTATAAAAATCTTTTTACATAAGTTCTAAAAAAAATTGATGTAAAAATGAGATGATAAGATTCTTAAAATTTTTGTAGGAGATTTATTACATTAGTTATATTACACAACTAATATAGAAAGTGTTTTTAATATTAGTTCAAGGACAACTCATGTAGAAAATTGTTTATGAGTATCAATGTATAAACACATTGTATGTTCTTATTTTATTGATACAGTTTGTGAAATAGTTTTATATTAAAAAGAGAAAATAAAATAAATTTACTTAGATTTATAGAGCAAAATTAAATAAAATTTGGAATCTTCATCTTTAATACTCAGCTTACAAAATATTCAAGTAGTAAAATAATAAGAAATAAATAAATTTAAACTAAAATTGAAGTAATTATAAATCATAATTCTAAAATATATTAAGACTCGTATACATCATTTGCAAAAATTAAAATAACTTAGTCTTAATGAGCAGTTATCTCCATACCAAAATACTAAGGATAATTTTAGTTGTTATCACCATGCCAACCCTTTATTTCAACCAGTTCTTCTAGAGTCAAGTCCTCATCCTCTTTGAGATCACCAATATTAGCCTCAACCTTAGCACCATTACTCATTCAAAGATGAATCGAGTGGGTTTTTCCATATGGTCATGATCAAGAAAAGTGTACAAGTATTTCGCCACACTTGACATCTGAACTGTTCTTCAAGATCATTAATGCTATGATTTTATTCCATCATCCTTTTTAATATTCCTGAAGTTCTTATCTCAATCTTTCACTGCCTTTGGGATCCATTGATGTCTTCTTTAGTATAGATAGTTATTGGATAGCCGCAGCAACATGGATACACCATATGTCAACTGATAAATCCATATTTTACTAATATTTTACTTTAGTTTTTAATACATTTTGTATAGAAAAATGGATTGAGAAAGCTGAAATATTCATAAAAATGATAGAATGTTCAATTTCTTTTTAAATAGTTTAGTTGTTTAGATTTTATGAATTTCTTGTACAAACAATTACTGATTAGAACATATTTTGTAAGAAACTCTGAGCTAAGATCATAAGGTTGGAAGATTAAAAGAAAAGTAGAAGAAAGTAGAAATTTTGGACATAAAAAGTAAAAAATAATAAAGCTAAGTGTTGGGCGTTACCACTTTTTGTAAGGAAAGTGATCACTTCAGAGCTTAAGTTCAGAGACTAACATACGCGTTAACACTTTTTCCAACAATAGTAGCCACACCCATGAAGAAAGGCTCTACGTTATCACTATTACAAATAATAGTAATTGTTCCAGATCTGGGTAAAAGGAATTAGCTGTGCGTGATCAATATTTTGAAGAAAAGTGAACACGCGCAAGTCTGGGTAGAAGGAATAAACTGCACGTGATCACTGTTGCTGAGAAAAGTGAACATGCGCATGATCAAAGGGCAAAATAAGTTGCGCATTGCTACTTTTGTCAATAAAAGTGATCATTCCAGAGAGCGTCCCAGCAAAAATAAGATGTGTGTGGCTCCTATTGTGAATAAAAGTTAACATGAGTATGATATTTGAGGTAATTCATCTCTATGTTGCTACTATTGTCAACAAAAATGGTTATTCCATTTGTGAAGACTACTAGAAAGCCTTCTGCGTGGGTACTTGATGTTATAAAAGTAGCCACACCAGAAAGGCAAGAAATATATAAATATGAGATTAACTCAGAAATTTGGAGATTTTTTCTCATTTTTTTTTTCATTTTTATTCATTTTCTTGTCTTGAGAGAGTTTGAGAGAGAGATTGGAGACGAACACCAAGCTTCATATCTTGAGGAATCAGATTGAAGATTGGATTAAAGATGATTCTCTACTCATCTTCTTGTTCTCTTTCTTTCTCTTTTCAACTTGTAATGGCTTTCTAAACTCTTTGTAGTTAAGGATTTATAGATCTGAAATGAAACTGTTGATTTGATTTTGGATCTGAACTTTGAATATTTGATTGGATTGAGTAGTTAATTCTATTAATAAAGTAGTTGTTGGATAGAAATTCAATTGACCAACAAAGAAAAGCCTTTATCAATAGAAGTTAAATTTGTTTCTCATATCTGAATTAATTACCAAGATTAGTGATTTCTTAGGGATAAGTCATCTTAATCTTGCAATCTTATGGTTTCTAATTCTTAATGCAATACTTAATTGAATCACACTTAAGGAATTAGAGTGGTTGAGTTGAATGTTAAAGTCATTGAGTTAAGGAATTAACCTTTGAATAATAATCTGTGAAACTGATTGTCAATTAAATCAAATGCTTGAATGTTCAGAATATGATTGAGTTAATACTGAAGTTTTGGTGAAGTAAACCCTTAACTATGCTTAATACATATGTTTTTAATACAAAATTCGTGGCTTTTGTTTTGTTATATTTTCTACTTTTTGCACTTATTAAATTGCTTCCAAATGTTACAAACTCAAATTGAATTGTATTAGACTCAATTAGTTATTGAATTGTGAAGTGATAATTGAGAAAACTATTCTCTGAGAACAATACTTGAAACTCAACTTTGATTCTAAAATTTTATAACTTGCTACAACTATATTAATACACTTATTAGTAAAATTTACTTTTAATGGAAATTCTGAGAAAGTAAGACATTGTTGCCTGGGAGTGGCTATTTTCAATATCATTAGTAACAATAAGATAACTAGATTGAGCAACCGTTTTCTTATTTTTTTTGCAATATCAGTGTTGTATTTGAATTTTTTCTATTTTACATTCAAATTAGTGGTCAATTTTGCATTTTCATAGGAACTCTGAATTATTATACTGTAGATTTTTCAGTCTTTACTTTTTCTTATTTTATCTAATCTTGGCTGTATATGCGAGAGAAAAGACAAAAATAAAAATAAGGCTACTCTTGTCTTTGACCCTGATATAGATAAAATCTTAAGAAGATTAAGAAAAGAGGCTAGAGTAGAAAGTTCTTTAGGAGGAGATAGTGAACTAAAAGCTACACATTCTTCAAAAAAATCCATAGATTTTTAGTATACTCCTTCTCCACAGAGAACACCTCTAAAACAAACACCTCCAGAAATTAGGATGGCAGAACAGAATAGAATGAGAACATTAGCAGATTATGCAATACCAAATATGCAAGGCTATAACTCTTTAATAGTTAGACCTACCATCCGAGCTAACCATTTTGAAATCAAACCAACCTTACTCCACTTAGTACAGTAGGACCAATTTTCTGGTAGAGTTTCTGATGATCCTAACCCGTATATCTCTAGTTTTTTGCAATTATGTGACACAATAAGGATGAATAGAGGAAGTAAAGATGCTATAAGGTTAAGGTTGTTCCCATTCTCCTTGAGAGATAAGGCTAAGTGTTGGTTGCAAGCACAACTTTAAAGGAGCATCACCACATGGACAGATCTTGTGAATAAATTCTTAACCAAATATTTTTCTCCATTAAAAGCTGCCAAGCTGAGAGGAGAAATCACATTTTTTGCGCAACAGGAAGGAGAATCACTTTATGAAGCTTAGGAAAGGTACAAAGAGCTTTTGAGAAGATGTTCACACCACTGTATTCCAGAGTGGATGCAGCTGGAAACTTTCTACAATGGGATAAATGCAGTAACCAAAACCATGGTGGATGCAGCTGCAGGAGGTTCCTTGAACACTAAATCTTTGAAAGAGGCTCAAAGAATTATTGAGATGATGGCTTCCTCTATGTATCAGAATTCTAACTCAAGACATTCTTGAAGAAATAGTGGATATGAAGCTAAAACTATAAAGACTCTTCTTGCACAAAATCAACTGCAAAATCAATTATTTTCTGAGCAAATTACAGTTTTAACCCAACAGATAAACAACTTATAAGCTGGAAATATTTCAAACACTCAACTGATCTGTAATTTTTGTGGAGGCAACCATGTTAATGGTGCATGTGATGTACCTACACCAAAGCTACAAGAGCAAGTCAACTACATGAAAAATTATCAAAGACAACAATAGTCCTGTCCTCCTGGATTTCAACATCCAACCAGCAGAAGTCAACAATTTTACAAATGAAATCTTCAAAACTCTGTTGTGAAAAATACTAACTCATTTATTCCTTTTTCAAATGCAAGAACTTCACAACAACAATTTTTTCAAGGCAATTCTTTTGCTCAACCTCAAAGAACTCAAAATTCTTCAAAACCTATGACTAAGAGGATGAATGAGATGGAAGATACAATGCTGCAGTTTATGAAGGTCACTTAAACTAGCTTCAAAAATCAATAAGCCTCCATGAAGAAGCTAGAAACTCAGATTGGACAATTAGCTGAACAGTTAGCAAATAGAGATGAGAGAAGATTCCCTAGCAATACAGTGATTAATCCTAAAGAGCAGTGCCAAGTTGTAATAACAAGAAGTGGAGTTGTAGTGGTTAGCCCAAAGCATGTAGAAAAGAGAGTCAACAATCTAGTAGAGGAAGAAAGAGTAGAGGAAGATTTGCAGCAAGGGAACTTCAAATTTTTAAAAAGAGAAAATTCAAACAATGAAGCTCCTCTTAATTATGAGAGAAAAACGAAGAAGCAACTTTTTGAGGAAGCTTGTAGACTAATTGACAGAGAAAAATATAAAAGGCTCCCTTATCCTCAAAGAGTGCAGAATCCTAAACAAGAAGAGCAATTTGAGAGATTTTTAAATGTATTCAAGAAGCTGCAAATTAATATTCCTTTTACGGAGGCATTGGAACAAATGGCATCTTATGCCAAGTTCATGAAGGATCTAATGTCTAAGAAAAGGAAGTTAGAACATGATAAGACAGTACCATTAACTAAAGAATGCATTGTTATTTTTAAAAGAAAACTCTTTCAAAAACTCAAAGATCTAGGATCTTTCAGCATTCTCTATGAAATTGGAAAATGCACTGTGGGAAAAACTTTATGTGATCTAGCTAGGGACAAGCATTAATCTCATGCCCCTAACTATCATGAAGAAGTTAGGAATAAAAGAAGTGAAACCAACAAACATTATACTACAATTAGCTGATAGATCTTATACATATTCATATAGAGTTGTAGAAGACTTGTTGGTTAAGGTTGATAAATTTATTTTTCCTACAGATTTTATTATTTTAGATATGAAAATAGATGCAGACATACCATTAATTTGGGGCAGACCATTTCTTGCAACTGGAAGAGCTCTTATTGATGTGCAAAAGGGATAGCTCATGCTTAGAGTACAAAATGAAAAGGTGATATTTAATGTTTTTGAACCACTCAAGTATCCTAGTGATGATAACATATGTATGAGGGTTGATGTACTAGATTCTCTTGTTACTCCTCATCATTTTGATAAATCTGATGAAATTTTTATGTTGAGAGAAACTATAGTTGTAGGTGGTTTCCAATCTGTCATGAACAAAGAAGAACATCTCATAGAGTATATGCAGCAATTGGAAGCCCTGCCAGTTCTAACCCCTACAAAAAAAACCAGTAAAAGAAGAACTAAAAGTAGAAGTGAAAGAAGAAAACACTTAAACTTTGGAGCTCAAACAGTTACCTTATCACCTAAGATATGCATTTATGGACCAAAATCATGAAAATTCGATCATCTAATGATCTCAGAGAGGAAGAGGAGGAAAATTTATTGAGGATTTTGAGAGCACACAGTCAGCAATTGGATAGAGTATATCGGATTTGAAAGGCATTAACCCAGCATTTTGCAAACATAGAATTTTGTTTAAGGAGAACTTTAAACTTATTGTGCAGCCTCAAAGAAGATTGAATCCTTTCATGAAAGAAGTGGTAAGCAAAGAGGTTATGAAATTATTGGATGCTGGAATTATATATCCCATTTCATATAGCAGTTGGCAGCTTTTTTTGCCCATATGCGGTGAAAAGAGAAAGAATTTCTCTAAATAGGGTAGATATGAAAGAAATGTCGTGCTTGGGGCAGAATAAAAAAGTGTCGACATTGTGTTTACGACACATAAATAATTTAATATAAAAAAAAAGGGTGTCAGCAAAGAAATTATTGACACCAGTTTAGAATTTTTTCACCTCCTTACTATGTCGACATACTGTAAAATGACATTTGTGTGTCGATGGAATTATTTACGACACTTGTGTGTCAGTAAATTGAATTTTAACACTCATAATGTGTCAGAAATTTTGACGCTGACACTTACCTTGTGCACCATGTCTTGTACTCAATTTTATCCTGCAGTTAAAATGAGGTTACATTCCTTTATCTGTTGGTTTTTATCCAATTTTAGATGTATATATAGATCGACGGGTGTTGTATTGGTGTGCAATTAAGTCAACGAGTAGGAGAAGTTGAAGGTTAGATATGTAATAATTTATTGTTTTATTTTTTAATTTTGCAATTAAGTTTAAAATAATAATATTTTATTATAAAGTTATGAAATTAAAAATATTTGTAGTACTATATTAATTTATTTAGTGTAAATATAAATCTATTTTAATTTAATAATTTTGTAATATCTTTTCTATTAGTATTTGTTTAAGTAGTTAATTTATTTTCATAATACTTTTTTGTATTTTTAATTTAATATGCAGGATGACTAAAATTGTGGTTATTTTATATTAGAATGAAAAAATGTATGAAGAAAACGAGGGTATAATATTTGAAGGGAATAAGAAGATGATTGAAATAGAACATAAAATTACTTTCGAGATGCTGAAAAAAAAAGATACATACAAAATTGAGATTGTGCAGTAGTAATATAATTTGTAGACTAATTTCAGGAATTTTAGTTGATGTAAGGAGCGAAAACCACACAATTTTATATGTACGTGACGATGAAAATATTAACTGCATGATAAGTGCATGTTAACAACGATATCAAAGAAATATAGTTGAGTTATATGTGAATATTGCAGTTGGTGAAACTTCTCATGTTGTTGCATAATCGTTAGGTTTAAATTTATCACTCCCTTTTATTAATGTTAGTGACAATGAAGAAGAGTATGCAATTCGAAGAGGTAATGTATAATATTTATTTAAATAATATAATGTTTAAAATATAGTAATTTATTAATAAATATGTGCTGCTGCATCTACAGATGAAGAAGATGACTACATTGATGACTATGAAGATGAAGGAGAAATTCTTTTAAATAGTTCTTTTGATACTAATTTGGATGATGATTTTGATTCAATGATCAATAATCTAAACATTGAAAGAAATACCAATATGTAAGGTATGGTCGACAACAAGTATAATTTAATATAATACATTAATTGTTAAATTTTGTTACCTAACATTAGTTAAGTTTAATACAGATTCTTTAAAACCTTTTTGTAATATAAGTTCACGCTACATTGCTATTAATTAGGAACATCTTGATCAAGAATTAGGTTTTTCTGAGTTGCATTCGTCACAATCATGGCTATAAAGAGATGCATTATATGTTGAACAACTTTTTGACTCTAAAGAGGATGTTAAAATGGCGATAAAACATTATGCAATGAGGAAACATCAAACATTTTTTGTGGTTCAGTCAAAAGCATCAACTCATGTTGTGAAGTGTGTGAATCATAATTTCGAGTGTCCTTGGAAAGTAAGAGCTATGTTACCCAAACATTCAAATAAGTGAAAAATTACAAAATGGGGTGGTATGTATACCTGTGTAAATACTATGATTTCTCAAGACTACAAAAAGTTAGATTCAAATTTTATTTGTTCATGCATTCTTGGTATGTGAATCTCAATTGATGTTATTTTTGTTTGTGTTTTAAAATTATGTTTAAATTATCTTTATCTAAGACATGTTTATTTTATTGGCAGGTATGGTCAAAGAAGAACCATCAATTCCTGTTTCACTAATCCAAAAGAGAATAACAAGACAATTTGAGTATTCAATTTCATACAAAAAAGCATGGAAAGCAAAACAAAAAGTAATTGTGACAATATTTGGTGATTGGGATGAATCATATGCAACATTACCAAGATGGTTAGAATACATGCAATTACATGCTCCAGGGTCGGTTTACAAAATTGAGACAAATGATTATATTAAAGGTAATGTAATGGATAACATATTTAGAGTCTTTCATCGATTGTTTTGGTCGTTTAGGTAATGTCGCGAAGCCTTCAAGTTTTGTAAGTCTATAATACATGTAGATGGTACCTTTTTGTATGGTAAGTACAAGCAGACATTGCTAATTGCTACCACTTAAGATAGTAATAATAGTGTGCTTCCTATAGTGTTTGCCATTTTTGAAGGAGAAACATTATCAACATGGGAATGGTTCTTAGTAATGATTTGTCTAAATGTTATGAGAAGACTGGAATTGTCACCGGTTGGTTGGGTGACAATCTTTGTGTTTCATTTATCATTGTCAACATATGCTAGTTTAATTGAATGTATGTTCTTCGATTAGTTAAAATTTACCTTATGTCCCTTAAGCAATGATTTGGCATATGTGAGGAATGTGCAAAAATATAACTCATTTATGCATCTAACTTTATATAACTAACTCACTAACATTATCTCACACTTATAACAACCCACATTAAAAACTAATAACTAAAGTAGTCAAAATGACGATGTTTTCTAATACAATAGGATAATATACTCTCAATCAGAATCCAAGGACTGCTCATGATGTCCCTCCTTATAAGGTATGAGAATGCATTATCGACGGCGATCTCGAGCTCACAGTGAGGGTTATGTCTCACCTCAGGTCCAACCGCAACAGAGGCTCCAATGAACTCGGCATTAAGATCAATTTCATGCTCCTCCCTGGGTAGTAATGATGTTGTTTGGCCACTATGTCCACTTTGATGAGTGCCTACACCTGGTGCATTTGGTGTGAAGAACATCAGCTCATATGAAGGAGGTGTTATGAAAAGGGTAGCGTTAGGAACATAATATTCACCGGTGAAAAATGGAGATGTAGGAGTCATATTTGTATGTTGTGATGAGTGAACATAGGATGATTGTCTCCATAGAAAAGGTGGAGGGACATAATAAACACCATCTCTTTGCTCAAGTAAAGAGGGTAATATAAAATTTGTGGCCTGCAATTTTAAAAACCAAACAATATTAAATAAATTAAATAATATAATTTATTTACAATTCCCCAGTAAAGCATAACAACCAAATACCTTAATTGACATTCGCTAACGTTGCAAACCTCTGCCTTCTCAACGTTGTGCACCTATACCAATGTCAATTTGAGGCTCATCTGGATTTTCACTCTAATAGGAGGGTCACATGAGGATGAAAGCTCTAAGATACGTTCTAGCTCATTTTGCAAGGATAACATCATCTCACACAACTTTTTCATCTCCTCAAATGAAAATATGTTCCTACCATCATTACACAAGTAATATGCCATCTTATGAGTATCTTCCTGCATTACTATTACTCACTATATCAGAATCTATTAAACAAAGTAAATAATGATTAATAATCTACTAATAATACTTACAAGTAATGCAAACATTGCAGCATCCCTGTTCATCTACCGTCTGATATGAGTAATGTACCACCGCATGTATTCAGAGTTTAAACTTAATAGACCAATTTGTGGTTCATTGCTCACTACCCAATCTAACCTCCTCTCCCAATGCTCTAGTACACCTCTGAATTTGGGCTCTCAATTGTCACCAGTTTTCTCTCTAAGAGTAATGTCATGTAGCTGGTTTGGCTAATAAGGAGCATGAGGAATATGTTGTACCATCCCAAATTGATGCATGACAAATAACTGGCACAATTGCTCTCCAAATATGCATGCCTTTAGTGCATATGGTAGGCAAAGTATGGATTATATCCATACAATATGGTTGTCACACAATATGAAAGTCAAAAAGCAATTCATTTAGTTATTCGTAAATATAAATGTGGACATACAAAACTCTCGACATGGGAATGCTAACACTGCAGCTCCTCAACTATATTGCCCAGTGATCTCCAAATCCTCAAGTAAGGAAAGGTACCTAACAGGGACTTTGCTACTAGAATGATCAGCTAACATAAATTCACCTATTAGTCTCAAAACATAAGCTCTAGCAAATCGAGTTAGCTAAATAGCATTTTGGTTATGCAAGCCAACATGGGAAAAATGTTCATCCAAGTTTCAAGCTACTCCATAGAAATATAGAACTAGGTGGTCTAATTCCCAACAAATCCTCAACAATTTATGCCCTGTCACCTCCTGTAGGGACAATAACTTGTCTTCCATCAATACGAAGACTCATCTGAATAACAATATCTTCAAGAGTAATAATACACTCTTCAAGTTGCTAATTTTGTCAATAAAAGTGATCATTCCAGAGAGCATCCCAACAAAAATAAGATGTGTGTGGCTCATATTATGAATAAAAGTGAACATGCGTATGATATTTTAGGCAATTCATCTCTATGTTGCTACTATTGTCAACAAAAGTGGTTGTCCCAGCTGTGAAGACTACCAAAAAGCCTTCTGCATGGTTACTTGATGTTATAAAAGTAGCCATGCCAGAAAGGTGAGAAATATATAAATATGAGATTAGCTCAAAAATTTGGGGATCTTTTCTCATTTTTTTCATTTTTATTCCATTTTCTTGTCTTGAGAAAGTCTGAGAGAGATATTGAGGACGAACATCAAGCTTCATATTTTGAGAAATCAGATTGAAGATTGGATTAAAGATGATTCTCTGCTCATCTCCTTCTTCTCTTTCTTTCTCTTTTCAACTTGTAATGGCTTTCTAAACTCTTTGTAGTTAAGGATTTATAGATCAAATAAAAGTGTTGATTTGATTTTGGATTTGAACTTTGAGTATTTAATTGAATTGAGTAGTTAATTATATTAATAAAGTAGTTGTTAGATGAAAATTCAATTGACTAAAAAAGAAAACCCTTTATCAATAGAAGTTGAATTTGTTTCTCATATCTGAATTAATTACCAAGATTAGTAATTTTTTAGGGATAAGTCATTTTAATCTTGCAATCTCTTAGTTTCTAATTCTTAATGCACCACTTAATTGAATCACACATAAGGGATTAGGGTGGTTGAGTTGAATGTTAGGGTTATTGAGTTAAGGAATTAACCTTTGACTAATAATTTGTGAAACTGGTTGTCAATCAAATCAAATGCTTGAATGTTCAGAACATGATTAAGTTAATATTGAAGTTTTGGTGAAGTAAACCCCTAACTATGCTTAATACATCTGTTTTTAATACAAAATTCATGGATTTTGTTTTGTTATATTTTCTACTTTTTGCACTTATTAAATTGCTTCCAAATGTTACAAACTCCAATTGAATTGTGTTAGACTTAATTAGTTATTGAATTGTGAAGTGATAGTTGAGAAAACTATTCTCTAAAAATGATACTTGAGACTCAACTTTGATTCCAAAATTTTATAACTTGCTACAACTATGCTAGTATATTTGCTAGTTAAATTTACTTTTAGTGCAAATTCTGATAAAGTAACACCAACCTGACCTCTTTTAGCAACAACATGATTAGGAGTTTAGGTTAGGAAAATAGTGTAAGACCTGTGATGTTTTTGCTCTTATTAGTTATGCGCAAATTAAAGAAAAATATTTACCACCCTCATTTCTCCCAGATTTCTAAAATTGCCTCCATATTTCATACTCCAAGTGTATCTTTGAACTATCCATACTTATCTTTATCACTTTTCATTTCTCTTTATGACTTTACTCTTTTTTATTTTTTATCGTAACCTAAATCTATCACTTTCATGTTAACATATTTTTCATCCTTTTCTCTTTCTATTTTATTCAAGTCCATTGTTTATATCATATATCAGTCAACCATGCTGAAGGTCAAACACCTCTACATTCAATCCAAAACTTACAGACATATACATTCAATACAACATCTCATTCAAGTCATCCAAAATAAAGAAATCGTATTTCATCAAAATAACTAAATCATTAACAATTTTATTCAACACATGTCTACAAACATAAAATACACAATATTATTCTCATAAGCACAAAATATATCATGTTCTCAATAATGGAACATAGCTTTCCTTACCTCAAATAGATAGTTTTGTAAAGAAGTTAGTAGAAGAGATTGTCCAAAAGACCAAGGTCTTCCTACATATTACAAAGAAGAGTATTTTTTGAAAAAAGAGAAAACAAAGAAAAATAGGAATGAAATTGAATAGTCAAGCTCTGAGAAACTTACTAGTGATTCAATAGAATGAAGGTTCAAGCTCGGATTCAAGAAGAGTTTGGAGCTCAGGGGTTTTCTCTGAGAGGAAGGGAAGAGAGAATTTAGCAAGAAAAGTTAAAGAAGGTTTCTTGGATTGTAATGCAAGTTTTTTGAGTTGAAATTCCTTAAATATCCCTCAAGTCTCACATGCTCTCACTTGAGCAAGGTCATCATCACCTGGGCGAGAAAACTAAACAAAAGGATTTTTTTAGTTTTTCTGATATTCTCGCCTAAGTGAGAGTCATTCTCGCCTTAGTGAGAAGAGGTCTAGAGAGCTACTCAAAATTCTTGCAAGTCCGCCTAAGCGTGCTCCATCTTGCTTGGGTGAAAGAATAGTTGAAGCAACTTTATCCTATCTCGCTTAAGCAAGAATGCTCTAGAATCACTTGGTCCAGGATGTTCAATCTCTCTTAAGCAAAATATATCTCGCCTCAGCAAGATTCCCTACAACTATTACCGTTTAAACTCTACTAATTCTAGATAACATGCACAATCAATAAACATAAAATGCAATAATAATAAAAACAAAATTAAGGGTGTTACACACAATATCACTTTTCTCATGCAAGTAGTACAATGAGAACTTTAAGGTTTCTATTTCTGGACCATTACTACTAAAAATAAAAAGAGCTCAGTCATTGTTATATATTTTATCCTTAATGAAATGGGCTAGCCTTTCAATATGAAGGATAAAATATAAGGTGTTAGAAGGTTACCTTGGTGGATGCCTCTAGAGGTATAAAAAGAATCAGAAATAATGTTATTCCAGTTTAGAAACATAGATGAAATAGAGACATAATGATGAATCAAATTCAAAATATTAGAATTCATACCAACTTTTTTAAAGGAGTCAATAAAACTTCATCTTAATTTATCATAAGCTTTCTCCACATCTAATTTCATAACCGTTGCCCATTTTTTCCTTTTAGCTTATATAAAGAGTGCAACAATTCTTAGATAATTAGAGAATTATCAATTTCTTGTCTTCAGGGATGAAATTGGTCTAGTTGGGAGAGATTAAGTGAGGCAAAGAATTTTTAAGTCTATTTGCAATAAGTTTAGTGATAATTTTATAGATCACATTGCATAAAGAAATAGGCCAAAAATTTCTAATGTACTCAAGGTTTTCACATTTAAAGATCAAAGTAATATCGATTTCATTAACCTCAGCTATTTTGGATGGATTATAAAAAAAATATGAGACAAAATTATGAATGAATGGGGTTAGAAAGTTCCATTTGTTTTTAAAAGAAAAGTGCATGCTAGTTATAAGGGTAAGGAGATTTAAAGTTTTCAATATTAAGCAATGAAGCTTTAATCTCTTTTATAGCTATATTAGAATCTAACCTAAGCCTATCAGACTCGAAGGGGAGAAAAAAATTATAATTATGAAGGACAGAACTGAAAGTATGATGGTAAATTTCTTAAAATAGTTAAGAGTAATAAGTTCAATTTTAAAAAGATTGTATTCCCAATTTTTTAAGAGCAATAAGTGCAAGAGCGAGAAGACGCTAATGCTTGGAGTACTAGTATAGTTATGGATATGTGGATATGTGGGTGAGTTCTATTTAGGATGACATAATATTACAGAGAATTATTATTATTATTTATTCAGACATTGTTATTTTTTATTATTTTTATCTTTGACTCTTTTTAAATTTGAATGTATGAAAAAAATCTTGAACTCTTTATGTCAAAAATCCACAAAATTTTGCAAAGTCCACAAAGTCCTACAGAATCTATTAAAATCCTGACTTAAAAGTCTTACAAAATCTATTAAAATCATAATTTTAAAGTCTTGCAGAATCTTGCAAAGTCTTTTCAAAATTTTGCAAAGTCCATAAAGTTCCTAAGAATCTATTAAAACCTAACTTAAAAGTCCTGCAAAATCTATTAAAATCCTGATTTTAAAGTCTTACAGAATCCTGCAAAGTCTTAAAAGTCATAAAAATCCTACAAAATCTTTTAAAATCTGCATGACTTTATTTAACTAAAAAAGTCTTTTAAAATCCTAAGCTAATACCTCCCTAAATCTAACATATTATAAAATATATTTGTATTATTTTTTAAATAATTAAAAATTTAAAGAAGTTTACATTAATAATATATCAAAATATAATATCAACATTCCAACATTTTTATTCCTTGAGAAACGTTACTAATGCTAATCAGATTACGGTTTACTCAAATAATACTTTTTTGAAGGAGGACATTTAAAAAAAAATATCTTTTTATTTTGTCAAGTAATTTTTTATATTATGTATTTATTTTTTTAATTTATTTTATTTTTTATTTTTTATAATTCATTTTAAATTTTATGTAATATAATATAATATTTATTACTAATAATTATAATATTTTATTTTTTAAAATTTATAAATTTAAAATAATTATATTATATATTTTATTTATTGATTTAAAAATGTTAATTTAATTTAATTATACTTATGTAACGACAAAAAAATTATTTATTAATAATAAAATCAAATTGCAATAATGTGAAAACTGTTGATGAGTTTCTTTCGTCCAAATACCACACGTTAATTGAAATATGTATTTTAATAGTTCATCTTGTTGAAAATTCTTATAGAACTAGATTCAACAGAGTTTAGAAATAACTGTGCGATAATATGATTCTCAACTAACAACTTTATATTTCTTTGAAATAAACCGTAAAGCTTTTTTAAAAATAATTCACCATTTAACATTTACTATATTCGTGCAGTTTGTTTTTTATTTGCATACATTTCAATTCCTTAAATAATATCATTTGAGTATACTTTATTTTTTATTTCACTCTTCACTTAGATAAATAAAATATATCTTCAAATACATAGAGTAACTTATATAAAAATATTTTAACTTAATTAATAATCTTAAATTAGTATGGTATATATATGCATAAAAATAGAATATTTATCACGTCGTTTTCTAAATTTACCAACCTATCCCTGTCGAAACCCTACATAGCATAGGCGCGACTTTAGCAAGTTGCAAAGGGTAGTGAAGGCATTTCACATGTAATTGAGTCCTTTTTATAATAAATAAAAATTTAATAAAAGTGGAAATTGCTACATAGAATTATGAACATATCGTGCAAGGGAAACTCTGAGGCGGGTGAGAGGGGTGACCCATCGTCAATTCGTGACCAACTCCCATCACCATTCACCAACCACTAAGTAGTCACTTCTCATATACACGTTATTATAATCATTAAATATTTTTAGCATAACTTTATCATTAGATAAGCTTCATCATTCTTAAATTATATGAACAAAGGAATATAAAATAATAAAAATAAAATTTTAATGTTTTTTTATTAAAATTTGAATATTAACAATTAATTAAATAAATAATAAATATAATTTTTAATTAGTTATTATAAAAATCAGCAGCTGTTATTGACGTGATAATACTTCATTGAATCACAGTGTAATTTTTTTATACTACGATAAATTTCAATCAAGTTTTAATAATAAATCTTGATAAAAAAATATTTATAAATATATTAAAAATTTTGTTAATTTCAATTTTTAAGTTGAGTTTAAGCATCTATAAATAAAAAAATTTTATAAAAAAATATATTTATTATATTAAAATTATAAAAATATAATAAATATTTTTAATAAAATTTTATTATTATTAGTTGTTTATTTTTAACTTTCACAGTTGAGATTAACAAAACTCATATATTAATAACTTAATTATATTATTTAAATATAAAAAAATATATCGCATTTAAATATTTCTATTTATTTTTATCTTTTATATATATATTTAATATTTTAAATTTATAAATAAAAATATTCTTTAGTCTATATCGTATTTTTCATTGAAATTAATCTTTTAAAGTGAATAAAATTATTATGGACGATAATTGTTTTTAAAAATATTTAATATCACTATATTAGTTAAAACTCAAACTCAAGAGTACAACATTCATATGATAATATTTATATGGTCAGTGAGTTTAAGATAAATTATTGAAAATTTTTAATATAGTTACGTTATATTTTAATAAAAAATTATATTTATTAATTTATTAATTATTATCTTTAGTTTTATATGGTAAATTATATTTTAAAAATCTTTCTTCATTGTACTACTTCATACACTCTCGTTAGTGTCCTTCATTTGACGCAAACTAAAAGCAAGGTTTTGGATGGCTAATTATAATAAAGAAAAATAATAGTTTGTTTTTAAAGAGAATCTTTAAGTTTTTTGAATTATTATTTTTCTAAAAATTATATTTGTTTTAAGTAATTTAAGCATGATATGGTTTAGTATTACAGAGATTGGTATGGTTAAAGCGTTTAAAATTTCCCACGTGCACGTGTCATGTTTCTGACTTCCACCTCCTTGTAATAACATGTTTTATTTTAGAACAGTTATTTATTTATTTTAACACTGCTCTTTCACGGCAATCTCTAATTTCATCATCATAATTTTATGCAGAAAATTATACCAAACACCTTTCTAAAATATAAAAACGAAAATTTAATATTAAAGTTTTTTTAAATTATATGCAAAGGTGGCCCGAAAAATAAGGCACGAAAGTTAAAAAAAAATAATTTTTACACTATTAAATATACTTTAAATAAATGTTTAAATTAGTTTTGATTATAAATTTTATATTAAAATATGTGCTGTTCAATTGTGTATGTTTGATTTTGATTGGAACTAAAGGTGGTATTTTTTATATGAGAAAATAAATTTATTAATTGATTATCAGTGAGACAGTGTGTTCAATTATCATCATTATGCTTATAGAGAAGGTAATAAGATTAGTTTTGGAAATTAGGGAGTTGATACGATGCTCAATCTTTTTTATTTTGAATGCCAAAATCTCAACGTTTGAAGTTCATACATAAAACATTGTTAATAGTTGTTAATTATTTGATATTTTGTTTGAGATATTGGTGTTCAGAGTAAATATCAAGAAATCATCAGAATGTCTATCTTTTTTTTTAATAAATTTATTGTTTCGTCATTGGTAAGTATCAATCTTAAATCATTGCTTCTGTTTGATAAATCATACTAAGTTATATTTAAAGCTCAAGTTATGATGCTTTGACCCCAAAATAAAATAACTTTTAATTTTTTTTAAGACAAAATGATTTTGGAAGATCATTTTAAAATATTTATTAAACAATAAAAATATAAAATTAAGTAATAAAAATTCCACTCAAAAGAATATATATATATATATAATTAAAAAGTAACATTTAATATATTACTTTTTAAAAAATTCATCATTTTCAATAAAAGTATTTAATTGAGATCAATACTATACTTAGAGTTTTCAATAAAAAAAGTGTTAATGGGTACATAATAAAAATTATACTTTAAAAAATCATTTATAAATAAATTTACTTAATTCAAATCCAATTAGTTATAATTTATTCTTAAATATTGAAAGTGTTGGGTAATATATATCAAATATATAAGATAAAGAACTAAAAATAAAATTTTTATAAAAAAAGTTCATAACAAAAATTATTCGTTATTTTAATTTTATTAATCTTTAAAGCATATAGCCTATACATCTAATATATAGAAAAAATAAAAAATAAAAAGTTTATTCAAGATTATAATATTTAAAATTATTAATTTATTAAAATTTATGAAAAATAATAATTTATAATAAAAATATATATATATATATACACACATTTATGATTTATCTCCTGGTAAAAATAAAAAATAAAATATTGGTAATAGCGTGCAGAAGGGAAGAAAGGGAAATAAATGAAAAAAGAGGGGATGGTGATGATTTATGGATGTATTGAGTCAGAGATCTAGAGTGGGAGTTGTTGGACCCCAGAGTTTGCTATAAATACTCCGAAGAGCACTCCATTTAGTTCGCGCCTTCTCTCTGCTTCAATTCATCACACGAAGATAAACCAAACAAGGAACTGGTCTTTCTCATTCTCTCCTTCTCTCACTCTCCTTCATTCATCTAACTTCCACCTCTCCTCCTTTTAAGTTCACCATTCTCACTTCCTTAGATACCTCACTTCTCTCGTTTTCTCTAACTACACTTCTATTCTTTCTTCTTCTCGGTAAATCTCAACGCTTCCGTGTAATAACTTTTCCCTTTTCTACTCGTTCTGCTTTTTCATTTTTGTTTTCGTTGTTCAGATCTCAATTTTTGCGTCAACAAAATATGTTGATTCAATGCTATTTCATGAAACGTTTTGTAATTGCAATCAATTTCTCATGAGACGTAGATCCTGCATGGTGAATTTTTATTTATTTATTATTACTCCTCGCATTTGAAATCTTACACCTGTTAATGATAAGTAAGTGAATTATTGGTTAATGACGTGAGTTTGTTAACCAATTCAAGGTTTGGAATTGCGATTGCCGTTAATGAAATTGCGGTTACTTGAATTGTGGATAAATGTTGCTGACGCAGACTTGCGAGAATTTTAAAACCACGATATTGCTGCCACATATGTGGATTGCAGTTGAAAACCTTGGATGAATTTATTGCATGTTTGGTTTGGTTTACTTGGGATGAATAATTGGTTATTTTTGTTAGCTTATTGAAAATGAAAAATAAACGATTATTTCTCTTCAAAAATCTCAACTAAATATACACTTGGTGTGTTTGGATTCACGTAATATGGTCACGAATCTTGATCCATGTTTCATCGTGTTTCCAAAAGCACTCGTAGTCATTGTTATGTATGGGAATGCAAGATGTGGAATCCTTGGTATAGGAATAGCAATTGTTTTCATACACAGGTAGCTGAGTTTTGTTTGTAATTTGATCTGATGTGGCAGAGCAATGGCATCTCATATTGTTGGATATCCACGCATGGGCCCCAAGAGAGAGCTCAAGTTTGCTTTGGAGTCATTCTGGGATGGGAAGAGCAGTGCTGAGGATTTGCAGAAGGTGGCTGCTGATCTCAGGGCATCCATCTGGAAGCAGATGGCTGATGTTAGGATCAAGTACATCCCCAGCAACACTTTCTCATACTATGATCAGATGCTTGACGCTACCTCCATGCTTGGCGCTGTTCCACCCAGATATGGATGGACCGGCGGGGAGATAGGATTTGATACCTACTTCTCCATGGCCAGAGGTAATGCCTCTGTGCCCGCAATGGAGATGACCAAGTGGTTTGACACCAATTAGTAAGTGGTTGTTACTTGCTTTTCTTAAATGATTCTGTGATTGTAATATTCTGATCACTAAACTTTTGATATGTGCATTGATCCAGCCACTTTATTGTCCCTGAACTCGGACCTGATATGAATTTCACTTACGCTTCCCACAAGGCAGTGAATGAGTACAAGGAGGCCAAGGCGGTATGCATTTACAGCCATTCATGATTTTATGTTATCTGCTTATTACTTGCAAACTTACGTTAATTACTGCAAGCTTAGTTAAGTTAAGCTGTGACTGTGAGCGGCATTGTTATAAATAAATTGTGTTGTATTCTTTTTCTTTCTCGTGTATATCATATTCATCAGGAATTGTTCTCAATTCCGATGATGTTTGTTGTTATCTGTCGGGTCATTGTGATTTTTTTAGTGGTTATTATCTATGTCTACATTGTCATTGAATATTTAATTTCTTTTACAGCTTGGAGTAGATACAGTTCCAGTCCTCATTGGCCCAGTATCATACTTGATGCTCTCCAAACCCGCCAAGGGTGTTGATAAATCCTTTTGTCTTTTTTCTCTCCTCCCAAAAATCCTTGCTGTCTATAAGTAAGACTTTAAGATTGTGTACAAATTATTTGCTCTTTTATGATTGTAATCATGTTATTTCTCTAACTTGCTTATAACTATAAACTCAGGGAAGTTGTGGCTGATCTTAAGGCAGCTGGTGCTTCTTGGATTCAATTTGATGAACCAACCCTTGTCCTAGACCTTGAGCCTCAAAAGTTGCAAGCATTTTCTGCAGCATACTCCGAACTTGAATCTGCTTTATCTGGCTTAAATGTTCTTATTGAGACCTACTTTGCTGACATTCCTGCTGAGGCATATCAGACCCTCACAGCTCTTAACGGTGTCACAGCATTTGGATTTGATTTAGTTCGTGGAACTAAGACTCTTGATCTGATCAAGGGTGGATTTCCCAGTGGAAAATACTTGTTTGCTGGAGTGGTTGATGGAAGGAACATTTGGGCTAATAACCTTGCTGCTTCTGTTGATACATTAAATAATCTCGAGGGCATCGTGGGCAAAGGTATTTGTCAAATATGCATGTCATGAAAAATTTTGCGAGACTTCTGCTATTAATATAGTCACTTGATATATCCATTTACTAAACTATTGCAGATAAACTTGTTGTGTCCACCTCCTGCTCACTTCTTCACACTGCTGTTGATCTTGTTAATGAGACCAAGTTGGATAGTGAGATAAAATCATGGCTGGCTTTTGCTGCTCAAAAAATTGTTGAAGTTAATGCATTGGCCGAGGCATTGTCTGGTCAAAAGGACCAGGTGAACACCATTCCTTTTATTTTATCCTACATAGGACAAAATAAGGTGTTAAATAAATAGACGATATTTATTATTTAATCACAAAGTTGTGTCATACTGGATGGAGAAAATACAGATACTCACAATAAAATATGGGGGAAGATAAGCAGTAGTTTAAATTTTAGAGAAAGTATAATATTCCCATAATATTAATAACAAGTATCATAAATTTAGCCAATTATTTTGTTAGCGAGATATTAGTGGCAGGCAATATATGCATAGTCATATATTGTTTTATTCCTGTTTGTTTCACTACATTATTCACTGAATCACTTTTTTTATGTTATCATTTTCAGGCCTTCTTCTCTTCTAATGCTTCAGCTCAGGCTTCAAGAAAGTCCTCTCCAAGAGTGAACAATGAGGCTGTTCAGAAGGCTGTGAGTGCTTATTTTCTGGTCAATTGCTCATTTCAGTTGCGCAGGATTTGTTATGAAATTTATTCTCATTACGACATCTTTTCTTTTCATCACAGGCTGCTGCATTGAAGGGTTCTGACCATCGTCGTGCCACGAATGTCAGCGCCAGATTGGATGCTCAACAAAAGAAGCTCAACCTTCCAATCCTCCCAACCACCACTATTGGATCCTTCCCTCAGACTGTTGAACTCAGGAGGGTGCGGCGTGAATACAAGGCTAGCAAGTAAGATATGCCAAGAGCTCATAACTCTGCTTTTTTCTTGACCGTTGGCTTTTATTCACTAATCTTTTTCTTCTTTTCAGGATCTCAGAGGAAGAGTATGTTAATGCAATTAAAGAGGAAATCCGCAAAGTTGTCGAACTCCAAGAGCAGCTTGATATTGATGTCCTGGTACATGGGGAGCCTGAGGTCAGTTCTCATCTTCACATAAGGACTAAATATTGACTTGCTGAAGTAGGGAATACGAGAGTTCTATTACACTGACACTATTTTCATTTATCCTTCTTCACCTTTCTTTTTGAAGAACAAAATACTCTTATAAGATATTCTGCTCCTCATTTTGATATTGCAAATTCCCAAATGCACTTTGTACTAATGGTTGATGCCTTGCATTGCAGAGGAATGATATGGTTGAGTACTTTGGGGAGCAGTTGTCAGGCTTTGCCTTTACCGTTAATGGGTGGGTGCAATCTTATGGATCTCGTTGTGTGAAGCCGCCAATCATCTATGGTGATGTGAGCCGCCCAAAGGCAATGACTGTCTTCTGGTCATCTCTTGCTCAAAGCATGACCAAACGCCCAATGAAAGGAATGCTTACTGGCCCTGTCACCATTCTCAACTGGTCCTTTGTTCGAAATGACCAGCCTAGGTATAAACTTAAGATCCATGTAATGTGTTGGTAGAAGTATAAAAATTTAAAGAGCTGAAAAATAGAAAACAATCAATATTCATCATATTGTACTTTCTAACAGTGTTAAACCTACATACAGGTCTGAAACTTGCTATCAGATTGCTTTGGCTATCAAGGATGAAGTAGAAGATCTCGAAAAGGCTGGAATTACTGTTATCCAAATTGATGAGGCTGCTTTGAGAGAGGGGTTGCCATTGAGGAAGTCAGAGCAAGGTCACTACTTGGACTGGGCTGTCCATTCCTTCAGGATCACCAATGTTGGTGTGCAGGATACTACTCAGGTACTTTAGATCACAAATCAAATGGGTTATAATCTTTTTTTCACATCTCCATTTACAGCCAAATATAATTAACTTGTACATTTTTGTACTATTAACATTTTACAGATCCACACTCACATGTGCTACTCTAACTTCAATGACATCATCCACTCCATCATTGATATGGATGCTGATGTGATTACCATTGAGAACTCTCGCTCTGATGAGAAGCTCCTGTCAGTTTTCCGCGAAGGAGTTAAGTATGGTGCTGGAATTGGCCCTGGAGTGTATGACATTCACTCCCCAAGAATACCACCAACTGAAGAAATTGCTGATAGGATCAACAAGATGCTTGCAGTTCTTGAGAAACACATTTTGTGGGTCAACCCTGATTGTGGGCTCAAGACTCGCAAGTACCCAGAGGTGAGTCCAGCCCTCACAAACATGGTTGCTGCCACAAAAGTCATCCGCAACCAGCTTGCCAGTGGAAAATGAATGGCGTAACCGAAGTAGAGTCTCGGTAATCACCATGGTTCTGCTTGATTCACGGAGAAAGGAAAATTTTCTATTTTGGTTGTTGCAATAAACTCTGTTGAATATTTAGGTGTTTAGTTTATTCTTCCCAGCATATTTGTATTTTTGTGGCATTGCCTCTGTTGTATTGATGAGCAAACGCAATATATCGGTACATTTTTTCCCTTGTACCCTACCTGAGTTGTCTAATGCCCTGTTGGCTAGCATTCACACATGAAACGAAACAACAATTTTCTAATCAGCATTTTATATTGAGTTCCTTTAGCCCCATTTTGTTTGCACTTCCTGACAGAAATGTCCAATGTGTAAGCCTAACACAACAACAGCGAAAACAAAAGTACGAATATGTTCAAAACATTCAAGAAATCCTTTTTGGAAAGATTTACATTCCGAAATTGGAATATAGACAGATTTGCTTTATTACGCGACAGACATTTTAACTTCAGTTCCATTATTAGAATTATTAAAAATTGAGACAGTATGTAACATTATATATATATATATATATATATATATATATATATATATATATATATATATATAACTTTTTATTCTCTTCAGTCTTTTTTATAACAAATAAATTGTTGATTTTTTTACGATCAATAAAAAGTAATTATTATATTATATAAAAAATACTTATAGTATTAAATAGTTAAATTGGTAACTAAAATATTAAATAAATAAACATACTTTCTTATATAAGTAATGAATAATTTATTATTAATATAAATTTACAATAAATAAAATTATAAAAATTAATAATTAATTCATATGAAAATGAGCTTTTATTTTTTTAATTAAAACCAAATTATTAATAATTATTTTTATAAAAAAATAAGAGAAAATATCTTTTTTATATACACTCATTTCTAATATATATATATATATATATATATATATATTTATATATATATATATATATAAGACAGCGGATATTTAAAAAGATGTCTCTTCCAAAATGTACTAAGACATCAATTTTCCTCTTAACTTTCATAATCATTCCCTCCAGACAGCGCAACAAGATGTAAAACTGCAATTTAGGAGATGCGAAGAGCTAAGGCAGCACAACGGCCATAGGTTTGATTGCAAGAAAACCAAAAAGAGGGATTTGCTATGATTTCTATTAAAAATGACAAATCAAAGTCCAAGACCCATAAATCAACAAGAGAGTTGGTTCAAGTAGGAAATTGTTCATTTATCTTTAAGTAATGTAGCGAGTCAGAACGTTGTGAAGAAAAAAATCCTAACCAAGTGAACTAGTTTCACCATGTTGTATGTATTTCAAACCCAAGCACAATTACTCTTACACACACTTAGGGCTGAGAAAAAAATCCAGACACACATATTTGATCCGTAACCAAAAACAAATTAGTTGTAAAATCTAAATTTTTAATCAGACCAGATATTTAGATTCACTTTATTTACTATCCTGATTTAGACTAGATTTTATTTAATATTTCTGAATTTTATTTATTAAAATTAGTTTGTTTTAGAAATAATCGACACATACCCATATTATTTTCCATTACAAAGAACGTCAAAGGGCATTCAACGCATTCGACTCTATCGCACTTTTACTCCACTCTCATCGGGAGACACATATTTAATTTAGGTGTGAGCTTTGATACTCTAAAATTATTTTATGGGTACCATATCTAAAAAAAATTTACCAATAAAAATGAAATACATAACAAGTTAAAAAAATATATATTATTTATTATATGCTCCTATTATATATATATATATATATATATATATATATATATATATATATATATTGTATATTAAAATTTTTTTATTTTTTATAAATTTTTAGTTTTAAATAAAATATAATTTATATTTAAGCAATTTCTATTTGTTATAAATAAAAAAATTATAACATAATACATTAATATAATAATTAAATATTAATAATAATAAAATTAAGAATATAAAAAATATATTAATATAATATTATTATTTTATTTTTAAAATTTAGTTTGTTTAGTTTTGAATGCGTCTTGATTATATTTGAAAACTTAGGGAGATGAATTGGTTTAGGATTTTGTAGATTTTAAAAGAATTTTTTTAAGTAAAAAAATTTGTTAGTATTTAATCAACATTTTATGTCACTTAAAAGTAATTTAGTGATATTCAATCTAGATTTTCAAGATTTTTTAAAGAGTTCATTAAAATCTATTGGTATTCATTTGAGACTTTTTACAACTTAAAAATAATTTATTGATATTAAAAAATATATAGAAATTTTAAAGGATTGATGTATCAGAGAGATTTTGAAGAACTTTTTAGTGGTATCTATAAATAACAAATTCATAAAATAATTTTATCCAAACCCATTAGATTTTGGAGGATTATTTGAAGTGACTTTTTAAGTGCTTCAAAAATTTTCAAGTGAGCTTTTATCTCTTTTTTTTTTCTCTATACTCCTGTCTTTTCTATTTTTTTTCTCTGATAATAATATTGTACTATTGTTCATATATAATATTATACTACTGTTCTTATTTCATTCTCCTATTTGGTAAAAACGTAGATGACAGTGTCATTGACTTGCTCTATTTAGTTAAGTTTGTTCCTCATATATAACACAGAAAAGGGAAAGGCGAAAGCTGAAATTGATATCATGATTTATACACTCAACTGTAGATCTTCAAATAGTTAACTAACACTTTTAAGATTGTGTTAGAGTTATTGACGAGACACATATTCCAGCAATGATAAGATAGCTACATGTTAGCAGTTATCGTATTCGTCATGAAAAGATATTATAAAATATATTAGCCGCTTGTAATTTTGATTTGGAGTTCATGTACATTCTTAATGGGTGGTAGGGTTTGGCTCAATATTCTAAGCTACTAAATAATGTTATAACAAGGAGGAATGGACTTAAAGTGATTCAAGGTAAGTGCTTATTTTTTAAATAATAATAATAATAATATTATTATTATTATTATTATACTAATATTATATATATTACATATGTAATTAGGTAAATATTTCTTGGTAGATTGTAAATTTTCTAACCGACGCCAATTTTTAGCTTCATTTCAAAGTGTAAGATATCATCTATAAGATTTTGCAAGTCATGGTAATAACCTTGAAAATAAGAAAGAATTGTTCAATTTTCGTCATGCGTTTTTAAGGAATGTGATCGAGAGAATATTTGGAACTTCTAAATTAAGGTTCACAATTTTTAAGTCACCTCCATTTTTATTTAAGACACAAGTAGAACTTGTGTTAGCACGTGTAGCACTATATAACTTTCTTCACAAAAAATGTTGTTTTGATGAATTTTCAATTGAACCGATGGATGAACCTTCATCTTTAATATTATCGGTTAATGAAGGACTAGTATAACTATGAATATGTGGTGAATGCTATTTAGGAGAACATAATATTACAGAGAGTTGTTATTATTATTTATTCAGATATTGTTATTTTTTATTATTTTTGTCTTTAACTCTTTTACAATTTGAATGTATGAAAAAAATCTTGAACTCTTTATGTCAAAAATCTACGAAATTCTGCTTAAGTCCACAAAGTCTCACAGCATCCATTAAAATCCTGACTTAAAATCTTACAAAATCCATTAAAATCCTGATTTTAAAGTTTTGCAGAATCCTCTAAAATCTTAAAACTTATGAAAATTCTGCAAAGTCTTTTAAAATTTGCATAACTTTTTTCAACTAAAAAAGTCTTTTAAAATCTTAATCCAATACACTCCCCTAAATGTATGAAACTTAGAGACATGCATAATTAGTGGACTATTTAGGTTAGATTTAACATATTCATTGGTACAATCTAATTCTAAGTTTTTTAAAAACATTATATATTATGTATGTGTGCCTGTACTGTTTATATAATTTTAAATAAGTTTAGACTATATATTCTAATTTTTAAATGTATAATACATCAATAAATTTTAAAAATTATGAATAAGTAGTGTAATAAATTAAAATTTTAATAAACTTTAATTTACCTTTGTTCTCTTATGTTCTCATTTATTTTTATGCTTTGAAGTTTTAAATATTTATTTTTTAATCGTGTTCTTTTTTATGTCATTGCCATTTGTTCCCTTTCTTTTTATTTTGTTGAATTCAAACATTCGCTTTTTATTTTTCATGATAAATTTGCAACACCTTCATTTTTATTACCCTTATTTTATAAAAAATAGAAATTTTAGTGTAAGATTTCTCGTTCAAGTAAGATAGAGTATTCTGAATCAGACATTCTAGGACATTCTCGCCTAAGTGAAAAAAGATAATATCGCCCCAACTATCCCCTTGCTCAAACAAGTCACAAGAAAATTGAAGAACTATCAGGACCCATTTTTGCTCAAGCGAGAATATAAGAAAATATTGAAAAATTCATTATCTAGTTTTCTTGCTCAAGCAAGAAATCATGGGTTTTAAAGGGTATTTAAGGAACTTCACGTTGCGAAATTTCATCATTCACCGAACAACTTCTCCTTCTCATTCACTCTAGTTCTCTCCCTTTCTTTTCTTAGAAAAAACCTTCTCGGACTCCAAATCTCTCTCATATCTGAATTCGAATGTCCATTCCACTCGAACCCAAGTAAGTTTCCAAAGCTTAGCTTTTGAATCTCACTTCTATTTCTCTGTTCTCTCTTTTCATAATAGTATTCTACTCTGTGCTGTTAGGAAGAACTTTGGTTTTTGGGTAATGTCTCCTATTAAAACATTGAGTTTTCCTCTAGATCTCTCGAAAAACTTAGTCTCAAAGACTTATTTCCAAGTAAAAGGAATTGATCATAAACCCTATATTATATATTATTATTATTATTATTATTATTATTATTATTATTATTATTATTATTATTATTATTATTATTATTATATAGAAAGACCTAACTATTTTGTTTAAATAACAAATTCATAAAGTTTTCTTAAAACTGAAATGTTAGAAATGAAGTTTTAATATGAAAAAGCTTTTGTTTGTTTAAGAATCGAATAAAACTATAGTTTTTTAGTAAAATTTATGAGCAAGAAAAAGTTCTAAGAATTTTTCATAGGCATATTACTCATTATATTTATATACATGTATTGTTAATATTGTAAATTATTATTTGAATAATATATATTTTGGATGATGAAAAAAATAAAAAAATGTTAAACTTTAGGTTAGATGATTTTTTTTATTAAAACTGAGAGTGTGATCTCTAGCTAGATATTTCTAAAATATACAATTGGTTTGAGTCCGAAGACGTTCAATCTTTGGTGCATTGTATTGGACTGAATGATTATGTGATTCCTGTTTTATAAATATAAGTTAAAATGAAAAGTTTAATTTTGTATAAGATTGATGCAAATAATTTGGCTATCATTGAATGATGAAGGGTATTTTATTATAAATATATGATTTGGAGTCAGTCTGAATGGGTGTGAACTTAGACATAATTTATTTAATTGACTTATGAGAAATGATGTTAAAAAAAATAAAAGTGATAGAAAGAATTGGTGTGAATGTTTGTGAATTGCTGGAAAAAAATATAAGTAAAAGAAAATGAATTACTAATACCACGTGTTATAAAAATACCGATTGGTATGATTTTAATATGTGTTGTAATATATCAACAAGTGAGATTATAACATATATATTGTAACATATTGATTAAGGTGATTGTAACACATGTATTAGGATTAGGATCAGGGACGACTCAAGAGCTTTTAGAACGAACTTTTTGTTATGCAAAATTATTTATAAAATTTTCGTAATTAATTTTATTTAATATATTTTTTTCAATAGATAATAAGGCTAATCCGTTTAATCTTTATTGAGACATTACTGATCTTAAGTAAGTTTTTATTATTTTTAATTTTGAAAAACTTCTTTCAGCTAAAGCAACTAATATTAGAATTGTTAACATTATTTTGTAAGCTATATATGTATTTGGAAAAGAATCTATTCTTTTTATATAATTGAGAATGTCAATTGGTTTATCATTTTTCAATTTTATAATTTTTTTAAGATATTTAATTCTGAAAATAAATCTAATCCATTAATATCTAAGAAATTATCATGTTTCAAAGATTTTTCAAGGTTTAGGCGTTTTTCTTTCAAAATTATATTATTTAGTGACTTTAATTTTTTAACACTAAATAAAAAACAAAAAATATCTTCATACATTTTCTAGTTGACATTTATATATTTTTATATGAATTTAAAAATTATAATATATAAAGTATGAAATATTCTAGTAAAAAAAGTATAAAATATAAATATATAAAATAAGACCAAATTAAAATAATAAAACCTTATTGTCAATAAAATAAACTTGACACTTGCAATCTCTACGTCTCCAAAAGTGACAACTTTACAAAGAAATCGCGAAATATTGTTCGGTAGGTGTAGGTAATGAAGGCTGAATAGTGAAGGGAAGACTTTTGTACTAGTGCCTCTGCGTTGGAAAAATAGAAAGCTTCGTACCAATGCTTCTGTGTTAGAAAAATAGAAGACTTTGCTTCCTCCTCTACTTCTATCCCAAGGTTGTTATTAGTAAAAAAATATAAATTGAAGCAATTGAATAAGAATAGAAGAAGAAAAGAATAGTTAGAGAAAGAAAGAAGTAGCAATTAAAGAAAGAAGTAGCAATCTCTACGTCTCCAAAAGTGACAACTTTGCAAAGAAATCATGAAATATTGTTCGTTAGGTGTAGGTAATGGAGGTTGAATAGTGAAGGGAAGACTATTGTACTAGTGTCTCTGCGTTGGAAAAATAGAAAGCTTCGTACCAATGCTTCTGCGTTAGAAAAATAGAAGACTTTGCTTCCTCCTCCACTTCTATCCCAAGGTTGTTATTAGTAAAAAAATACTAATTGAAGCAAAATTCAACAAGAAGAGAAGAAGAAGAAGAGAGTAGTTAGAGAAAGAAAGAAGTAGCAATTAAATAAGAAGTAGCAATTTCTACGCCTCTAAAAGTGACAACTTTGCAAAGAAATCGCGAAATATTGTTCGGTAGGTGTGGGTAATGCAGGCTAAGTAGTGAAGGGAAAACTCTTGTACTAGTGCCTCTGCGTTGAAAAAATAGAAGGTTTCGTACCAATGCTTCTGCGTTAGAAAAATAGAAGACTTTGCTTCCTCCTCTACTTCTATCCCAAGGTTGTTGTTAGTAAAAAAAATACAAATTGAAGCAAAATTGAACAAGAAGAAGAAGAAGAAAAGAGTAGTTAGAGAAAGAAAGAAGTAACAATTAAATAAAAAGTTAAAAAATTGTTTAGTTTTTTTCTTTGCTATTCAATTATTTAAAAAATTAAATAAAAAACTGTTTATTATCTATTGGTTAAGAGTTACGGCTCATTAAATGTTATTTATAATATCAATGAAAAGTTAATAATTACTTAAAATATTTAAATTAAAAGCTATTTTTAAATTTAATTTTTTTAAAAGTATATTAAAACAAAAAAATAATAATTTTGGGGGCCTAAAGCCCTTGCCTTACTTGTTTGGGCTTTAGGCCGCCCCTGATTAGGATAATATTGATTGGTGTAAATAGCATTATTTTAGTGTGCCATTGTTGAGTTTCTATATGGATAGTTTAGTGATATACTAGGGGTATAAAATCCAAAGGCGATTTAAAAAATCTGAGGGAAATAAAAGTGATGAATACTAATAGTTTATGTGTACACAATTGGTAGCAAAGTATTCACAAGCTTCACACTTATTTCTTTACTATACTCTTAACTATATATTTCCTATGAACGTCATATAATGCACATGTTGTATTCATCAGTGGTAATTAACCGGTGACTATTCATATTGGCATAAGTCCTGTATAACTAGAAAGAGTATGTTGACAATGATGTAGGGGTCCATAAATACCTAAAGTATTGTTCATTGGTGAATATTTCAGAATTGAAATAAATAAAGTGGCATGAACATGAGGATTAAATGTTTGTATTTGATTAGAATAACAATAATGTGTATGGATGATTTCTATCTTGTTAGAATTACAAAAAAAAAAAAATGAATTGATTTTTATTTTGATGCATAATATATTAGAAAATATTTTTTGCATTACTTTGATTGTTTTATAAAATGAGAATTTAGTAGGGTAAAAAATACTAACCCTAATAATCATTTTCAGGTAATAAAAAAATAAAAGACAAATTTGTTCTAGAATCATACTCAAAGTGGATTGTAAGGAAAAAATTGCTTTATTAAGATTTAGTTTATTTTAAAGAATGTAATAATGTTAATTAAGTTTTCATTCAGAGCTAACAACAATATGTAATTATTTCAAATGTTGATTTTAGAGTTTATAATATTTGGATAAACTTTATTATAAATGATGATTTAAAGTATTTGTGTAATACTTAGTAGTTAATTACTTTAAGTTGTAATTTATATCCATTTTTAATTAGAAATTTAACTAATTGAAAGAAAATTTTATTTGTAGTATGGAGTTCGAAGGACAACTGTACTCGTTGAGAAGTGATAAAGGATTCTAAAATAAGTTTATGAAATATTGTACCACAAGGATTGATTTCTAATTATTAAGAATTTTTAATTTAATTGTTTGAACCTAATAGATGTGAAATTAAGTAAGAACTAGAATTTAATTATAAAATTAATTATGAATAAAAATAAATAACACAACACACATCTTAGTTGAACTTATAGGAGAAGATCCTAAGGCATATGAATATTCTGATTCAATCCTTTATGTTATTTTTCTGTTTAATTCTAAATTTAATTTTCTTGTAATTACCAATCATTCATACAAAGACTATTAATACCCATGATCATGCAATACTAATATTTTTTTTCTCTAAATTAATATCCCCAATGATCATGCAAGACATTAATTGAAGAAAGCATAAAATACCTATGAACTTGTTAATTTAATAATGATTGGAAGAGAAATATTAGTTTGGTCCACCTAATCTTTTGTCTCGTTTTATCCTATAAATTCATTAACTAATCGATATATGATCACCTAACTATATAATTAATTAGAATTATAATTATGCGCAATAGAATAAAAGTTAATCACAAATAAAAATTAAATATAGATTCAAACTTCAAAATTTCATAAATTTATGAATAATAGATTACATAGTCTCAATTATAGACTTTATAATTGAACTTTTCGCAGATGAGCATAACCGTATAAGACCTTGTTAAGAGAGTCTAAGCGTAATGACTGTTGTAAAGCTTTGATATTTAATTAATTTAGGCCCAATAGGTATTTAAAATCTACTTGTAACCTCTTCGTACTAAATTATATATATAACATATAAATCAGTATAAAATTTAATTAAAATAAAAGTTAAATATAAATATATGAGCCTTAAAAAAGAACATAATTAAAGACTTATCATAAATTTTGAATTATTTATAATATTATAAAATTTTAACTTTTATTTTAATTATGAAAAAATATTTTTGTTTATATATAGTTTTAAAATTTGTTAACTTTTATCAATTTAAATTTATATATATATATATAATTTTTTTTAGAATTATCTAAATTCTTTACGATTTCAATCAAGTTTTATTAAAAATTATATATTTAATAAAAAAATATTTAAATTATAAATAAAACGGTACAGCTTTCTTTTTAAATTTTAAGGACTTTCTATTACTTTTGTCAGTACTCTTGTTACTTCTTTTATTTTAAAAATTTTATGTACGGTGTAGGATCGTAGTGGTTATGATACTTGACACATCACCAAGTTTAACAGGTGTCAGCGCATTGGTTGGAACCTGATTCGAACTGTGCAAAAATTCATCCTTTGCTTCACTCATTAATGATATTATATTTTCACAAAAGCTATCGTACAATAATAATTTATACAATAATCTACTTCTTTTATTAAGAAGGAAAAACACACCCACAAGCTTTCTAAAACATTTCCAGAAAGTAAAAAACGAACTCACTTTTTTCATCTCTCTTGCTGTTGGGAAGAGTGCTATAAAAATTGAAAAAAAATAAATATTAACAAAAATTGTTATATTAAATATATATTTTATTAAATTATTTTCGTTGTTATTAAATTTATTATTCGACAATAGCTTAATACTCAATATTAAGTTAATAATACTAACTGCTAAATATTATAAAATTGTATAGATTTCCTTTTCATGATTCTTACAATTATCTGCTTTTTTTATTATATTTTGATCTAATTAACCAATTTATCAAATTAAATTAAAACAAGTTATTTTTAAAACTGAGTAAAAAATAAATGAAATTAATTGATTTATAACATAACTATAACTCGAGGGATGCTCACTTGCAGATTGTAACGAGCACAGAAAGAAAAGAGTGAGAGAATCTGGCATGGGGAGATAGAAGGGGAAAGAATAGAGTGAATGAATGATTAGGAAAAAGGGAAGAAATGTACAAAACGAAGATTCAAGAGCTGTGTCAGAGAAGGTCATGGCGCATACCGGAATACGAAACCACCAGAGAAGGCCCAGATCACAACCCTCGCTTCACTTCCACCGTCATCGTTAACGCCATCCCCTTCCGTTCCCCTACCGCCGCACGCACCGCCAAACAAGCACAAAACGACGCCGCCATGCAAGCCTTCCTCCATTTCGTATCTCCGTCACCGTCACCGTCACCGTCACCGTCACCGTCACCGTCACCGTCACCGTTATCGCCATGCTCTTTTCCCCAACACTCTCTCTCTATCTCTGGTTTCTCTTCTTTTCCTCAACCTTCTCTTTGCGAATCATCTCCTGGTACCTCCCACGTGCTTTTTTTTTAGTTCCCTGCCACTGCGTGTGTGTGTTTTGTTAATTTATTACCACTTTGGCTTCATTGTTTCAATGAAAATTTAACTTCTCTTCTTCCTCGCTTTGTCGAAGCCTAGGCATGTTTGGTTCGAGAATTTCTGTTTTTTAGTTAGTTCAGATATTGCAAAGTCGTGTTTAGTTTAGTTTTGTTTGTTTGTTTTTTTTTTTTTTTTTTTTAACAAAACGAGAATAAAAAAATAAGGTGAAAAAGGATTAAAGTGAGAAAATTTTTAAAAAGTTGAAAAAAATTTGAAATTTCAATGATTAAATGTTTGACTTGTATAATTTAGAGGGCTGGTGTGAGAGTTTACTCTTCTGTTTTTAGTTTTAGTTTTCACTTTTACTTACAAAACTTTCACTTATTTTTTTCTCTGTTTTTAAGAATTTGTATAAGAAATAATAAAAATAATAATAAAATTTTTCTCAATGTAAACAATCCCTGATTTTTTAATGTTGTCCTTTTGTGTGTTGGTTTGATTGTTTTGTAGGGTTTGGAGGTAATTGTGTGGATATGCAGTTATGAAATTGCTGTGTTGTTGAGAAGTTTGTTCTGGGATTTTATTTTGATTTTGTGAAGGAGAAATTTTGAATTTTAAGCTGATATTGATTTTTTTTTTTAACGTTGGAAGTCTTGGGCTAAACCATTTAAGTGAGGTTTCTTAGTTTAATTTCTAGGACTGCCAGCAGTGTGTGGTTTAAATTTGACTACGTTCTCCTGGCATGGTAATAAGTAATGACCATGAAAACAACATGCTGAATCTGAAATTTTAAATGTGTCAGTGGTGGAGTGAAATCCATAGCTGTTTTGATAGTTGAGATTCAATCAATCAATTATATTTCTCTTTTTGTTGTTATTTCTAATGAATGCTGAGTTGCACCAGAAGGGATTAGCATGTCATACTGAACTTTTTATACAGCTTTGGGTGAATTATAATGTGACATAAATTGATGTATTTCATTTCACACAATGATATCCTTGAATAATTTTATGCAACTCTTACTTTCTTCATTTCTTGTTGTGAATACTTTTATTTTGTTTGTTGCAAATTTAATAAGGCTACAAATTGGGTGCTGTTACACTGTTAATTAGGTTAATGCTTTCATATGCATTAAAGTTCTTTACAAAATTTATCATTCAAAGTAGAATATGATCTAATTCTGAAACACTAGAATTTTGATGTTTTCTTTATTCATTGATCAATTATAGGGACTTCTCATCTACTTCCAGGCATACTTGTATACTATATGAGTCGATCCAGAAAAGAACATTGCCTTGATTTTCTGAGACTTTTCCTGATGTTATATTTACAAAAGATTCATGTTAACTCGCATTGGACCTGCAGGTTCATCTGGTTCCAGCTTTGATGTTGGTAACATACTTAAGACAAACAGAGTGTTGCAACCAAGTTTAGAAGAAGGGTGCCAAACTTCTCCAATCAATAGCCCAGTAACTGTGGTTAGAGATACAATGACAGAGAAAGATCATAAAAGTGATTTGATTTCTCTTTCTTTTTGTTTGATTAATTTAATGCTTAATGCTTTAATATGATTATGTGTAATAAGTAGATCCAATTGTGTAGGTTAAGGATCTTTCTTTCGTTAGAGAGAGGGAATTCTTTTTGGTGTGAGAGGTGCAGCTGAGGGAACATGAATTATATTTAATCTGATTTGTGTGATCTAAAATCAGATGCATTTTCTTCTTACTAGAAGGCAATGTTCTTTCTGCAATTTCAATTATAGAAAAAGGTAATTGTGCATTGTGGTGTCTGTATTCCTTAGCATAACACCTAGGATCCCCCTCTCTCTCCTCTAATCCCCTTTAGTTTTATCTTTTTTTCCGTATCTAGAATGTGCTGTAGGAACTTTTTACCTTCATCCCAGTGACTGTTGCTGCCAACAGAGACCATGCTGGGACATTAGAAACTACAAGGGCCTAATATTTGATTATACTTTCCTTTTTGAATTATTTTGTATTTAAATGTGTAGCTACTCAATGTCCATTTTCACAATTGGTAAAATGGCTGTGTGCCATCTTGTACACACACACAAGATAATCAGGACTTTAGTATGTGTGTGTGACTTTGTATCTGTATATATGTATTTGTCTATAGGGTTGGCAAAGGGGGTTCAACTTGTGAGGTTGATTCGCTTAACTTGTTATTTTTGGGCAGGGCAGGTTGAGCGTTTTAAACCCCATCAATCCATTTAACCCGTCCTGTTTAACTCACTTTAAAATGTGGGTTAGGCGGGTGCAAGACGGGTTGATCAATCAAATCAAAATTTTGAACTAGGACATGGTTATGTTGGACGGTCGCTTGTTTCTCCCCCTTCTCAACGCTAAACTATCACCTGACCCAACGCCAATAGTCCCTTCTCTTCCTATATGTCATTCGTAGGCTGTTAGGACTCGCGTTGGATAAAAGCAATACAAGACAAAGTTACAGGCACTTCAATAGAATCGTGCTTGGGATATTCTTTTGTGTCCACTTTGAATTTAAACCCATCGACTGCAAATGTGTACACTCTGATCGCAATCTTAATCCCAAGATCGTGCAATCTCTTACCCTCCCTGCAATCATGATTGTAAAGAAGATCAAAACCTGTTAGGATCACGTTGGATCGCAATCTTTCTCCTTTTATCCAATCTTCTCATCTCAGCTTTCCGGGTTTGAGTGGAGGTTTTTGGGTCGGGTTTTCACAACCCGTTTCCTAACAACCCATTTCCTGGGCAATGATTTCTTGGGTTTTCCACATCTGAACCCTTATTCTCATGTGACACAACTCTTCTTCAACCTAGGTCATGATTTTTCTTTTCATCGGTGCTTGCTGTTTGGCCGCTGTTCTGCTGTGAATCGTCCTCTGTTTTGCAACCTAGGTGATGTTGCTGCTCCCTTCTCTTCTGCAACCTAGGTGCTGTTCCTGCTCTCTTCTCTTCTGCAACTTGGTTATTCTACCTGTTCTGCAAGACTGCGACCTTTGTTGGTCTACTGTTCTTGCTGCTCTCTTCTCTTCTGCCACCTTTGTTCGTCCTCTCTTTGTCTTCCGTCCTATTGTGTTTGTGCTCATGAGTTCCAAGACTGCTAGGAATGAGTTTAATAGACTTGCAAAACATGCTAGTTTGAGTAATGATGTGTTGTATGTTGTATTGGATCTTAAGTCTATGACTTTTAAGTTTATGTTTGATTAAATTATGTGATTTAGAGGTTAATTTCTTTATCTATATTATTTTCTATGCTTATATGTATGTTTAAATGTAGTTTTGTATGTTTGGTAGTATCTTATGATCTATTTTGGGCCATGTCTCTTGCTTTTTCTAAAATTATTTGGCTTTGTGATTTGTTAACTGAACTTGGAATTCCTTAGAATGGCAGCACACCTCTTTCTGCTGATAAAACTAGTGCCACTCCAATTGTTGCCAATCCGGTTTTCATGAGTGTACTAAACATATTGAGGTGAACTGTCATCCCATTTGTGAGGCTCTCAATGACCGTGATATCTCTCTTACTCATGTCACCTTATAACTTCAGCTTGCAACTATCTTTACCAATGCCATTCCTTATCCCCGTCACTAGTTTCTCATAAACTAATTGATGCTTCTTGATCAATAACGTCAATTTTTTTTTTGTGTGGGGGGTTGGGGGGGGGGGGGAATGTTAGTCAGAGAATCTGTTATTATTCTTATTTTCTATTATATGTTGTATTAATTATGAATAGAATTAGCCTTTTAATTGTATGTATTTAGAATTCCCAATTTAGATTTTTTGAATTATGAATTAATTTTTTATTTTTTTTTTGTAATTAATAGCTGTAGAGGAGTATTCATTATTTATAGAGAAGAATAGATATGATTGTGTTCTTTTATTAATGATGACCCATCCTGTGATAATATTACTTATGACTTTTTGACAATCAATTTTGTCATAGATATGTCACATTTGTACAAGAACCAGCTGCAAAGCTATGCTCAGAAGAGAAATCTAAATCTTCCTGTGTATTCTTCTGAGTGGGAGGGTCCTCCTCATGCCATGCGTTTCAAGTGCAGAGTCACTGTTGATGGACAGACATATGAGAGTGATAAGTTCTATTCTTCATTGAAGCATGCTGAGCATGCAGCAGCTGAAGTTGCTTTATTGTTTTTATCACCGGATGGAGTTCAAGAGGCTAGTCCCGATCACTTGTAGCTAATTCGATAACTTTCTTATTCTATAATCCCTAGTTTCTTAGATGTTTTATTTTTCTGGTGCTCTTTATATCCATGAGATTCTCCAAAAATTTCAGGATCATACTGGGTTGTACAAAAATCTTTTACAAGAATTGGTTCAAAAGGAAGGATTCGGTTTACCTATTTATAGTTCAAGTAAATATGGTGAAGCTCATATGCCAATATTTGTGTCACAAGTGGAGGTGGAAGGGGAGCTTTTTACTGGGCAAGAAGCTAAATCCAAGAAGCAAGCAGAGATGAGTGCAGCCAAGGCTGCTTATATGGCTTTGAAAGAGCGCAAAGGTATTTTTTTATATGCTAGATTGTAACATACATCCATAAAGATGGGTATCCCAATATTAGACGTCTGTTGCCTTGGGTGCTGAGTTAAAACTCATTAGGAATGAGCTTAATCCTTGAGTTCTGGGGCCTAAGTTTCTTGAAAATTGCCTTTAATATATAGTTATGGAGTACAGTATTTAATTGGTATTTCAATACACACTTTAACTATTGATTTTATTCTTTATGATAGAACAATGTAATATAACAAATATTATGTAGGCTAATGGAGGGGAGTTCATCAGACTTTTTTTTTTCTCCCCTTTATTTTGCTATTAAGTGTGCATAAATCATAACTTCTGTTGGCTTGGTATGTTCTTGTTCTGCTGGGGTAGTATTATAAACTTAATATAGCTAAACAGACATATGGCTGTGATGAGACCCTTGAGCCTACTAACACTTGAAATAAGATGAGAGATTGGATCAGCAGGTAAACCAAGATGCCACAATTTGAAAGGTATATTCCAGGAGAGGTAACAAGGTGACACATGGTGAAGGATTTGGAGGAGAGTTATTATGCTGAGTAGGCAAGAAATTGGGCACTCATAAGGGGTTCATGGAATGGGAAGTTGGTTATAAGTGAGAGAAGGAAACATGAGCAGGAAGAGAAGAGTTGTAGTAAGAATTCAGCCTGAGGCTTGGGCAAGAGAATGAGACATTATCTTGTATTGTTTTTCTGTTTTATGTTCACCTTCGTTTCTGTGTTTAGACCCCATTACCATTTCTGTTCAAGAGAGATACATTTTAGATACTATTTGTTATTTGCTCTTTCTTTTTTTGGGTGATTAACTGTATCACTATGATACAATGATTGGGTTAATTCTATGACAAATTAAAAGTATGTTATTGTCCATTATTTAATGTGTTAGCTACTTAATTGTACTGTGATATTCCAAAATAGAATATTTACTGCTTTTCTATACTATGCATTCCATTCTTTATCTCCAACTGTTATACTTTGTGTCCTTTCCATGTCTCCTATTACCAGTGAGACAGATTGTGGACTCTAGTGATTATTTATTTCATTTTGAATAGAAGAAACGTTAAAGAGAGTAGATAACTTTGAGTACAATGGGAGTTTCAAAAGTCAGAATTTGAGAACTAAACTAATGTCAATTACTACAAACGTCAAGGAGTCAAATAAGAAGAAAATGATACAGAGGCAGGGTCGGTACTTGGTGTTGCTCCCTGTGGCTGTGTGGATGAAATCATTGCTGTACAGGTCATGGGTTTGCCAGAACAGTGATGAGTTTGCCTGGAAATAGCTGGAAAATGATGTGTGATCCCAGAAATGTAATCAGAGAAAGATCATTCTTTGTCAGAGAGAGGAGCTAGGTTGGTCACTGTTGGTTGTACAATGTTGAGAAGGGGAAAATAGGGTTTCTGTTCTGATTAAATGAAAAAGGGACCAAAATTCCAAGATTTCCTAAAACATCACAAAATGGCTAGGTTCCAAGGCCAGAGTTGGTGTTTTCAAACATGACAGAATAGTGGCTGAGATGGCCACAATTTCCTGCAATTAGTGCTACTTTGAGTGCAACACAAATTACTCTGCAACATGTCTTGTTGAAGTAGCTGGCGGCTGCAATGTGATGCAAAACTGCTATAGTGGCTCTACTGCACTCGATTAACTACTATACCCCCAATACAAAGTATTTATAACGCACAGGAATTTGCTTGACTATATGTACTCTTAATGACTTGCCTAATTTTCCCATTTAAAACATCTTTCAAATCTAGTGTATCTTTCACATATCTTGATATTAGTTATAAACTTAAAAATACTAATAAATAGGAAATTACCAACAACAATATTTAAATTAGGAATTTGAGTAAAAATCAATCAAGATATACTTTTGGATTACATTGACTTCTACTTTTTCTTTTATCACTATTATTGTGAATTTATGATTGTTATTAAGGTGTTAAAGCCTGGTATCTCCTATCTACTAAAAGGTGCTTGTCATTGTGCTTCTGTTTTGCTTTCTTGTTTTTTATTTTTTTGGTACAGGCAAGTTAGATCAGAGCTCTTATTTTCCTTTTCCAACTCATAAAGGACAAGCTCCTGAGTTCTCATCTGACCACTCAGAGTCAAAGGCTGCAGCTGATCTGCAGCACAATACTAATCCAAATTCACTTGTAAGCCTTGGATTTGTCACTGAGAATCAACAAAACAAAGATAGACGTAAGCCCTCAAAGCCCTTATCACTTCTTGCCCTTTTCCCTTTCTGAAACAACTGTGTAGATTTCATCTCTAGTCTGCCTCGTGTAGATTATCTACTGTCAAGAGTAATACCCTAATGAACAGATGACCAGAGATTATACACTTAGTTGCTAAAAATAATTAAGATTCAAAGGAGGTACACAGTTTGCAAAAGCTATACTGCATACTCTCCCCATTAGCTAACTTTGTTAGCCCAGCAATGAATTTGTAGGTTAACCAAATCCAGTTTAAGGTAGTCCAACTCCCTTCAGATATAAATTGGTAGATGACATGGCGTGTATAAAGTTATTACCACTTAAAATTAAGATAATCAATACATCATTGACCAGTATTGGGTTGGCTTGCAGTAAACCTATATACTGGTTTAAGGTTGTAAACTGTATCAGTATAATAGCAAGTTCCTATTAAACCAGTTGAAGCTGTAGGTCTGACCAAGAGTTTACAATATGGTGCAAGTTTGATAAGTTAGCTTGAACTAGTTTCATAAGCATATGATATGAGGAAAATCTCTAAAATATGTAAGAACTAAGAATTTGAGATAATTATTATGTACTAAATTTGTTTTGGCATTTATCTTATTCTTCTGTATCTCATGTAACAATTTGAAACACCTCTAATGTTTTTCATCTATAAAAACGGTCTAGCACGACCTTTATCTATTTCTAGTTTGTTTGTTTTGTGGACTCAGAGCAGTAAAAGATCAAATAGGAAAATATAATGCATTATTTTTTTGTGCCTTGTGCCACCTATTAGCTCGTTAACAAAAAACATGTGATGTGTTATTCCAGTAAATAATGTTAAACTGGCAACTTTAAACGCCATTGGTCTCCAAGGTGAGACTGAGATGTCTTTCAAATATTGTTAGTCTGCATTGCTGCATTCTGCAATGCATTTAGAAATTCATGTCTCACTAACATTATGTTCAGAACACAACATACTGTGATTTTATCTTGAAATCCTGTTATTGTTACAGCAGAGGAAGGATTTTCTTCATATGGAAATGCAACTGGATGCATGGAGGGTTCTTCCTTGTCAAATGACAAGTCTGCACCTTTTCTTTCAGACAGTGCCAAAGTGGTTTCTGACACAAGCAATGGTGCATCTTCAACTGCAGTGGACTCCACATCGCAAAGAAAAAAGGTTGTTGTTTACTCACGCAAGACAAACATGGAAATTGAAGATGGTGGTACTTTAATGCCGATTAGTGATGACAAGTGGGTTGCTTACAAATATTCTCATTAAGATAATTGGTGTTGCAGGCTCGCCTGTGTCCTGTGTCCTGTTTTGCATCTCTATCAAATGGACTAATGTAGAAGGATCTGGTTCCTCTAAAATACAAGGTACGCCCTAAATGATAAGGGACGGAACAATAACCATTGACTAAAAAATCAACTGATGATAGTTTAGTAATTTGAGAAAAGTGAAGCAGATTAATTATAGGGTTTTTCTCTGCTGAGATTATGTTGGAGAACATTTAAGAATATAAACATGTTGATAACTAAGGGAATTTCTTTGTGTTCAATGACAACAAATGTAAAATGACAAATTATCTTACATTATTTTTAAAAAGGGATACTCAGCAAAAGTGTACACTTCCTAGTTTGACACTTCCTAGTTTGATTTCCGCACGGCTAAGCACAAGCAGCTAAATCCATTTCCTCAGCGAGACTATTTTCTCCTTTGGTTTTGGGTGCATTGAAAAGTCAATTTATAAACTAATTTTGATGGAAACTCGGATTGGTGAATTAAATTGTTATAATATGTGAAAAAGATCATTTAGTATCTTGATTGTTCTTAAGAGTGTTTTAGAATATTTTAGATTTTTCTCTAGAAATAGTTTCTTTATTATCCTATTTCATTTTGCTGTGTATATATTGGTGTGATTAGCCTCTAGTAAGTACAAATCAATTAATAAGAATATACATTATTCTTCCATTTTTTTTTATCTCATCTTACTTTTTTTTTTTAGGCTATGTTTGGGTTGATGGAAAGAGACTGAGGAGAATGGAATGGAATGAAGTGGGATTGTGATAATGAGTGGAGCGGAATGAATTATAATTGTGTGTTCCTAATATCTTTACTTTAAAAACTTATTTTAATACTGCCTAATCTTCGTTCTCTGCAACGAATTTCGCTTTATCCTTGTTGCCTCCAATTAGATTTGCCACATCCCTCTTTGCTTCCAATTAATTTCACTTAATTCCAATTACTTATTAATTTCATCTGATCCCTATTGCTGCTAATTAGTTGTCCCTGAGCCACATAAATTCCTAGCAGTTTTGGTTGATCCTTTCTGTCTCTAATAGAAATTGGATGGGCTGAATGAAAAAAAAAACTAAACAGAAAGGACTATTTTGTACTAAAAAATGAAAAAACCAAATATAAAACATATAATTAAACTCATACATCAACTTTCCATTGAAAACTTAAAAAGAAAAACACCAACAATGGTCAAGCTAGAAGAAAAGACTTGGAAGAACACAGAAGAGGAATAATGTGAAAAGAATTGGAGAAAGAGATTGAATATTCAGATATCATTAACGTTAATTTTTATTGTAATCCAAAAATTATGTAGTTATTCTGCCTAAAGAAAACTTCCATAGTTCTTAATAATTTTAACTTTTTTTTTATTTTCTTTTGTTTCTTTAAAATTAAATGGTTGTTGACATTTGCTTTCTGATTTTTTATTGCGGAGGGGGATTGCTTCAAATTGAAATGATCTTGAAAGACCAAATTAATTTTTCAATATATTTTTTAAAATATTGTGATTAGATTTATTTATTTTAAATAACATCATATCCTTCTAATCATCTATTACATATTTTTACTAATCCTCGTAATACTTTATTGGATAAGTAGTAATGAAAATATATATGTATTTACTGTCTAACATAAAATGCATTTAATTCTAAGTTCATATAATAAAAGGAAACTTTATAAGAAAATATTGTAAAAATAATTATTATTCTTTTTTTAAATGTTAAAATAAATTTTAAAAGATATTTATTTTATGATTAATCATTTTAAATTAAAAAAATTACTAAAAGTCTGTTAAATATATTTTTCTATGGAAACGATCACATCACATCTGATGTCTCTTTTTATTAGTAACAATATAAGCTTAATAAAGCACCCTATATTGAGTCATTTATCCAACCGAGATGGTGTTTTGTTTGATTCACTAACAATAAAATATGACCAATTTGAATAAATTGCTAGATAAATTTTTATATGAGAAAAAATTAATATAAAAAATTAATAAAATATTTTTTATAAGTTAAAAATAATTTATTTTTTAAAAATTTAAAAAATAAAATATTTTTAACTTATGAAATAAGTATTGTTCCGCCTCAATTTTCTTTGTGCATTTATGGAGCTATGTGGTTCAAAGTGCTTTTGGTTGAAGAAGTGAAAGTGTGTTGCATTTTAAAACACAAATAATGCAAAAAATTATAAGGGACAAAGGATAAAAAAATTGTGCTAACATGTTTATTCTAAGAACAAAAAGATGTTTCTTTTACGTGCTTTTATGTTATTGTTTAGTGTTTTAATTATTTGTGACAAACTTAAATATAAACTTTTATATGAGCTGAAATTCTCATTTTTATTAAAAAAAAAACATAAACAGTATTTTAAAAAATTATACTTAAATTTTAACTTTATTGGATTGTTTCAACTTTTCGTCACTCTATGTTAAAATATAACTTATGAAAACTACAATGTCCTTTACTCCGTCTTAAGTTCAAAGTAGAATATACAGTAATTTTATTTTTTTAAAGAACACAGAAAATCCCCTTTATCTCACCTAAAAAATTTACAAAAATTTTTAAAATTATATCAATACTTCTCGTTGGAAAAAGATACTCAACAGTTAAGGTTTTAGTTGCTATTATATATAAGTACAATGATAATTCTCCGAGAGTTGATGTTATAAAATATTTAACGTTTAATTTGACAAAATTTCACAACAAATTTGTATCCTTTTCTTTTGCTATAAACTTAGTATCCTTTTTATTGTTACTAATAAATATTTCATACATTGTATAAATATATTTTTTATTTAAGAAAATTTTAAAATTATAAAATACACATTAAAATATAAAATAAATAATGTAAATAACTTAGATTTAGAAAAAGGAGTAAATTTAGAAAATTGAAAAGAATATTAAGAATACAAATGATTGGAGTTTTAGATAAAAAGTTAGAATATAAAATTTAAAATAAATTTAAGTCAAATTTTGATTGAAAATGAAATTGTAAAAAAAAGAAAAAATAATTAAAAATTAAAAATTTTTAAAAAATAAAAAACATATGTTAAAAAATAATAAAGTCACGTGTTTCAAATAAAGTTAATAAAAGAGGTCTTCACGTTCAAAAAATGAAGATTCAGACTGAGAAAATAATTTAATTTTTCTTCTGCTAAGGCATTAACAAGTAGACCCCAAATCAGCGACCATACATTTCACATGTTTCCAAATAAAGTCTAGATTTGTAGTATAAAGCAGCAGCCAAAAAAGATATGAGAATAAAAGTTGCTATTTGGTTTACAAAAAGAGTACTTTAGAGATGGCAAAAAAATCGCTTTGCTTCATAGAAAGAGACATCATTTTGTAAATTGTCACATTATATAACTGTACACTACTAGTTGTATTAAACTAAACAAGTTTTCAATTCATGTCACTCAAAAGAAACTCAAAAAGCTAATCTGAATTATATACTGTTCTTAATAAGTTTTGTTGCAATAAAGATGAAATCATGCAACTACTTCTTAGATCTTGTAGCCAAGGCAACTAGAAAGTCTCTGTAGTCCCCTGGTGGAATGCCTTCACATATAACATCCGCAAGTTTCTTCTCATACTTTTCCTTGAAAACCCTTCGAATATCATTCATGTCTACCTCAGCCCTGCTTACCAATGCTCTTACCAAAGATCCTATGTCCCTTTTCTCCCCTTTTATGCTTGTATACAATGCCTGCCATTATTAAACCAAGTTTTAACTTTACAAATAATCAATCCCTTCATAAACTATATGTTTATTGAGGATTTGAAACAAGTTTTTGGGTTTTTTTTTGGAGGAAAAACAAAGATAAAAATGGTTACCTTTGCATAGTACTGTGCTGGATTACAAATGCATTTCACAACCACCATTAGAGCTTTACCAAATTGGCCATATTTTCCCCTCTTGATAGACTAAAACACAGAGCATTGAAGACACAACACATTCAAAATCAATCAATTCATGGCAATACATTGAATAAGGTAAGAGAGAGAGAGAGAGAGAGAGAGAGGGAGAGGACTAGTAGCATTTTCTTTTATTGATACCTTTGTGTAGTCATGCCCATAAATGTGTTTATAACTCAAAAATGTAAGGTTCAGTTGGGGAATACTCCTCTTGCTTAAAATTTCTAGCACAACAGCTTCATCTACAGCTCCTAAGTTTCCTTCCCCAGTTTCATAGAGCCTTATAGCATCACACTTAGATATATGATGGTTGACATCTGCTTGGTGAGCTTTATGTGATGCAGCCAATGCCACAAGAATCTGCAAAACCAAAACCCAATTTCTTAAATTTACCAACAATTGACAACTTCCATGAGCCATTTGAGAATTTCTAAAAAATTTCTCACCTTTTGAAATGGATGTGGTGGGTCCAAATTTATAATATCTTGGTCCAATAGCCTTCTAAATCTGTTGTGGTAGGCCTGTGTGATGAGAAGAACATGACTTGATTTTCTACCCACAAAAATTTCCACAAGAGCCTTGAAATTGGTCTCATCTTGCCGAAGAGCTTCCCTAGCCACAATAGCATCCCTTTCATGTGGGTCAAGCATCCACAAGGATAAAGCAGAACACTTCATGGGAGAAGAAAACACATCTTCATATCTTTGAAGATGACTTATCAAGTCTTCTCCATACACTGCCTTGTAGGTCTCCCTTAGTTGTTGCCTTTCAAGTTGGGTTAGGCAAGCCAGAGATTGAATCAACTGGCTTAAAGCCCCCAAAGAATCATGAATTTTCTTGCAATCAAGTTCAAAATTATGGCTTGTCATGGTAAGAAAAGAATGTGGGTAACATGTGTGGAAAACAATGAAATGGTTGCTTTGGTTCAAGTAGATAGTTTCACCACACGACACATGTATTTATGCAACAATTACTTGAGGGGTAAGATAGGAATCCAACTTTATTTTTAATTTAATTTCTGGGGTGCATTCAAGGGTTAGAAAAATGGTAAATGGTGGACTCATCACTCACTAATTGTCATAGGGTGGGAGCTTTAAAGTTCAAAAAGTTAAGAGAAGTGAAGTTTCTCAGCATTGAGTTGTTGATAGTGATGTGTAACGCAGGTTGTACTTTGTATATGCGTGCCATGTGAAGTTTGTTTTGTAGCTGAAATTGCCATTGGTGTCCCAGTAGACTATGAGTCCACCATCTCTCCTTTTTCACCCACTTTTTCAGTACTCCTTTCTCGGCACCAACTAACCTGTGAGTTCTCATTCAATAATAATCCTATTCACTTAGCAACATCCTCTTTCTAAGGACAATTTTTTGTATTGGTTAGAGCATGATCCCCACCAATCACTGTTTGACACTTGTCAAAGTTATGACGTGTCCAATGCTAATTGGTAGGGATTATTATATCTTGAATTGTGTAAAAGTTTCTCTTTTTTAAGACTTTCAGAATTACCTTTTTTCTTCAAGTTTAAGATTTTTTATGGGAATTAAAAGATATTTTATATTCTAAATTTCATAAAAAAAATTGTTATTTCATTTCCTATTTTATCCTGCATATGTATTAATCAATATCTCATTTATTATTTTCTACTTAAAAAGCATTAGTATTTAAAGATAAAATTATAACAAAAAGCATTAATTGTTCATTAATTATAATTTTTTTACAGTAAAGTTTACCAAACATTAATATTTAAGCTCAATGCGAGGTTAATAAAATTGTATTTTTATATTAGTTATTTATTGTGTCCGTGAACACTAAAAACATTAAATACGTATTATTAAATATTATAATTTAAAATGAATTTAAAAAGCATGACTTCTGTATTTTATATAATAATTATTTTTAATAACTTTTTTAGTTTTTATCATGTACTCATAGCTGTAAAATCAAAAATCACTTTTATTATTAATTTATTCTTGGCTTGTCTAAGACCTACGTATCCTTTTATGGGAGAAATATTTGAACTAAAAATATATACAACACAGTGAGATTAGTGCTTTCAACTAAACTTTTATTTTCTTTCCTTTAAAATGTTATTACTTATTTTTTATTTTTTTTATTTTTAGTCTCTAAGGTTGAACTTAAACATTTAAAATAAACAAGTAAATATTTTAATTTTTTAAAAAAGGGCTTATCCCATTAGAGATACAAAAGTGTAATAATTGATTTATATTTTAATAAAATTATTTTTAATAAATTGTTTAAGAAATCATCTATACATATGACAATTAAATTGATTTTTTAAAAAAATGGTAAAGTGGATTTTCTTTTCTTGGATAAAGATAAAAATTATGCTAAGATTATAATAAGAAAAACGTGTGTTACTAATCTTACTCTTCCCTACAAAAAAAGTATGAATATTGCTCTGATCTATGAACAACCATATAATAACAAAAATAGAAATTTATGGTTTACAATAAATGGTACAATTTCCTTTTCATCATATTTATAGTATTTTAACCCGAAATTGATATATATAGTCTACAAAATTATCCTTCTTTTTCCTTTTTACAAATTCGAATGGCAAAAAGGGTACAGCTGAAATGATGAACACAGAATTTACAGCTCAGAAAACACAGATATTGAATATAAGAGTTTACACAGTTAGAAGCGAAAGTTGCTTAAAATTATATGAAGTTGTATAAGATAATGTGTTCTTATAGGTCCCAAAAAAATTATAAAATAATTACATATGCAACTTGAGTGAGTTACAGCTCTAAATACTACAATACTTATATTCATATTCATCAAATTTTATAGAATGTTGAGCTCATAACAAGCCAATTCACCCCATCTCACTTTTAAAATATAATATTTATGTATAACTTTTAATTTAAACAATACATGTGATTTTATTTCAAAAATTATTTAAGAAAACAGTTAAATTTTACCCATTTTCACCTTTTGATCACGTATATATAATGTGATGTGGTATACTCATTAAATTGTAAATAAGCACTTTCGTTATGACAATTTTCATTTTTAAACAAAAATACTTTCATTTTAAAAGGAAAAAATGTATTTTATCCTCTATACTTAATTCTATGCAGTTTAGACTTTTTTATATTTTTATCTTTATATTTTTTTTAAAAGAAGTTATGTTTGTTTTTGTCCATTGACATGTTTTTCATTTAAAATAAGTACTATTCTGTAATTATTTTATTTTTAATAATTTTACTTTTATAAAGCAATTAATTATTTTTAGGACTTTTAAAAAGCTTATAAATAGTTTATGAAATAGTTACTAACTCTCATAGAGTCTTTTTAATAGAGATGACAATGAATATTTTACTCAACGAGTACTTACAAAAATACATGCAGTAGATATGATAATTACTTATTCAACAAATTTGAGTACAGACAGATATTTATCTACAAAATTGTACGAATATAGGTACAAATATTATAGTACTGATACCCATTACTTATATTCTGTATAAATATAAGTTAAAATTAATATATGTAATATTAAATTTAGATTTTTTTTTATTCTTGTATTTTTTTTGTATTTTTTACTCTAAACCTAAAATAGAAATATTGGAGTATAAAATATAAATGATTATAAAATTTTGGAGACTCTAATTCTAAAAATAATGTGAAAAAATCTTAATTATTTATATTAATTTGACTATATAATATATCATTGAAGTTAATTATTCCATTTTTTTTAGAGATTTTAAAAAGTGTCAACACAAAACTTTGCAACTTAATAAAAGTAACTTTACTAAAAGTGTGTTTTAATATTTTACTTTTGATTTTAGATAAGGTACTATAACTTATAATATTTGATTTTAATATGTTAAACTTTGGAGGTTTGTACTTATTATATTTTTGCAATTTGTTTTATGTGTTTTTAATTAGAATTTAATTTAAATATACTAACAGCACCCTAAAATTAAACTCTTTTATGTAATAATTTTTATATTATTTTATAAAAAAGTGCAAAAATCATATTTTATTTATTTTTCATGCATTTTAAGTAATTGAATTGTAGGTAATAGGAATGGATATTGAGATTTATATACATGATGGCTATGGAGATGGGGATCAAAGTGGTTATCGAGCATGGGATGGATACATGTAATTTCTTAAAATAAAAAAAAATAAAGAAAAATATTATAATATTCTATTTAAAATCTACCCATTTTTATTCTTAATTTTTAATTTATTTTTATAAATTTTATAATTAAATTTACAGCACACATTATCTCTTTAAAATAGCTTATAAAATAAATGTTTAATTAAATTATATATTTATTAATATAATATATTCTTATTACCATCAAATAAAGAGCTATGAGCCTATTGATTTCAATCTTTGTAATGACTTTGCACCAAATTTTCTCTGTTCAAATTTTTGGTGTTTGCACAAGTTTTTTTCTCTTTATTTTCTTTTTTTTCATAAAACTTCTCAATTGTTGCATAGAAGTTTTTAACCTTTTATTCTTGATTATTCATTTTATAAAATACATCTTTGATTAATTTTAATTGAGTAATTATTCACTTTTATCTTTAAAATTATATGCTTTAATCAACTTAGTCTCTACATCTTAATCATGGTTTAGACACTACATTTAATTAACATTAATCATATTAGTTCTTTTTATTAGTTGATATTAAAAAAACATTAATAGATTGATGAGTTTACGTGTTAAGTTGTACATAACTGCACATAGAATTAAAAAATATCTCCATTTTGGGGTGAAGTTAGTCATTTATTTTATCCTTGATTAATCTTTCTACGTTGCCTTAATTTAATTTCTCAAGCCTAACATTTTACATAGATCTCTTTTATACTTTTCTCTTGTTGTTTCAAACTAACAATTAAAATCTCATACTGTAATTACTTCTTTTCCTAGAATCGGTTCATCATGTTCTTAAATTTTTTTTATATATATTTTTATACTTTTTTAATTCCCCCTCCCCTCATTTCTCTTTTGTTTACTTACTATTGGGTTTAAAGGAATGATCTTTCATTTTCATTTTAGATCACTAATCTTCAATCAGGAAACTTGATACTAGTGATCTTGAATAATTTTTGTCACTAATTGCACCTTGAAACGACATCATTGGAGACTTCTACATTATCATATCCTTCTACCTTTCAAATTTCTATTATATGAGTACTTTTTTCATCTCAACTTTAAAAATGTTATGATGTTGAAACTGTATATATGTACAAAAAAATAGAAAAAGAAATGAGGTTGAAGTTTGCTTATGAAAGAATGGAGAAATAAAATTAAAAAGTAAAAAAGGTAGAAGTTTGATGATTTTATTTGAAGTGTGGTGTGTGTTTAAGGTTTCAATTCACTCAATTATTTACAAAATCTATTAAAATAGTGAAACTCGTGAAGGATATTATCTCCAACATCACAATTGACAAAGAAAATATTGAAATCAATCCATATATACTTGAAACAAAAGCTTTATGATGGGTTATTGGTTGGTTACAACGACTATCAATTTTTGCTTATTTTACTCAACATCTTTGCATTCTTTCTCAAATTAAAAATAAAATAATTAAATTTCAAATTAATACGAGGGGAGCAAGACAATGGAAGGTGAAGAAGGAGATGAAAAAAGAAGATAAATGCAAATAATAAAAAAATATGATGAAATACATATTTAATTTAATTTTAAAGAATGAATTTGAATTACTAGACCTTACTTCAACAAAAGACGACATTCATTAATCTTATATGGAAACCTACATGTAACTTAGCATGCCAACTCATTATCTTGCTTAGTATTTTAGCTAATTAAAAGGACTAACATATTTGACATTAATTAAAGTTATATCAAATTTATGATTAACAAAATTTAGAGATTAAATTGATTGATTCAAACCATTTCAAGAACAAATATGGACATTTAATGATATAACATTCTATAATTAAATAATAATTATATAAAATCTTAAAAGAACTGATTAAAAATATTAGAAAATAGATTGAATTGTAATTAGAATCTTATATATACTTTTAATATTAGTTTAAACTTGATGACACCTTTTTGTGTATGTAAACTAAATTTTGTCTTTAAATAAACGTTTCAAAGACTATTATAAAGTGTTCTTTTAAAAGTTTAAAAACAAAGCTTTTAAGAAATAATAATTCTTCTTTTACGTTTTAACGTACTACTATTTTTGTGAATCAAAGTTAAACTTAAGAATAAGAAAAATGAATGCACAAAACTTATTTTGATTCATCTACAATGTTTTAGCTACATCTAATTCTTCATCTCCTATCAAAATTTTTTTATTGATATAAACTAATCTTTAGAACATCAAACTCTTCGACTAACCTCAAATACTTTTAATATTAATCTTTTAAAGCACAATAATTTTAAATATTCTTTAAAAAAAATATCTTATGGCTAATAATATTTACAACAAATAAGAAAAAATAATAATGTATAACAAATAAAAAATAAGAATGTTGAGTCTTTCTAGGGTGCTCCCTTTTTATTTACTTGATAAACATGGAGGATAAGAGCATTAAAATTTCTGATTATTGATAGATTTTTAAAGAATTGAGTGGAGGTAATTTAAATGGTGTCTTGTAAATTAAAAAGGCATTTTATGCGCGCTCATATGTGGAATAATTATTATTATTAATTTTGTATAATAGATAATGGAGTTAGTGGTTTATTTGAAAAAAATATAAATATTCTTTAATTTTTAAGATATTAGATTAATTACAACTGTTAATTTAAAAAAAATGTACAATGTCATATAAGTTTACAAATATTGTAGCAAGTACTTTAATTGGATAAATTAAAAGTTAAAGTTTTACAATGTTATTATAACTAACTATTCACACTTTTTTTTTTAAGTTTAGAAATTGTTAAGTAACTGATTAAAGGGGTAAAATGAGAGATATGAACGAGACTAAAGATTTGAGGAGTAAGTTATCTTTAGTTCAAGTCTTGAAAGATGGAAGGCAAGTTACTGCATATTTTGGAGTTGTGCAAATGCTAAAATTCAATAACAAAATCAAAGATGGATTTGTATGAAAATAGAAGTATTACTCTGAAATATGGGTATTCTTATATCATTTTTGAATGTAGGAAATGTTTATTTTTTGTTGCAAGATTTTTAAATTGTTGTTTTCTAATTTTGTTGTAGGGTTTAATAGAGGAATGATTTGAAGGTGAGCAAATGGAATGTTCATATAAAGTCATTAGAGAGAATGATGTGTATGTTAATTTGTTTGATTTATCTATGACTAACATTAAGATAATGAAATTTGTTAATGTTGATAAAACATATAATTTCTACAATGAGTATGGTAAAATAAATAGGTTTAGTATGAGGAAAAACAAACATGATAAAAATAATAATGGGGATGTTGCTTTGTTCAAGTAAAGGTTTTCAACGACAAATGATACAAGCTTAATTGAGTTAAGGACCATAGACCAATTACTTGATTTAGTTGTGAAGCAAAGTTGAAGATGCACTTACTTGTAAAAAGAGGGTGTTAAATAGTGTTACTTTTTTTTTATGATCATAACCATGATTTACTTGGTAAGAATTAATATGGTTTGTTAAAGTTACATCATAAAATGTGTGGTGTTGATGTTAAACAAATCCACACAATGAGGGAAAGTGGTTAAGTACTTCAAAAATTTATAACTCAAATTTTAACCAAACTAGTAGTTTCAAGATGATTTAGTTTTGGAAGAAAGATATTTAGAATCAGATTGAAAAAGATATAATAGTAAATGATATAGATGTAAAAAAGGTAGAACGATTCCTACTTGAATTGTATAAAAAGGACTCAAAGCTGTATTAGAGTAATCAAGTTGATTATGGTGTGAGGTTGTTGTATCGGTTTTGATGTGATGGTGTGAGTTATGATGATTATGAAGTTTTCGGTAATGTGCTTGCCTTCAATGCAACTTATGAAAGGAATAAATTCAAATGTTCAATTGTTATATTTTGTGGTGTTAATTATGATCAAGAGACTTGTGTATTTAGTTGTACTATTGTATCATATAAAAAAGAGGAGACTTAGGTATGAGTTCTTAAACAATTTATAATAGTAATGAAGAATAAGTCTCCAAAATGTGTTATTACTTACGATGACTTGTTTATTAGAAATGTCATAAAGAAAGTGATCTTAGATGCCCTCCATCAACTATTTGGTTAACATATGATGAGGAATGTAACAACAAATGTTTAAACTACATGTTTACTAAGTTGTTTAAGGGAATACAAGCTTAGTAACCTTAATATTAAAGAATTTGAAGCAAAGTGAGTTCCAGGTATTAGGGTTATGTGTATATAAGGAATGTATTTGTAGTTTTTTGTGAGATATTATTGAAATTATTATCTATGAAAGTAGTTAATATTGAATGTCTATTATCAATAAGTTTCTTTGTTGTAAAGCTTGTGGTAATATAATGTTGTAATAGAAATGTTGTTACAAGTCATCACAAATAGACATACGTTGATCTTATTTGGTCACAAAATCTTTTAGTTTGCCTTTTCTTCATATAACTGCAATGTTAATGTTGTTATAGTTTTATCACCTAACAAGTTATGTTATGTTAAGTAGATGGACAAAAATGCTAAAAGTAGGGTATGAAGGTCAAAATTCAATCTTGACAATAAGTTATAAAATCTTATTGAAGAGAAGTTGGTATAATTTGCTATTTCATAGTGTATAGTCATTGTTTGTGGTGACTTGTAGAAGCTAAAATAACTTTTACGAAATTAGACAAATCCAAATTATTAAGATGTAATGACTTAAAAATAAGTATGCAACAAAAAATGTTTTAGAGCTTGAGAAAGGTAGCCAAAGTTATGGAATTGATGCTACACAACCAATAAAAAAAATACTAATAGTAGAGTCAATATGTGTAGTGTTGTTTTTATGAGGAAAAGAAAACATGTACAACAATATAGTTGTTGTAAAGGCATTGGTCAATGGAATCTTATATAGCCTATAGCTACTGGGCATCCTCACTGACGCTATTTAGTTATTCGTTCCCACTAGAGAAGACAAGAATTGACTTTCTTTCATCCATCATATGGTTTAGAGCTAGACTTAGTTCTTCCATTAGCATTCTAAAAAATTAGTATTAGTATTTTGATTAGTGAGAGGCAGAACCCTTCTTTCTTAATCAGACAATTTATCTCCTATCATGTAAGTTGCATAGCAATTGAAATATAAAAAAATTAAACAGTAAGGTAGTATATGAATAAATAAGCTACATAAAAATTAAAAGATAGTATATAAAAAAAGTGACATAGGATTAATTCAAGCTAAAAGTTTAATTGTTCAAACTTCAAAATAAAGTATTAAAAATATTAAATACATCAGACTCATCAAAGGTAATAGTAATGGCTGGAGATAAGAGGCAAACTAAGTGGATAGTAATAAATGGATAGACACATTGTGTTTTATTTTTTGGTTAACCAAACAACGTGACTAAATGAATGAAAAAAATATTATTCCTCTTCAAAAGTAGGTAAGAAATGACAAGTTAAAATAAATCTTCAAAAGTAGTCACATGAGGTAAGAAGTGACTATTTAAGTTTGTTGTTAAAAATAAAAACAATTATAAAACTGTCAAATATGCTATTTTTGCTTTATATACATTTTTTGCTACATGAATAGCATTTTCCATTTTGAAAATGGTGAAGCCAGCAAAGCAATAGCCTTTGCAAGGCAGCAAGCCCAAAATTCACTTTTCAAAAACGCTATAGCAGGAATAGCCGCTATTTGACAACACTAAATTTAAGACAACAAATCATACCAACTTTTCCCTCAATGACATTTCATCACTCAATGTCAAAATTGGATTTTGACCTTCTTCACATCTTTTTTGCTATTTATATTAACCTACTCAACACAACACAACTTGGCAAGTGGTCAAATTATAGCAACACTAACATTACAATTATATGAGGACAAAAGCAAACCAAAAGATTCTATGGTCAATCAAGAACAATGTAAGTCCATTTGTAATGGCTCACAACAAACTTTCCATGCAAGATTTCATTACATGTTTCATAACCAAATAAATCTTTCATGACAAGCATTCAACAACATCAACTACTTTCACAAATAATGACTTCATCAATACATCACAAAAAACTACAAATACATTCCTAGTGTATACCATTGTTACAAACTTTTTCAAATCAACAAATAAGTCACTGGCACTGGATTGTCATAACATGACTTAAAATTCAAATCCTATTTATTGTTATATATGTCTTTAATGTATTATTTAAAATTTTCCATAAATCTTCTTAAGTTATATCGTAACTCCACACACTTACCAATTTGGATATGTAGACCTTTACATCTAAGGTTGTCATCAACCTTACAATAAAAGTTACCCCTTATATAAGTAGTACACCACATCTTCTAACTCATACATTATCTGCTAACTCAATATTCTCATTACCTATAACTCATTTTACTCAAATTCTTCAATATCAAGGTCACCAAACATGCATTCCTTAAACAACTTAGTAAACCTCTGGTTATGAATATTTGTTGTCACATTTCTTATCAAATACTATCCATATAGTCAATAGTGAGCATTTGGGATCACTTTCTTTATGACATTCTTCATAGACAAGCCACCATCTATAAAACACATTTTGGAAACTTACCCTTCATTGTTATTATAAACAAATCAAGAACTCATACTTTGATCTTCTTCTTTTCATATGGTACAATAGCACAACCAAGTATACAAGTCTATTTATGATCGTTAACACCACAATATACATCAATTGGATATTTGTACTTATTCCTTCCATAAGTTGTATTGTACGCAAGCACATCACCAAAAACTTCATAATCAACTTAACTCACACCATCACACCAAAACAAATGTACTAACCTTCCATTACAATCAACTTGATGACTTTAATACAACTTCGAGTCTTTTTGAAGAAATTTTTTTACATCTTTCACATTCTCATCTTCTGCTTTTTTATCTCATTCAATGTGATTGTACATATCTTTCTTTCAAAACTCAATCATCGCATAACTACTTGCGTGATTAACAAATGAGTTATATATTTTTGAAGTACTTATACCACTTTTCCTTATTATGCACATTTATTCAACATCACACGTTTTACAATTACCTTAACTATCTATAGACATTCTCACCAAGTAAATTACAATTATGATCATAAACAAAATTGTGATAGTACCCCAACACTCTCCTTTTACATACAAGTGTATCTTCAACTTTGTCTTAGAACAAAATTTAGTAATTGGTGTATGGTTCTTAACTTCATTAGGCATACTTGTACATATTTGTCATTGACAACATTCATTTGAACACAAATGAGTGATGCACAACGTCTTCATTCTTATTATTACCATACTTATTTTTCATCACACTAAACTTATTTATTATAAAAATCATATACTTCATCAACATTAACAAATTCCATTGTCATAATGTTAATCATAGGTAAGTCAAATAAATTAACATACCCATCATTTTTGCTAATAACTTTATATGAAAATTCTATTTGTTCACCTCCAAACCATTCCTTTGCCAAACCCTACAACAAAATTAAAAAAAAATTTTAAAATTTCCTACAACAAAAAATAAACAACATTTTTACACTAAATCCAAATAATAGAACAATAATACATAAATCACACCAATACCTTTTCATTTTCATGCAAATTCATCTTCATTTTTATCACTGAATTTTAGTACATGTACAACTCCTTCAAAATATGCAACAACTTGCCTATAACTTTTCAAGACCTATGCAAAAAGATAACTTAATCTTTAAATCCTTAGCCATGTATACTTTTTCATAGGATTACACTGCTTTTTGAAGCTCATTAAGTTAGACTTTTATTTTTAGGAGTAACAATTTAATTATTTATTTTGAATATTTTTCTTGTTAAATATCTTTTATGTAAAATTTATCTTTTTATAGATGAGAAAGTCCTTTACAATTATAATAATTTCTCAACCATGTTGATTGTAACAAATTCTTTATACCGTGTTTATTTTTAAAAAATATTATATCTTACTATTATTTTAACTTACAAATCTTTTTTTTTCCACAAATATTTATATATATTAAAAAATATTAAATATTTTTTAATATTTATGTTACTATTACATAAATTGAAAAATTAAAAGTTAAAATAAGATATATTATTTATTTTATTTTACTAAATTGTTGAGGAAAACAATAAAACACGTTACATGCGCGCATATGGAGCAAAGTATGGGGAGTCGTGGGCGAATCTTTAGTATGGATTGACTGACGAAGAAAAGAATCAAACTTGATTGTAAATTAAACGGTGCCACGCATTTATCTGCTTTTACCTTTCTAACCTCTTCGCTATTTTCTTAGTAACTCATCGTCTTTACAATTTATTTTTTGAATTATGTTGAAACTAAATTACAATGAGTGACCTTTTTTTTTTTCTTTTTATGAAATTAGTTGAAAGTTGTGAAGTTAGGTGAAAAGTTATAATTGTATAATCAGCTCAAAGTTGTAGTTATGTAATTAGTTAAAATAAATTAAATGAATAAAAAATATAATATAATTAAATAGTATTTATTTTGTTGATTTATATATCATCAACTATTTGATAAAATAATTAAACATTTTATTTTATTTATTTATCATTGATTAATTAATTATTTCCTTATACATTTTTTATTATAATTTAATTAATTAAATATTTATTGGTTGACTTTAATTTATTTATAAAATTTAAGCATAAAAATAAATTATTGATGGTTAGTTTTTTAAAACAAAATACTACTTAAGTAATTTTTAAGATTTAACTTTTAAACATGATAAAATTTCTTTAATTTATGTTTTTTTAAATAATTTTACTCAATTTATTGATTAGTTTCTGTCTTTCAATGTGTCGGCGGATGTAAGATTTCGGTGAGAAAAATCCTAATGAATCACATTGTAAGTATTTATTTAAATTAATTTATTATAAAATACTTTTCTAACGATTTTGAAATTAATTTAAAAATAATAATTTCACTAAAAATAATTTTAACTAAATAAATAGTAAAACTAATAAGTAGTTTTAAATATTATAAAATATTTTGATAAACTGAGGGGGTAATTGTATTGTTTTTCCTTGTTAGTGGTGATATTTTATGATCTTCATCATCCCCTGGGCTTGACAGATTGACAGAAAAGTATAATAGCCTACTTTATAACTTCAAAAATACTAAAAAAGGTTAAAAAATAACAAAAAAGAGAAAAAAGAAAAGAAAAAGAAAAATATGAGCAGAGAACCTTACGGTTATGAATTGTGAAATTGGTCTTCATCGTTCCTTTGTGTTGAAATGACTTGCATTTGGAGCAACTCTTATCTTCGTCGATGCACTGGAATCTGCCACCTCAGCCACTGCTGCGTGGTTTCTGACACTCCTTACTCTCTCTCTCTCTCTCTCTCTCTCTCTCGCGCACCTCCGGCCACCACTTCCATCCCCTTTCGCCGTCGTCTCCCCCCCCTCCCTCCATTGCCTTTGCCATCCTTCACCTCTGACCACCGCAGCTCATCAGCCTTCAACGTGGGTTCCACCACCCTCTTCTTCCCTCAAGGTCATTTTTTCTTTTGTTTTATTTTATGTTTATTCTTATTTTAGTTATTTTATTTTATGATTTTTCTAAAAAAATTGGGTAGGGGGATTTGAAATCTGGAGATTAGAAACGTCAATAAAAAGAAGAAGAAGAAAAAAGTGGAGTATTTTGTATTAGTCCATTTAGTGCAAATATTTTATTTCTTATTTTTATTTTAATTATATTTTAAAAATTCAGTCTTTTTAATTTTTATTTATTGATTATTTTATATAAGAGTAATAATAATAAGAATGATAATCTAATAATATAAAACAAAGAAAATTTAAATATAATTTGATTTCTTTACTTTTACACATTATAATATTTAATTAACTAATTAATTAATAATTTCATCCATTAATTTATATATTTTCTTTAAATATTTATTTTTTAATTATCAAATTACTAATTTCTTAATATGTCAATTAATTTAAAACTATATTAATGCAACAATTTATTAAGACCTTTGTTGCATTACAATTCACACAATATAAATTTATTTTAAAATTAATATATTTTCATCAAATGATTTTTTTTTTACTAATTAACTTACATATATTTATTTTTTTAATTTTCTTCTTATCATTTGATTATTTAAAATTATTTTTCATTTTTATCATATAATATTTTATAATATTAATGTGTATATATATATATATTTTTTTTTACTATTATATATATATATTGTTTTATATTTTTTTAATAAGTCATGAAAAATTTATGTATATTTATATTATGTTAAAAATTATTTTTAATATGAGTTCTTTAGTTAAAATACTAATTAAAGAATATTTTAAATTAGAAATCTTGATTTTTATTATTAATTTTCTTTTTTTATATAATTTAAAACATGTGTATATAAAGTTTTTCATCTTCTGTATTATTGATCATAGGATAATATGTATAATCATACTCTTAAACATTATAATTTTATAATATATAATTAAGTCTTAAAATAATTTTTTATTATATTTTGAATTAACAATTTTTCATAATATTTTATATAAAAGTATATGCTTCAAATTTTTTTATCACATATGAGAATATGTAGAAGTGATAATTAAACTTATGAAGTCAAAATAATTTTTAGAATAAATAGTAAAAATATTATTTAAAGATTAGATAAATATTTTAAAATTATAATAAATTTTAATATTATTTAAATAAATATTATATGATGCTAATACTTTCATGAATCTCCAACTTGTATATGGTTTTAAAAATTATTTAATATTTAAAAATTATTTTTTTATAAAATTTAGTAGTGATTTTTTTAAATTTTAAAAAATATTTTTAAAAAATATTTTTTAAAGTTTGTTTGTCCGACTATGTTGCGACACATTTCTAACACAATCTTTAATAAAAGAATTTATGTATTAATTATTTAATTAATATTTATTAAAATATTAAAAAACATTTGGATACACAAGTTAATTAAGTGTTTGTTTAATATATTATTTTTAAATACCAGTTTGTACCATACTTTTAATCATAAAATTTATTAATTTAAAATAGTTAAAAAATGTAAATAAACAAAAAGAAAAGCTTATAAAACTCAGACTTATTTACAAGAGCTTATAAAATATTTATGATTCTCATGAATTATTTTTAGTTCTTTTAATAAATTTTATTATTAAATTTATGATATAATTTTTTAATTAAAATTATATTAAATAAATACTTTATCCAAACAAACACACATTTAATAAACCTTTTAAATATCTATGAAATAAGTAAAATAAAAAACACACATACAATACATGTAGTAAATGTGGCTTAGTACACGTCAACGATGGTTAGCATAACTTATTACTATTATTGATGACACCACAATAAAGTTGTGCCAAAATTATATTAAATAAATACATTAAAAATTCCGATTATAACATTGATGGTGACTTTTATGTCCATAACTAGTTATGGAAGTGTTAATTATTTAAGAGAAATACACTTACAAAGTTATCTATCTATCTATCTTCTAGTAGTTGTCTTTGTTATCATTCATGTCTTCTAATAATGTTGGTAATTTTGATGTGTAAGCAACTAAGCATGCATATGCTGGACCACCTACTTAAAATTTAGTGCCTAATCAAATCAAATCAAATCACAAAGCCATATGTGGCTGAGATATCACAATTGATTTTCTTAAAAGTATCCGTAATATTACAGCAAAAAAAATAATTGATGTTTTTGATAAAAAAAGATATATTTAAAATTTAAAATTAATAAATTACATCATAAATTTAAATCTTCCATTTAAGTGGGTTTCTAATGATATTAAAATTTGTGCAACCATCTTTTGAGCATAAAACAAATAGATGCACACCATACAAGAACTTTTTAGAGTTATTATCTTTTTAATTTTTCTTTAAAATGTAATATTTTAATATAAAATTTTTTATTTAAATAATTTTTTAAAATTTCAATTTGAATAATAATTGTAATTTTTATTAAAAAATTTGTCAATCAAATAATTTAATTTAAAGTTTATATAAATAGATTAAATTTATTAAATTTTATATTATTTACTATGATTAATAATTTATAAATATTGAATATTTGAATGTAATATATTATTTAAAATATTATAAATAATAATTATTAAATTATATATTCATGAATATAAAATTTTGTATATATAAATATTTCAGTAATTTCTTCAATTATTATGTAAGTCAATTTTTTTATTTATATGAAGTGTTAAAAATATATTATTTAATGCAATTTTTAATAAAATTTAAAAATTATTAAATTAAAAATAAATTAAATAATTTATAATAAATTTTAAAAAGTTTTACTAATATCTCTCTTCATTTTTTCTTTAATTTTTATATATTTATACAATAACTTTGAACTCTGTATTAAAAATAAGAAAAAATAATCATAAAAGTAACAAATGAAAAAAAGTGTCTAAAATTAAAAAGAAGAGTGGGGACATTTGTGGAAGTACAAGAGCTTTGCATTATTTTTTAATTTTTCCTTTATTCTTTCTTGACCTGAGATGCAACATCATAATCATAATTTCATTCCTTACTTTACGTGCTTATTCTGTCATTCATGCATTTTCCTCTCTCTCTCTCTCTCTCTCTCTCTCTCTCTCTCTCATCTCTTTGTCGAATATGCAACTTCACACTGCTTGGTGACACTATCACTCCAACCTGTCTTCTGCAACAACCTCTTCTCTCTCTTTCTCTGCCACCAAGTTTTCAGAATACAAAATACACATACCTGCTGCACAAAACTACAATGCAGGTTACTTTTCACTGAACTCAAACTTCAACTCCTTCAAGTTTTAATATTTTTTTGTTTTTCTATTCGCAATTTGAGTCTTATTCGGTTTTTCCTTTCTGGGTCTTTGTTATTTTGGTCTTTTTTAATTCCAGACAAGAACGGTTCAAGTGAAGCCAGTTTCAGATCTAGCTGGTGAGAGAGAGATTCACGAGTTCTTCTCGTTTTCTGGAGAAATCGAACACATTGAGATCCAAAGGTTTTTTTTCTCCTCTCTTTTTACATGCCCAATTTTTTTAATTTCTAATTTTCTGCAGTTAATTTCTAATTGTTAGTTTTAATGGAATTTCTGGCTTGATGCCGAGAAAGGAAGTTAAGGAGTGGAAAAGAAAAACAAAAAATCATGGGGTGTTCTTACTTCTGACTTTTATGTGCGCGTGTGTATATGTATATACAGGCACATACATGCATTAAATACAGAACAGGGCTGGGATTAGCTGTTATTACATATCTTAGCATCCTTGCTGATGCTAACATAGGAAGTGTAGTTAAAAGTGAACTGAATGCTTGTTGTTACTGTTTATTTTGGCATTAGTCATTAGAATTTGTGTTGAAGGTTTGAAATTAGACTTTCCTTTTAGTCCTTCAGAAAGTAAGCGTCAATCAATCATTTTAGTTTTGACTTTACAAAATCCTCCTTTAATCCTTGATTTTATAAAATGACATTTATTTTAGTTTTTATATATATATATATATATATATATATATATATATATATATATATATATATATATATAAAAGGATAATAAAATAAAGTGAAAAAGGACTAAAATGAATTCTCTTCTATAAAGTCAAGAACTAAAGTGAAGATTTAGGGATTAAAGTGACTGATGCTTATAATTTTAGGGATTAAATGAGGATTTACTCTGAAAAAACTGTACTTTGGATTCAGATGTTGCACCTATTTAACTCAACTTCTTTTTGCTTACTTTAAGTAATCAAGTTTATGGTTGAGTGCTTCTGTCTGTTGCAGCGTAACTGGGAAATCAAAGACAGCATTTGTGACATTTAAAGACCCAAAAGCGCTTGAAATAGCATTATTGTTATCGGTATGTCTATTTTAATCATTTATTCTATATATTTGTTGGTGTATCAAGTTTGATTTGTAGTAATTTTTTTCTTGACTAAGTCAAAAGAGGGAAACTGGTTTTCAGTTTCAGTTGGTGTTTAATTCATATGTGTATCAAATTTTGAAAGTGATTCATTACAGTTTTGAGAAGGATGATTAGACACTAATCGAGTACCTTTAACTTTGAACTTCTAAGCTTGGATTTAGGATCTGTTTGTTTACATTTGCAGACATCACATATCCAATGTTACTTCAAACTTGGTTTAGGGGCAGTGATTTATTTTTGTTAAGATGTCCCACATTGGTTAGAAATGGAGGTAGAATACTCCTTATAACGGGTTAGGATAGTCCTCCTCCTATGAGCTAGCTTTTGGGAGTAAGTTAGGCCCAAGTTTCTTAACAATTTTCACTGCCAGAGAACACAGTTTCAGCGCAGACTTAATGTGGAATCAAACGGGGAAAGTTATAGATTCAACACCAAATTTTTTCCTACTAGATAGGTCGGCTACATGGATCAAATAATGCCATAATATCCTATTGTTATTCATGTATAATTACAAACTAGTTAAATTGAATCCTATTGTATATATTGTTGTTCTTAATGGTTTGGTCAATAGTTTTTCTTTGCCCCTTTTACCTCTAACTATCAGACTACCCTTTATTTGAACTACTCATTTTATTCGGGCTTAGGACTTTTCCACACATGCTCAAACCACCCAAGGCATGATGTTACCATCAATTTTAAATAGTTGCTAAACCAATTTTTCCTCCAAAGAATTTATTTTAATTGCTATCTTGTCTTGTGTGTCCACCCATTTATCATAACGTTTTCATCTTTGCAACATTGAGCCTATTTTCTTATTAGCTATTTACCACCCGATCAAACCCCATACAAGATCATAGTTCTTATAGTTGTGCATTAAAATTTTCCCTCCAGCTTGAGTGGTACTTTTTTTTATCACAAATAACATCCAAAGAACTCCATTTCATCCACCTTGTTTTGAATCTTATTGTTTACGTCTCCTATTTTCTTGACATCTCATAGTATTGAAAAATTTAGCTGAACTCACTCCTAAATGCTAGTTCAAGAGAAGAGAATTGCCCAAGTCTTAATTATTTTAATCATGTTCCTAGTCAATGTGGAACATTTTAAGATACCCCCCTTACACCTAGAACTGTTTATTTGATGGATAAACTCTGATACTATACTTGAAAACTAGGTTTAATTTACTCCTAAAAGCTAGTTAAAGAGAGGAGGATCTTAACCTTATTTCTAACAAATATGTGACATCTTAACACACGTATTATTGATCTAAGATACTTAAACTGTGTGACACTATGACATGTGACCTATTATGGTGTCCAATATTTGCCTCTAAGCTCAAATTAGTGTGCCTCATACTCACCTGTCATATACTTAAAGTGTGTTTTATGGCAGGGTATGGTATTTGTTTTTTTCCTAGTGAACTTGTTTACTGCTGAATTTTGTATGCTTGATTGTTTGGAACTCATATTCCTAGAAGCATCAACAGAAAGTGTTGATAATATCATGATTTTTGAATGGTGAACATTCTGAACCCGTGCCCCTGTCAAAATGAAGGAAAGTGACTCCTATTGAATGATGTGTAATGGGTTGTGGTGTCAGATGATGAAATGGGAATCTTCAAGGTCATTTTATGGCTTCTGTTATGGACAGAGCAAGTATAGAACTGTTCTGGTTTTGTATGTAAAAAATGAAGCAAAATAAAAATTATGATATTTTTACCACCGTTTAAGCTTTGTGCCAGCATTATCATTTGCAGTGACAAATTTCTTGCAATTCTATTCTCAAATCCATAAATCTTCAAATTAGCAGAGTAGGACTGTATTTTCTCAAGACCTTAATAATGTATAAATGATTGTGTTTTTCAACTTTTAAGATTTTGGTTCAAATGCTTTCCTCCTTGGTCTATTGTCTTTTGATGTGATCACATTTTGTTTTTCGTATTGGCCTGGGAACTTACTCAACTTTTATGAGCTTTTGCGTTTGGTGGCATGTAAAAGTAAAACTTATGTTGCCTTTCTGTCAGGGAGCAACATTAGTAGACCAGATTGTGAGTATAACTGCAGCTGAGAACTATGTACCAAAACATGAGCTGCAGGTAAGTATGTCAAGAACTCCTATATAATATAGTCAAATTGATGATAAATTTGGAAATGATTGATTGCAATTTATGCAGGAAGTAAGGATGGTAGAAAATGCTATAAATGTTGCTCCTTCTGAAAATGTTTCAACAAATATTGAGGTAAAAACCAAAATCCAGATTTAAGATTTTGCATGCTCTATTTTTCCTGATAAGCTGTTCTCCATGGGAACTTAAGGTTGGGTGAAAAGATATGGAAAATATTAATATTGTTCTGAGGGCTTTCCATATCCATCTGCCTGCATTATACATGTTACTTTGAAATTGCAATCAAGACAAATGTTTTACACGAAGGTTCCAACTTCCAAGTATGAATTTTTAAGTAATTTATGTCAGTAACACTAACTATTTTTAGGGTTTTGCGTCAGTTTTGTATTGCTTGCTTATAATCTTCAACGGTCCATTCAGCAAAGTGAGCCAAATATTACCAGTGCTGTTTGCATATTATTACTTTAAATTTGAGCTTATGGTTTGCTGTACTCTCTCTTTTAGGAGGAAAAAGCTAACCCCAACAATGGAAAAATGTACATTAATAGAGCACAAGATGTTGTTTCAAGTATGCTGGTGAAAGGTTCAGCAATAAGACAAGATGCTTTGAACAAAGCTAAAGCATTTGATGAAAAGCATCAATTGACTGCAAATGCATCTGCAAAGGTCATTTCATTTGACAAGAGAGTTGGATTGACAGAAAAATTAACAGTTGGCATTTCCGTGGTGAATGAGAAAGTGAAATCTGTTGATCAGAGGCTTCATGTCTCAGATAAGACTATGGCAGCAATATTTGCAGCTGAGAGGAAACTGAATGATACTGGATCAGCTGTCAAAACAAGCAGGTTAGTCAGGTCTTTTTATAAACAGTATCTAGTATCACTTTATATATATGGGGTGGATATATACTTAATAGAAAGTCTTGACATACTCCATTAAAATATTTTTCTTCTGAAAGTTGGAATCGATTCTATTGGATCGAAAGTTTTCATGGAGTAGATCCAGCTCATAAAATTTAAAAATCAGTTGACTACTTATCAAACTACTACTTTTACCTATGATATGCATTTTGTCTGTTAGTAAATGGTTCAATTTGGCTTAACTTCTCAATAAGCTGTTATAGAAGAAGAAAAAAATAAAAAAAAATTAAGGAGGTAAAGTGAAACAAATTTGTACTAAAAGTAAAAATACTTTTCTCTTGTGAATGCTTATAGAGAATTTTATCCAAACTGGCTTAATATCAACTATGAGATTAGAAATTGATGAATGTCTGGTATATTGTAAATTTGACGTGCATGATCTTCATGAGAATAATATTGCATGTTCAATGGGTGGATTAGTAAAATTAGAATTCTATTGTCCTGCGTGATGGAATTTTCCTAGGAGAAATGCATCTGATTCCTCAACTTATGTGAGCAGCAGAACAGAATTACATAAAAAAAAATAAAAATCACTTAAGGTAGCACTGAACCATGGTGGCTAGATTATTTGTTGTGAGATACGAGCAGAGTTATCTACAAAAATAAGCTTTGAGGTTCACTGTTATAGCCTTATGTAGACAAGAAATTTTATGATGATCCCTACACTAAAATTTGTAAGTATTTCAATATTTTTCTTCATATTTATTGTGATATACATTGTATCCTTGAAAGTGTTGATGATTGAAGGGTATAGGACTTTCCTTGATATGAATGTTTCTCCCGACAGCAATGTATTTCTTTGGACCCTTTTTGACCCATGGCCTAACTCATACCTAGAACATTTTCAAAAAAGCTGGAACTTGAGAAACTAAACTGAGTCGCCTCTGGTTAGTTCATTTTTCGAATGATTGATGTTGATGTATCGAATACATGATCTCTATTTCTGCCTCTGCATTTGAATTTCGGCATGTAATTGCTATGATTTTGTAGTTGGTTTCTGCAATAAGAAATCACGTCAAAAGAAATTTATATGGTTCTTTGGTTCTCTGCAGATATGTGACTGCTGGAACAGCATGGTTAAATGGTGCTTTCACTAAGGTGGCTAAAGTTGGACAAGTGGCTGGTACTAAAACTAGAGAAAAGTTTCATTTGGCTGTATCAAACTTGACAACAAAGGTGGGTTTTGCTCTTGCAATGTCACTTTAAAGAATATGATGATGGTCGTAAGGGTTAACTGCATTTTGGACTATCTAGTTTCATTAAATTTCATACCTCTAATTTTTAAAAACTGTTTCATATCTCAAAATATAGACTCCAAAATATTTGGATAGAAAAAAACAATTTAAGGGATACAAGAAAATTGACAAGAAATCAAATTTACATAATAATAATAATAGAGCTTTAAGTAGGTCGAAAAAAACTTGCGAGGTCAAGTGCACATAATCTAAACTAGAGAGACAACAAATACAATTCAGCATGATGATGATGATGATGATAATAAAAATAATAATAATTTGTTTTGTGATTTTGTTTCATTTTTCTATAAAGTGCATGGTGGAGTGTAAAAAGTGTATTATGTAGAAAGAGGAATTGGGTCTATGCTCCAATTGTTAATCTTGAACTGAATTGTCGATTCTTCTTGGTTACAATCTTTGATGTCTTGATCCGCTCTTGCAGGAACCACCAGTGGCTGCATGAACCAGAATTTTGTTATTTGTGGTTACTTCATCAAACCTTTGATGAAGATCTCTCTCAGAGCATGTTTGGATTAAATTCGAGTTATGGAGACTCTTGATTGAGATATAAGACCAGATGCGCATGTACTGCTTTCTCTGTTCAACAGTTGCATGTGGCAAGTATCGTGGTCCATTTAATCCTATTATATATATATATATATATAATTTTTTTTTCCATTCTGGTTTGCTGCTTTATAATTTTGCAGTGGTAATTGTGTTATTCTTATTCTTTAGCTTTTTTTTTTTTTTTTGTGAAAATGAAATTATATATAAGTGTGATAAGTGTTCTTCCCTTTCATTTTACTTTATTTTTCTCTGTAAGAGACTGTTTGGTTTTAGATTTATTTATTTTTAATGTTTTTACTTTTCATATCAAAACTATCACTTTATTTTTATTCTATTTTTTGTGTTTGAATATTTACACAGGAAACTGCCAAAAAAATTATAATATTTTCTATACAAATATTCAAAAATATATATATATAAAAACAAGGTGGAAGTTGTTATTAATGGTAAAAATAGAAAATGAAAACATGAAACCAAGAGCTTGTTTGTTTTCAGTTTTTAAAAATAGTTTTTTATTTTAAAAGTAAAAAATAAAATAAAATTTGTTTGTTAACATAAGTTTTATTTTCATTTTCTTCTTAAAAATAACTTTTTAAAATATAATTTTTAAAAATTAAATATCAAAACTGAAACAAACAAGTCTTAAGAGCTTGTTTATTTTCTGTTCTTAAAAACAATTTTTTCTTTATCAAAGTAAAAGTAAAATAAAATTTGTTTGTTAACATAAGTTTTATTTTCATTTTTTAAAAAAGTTTTTTAAAATTGTTTTAAAATATAATTTTTAAAAATTATAAACATAAGCAAACAAACATAAATAACAAACTTTGGTTTTGTAAAAATATATATTTTTTATTTCCATTGTGTTTTCATTTTCAAATTTAAATTTTCCATTTTGAGTAGCTGAACAATGAAAATGTGTTTGGTTTAACCATTTACTAATGAGTTCATATATATTTATTGTAAAGTTTAAAATAATGAGTTCAATAATGTGTTGGATTCATGTTTATGAATTTTTCAACGTGAATTTAAACACATGCTTAATTGTGTTATGCCACTCAATAATTGCTCCATTCGTACCATTTGAATAGCTTTGAAACGAGCAGAAAGAGAATGGCCATTATATTTATATATCTAAGGCTTTCTAAGAGTTTGTAAATAAAAGGGAGGAAAATTGTGAGACAGAGGAGGCAGCAAAAAGCCAACGACAGTACAAGACAAAGTAACATTTTATGAATCATATGAATATCTCAAATTTTCATACAAAATTTGAATAGAAAGAGAAATAGGTAGATATTGCTTTTGTTTCATATTAGTTGTTACTTAATATTAATGCACACATTTTAAGAAAATACTCATATTAAAAGTGTTGAATTTATTAAAGTGGTTAGGTGTTGACAAATTTTAAAGTTATTTTAGTTGTTAGTTGTAAAATTTATTCTTAATAAATAATGGTATTATTAGAAAAAGGTAATACGTACATTTTTTAATATTTTGAAGTACTAAATAATTTGAGACAACTAAAAAGTGGTCAAGGGGCAGTAATAGATAAATAGTGAGCGAAAGAGTAACAGAGATTGGTTGATATTTAACGAGGAGTCAAGCAGGGATTTAAAAGTTCATAAAAATATAAGAATTTGGTGAAAATTTTTAAAATTATAGAAATTTGTTTTTGAAAAATTAATAAAAATAGAAAGGTTTATAAATGGCTTAATGACTATAGATCACAAATATTCTTAAGGTGTCTTAGGTTTTAAAATAAGAGATATTATAAGTTTATTTATTTTTCTAAAAATTAATTAAATAAGCATGGATATTTATTATTATATTTTTATGTTTGTATTTATTATATATATAGTAATAAATTAATTTTAACCCCATTACTTAGTGAATTAATTAATGTAGATTCAATAATAAATATAATTTCAGTTTCATTGCAAAATAACAAATAAATATATATGATCCTTAAGACAGTTTAATAATTTAAAAAACATCTTTTTATATTAGTTGGGAGCAAGAACCTGATTGTTTTCTGCAGTTGAAACACTTAAACTTTGTGGGGTGGAACTCTGTTATAATTATTTCACATTTGAAGAGTATAAAATAAACTTTCTCTTAATTTTTGAAGCATCATAAGAATCATCTTATAAACAAATATTTTGAATCTATATCTGCTGATATCGATGTCATCGTCACTCAAAACATAAATAAGGTTTTAACAAAAGAACAAAATAATTTTTATAATAATATGTGTTGTATAAATATTATATATCAAAATAATTTATTAAATAAAATTTTTAAATATAATATATTATTATTTTTAAATTTTAATAAATATTTTATTATATTATATAAAATTAATTAAAAATTGAGTATTTAAATGATGTATTTCAACAGATTTTACAAACTGATATGTATTAAATGTATATCACAAATTTATTTGATGACACAAAAGTTAAATATTAAATAATTTTTTTATATGTTTAAAATTGATTTGTATCACCTAGGCCTAAGATGAGAACAATGTAGTTTAGAAGTAAAGTTGCAACAATACAATGCATATGAGATGGAGAGTGGAGGGAAATAAGGATGTACATATGATAAGCTACCGGCTAAATATATTTATTTAATTAAATAAGTAAGTTTAAATTTTGTAAACTTTACAGAATATATATATATATATATATATATATAATTTTATGTATTATTTATTTAAAATTTAAATTTTTTATTATTATCACTTTATGTATTAGTTATTTGGTTTTAAATTTTAAGAGTTTTATTTAAATAAGTGACCATAATTTTTTAAAAAATATTTTTATAATACAATATTTTATTTTTAATCTTAAGTTATTGTCATGTACATAAAAATATATTTTATTATTATTTTATTTTTATTTTAATATAAAAATATTCATTAAATACTAAAAACATAACAAATTATTCAAAAGTTGATATAAAAAATTTATACCAATGTTGAATGACTATATTATAAGGGTAAAGTGATGTATGAGCAAGGTATTGTAGTGACTTAATCATAGAAATGTGCAAGTAAAGTAATTGTATCTTAATGGGTCTTCAACTAATTGCCTCACTTAAATTAGATATTGGGCCATTGTCAATCCAAGATGTTTATATTAGCTATTGGTAGTGGGCTATCTTGAAATCACCAAGAGTATAAATAACTTCATATTTATAATATAGTACATATTTATTTTTGAATAATATTTTTTGAATTAGAATGTTTAGATTAATTTCATAATTTAAATAACAATCTATGAATTTTTTTTATGAAGAATTAGAAACTTGTGATGAATTGAAATTGAGTTCAACGAAGGAGTTACTTTTTGAAAATTGGTAAATTAAAGTGAGAATCTTTGTTGGGAGTGACTTTTATTCTTTTAAATAAATTTTGTATAAAAATATATGTATTATAAATCCATGAATACATAAATAAAATTAGTAAATACACTTTATAAAATATTTTAAATTATTAAAAAAACATTAAATAATTTTTTACTTCTGTTATAAACAATAGAAAATTCTAAAAAAAAGTTAAAAATATATTTGAGATTTATTATATTATTATATAATTTTTAATAATATTTTATTACTTATAAAGTATGTATTAAATAAAAATATACAAATATTTATTATTATTATTATTATAAAAACATAGAAATTATTCAATAATTAAAATTTTTATAAGCTAAGAAGAAACAGAATTATTCAACCATGTTTCAGTGACGTCAAAGCATTACCTTTTGAAGGTATTGAAGGAGAGTTGGCAATGGACCAATGGCAGCCACCAATGCTGAAAAGTGTATCATTAAAACAATTTTTTTCTTTAAATGAAAAAAAGCGTACCGCAATTAAAAAGCCTTTAGATTCCCGAGCACGCGTCAAAATTGGAACATGCCACGTGTCCTACGAAAAGACACACTTGTTTTGCGTGGCATCACTCGGGGCTGTGCCGAAGCGACAACTCAGACATCGTCGTTGACGCTCTCGCTAGTTTCTGCCGAGTCAGCTGCGTCTCGGTCCAAACAAAATACTTCGAAATTACGAAAATACCCCTCTGTTATGCCATTGTTGTAAGGGTATATTCTCAGTTTCGATACTGTACGCAACAGAAATCACAGCGTCTTAACTTGTCAACTCAACGCTCTAATTAAGAGAGACATGCTTTCTCATTAATTTAATGTCTTTGTGATATGTTTATGTGGTGGTGAGTTTAATCCTCAATTTCTCATTAAATTTTTTCACTATTTGGTTCCAGTATTTTTAATTCGGTTTTTGGCTATCTGGGCATCTTCAATTTTCTCCCATTTTCCATTTTCTGTGAAAAAAAGATGTTATCTTAGCATGATGGGTGGGTGTTACATTTCTGTTCATGTTTTCAAGCCCTATATGTGGTAGTGATTCTTGTTACATTACTGGGTTTTGGATTATGTTCTGTGCAGCGGGGTGAATGGTTTTTATTTGTGGGAGCTCTAATTTTCTCAGGTTTGTATTTTTTTATAAAAAAAATTGAATTTTTTTTATCAGTATTGTTTATACTTGGCCTGGTGGAGCTGGGAGTGTTTGTTGTTCTGAATGTTGTGTTCTGGTGTGGCTGTTGTCATTTCCTGATTCAATTGTTTGTTTGATTGTTTCTTTTGAAAAATAGTATTTGTTGAAATGGATGTGATGAATGAGTTTCTAACTGCATTGATCAGTTGAAGACTCCTCAGAGATCAAGATTCACTGTATTTGATTTCTTTTCCTTTTCAAAGTTTGCATCTTGATTTTTATGTTTATGTTTTTATAACAAGGATTTGCATCAATGGAGAGTTATATTTCAGTTGTAATAATCTGTGGGATGTGAACTGTAGTCAATGAACAACAGAGTTTAGTATTCTCCCTAATTTCAGTCCACATTTTTTTTGTTAGAGACTATAGTACTATGATCATTTTGCTTTGAATCCTTTTTTCTGCATAGGAATAATTTAATTACTTCAATTATAAGAGTTTTATTAAATAATATGTATGTCCCAAGAGCATTTTGTTGCTTGTGGATGTTTGTATGACCAGCTTCCCTAAGTATTATTATTTTCCCACAAGATTTGTCTTGCTAACAATGGAGCTGCAACATCAGGGTTGCTTTTATTATAGCAGATTGCTTTGTGCCCCAAGAACCGTGCTGGGATTCATCATTGGCTTCTGCAACTTGTTTGTGTACATGATACATATGGTGATGATGATGAAGACAAAATAGCAGAGGATCAATCCTTTTTGTTACTGGATCCCTCATTGATATTTTGATTGCAATATCCCATTAGCATGGATTAGATCACCGGGGGACTCAAGGGCCAGAGCAGTTATTCTTTTAAGTTCAGGAGTAGTTTAGTGGAGTGAAATAGTTTTAGAGGATCTGACTCTTGACATTATCAGGCAGTAGATTAGAGGAATATAACTGCTATGCCATTGTAGTTGAGTGACCTTTCTAATCTATGATAGGATATCGTGAAAGAGAACTTATATACTTGGAGTGAGCATTTTATAATCATGGAATTAGGTGCTTCTCCACAGAGGCAGAAATTGCAGACACCAAGTTGCAAAAGTTTATCAGTTGGGCCAGACCTGTGGCTTGCTGTGCGTGAAGGATCACTAACTGATGTAGAGTTGGCCTTGACACAATTGAAGAAGAATGGGGGCAATATTAATTTAAGGAATGCCTTTTGGCTTACTCCCCTTCAAATAGCAACTTGGAGAAACCATGTCCCCATAGTGCGAAGGCTGCTCGCAGCTGGTGCAGATCCTAATGCTCGGGTATGTCACAGTCTATTTTGTGAATTCTTATGGATATGCATGTGGCCTTTTCTATAAGAGTTGTTACTTGTTAGTTTTCCTTGCTTTAGGAAGTTGTATCTCTGTTATTTACTTCATAATTAGTTCTCATTTCTCAATACTTGAGAGAGAACAATTTTTTTTTTCTGGTATAACTTTCTAAAGACCATTCTACATTCTCTGTTTTATACTAGTTCTCTCTTTGGCTTTAAATCTTGCTATATAATTGTTTAACTACTTTACTGGATGTTTCCATGGCTGAATTCAGAAAATGAGTTGGTTGAATGTGCTTAAGTAATTTAAAATTTCTTGAGATCAAATTTTAACAGGTAAATATTTAGTGTTTTCCTTTATTGAACTTTTATTGCATTGATTCATCATATTTTGTGAAAATGTCTTAGATTTTACTAAGATTCCTAAGTCATTTATATTATTCCAACAATGATTGAGCTTTAGAATTTAGTGATGAGAAAGATAAAGTATTGTTGTCATAAAACTAATTGTTTGAGACAAATTTGTAAGAATGTGAAATGTCCTGATATGATATTATTATTATTATTTAGGATGAATAAATTGTTATCAATATTTTAAAAAATGTTCACATATTCACATTTGTTTTCACCTAAATTATGTGAGCTTGCAATTCCACCACTTTTATTTGAAAACCTTGGTGTGGTAAATAATAAATAAAATTATGCTTAGACTAACATCTAATATCAATTTCTAGTGTTAGCTTCATGAAATCTAAAATTGATCTTGTTTGGCATCATCAACTACAAATATGACCAAATAAGATTTTATAAAAGTTAAAACAATTCTCACCTTGCGAGCTAGCTTTTGAGGTTTAATTAGATTTAATTCTAAATTTAACAATTATATTTTCACCATTGATACAAATGTAGACTAATGCTCCCTTTTACATTTATGATGTCATGGTGACCTCATCTTATTATTTTGGCCTATCATTTTTGTGCATTGTAACTGGTAAGTATCCACGTCAATTGTTTTATTATTCTGCACAGGTACATTTTAAATAATTATGATGTAATAAATGGCTAAATCATCTCTGTTTTCCCGTTATCTTTGTTCCTAACTGACTGGCTGCTTTGGCTTAGAAATTGAATTGTTGATGTTCTTCCTTCAGTAAACAAATAAATATGGTTTTTAAAATGTTGGTTCCTTGTAGGTTACATGCATTTCATCTGTAGTTCAACACTGCGAAACATAACCTAAATGATACTTTCTAGCATCAAAGAATGGTGCTGATAAAGTGGGGATATGTGTCTAGTTTCTACAATAGTTTCAGCTTGTTTGACTGCAGCTATGATTAAAGCTAAAAAACTTTTGATCATTTATTGAAATTTGTAGACTAGTAGTGTCACCAAATTGGATCTATCTATTTCCCAGTGTCTGCTTATGGGCTATTTTAGATTACTTCTAGTTCTTTTATCTCTTAGGATCCATTAAAGTTGAAACTTACTTCTTTTTCAGGATGGAGAATCAGGATGGACTAGCCTTCACAGGGCTCTGCATTTTGGTCATCTTGCTGTGGCAAGCATCCTTCTTCAGCATGCTGCATCTACTACATTGGAGGACTCTAAATATCGGATACCTGTAGATCTGTTATCTGGCCCTGTATCTCAGGTTTTTGATAATGAACATTATTCAGGTATAAGTTTTGTGCTTTGACTACTTTGGTATGGTGTGGTTTGTTGTTGCCAATAGAAAGTACACACCTAGGATGACAGCCTTATTTTTTGTGCATCTTTAGTGGCTAATGAGGTTTTCAGTTGGGGAAGTGGCACAAATTATCAGCTTGGAACTGGAAATGCACATATTCAAAAGTTACCATGCAAAGTTGATTCTCTTAATGGGTCGATGATAAAAATGATTTCTGCTGCAAAGTTTCACAGTGTGGCAGTTACTGCTCGTGGGGAAGTGTACACATGGGGGTTTGGAAGGGGGGGCCGTTTGGGGCACCCTGATTTTGACATACACAGGTATATGTTGAGTTTCATTGTGAAGTTGGATACATGTTTTATGTTAGCATTGGTGTTATCATGTATTGATGATATCATTTGCGTGATTATCAAGATTTACACTTAATATATGTAGAAAAATGATGGCTTTAGCCTTGGGTAAATTGTGTAATGATGTTGGGTAAGATTTCTGTTTTCCACTTCAAGAATACCTTGGATGAAAATCATGTTGATGATGTCACTAAATGCTTTTTGTTTCCCAATGAAAGTTCAGTATTCAAAAGATGGTCATCAATATTCTGTTTACCTAAAGTTCATTTGTAGGTGCATTTTTAGGTTGTGATTGGAACATACATTTTGCATACTCTCTTACTTTCAACTGGTTTACATTTTGAAACACTCACTTTTTTGTTCGTTTCTATTATTTCAGTGGTTACTAAAATTGATTTTATGTGGCAGAATAGTCTATTATTCTAAATATTGATGATAAATGATAGAAATTAATGGCAAGAATTAGCTAAATTGCTTTCTTTTTACTAATTCTTATTAACTTTGCAGATAAAAAACTTAATTGACTTCAAGGCCAACTTGAAATTATTTGAATTGGTGTTAATATTTTACTGTATTTATAAGACTTGGGATGAGGGATAGTGATGTTAAAATGTCTCACATTAGGATGGAATGATACTAAAATGCTCTTATAAGACTTGAACAATTCTCTCTTCTTGAGCTAGATTTTGGGTTTGAGTTAGGTCTAATTAATTTGCTATATGGTGTTAGAACATATATAATCTTAATGTTGGGGTCACCTGCAAATGTCCACAGTCCTGTAAACTAGAAACTTAAAATATCTAATATTGGGGTGTATGTTAAGTGTCACAAAATTGAAGAACTAACTAGCAAGTGTACTAGGTAGTTGTAGCAAGTAATAAAATTTGAAAATCAATATGAGTCTCAAGTATCGTCTTCAATGATTAGGTCTATCAATTACCACTTCACAAATCAATAACTAGTTGAGTCAAATGAATTTAGAGTGTTTTGAATCATTTAATAAACAAAAACAATAAAGTGCAAAAATCTAAAAAATACAGCAAAACAAAATATGAATTTTGTATTAAAATTCTATATGAAAAATAGTTAGCAATCACTTCATTGGATTTTCTATTGCAATGTAATAATGTTCTGGACTCTTAAGAATTATAATTGATTGATAATCAATTTCACTTCTTTAACTAAAGGACAATTCCTTGCCTCATTGATCTTAATACTTAATTAAACTTCCCTAATTCCTTAGGTGAAATTCAATCAAATATTGCATTAAGTTTTAAAAATTATAGAATTACTAGATTATGATATTTATTCCTAAGATCTCAATAACCTAGGCATATGATTCAGATCTGAGAAATAAATTAAATTTCTGTTGATGAAAATTCCTCTAGGTTCAATTGAATGAAGGATTAGTTCACAATTGCATTAAGAACAGAATCACATACTCAATTCAATCAAAACCTCAAGGTCCAGATCCAAAATTATATCACAATATCAAATATGGATCCTTAGATCCCTAACAAAAAGAAATCAGAACATGTTCTTTAAAAGAAAAAGAGAGAGAAAGAGTAGGAGTAGAGAAGCTGTAGAATTTCTTCATAAATCCAATCTCCAGCCTGATTTCTCAAGGTCTAGAGCTTGGAAGTCGCCCCTAATCTCCTTATCTAACTCTCCTAAGATGTAGAAACGAAAAGAAAACAAAAAATGGCAAAAGATTCTTAAATCCGAACTCTTAAAAGCTATTTATAATTTTTTTTGCCACCTTCCACGTTAACACTTTAATCACTGAGAGTAATAATGTAGAAAGCCTTCTAGAAGCTTCTAAGGTTGAAGTAAAAACTCTAAACGTCCAAAGTTGACACTTAAAAGTAATTTTCCAAATTCTGTTATTTTGTGTGGACACTCTCAGCACTTAGAGTGACCACGTGTATGTGTTCTGTGCAAATAAGCTTTGTGTGTGGCTACTTTAAGTGACCAGAGTGTCCACGTGTAGCTTTGAGTGACTACTTTCAGCAATTAGAGTGGACACTCTCTTCTGCATGTGACTACTCTTAGCAGTTAGAGTGGACACTCTCTGCGTGTGGCTACTTTCAGCACTTAGAGTAGACACTCTTTTTGATTTTCATAGATTTTTCTCTTCAAAGTGTTAACTCTATGCACACAAAGTCGCTACGCCCAATACATAACACGTGATTTTTCATCTTTTAAGCTCAATTCCTCTACTTCCTTTAGTTCAATCTTCAACTCAAATATTTTCAGCTCAAGCTTCTGCATAAAGTTAAGTCTTTTTAAGCAAAATTGTCCAGAATTAGAATAAAATCTAAAATTCTAAACTATTTACACAATTATGAATATTAATACAATTTTTATAGTATTTTTAAGTTTATTTACTAACAAAAACTAGGCTAAAAGTATAATAAAATATGGATTTATTATTAAGGTGTTTCATGTTGAATTTGTGCTTTAGGCTTAACTCAACTCCAAAAGCTAGCTTGTAAGGTGAAGATTGTTTTAGCCTTTATAGGTTTTTATTTAACTATATCTATAGTTGATGTGGATTTTAACACACCCCCTCATGCGCAAGATTAGACATCTAGAGAATGAGATTTGTAGGACTGTTTCTTTTAATATAGCACTGGATAAGCCGTTGGACTAGGTAGGTAGCATTGGGAAAGTTGTGGGACGAGGTAAGTTACATTCTACGTGGCCAGGTTAATAGCACTAGGAAAATTTGTGGGGCTAGAATGTTTTTAGTCAAGGGTGACCCAATATTGAATCTATAATAGGCTTTGATACCATGTTGAATTTGAGCTTTAAGCTTAACTCAACCCCAAAAGTTAGCTCGTAAGGTGAGAATTGCTTTAGTTTATATAATCTCTTATTTATCCATATTTATAGTCGATGTTAATTTCAATATTTCACATTGACTAGTAATACGGCCAAAATACACTTTATAAGTTTTGAGCAATTTCTTTCTCTCAGCTTTGCTTTTGTGGTTCAGTTAAGCTGGGTCCATTTCTAATAAGAGGGATTACAACCAAAATATATTTATGCTTTTGGACAATATCAATCAGTTTTCATATTGTTAATCATTTCAGTGGTCAAGCTGCAGTCATTACTCCTCGCCAGGTGATTGGTTTGGGTTCCCGTAGAGTGAAGGCAATTGCTGCAGCTAAGCATCATACAGTTATTGCTACTGAAGGTGGGGAAGTGTTCACCTGGGGATCCAATAGAGGTAATTTTCATATTACTTATGTCTATAGAAGCTATAATTGTAAACTACGGCGCTCTTTGCAATCAAAATATTCCAATATCCTAGCAGTCTTTTATTAAGTATGCATATGATTTTGGAGAAATTATCATATGCATAGTTGGGGAAAAATTAGGTTGTATTTCTTTTATAATTTGTACTATTGTTTAAAATATACAAGAAATACTATATTTTTTTGAGTCATTTATGAATTGCCACCTATATTTTTGATTTCTTTGTTGTGTAGAGGGACAGCTTGGATACACTGCTGTAGATACACAACCCACACCTCGTCGAGTGACCTCTATGAGGGCCAAAGTCATTGCTGTTGCTGCAGCGAACAAGCACACAGCTGTAGTGTCTGATTTAGGCGAAGTTCTTACTTGGGGTTGCAATAGAGAGGGTCAACTTGGTTATGGCACCTCAAATTCTGCCTCTAATTACACTCCACATTTGGTTGAATCCTTGAAGGGAAAGACATTAATCAGCGTTTCTGCTGCAAAATATCATACAGTTGTGTTAGGATCTGAGGGAGAGGTACATCTTTGCATATTGTTAATCACTCAATTTTTTCTATTCATCAGAAAATTATAGGTACAATCATTATAGCCTTAAATAAAGTCCATGTTACACTTAATATGGTGATTGATGCCTTGCCATGAAGTTAATAACTTGGTAACTGTCTGATGTTACTAATGAAATTAATGTTGTATATATTTTTGTTTGTTACTTGAATGTCTCTCATCAAGCATGCCTTATTCCATACTTATTTGCATCTTATCCCTTTGTGTTTAGTCTTCTTTTTCTTCTGATTCTGGTCTATTGAATTGTCATTAGGATGAACTCATTCACACCCAACCCAAAGTAACAAGTTTTATTTAGAAAAGCATTAATTAAACAGATTTTGTTGTCACAAATACTGAAGTACAGTGGCTATGCCTATGTCTAAGTTATGTGTTGGGGGCATGCATTATCTTTGTGACTATTTTGTTTTACTACTTAAACTATTCTTATATAGATGTGGAACATAAAGACCTAAGTCACTGGGCAGAATGATTGTTTCGCAAAATTATGTTTAACAACAATCATTCTTAGGCACATACACATGAAACTTTCATAATGCACCTTTTAAGTTCTATTTTACCTTGCTTTGTAGGTCTACACTTGGGGTCATCGTCTTGTTAATCCAACACGTGTAGTCGTTACTAGGAACTTGAAGAAAAATGGAAGCACTCCTTTAAAGTTTCATCGCATGAAACGACTTCATGTGGTTTCTATAGCTGCAGGAATGGTACACAGCATGGCTCTTACTGACGATGGTGCATTATTTTATTGGGTCTCCTCGGATCCAGAACTTAAATGCCAACAGGTTTCTATTTACTGAATTTCTTCCTTTACTGATATCCAGTCATCCTGAAACAAACATGTTGATTAGAGACATTTCTCTCCTTTCTTTTTCTGTTGCATACAGTTATATACAATGTGTGGAAGAAATATGGTGAGCATATCTTCTGGAAAGTACTGGACTGCAGCTGCAACAGATACTGGTGATGTTTATATGTGGGATGAGAAATGTAAGGATAAGCTACTTGTTGCAACTCGGTTGTATGGTGTAAAGAGAGCTACTTCGGTTTCAGTTGGTGAAACACATCTACTAATTGTGGCTTCCCTCTATCATCCTGTTTATCCTCTCAACACTATTGAGAATTCTCAGAAGCATAAGTTGAATAAAAGGGATGATATGGAAGAGTTAGATGAAGATATTTTATTTGAGGAATTGGAATCCAATAAAGGTATATCTGCAATACAGACTGATACTTATGGGCAGAGATCCATACCCAGCTTAAAAAGTCTTTGTGAAAAAGTAGCAGCAGTGTGTATGGTAGAGCCAAGAAATGCCATACAACTGCTTGAGATTGCTGATTCTCTTGGAGCAGATGATTTAAAAAAGTACTGTGAGGTATTGATCTTGACCACGTACATAAGTGAAATACTAAACAGGAAGAGGCACCTATAATACTTGTTTAAAATGTAGAGAGAAAATTTCACATGATAGATATTTTTTTAAATTTCATAAAAGTTATAAACCAATTTAAAACCATGAGGTGTAAAAGAAATAATTTAAAAACATTCCTTAAATGTTTAATTTCTAATAGCAGTTTTTCTCTCCATTTTATTTAAAGCAAAATTTTGGGCGTCAGAGAAAGTAAGGCGACTCAAAGTAGAGGAATTCCCCTTCTCTTAGTAATATTAGTATTTTCTAATAGAGCTCGTGTTCTTGCTTGTTGTTCACTCACATATGGTATTAAGTGTCATGAGCTAATTGCCCCAAAAACTTGAGCTATTAGCAAGGGATAGGATTTGGCTCCTCTAAAGTGAAGAGATGTGTAAAGTGAGAAAGTGACTCTATTTATTTACGTTTAATTTAAAAGTTTATTATATATAATGAATGCTTAAATTCAAATCAATGATGGATATATGCTCACTTCACACATCTCACTTTAGAGGAGTTAAATCTGAAAAGCTCATGAATGGTTTAGTATATCATATTAGTAAAATTGCAGAAAAGAAGTCTTGGAAAACTTTTCAGCTTAGGTAAATTAACTAGTTGAGTAGTTAAATAAAATTAAATTATTAACTGGTCACTCATTCATCGCTCTTTGGACATCATTAACTTGTTATTAATTACGAAACAGAAAATATTTAGTTTTCACTTATGGCTTATCACTCACCTTCTCATCTCTTTTTATGATTGTGGTGCCAATATCCTTCCCTCAACTTGAATATTAAGGCAACCTGTTTTCCTGTTTTTCTGTTTCATATTGTTGAGCCTTCCAGATTTTTAAGTGGACTTTGTTGTTATATCTCTTAAGCTGGTATGGTGGTATAACATACTAAAGCAGTTTTTTTTTTTCCTTGTTTATTTCAGGAGATTGTTTTGCGTAACCTGGATTATATATTTACCATTTCATCGCATGCTATGTCAAGTGCTTCACCAGATGTTCTGGCAAATCTTGAGAGGACATTAAACCAGAGATCATCTGAGTCTTGGAGTTACCGTCGGTTCCCTAGTCCAACTGCTACTTTCCCAGTGATCACTAATAGTGAAGAGGACTATGGTGATATAGAGTTTCAAAAGACTCCCATGAAAATGTCTGCATTGAAGTTGGAGAAAGATCAAAGAGTTGATTTGTTTCTGCAGCCCAAGGATGATCCCAATCAAGGAATCTTGAAAGTAGTTCGAGCCTTAAGGAAGAAGTTGCAGCAGATTGAGGTTCTTGAAGCTAAGCAGTGTAAGGGATATCTTCTTGATGACCAGCAGATTGCTAAGCTTCAATCCAAATCATCACTTGAGAGCTCACTCTCAGAATTGGGTGTTCCTGTTGAGACATCAAAAGAATTGTCCTCTGTACCACTCGAAAGGAAAAATGGTAAGAAGGGCAAACTATCAAGAAAACAGAGGAAAAACAGTGGCAAACCAAGTGTAGAGCAGACAGAACTGGAATCTGTTTATTATAGAAGTGAAGTCACTTCAGAACCTGCGAAGGACTTGTTGGACAATAACATCTTGCAGGTTTCTGGCTCAAAGGTTCATTTCTGATTGCATTTCTCATTTGAATAATTGTTGATTCTTTAATTTTAACTGTGTTTTTTGTTTGGTGTTTTCTTTTAGGGGATGGGATGACATGGTTTGGACTTTTTGTCTTTTGCCCATCTAAAGTTTTTTGATATTTTTTCATCCATTTTTGCTCTAGTTATCTAGCACAACGCCACAGTGGCCATTCAATGAGATTGTTTAAACTTATATTTTCATTATATTTTTTTCTTGGTGATATTTTCTTATGTATTAAGAGGCTTCCTGAAACAAGCAATTGTGCACTAAAAGACAGCTATAGACTGATCAAATTGACCATGATGTAATATTACATTGTACCCTTGGTGGTAGTTGCCACGGATAAGCATCTAGGCTAAAGAAATGCTGCCTGAAGGAACTATTAATTGACAGATTGCTCATGTCCATTTGTGTTATGATAAATGGGTGCTCCAAAGTTGGCAATGTATCTATTAGATATGATTACAATTGTGATTTGGAAGCAGCAATATTTTTAGCAGGTACACATTTATTCTTATGGAAGACAGGCAAAAATGTCTGGATTCCTCAGGTGAGCTTCTCTGTCATAGTATGATTTTTGAACTTTGGTTGAGGGAGTCATGGGGCATGGGGAGGCTTGTGGAGGAGTAGAAGATGATAGAGGAGAGAAGCACTAAGCATATTTTTCAAGCAACCTGAATGAGGATGATGGGGACGGAGGAGAAGAAAATGGGCTTGAGAAGAAAGTAATCTATGAAGCTTTAGCCAAGCCCAAGTATTGGATAGTGTATGTGAGGAAAGAAAGAAATTAGGAAGTTTGAGATGTGCTGAGTTGGCAAAGTTAAATCATGAGTGGAGGGCGGTTTTGTTTTTCTGGAAAATTGTGGGATAGAGTGTTGTTTGGCTCTCTGTAAGGAGCATTTCTCAGGGGCATTAGAAGAACCTTTCTTCTTCTGCATTGTTTCTTTTTTTCTGTTGCAAATAATACAAACTTCCCTTATTCTCTCTCAATATTGCTGTTTCTACCTCATATCTTCTTCTACGATTTTCGGGTCTGTGACAAAGGAAGAGAAGGGGAAATTTTGAGGTGAGGAAACGGCAAATGACAATATTTGCTAATTTGATTGTTACAGTAGGGGTGATTATGAATTGTAAAGCTGTATCAAGTGTCAGGTCAGATATAATAAATGAACTGTATCCAAGAAACATCATGAATAGTAAATCAAGTGTGAACCTTTTTTAGGCATAAAGACATGAAAGCTGTCATTTGTATGGAATTTCATATTTTTGTTTATTTTCTAAGTTTATTTAGAAGTCATTTTGTCCTTTTGTGTAGCCAAGATAGTAGTGAAACCTACCAAGGCCACTTGATGAAAATGGAGGAATGCCTCAAACACGTTGAATGAAATTTTGATATTATTATATTTGTGAATAACAATTCTTCAAGGAGTCCCTCTCCTTTCCTTTTTTGGTATCTTATTGAGAAGACTTGGTTGTGTGGTTCCTTTATTGCTTAAAATTGTAATTTTTATTTGATAGGTGGAAGATCATACTATGCTTGAACAAACCACCAGGTCCACCACTGCTCAAGTTGCAGGAGATTCAGCTTGTATGGTACATAAGAAAGATTCTTTAGAGATTATAAAAAGCAAGAGGCAATCTCCTAAGGTTTCTAAGAAGAGCAAGAAGGGTGGGCTTTCTTTGTTTCTGAGTGGTGGTCTAGATGATGTCTCAAAAGAGGTTGTTCCCCCTCCACCAACACCAAGAAACGAGAGTCCTGCATGGGGTGGAGCCAAGTTCATCAAGGGTTCTGCTTCTATTCGTGAAATTCAGGATGAACAAAGAAAAATCAAAGAAAATCTGCCAGCTAGGAGAAAAGAGCAGGTGGACGATCTTTCTGATTCCGGCAGCAAAGGGAGAATAAAGTTGAGTTCATTTCTTCCTTCCAGTCCAATACCGGTTTCCTCAACTCGCAGCTCCCAAGCATATGATGGAGAAAGAAGTACTCCTCCTTGGGCTGCTTCAGGAACCCCTCCTCATCTCTCTCAGCCATCTTTTAGGGACATCCAAATGCAACAGGTTTGTGAACAACGCTTCCTTTCATGTGTTTGTCTCAAAAGTCTTTGCTGCGAACCAACAGTTGAGAATTCTTGTACTGTTTTATTCAATGCTGATGCATGTTTGGTTCATCTTATTTTGAGGAAACAATCACTTCTTGTTAGGAACATTGTGAGACAACTTTTACAAATAAGAGATTATTTCCCTGAAAAAAAAGCTAGTCCAAACATGCAATTTGATTTGGTATTTTTGTTGTTTATCAAAGTGTTCTATTGTGAACAGGGAAAGAAACAAAATAGTTTTTCTCATAGTCCAAAGAGTAGAACAGCTGGATTTACTATTGCTTCCGGTCAAGGCTCACCATCTGAAACCACTGGGATGAACCGCTGGTTCAAGCCAGAAGTGGATACACCATCCTCAATTCATTCTATTCAAATTGAGGAAAAGGCTATGAAGGATCTAAAGCGCTTCTACAGCAGCGTTAAGATTGTCAGAAGGCAGCCTTAAGGTCAGACAATGTATTTGCTAAGGTAGCGCTCACTCTTCTTTCTTCTCAACTCAGCAGTGTTAGTCCAAATGACCACAAATTAGACTGTACAGTTAGTTGCAGTGTACATTGATTTCTCTTTTAATATAAAAAATGCTAAATGCTAAATGTACATTCATTTTTTTCAACTTTCCTTTTAGTTGGAAACTGGTCAATAATGATCCTCTTCATGATGGCAAATGCCAGAGTGGATTACAAAATACAAACTGTTCATAGTTTTCCAGTTATCATAAGGGTAAAAAATTGTAAGAATAAGGGGACAGTTTAGCCTTGTATGGGTTTTGTATGTTCCCACACCAAGGCGATTGCATCTAATTCCAATATCTAACTTCTCCGATAGTGTATATAGCTATGACCCTCTTGTACTGTCATGTTATCAAGTTCTTTCATGCTCTTGTAGAGGGACGAAGCAAGACCGGTTTTCTTGAGGAGGCCAAATAATGACCTCTATAGGCACAAGCTTGAAAGTTAACCATCTAAGACAATCAATGGAAGCTTTGAGTCCAAGTCGATTTCTACAATCTCTTCTGATGCTTGCTTTCTAATAAACAAACCTATCAACATGCTGTGATTTTGTCAATAAAGCCTCATAGGACTGAACAACTTTATAATGTGGGGGATTTGGCTTTTTTTTCAACATGATTTAAAAGTTAACAATTTTCTCCATTGTTTACTTTGTTCCAATTACTAAAGCCTTTTTTAATAAAAGAAATTGAACCTGATCAATTAGAAGCTTGTCTACTAAATAAGTAGAATGGCAAATAAAATATAGCATCTTTCTCACAAGAATACACTAACCAAAGAAGGATATAATTCAAACAAAGAAGCTTGATGATCATTATGTAATAAATGATATATTTCAAGAATAGGTTGACATGACTCATGCTTAATTTATCGTTGGCCTCAATCTAAGATATGGTTCAATATGAAAACGTTCCATTTCTTTAGGACACATTGCTTTTGTTCATTGTAAACACTAAATTTTGTTTGGTTAATTTTTTTACTAAATAAATAATTTAGTCAATTTAAATATAAGTAAATATTTAACACAAATATATTTGTTATGCATTTCAGTTATCTCAATAACATCATTTTTAAAAAATAAACTAAAATAAGAGATAATATAAATAAGATCTATAAAAATATATTAGATATTTAAAAATAATAGAAAAGTAAAAAATTACAATAAAAGAAATAAGTAAAAATAAAATAGACATAAAAATGATAGAAATAAACTTTCTTTTTATAAAAAAATTTAAGAAAGAAAAATAAAAATTCTCAAATAATTCAATAGTAAACAAATAAATATATCAAATAAGAAAAAAATTTATAAAATTGTCTTTCTTTGGTTTTTTCTTCTTGCTTTTTTTCTTTGGCCTTTTCTCCTCGTCTCGGTCGGTAAAAAGGACTAATTGGATTTGCTTTCCAATTAGCGAGGACGACGGGGGTGTTACTTTTTCTCTTTCAACGAGGGGCACACATTTGCTCTCACCTACACACACACGCTGGGGAACAACATACACCATGTCACATCAATTTGGGTGGAATTCCTCAATAGATCTTTCAAAAATTCTTATACTATTAGAAATTTTCCATAAATAAATTAATGACTTTCTTTTTATTTTTATTTCAACTTTCTTTTTAAAATAATTAATTTTGATGAAGGCTATTACAATGAAATGCAACATAAAAGATAGACAATTACAAAGAGAAATCATAATTTATTCTATTACAAATTAATTTTTCTATGTTTAATAATCACTTTGTAGCTCTTGAACATGCATAGATGTGGTTAAGGTTGTTCATACTAGACTTCGTTTCATTGTGATATCTTTCTAACAATTTGATTATGATTTTTACTTTTACAGTATCCCTATCCATTTGAAACATAACATTCATAAAATTCTTAAAAGTCTAATTTATTTTAACCATTATCTAAAATTTTAAAGAAAGACTATAACTAAAATATATTTTATTTATTGTAACTCATTTGCCTATGGAGATTAAGTGAGAAGACATTTTTCATATCCATCCAATCCAATACTCACCATACAAAATTATAGTATCTAACCAAAGAAGAAATTTACAAAATATTATAACACTATAGTAAAGGTATAAGAAACTAAACATTATAATTTTACCTATAGTTATATTATTGGCAACTCCATATGCCTCAATTATATCCCAATCAAGTACATCTTGTAGAACGTCATCGAGATAGTTACATAAATAAAAGCTTGATCTCATTGTGTGAGAAATGGTTACACATTGTAAATTTTCAGTGAAGCATAGTTAATAACCGATATTATTAAACCATTTGAAATATAAATTTCACTATTGTAAGGTACTTACCACTTTCCTTATTGTGTACTGCCTTGGATTCACATTGTGTCGTTCAACATAAGAATCCAAGTGATAAACAACTTGTTCTTCAATTGAGATAACACTTAGGTACTAATGTCTACGGCAATCTTCAATTGGTGTATAAATCTAATTAAGAAAATATATAGTCAATTTTGGAATGGAGTATAGCCATCAATACTAAAAAAAAAGGAAAGTCTTACATATTTCAGACTTTCAAATGCCGGCATCCACTGTTTACCAAACTTATAACACCTTCAATTTTGTTGTTTTTGTATGGAAAATTAAGAATTTTTAGTGCAGGGTATCTCGCTGTAGCAAGAAAAAGTGTCCAGAATCAAGCTCTATAATACTTTCTTGCTGTAGTGAGAAGTAGATAAGGATGACCTAACAACATTCTCGCCGTAGCTAGAATTCTCTCGCTGCAGCAAAGAGCTTTTATTGTAGCAAGGGACTTTCGCTGTAGCTAAAATGATAGATAACAATGAAAAAAATTTGTCTAATTTTTTTTGCTGCAGTGAGATAAAGGCTCGCTATAGTAAGAGATAGCTTGTTGTAGCTAGAATATCATGAGTTAAAAGGTATTTAAGGGGTCTTCAACCTAGAAAATTTAGCTTACAATCCTAAGTCTCAACCTTTCCCCTGTTCTCTCACCGTCTCTTCTTAAAAACCTTCCTCTAAGCTTCAATCTTCTTTCGAATCTGGGCTTGAAAGTTCAACCATTTAGATCCAAGTAAATTTCTTGAAATTTGGTTCTTCAACTTCATTATTTCTCAATTTTATCCTATCTAAAATTTTATACTTTGTAATATTTAAGGAAACATTAACCAAAAGTTGATATCCTCTCTCGGAATGTTGTACCTCTCCCTTTGGACCCCCTGGAAAAAATTCAGTTAGAGAGACCCATGTCTAGGTAAGGGAGTTGATCCTAAACCCTAAGTCTTATTTAAGTAATTTAATTTAGAGAACTCAATTACTTGATTCTAAGTAACAAAATTGTAAGTTTTTTTTTCCATAAAATCATGGTGTAAAAAATAGATTTTTTATGAGAAAATCCCCTCTTAGGTATTTTCATTTTGGATAATAGAACTCCAATGATTCTTTAGATTTTAGCACTGAAAATGAAATTTTGGGTATGAGAAACCAATAATTTATTCCAAAGATTATCTAGATAAAATTTTATAGTAAAAATGATGAGTAACTAAGTTTTTGAGGAATTTTTAAGATTTTACTATTATTTATGTATAAGCAAGTAATATTGAACTTTAGGATTGACCATTTTATTAATGCCGAGAGAGTGTGTATATTAAATTGTATGCCTGGATTGAGTCTGAAGGTGTCCGACCTTTAGCACATTATATTGATTTGTGTAGTGTGAAATTGTTTGATGACTGATCTATGTTGAAATGAGTGAAATTATGTTATTGATGAAAAGTGCTTGACTCTTCTTAAATAAAGAAAGAGTTTTATGTATTAAAGTGAATGAAAGGTGTACTCATAATACATGTATTGTAATACATTTAGTTATATGATTAAAACTCACGTATTATGACACGTTAATCTATGAAAAAGATATGAAAAAGATAGAGAATGATATGAGAAATGTTGAGAATAAGGATAGATAGTGACAGAGATACACTAGGGTGTGAAAGACGGGGACGATTGTGAAAATTTGAGAAAAATGAGGATGATGGATGCTTTTCCATGATTATGCAAAATCAATGAAAATGGAGAGAAAAGAAACCACAGGCCTCGCACTCATTTTTTTGACCTAAACCCTTGACTATATTTTTGCTAAAAAGGGTTGGGTTAGCACACATGTATCTGTGTTGCTGCGGTAAATCAGCAACTATCTATGCTATGAAATACTCAAGAGATCCCATGGGCAATGAATATAAAAGTGTGATGAATATTAAGTGATATAGAAAATGCGTGATTATAATATATACATTTTAACATATTAATTAATGTTATTATGGTATATGTGTTGTAATACATTGATAGGTATGATTAAGACACATGTATTATGACATATTGATTGATGTGATATAATAAAAGTATTATGATATACAAATCAATGTAGAAATATGATGGATTTAGTATATGTGCTTTGTTATAAAAATTGTTGGTATGACCTGTGTGTGTTACTATTATTGAGTATATAATAAATTGTGTTCAATAATATTTTTGATTTCATTTAAATTATTCTATCAAATAGGAGATTTAGTAGAGTAGAAAATACTCACTCTTATTAATTATTTCAGGAAATGAATTTGAAGAGAAATAAAGGAAGATTGACCCGTTCTAGGATCATAATCCAGTGATATTAAAATGAAGATTGCTTTGTAGGGACTAAAATAATTTAAAAATTTGTAATATTTTTTTCTAATTACATTTTATACTGACCAAGTTCTGTGAATATCTTACATGTTAGATTTTAGAATTTATAATACTTTAAAAATTTTTGTTATAATGAATAATTTGAAAATATTTTTAATGGTATTTTAAACTTATATGTATGCGATATGAATCAAATAATTTGTTAGACGTAAATCAAAATTTTATTCATCACTTTAAAATCTTGAAACTATTCTTTTGAAAGTTTTAAGCACTCTTAAATCCTATAAAATTTCTTAAACAAAATGTAAGTTTAGTTTGTATTTAACTTTTAAATTTATAAAACACAATATAATTCTTTTATTTTTCCCTTGTGCTATAAATATTTATTTCTCTTTAATAAGAATTTGAGGATGTTACAAAAATTAATTACAAGGTCTTTAATAGTTTCACTTCTCATACATTTCAACTTTTATTTGTTATTTGGTATTTCTGTATATATTAAACTATAACTAATACATGATAGTTTACCTCAAAAGATGGTGGACGGTTCCATATAGTTTGGTCTCGACGTATGTATTTGTAATCACATAATTTTTGTTGCCATCATTTCAATAATCTTTTTTCATTTAAAATAAAAATTGTTGTTACATTTAAGTAAGAAGTAAATGTCAATGCATTGAAGTTTTGAAAAGTTAAAACAAAATAATCTCACGCTCCACTATCCTTCTGAGCAACAAAGATTGGAAATATTTGTGATAACCAACCATATCCCTTATCTTAAATATAATTTCAATGTTATATAACATTATCATATAAAGAAATTTCATTAATAAAATTAGAAAAACAATAAAAACATAGATATAACACTATCATTTATATCTTGGCTCACTTTCTAAATGAAAGACATACTGGCAAAGTTGAACTTGTTCAATGGTAAGACCCATTACAGGTGTAGGTATAAAGTTTATCTTGAACAAATACTGATAATATTAATTAATTCAATCAATTTAGAATGAAGAGTTATATGTTTATTTTATTTCAATTTCTGAATACCTTTTGGAATATTTGTTTCAAAGGTTGGGAAACATGTGTTTGTTATTGCTCTTTTGATTCAAAATTTCTCATAACCACATGATCTATAGATGACAACACCTTAGGTTCTTCCTTTTTGAAGTGCACATATTTAAATTGTGAAACAGATTATGTTTTTGCAATTTTTATGAGATTACTCCTGGACAAAGAAGATAGTGATAACTTTCATGTCACTTGTAATGATTTATATACAAGTGATATCCCTCCTAGTATATAATTACCATATAAACAATACATTTGGCAACACTATATAAACTAAACTATACTACATAATTTTTGTGTTAAAATTATCATACCTTTGATGAATAATCCCTGCAATAATTATATTCTTTTAATAATTTTTGTCTCACGGTTGGCATGTACACTCTTTGAAAAAGAATGACGGGGGGTTCTATCAACTTCTACTTTAGGGGTTGGATGAGTTTTGTCCATTTTTTCATAAGGCAAGATATTGTTGTCATCATCATCATTAGAGGATATATCAAGGATGATTGATGATATGTCTTTGAATATTGTATATTGTTTTACCTTAAATTCTAAATGGGGGTTGTTTAAGTTTAATATAACCTTGTTGATGGTGGTAGGTTCAATTCCACTTAGTATACCATATTTACTATTTTTGACTTGTTTCATTTTGACATCATGGACAACTTGATTAGTACCTGTTTCTGATAAACCTTCAATATTTCAACACTTTGTCCAAAATAACATTGCATACTTTCTCTACAGAATCCAAACAATTGACCATTATCTAATAACAACCATTGTAGAAAAAAGTGCGGTGATATTTTTGAAAATTTATGCAAATTTTTTTTTTACATCGATTGTCAAAAGAACCAACGTAGAAAGTCTTGCAATTCTGTAATTTTTCGCATTCATAGTTGTAAACTTTGAATAAGCATAACTTTTAGTACAGAACTCCAATTTATGCAAGTTATATGTCTATTTCATATAACTTTTCAAGATCTATCCAACTTAAATACTTGAAAGGGGTTTGTACAAACTATTTTTTTTTTTTCCAAAATTTGAACGTTTCTCTCCATTTTTCTATTTTTTAGTGTTTTTTCAATTTCTTAAAATTTCAAAACTTTTTACATTAGTTAAATAAACAATCGATATAAAAGGTACTTTTTATATTGGTTCTGAAAACAACTGATGTAAAAAGTATTTTCTACATCAGTTATTTTTAGGAACTAATGTAAAATTAATTCAAATTTAAAATTTTTAAATACGTGCAAGTGAAATAGCATAAATTGGAGATGAACAAAGACTTTTCTTAAGTTTTTGTTAGCCAAAAACATGCATGGACAACAGATACAACAATAGTTTTTCAGGTGCATCAATAGTTTTATCTTGCTTTAGAGAATGTGGCCCATCTTAGAATGCAATGATGCAAGGGTTTGTAAAGGTGAAAGATTGAGTTGTGCTAAGAGCACATTTAATGTTATGCCTAAGAAGAATGTTGTTTCTTTTACCACTATGATTGATGGGTATGCGAAGGCTGATGTTATGGTGGCTTGAAAGTTCTTGTTTGAACAAGCTACATAGAAGGATGTTCTTATTTCACCATCGAAATTGATGAGTTTGTGTGGATTAACTTGATATTTGATTCAACTTAGTTGAGGTAATTAGTGCCAAATAGTAGTAATTTTGTCATCAACAAAAAACGTAAATGGTGGTTACTGATGATAGCTTCTGGTGAGAAAAAGAATGATAGATAAACAAAAGATTTTAAAAACTCAAGACTAAAATGTCTAATGATGTTAGTATTTAATTTTAGCTCTTAAACACACATATATTATTAATAAACAGTAATAAAATATTGATATATCATGAAATGATATATATGATTGTTTATGTAGCAAAAATAATGTTATATATGCTATAATATATATTTTCTTTTCATTTTAATTCTAAAAATTAAAATATACGACACTTATTATTTTAAACAGTACGAGAGTTTAGTATTTTTTAATATATTCCTAACATATAATAAGTTTATTGCTAAATCTAGTTGTAGTTCGACAAAACCCATATATTTCTTTTAGCTTTTCACTTTTCATCTTACTTTGGGATTGATTTTATAAGAATAAAATTGACTGGAAACTAATTACACGGTTGTTGGGGAGCAAGCAATGATGAACGAGAACAAATTGTGCTAATAAACTATGGAAATTACATTTAACTTAATGAAGAAAGCTTGTCCATTACAACCCATGGCAAGTAGAAAACACAACAGAACCACAATTGCTGCTACTAATTGGATCAAGAATTAAGGATCGGAACTCCCTAGGAATGTGTGAAAGGGTGAGCAAGTGTCACGTCTTCGTCAAAATTACCAATAATTACACAAAAGCTGCATTCAGTGACGAGAACATTAGGGTCGGTGACACAAAAGCCCATTCCAAAAAGCAAAGGGTATGTTTGACAAAGAATCTTCTCTACTAAGAAAAAACGCATAAAAAAGAGAAAGCAAAGCCATCTCTATTATTATATCTCCAAACATGAAATGCAAAATCAAATAATAAGACAGAAAAGGGGCCCAAAAGCTTCAATCGGCTAAAGGTGCTTCTAGATGAAGATAAGAACCCTCTTAAATGGCATTTTCTTACCCCTAGCTATTCTCTAGCTTCCACTCCACCGTTTCATGCATATTCTAAGCATACAACTAATAATTCCTCTACTATATTTTATTTTCACCAATTATATAAAATAAATTTAATAACAAACCAAACGTTATAGATAGATTATGTTTTCAATATTCTTTTAAAAAAATTATTAATTTAATATTTTATAAATTATTTTTAAGTAATGTTAGTTGTCACTAATAACCACGTATGATTCATTTAATCATCCCATAATATATAATTAAATGAGCGCGCGTTGTTAATAAAAAATGACAAGGAAGATTTTCAAAATTTTAAAATCCGCAAATACCAGAAATTATTTAGAAATATTAAAATCAGATAATATAATACATTGAATACAATTTTTTTAGTTCCTTAAATTTTAAGCAATGATTACTTTAGTCCTTAATTTTATAATTTTTTTTAATTTTTAATGTTTTAAATGAAAAATAGTAATTTTAGTTTTTTTCATTATTTATTAAATGAAAAAACATTTATTATACTCTTTCAACTGTAATATAATAAAGATGTTTTTTTCTCATAAAACTTTAGTGTGAGTGGACTAATAGTTTCATAATAAATGTGAACCTCCTTTTTGTAAGTTGTTATATTCTTATATAAGTGGTTTCCCTAAGCTTACTGAATTTCTTCCCTGAACCTGTCATAGCCTAATCCAGTAGTTACGTAACCACCCAGAACATCAGATATATAATATAACAACCAAAACGCATCGTTTCGAAATCACCTCATCGCTAGTTGATAGAATGGGAGGTCATCATTGCTCACAACTCAGTTCCACACACTTCGTGAAGAAAGGTGAAGAGACTTTGTTTTATGACGGCTTTGATTGCTTCGAAAATCTACTGCGTCGATGAACAGATTCCGCCGCCAATTCCCCCGGAACAAACACCGCCGCCTCCGGCTGATAATGAGAAAGTAGAAGAACTACCGGCGGCGGCGGCACCGTCCGAACCGCCACCGGAAGGTGACAAAACTATAGAAGAGCCGCCGGAAAAAGAATAAGAGAAAGCTCTTGCACCAATTGAAGCTTTGCGCGAACCTGAATCTGCTAAACCGTTAGAAAGTTCGATTAATTAAATTGATCGTGTAAGTTACGTGTGTCTGTGTCTGTGGTTGTGAAGTATCATTTTCATGTGAAAATGAAAATAGTAATTTTGGTTGTATAATTATTTAAAAAGTAAGTTACGTGCTTTTTTTTTAAAAAAAAATGTCATATAATTTTTATGCGGAGTCTAGTAAAATAAGTTTATTTGAAGAGTTGGTTGAAAAAAAATTATAAAAAGAAAAAGAGTTTGAGCATTATAATTGTTGGGTTGATTAAAAAAGAAAAAGCATCACACTTGTTCACTACTAAATTTTAGGATTTTTTTGTAAAAGTTTCTGCAAAAATTTACTAAAAATTTGCAGAAAAACATATTTTATGCAAATTTTGCTGCAAATTTATTGTTAAAGAAAAATTTTTTTATGAGTAATTATTTTTGTAAAAAAATAATATATGTAGATAATTTTTTTACAAATTCTAATAGAAATAAATTTCTAGATAATTTCCTGCAAAAATAAATTGCAATAAAATTTTCAAAAAAAAATATAGAAATAAATATGCAAATAAATCCTAAGGAAAATTTTGTAGAAAAATATAAAAACAACCTTAAGAAATTTTGCAAATAAATTTCTAAGTATTTTGTAAATAAATTTGTAAGTATTTTTATTTTTTTAAGAAATTTACAAAAGAAAGTCCATAAATAAAATTTTTAACAAATTTATCAGCAAAAAATTCTCTAAGAAAATAAAAAAATTGTAGAAAAATTTAAAAAAAACTTTATAGAACTAATTCTATAAATAAATTTGTAGAAAAATTTTGTAACTTTATTTTGTTGTCATCAAATTAATATAAATCTAAATTAATTTACAAAAATAGATAAAATATTTAAAACAAATTCTTAGTAATTTCTATAGAAATCTTATAAATCATTAAACTACGTCCATATATAATATTAAAAAATATAAATAAAAAAACATAATCACATGTTATATCAAATGTAATCGTTAAAATTATTATGATCATTACAAGTAAATATTATCATAATTATCACTATTATCTTCACTACTGTATTGGAGTGGTGGCAGTGGGAGAGAGTTAGATGCAGCAAAATTGTAAATATTGTATTAAATCCGCTAATTACTTTTTAGTACCACTTAATTTTTTTCTCATTTTTCTAGGTTTTCTCAATTCCTTTCTCATCTCTAATTTCTCTTACTCTTGTCTCTGTAGTAACTCTTTAGAGCTTGAACTTGACTTCTAATTGCATTAACATTCTCTAAATTTGTTGACTGACTTGAAGATGCAACTAAAGTCTTGTTCATAGATCTAAGACCAAAGATTTTTCCTTTCTTCTTTTCACCAACTGAGTCTACCCAATATCAATATCAAGTGACATGTCCATCAATTTTTCACTACCACCTCTATTATCCCTTCTCAAAGATGAATGTTGAGAAAATACTTCAAGTTTCCTTTGTTCAAATTTTTCCTAGATCAAATTAGAAATATAATTAAAATAAATAAGTTAATGGTCAATAAACACATAATCAATGAGTACAAACATCATAGTCAAGCATATGCTAACATAAGCTACAGTGACATGAGACTTACATAAGTAAATTTCACATACGCTCCAATTTACATAATATTATAGGAATATTTTCTTCCATTTCTAATAAATGGTCTTCTTGTAATACTGTTGAACATAAGTCTCTAAAAAATTGACTAAGTTCAGTCAAGGGTTCCATATTGGTTCAAAAAGTGCATTTAAACTATAGGAAGTAGACATTCCACAAAAATATGACAATTGTAACTTTTCATCCCAAACAATATTTTATGTTTTATATCTACACATCTAGCAATGTTTGAAGTATAATCATTTGGCATCTTTCACCCATTCACAAACATTATTCTTCTAATCATTCATTAAAAAAAAATTGGCTTTGTATTTTGTAAGCTTTTCATTATAATTTGTTTTTAATAACAAATCCTTTCTATGACAAAACTTTGCTAAGTTCAAGTGCATTTTAACTATCTTTAGTCCTTTCTTTGTTATCCATACTAGTGTGAAATATATTGTCAAATATATTCTTTTCTATATGCATAACATTAAGATTGTATATTGATAAATGATATTTCCAATATGATAAATTTGAAATTATGCTTCTTTTAGTCTAATTATGAGAATGTCCATATATACTTTGGAAAATTAGATGGATCACCATCAAAATTACGTGGAAGCATTACAATTATCTTAAGAATTTCACAAACAATTTTCCATACTTGTTCTCCATTTAATGAAGGTAGAGGCATGGATTTTTTAATTCTATTTTTATAACAAAATCCTTATTTCTTCTAAAAGCATGATTATGGGATAAAATTTGACAAATAAAAATCAAACCAAAACTTTATTTTTTGTTAATCTAAAAGCCTTTTTTTTCCTATACATATTTGACAAGCTAATTTTCTAGCAATAACAACATCTCGTAGGTAGAAAAATTATTTATTATCCACATCAATGCAGCTCTTAGTAAAAAATTTTGCTTTTTTGAGCCATATGTTACTACACCATCATTTCATAATTGTTGTAACTCATCTATCAATGTTTGTAAATACACATCAATTTGTGGGCCTATCCTATTTGAAAATATTTATTTTTTTCTCACTTAGTTAACAATTAGTCCTTAAATATCATACTTATACTTAATAAAATTTCAGCAGTATTTTTCATTGGTCTCCAAATACACAACTTAAATATGATGAAATTTACCATAATCAAATATACACCCAGAAAACAATAAGAAATATAGCATTTAGAGATTTTTAGTAACATATGGTGACATAAACACCTTAGAAATTCTTCCATATCTAGAGATTTTCAGCAGCATTCAACATACAAATAATAATAATAATAATAATAATAATAATAATAATAATAATAATAATAATAATAATAATGCATTTAACATATAGATACAAAAGCTAAGCTAAAACTATAGAGAAGGGTTTTTGAAGCTATAGAATAGACTTCAGAGGTTTCTGAAATTTAAAAATATTACAAGAAAAAACAAGGTGATGAGAAAGGGGAAGAGACCTAAGTTACAATCCTGGTGTGGAGCTATAAGAATTTGAGAAACTATAAAAATTTGTGAGAACATTAAGAGGCTAAATGGGAGGGTAAACAAAAGTAAAAAGGGTGAAGGTAAGAAAAAGTTACTTATAATCAGCTTTTAATTAAGAGTTTTGTTAATGAGCTAATGATAAACAACTAATAAAAATAAAATTTTATTAGAAAGAAAAATATTTATTATATTTTTATAGCTTCAATACAACAATTGTGCACTTTTTTTAATAAAAATTTTCTATTTGTGGAATATTAAACTTAGCCTTAAGGGTTGATGTTAACAAACCTCTTTAATTAAAAATAATCTTTTAATCTTTTACAAAAAATTTATAATTTAATATTACATACAATATATTAATTTTTATTTTAATATCTAATAAAAAATATATTAATACTCTTTTATAACTTCAATAATGATTAAAATTAATTTTAACAAAATTATCAAGAGTTAAAATATAAATTTTTTCACATAAATACTAAAATAATATGTAAATCATGTAAAAAAATTAAAATTATTATTTAACTTAAAATCAATTAATATCTTTTGTCAATAGAAAATATTTTTATTTAAATTAATATAAAATTTTCTTAAATTGTTTATAAGTATTTTTAAATTATTTTATATTTTAAAAAGTTAATTTCATTTTCTTCTAATGAGAAAATTAGTTAATTAATTTTTTGTGAATAAATGATACTGTTTATTTTAAATTTTTAAAAAAATATTTTTTATGGATTTTATACACAACTTTTGTTTATGAAAATTTTTGCACAAAAATTTGTAAGAAATATTAAGTTTTTTCTACTCTTTTTATTTCTAGGAAACAACGTAGGAAGTTTTAAGGATTGCTGCAAATTATTTTTCAATTTTTTCTTGTGAAAATGTTTTGCAAAAAAAAATGTTGGAAATTATGAGTTTTTCTTACTTTTTTTCCCTAAAAATTTTTGTAGAAAACTTAATAAATTGTTGCAAATTTTTATAATAATTTTTTCATAAAAAAATTAAAATTTCTCTAAATTTGCATGAAATTTTATGGGAATTTCTTGGAAATTTTTTTTGTAGGTAATAACCACAATTCTAGCAATGGTTTAACAAATAAAAAGAAAAAGACTTTCAACGTTACAATAAATTTGAGCCTTTTTATTTGGTCTGATTAGGTCTAAATCTATATGGGTTGCCTATAACTTACATTATTTTTTCTTTAAGTGAGTAATATAGTTCTTTACTATAATATTGTATCTTTATTTCACATCTCATATTTTTTTAGATTGTTCTTCCCAATTTTTTTGTTAAGGATCCTAGCATAATATTTGTCAATTCATGTAAAAATTGGAGAAATCCAAAAATTCTTCCTCTCACTTAAAAGAATCTGAAGTCTTATTTATAAATTACATACTAAGTAGCTATCAAATAACTACTAATAAAGTGATGAATATGAACTAACTACTACTATTCATTAAGGTCACATTTAAACATATGTGCAGTAGTAATTGTTGTTGACAATAAATAATTGCTACTAACTTGCTTTTAGAAGTGGAAGTACAGGAATGTTCAACTACCTTGATAAGCTTTTTTGGTTGAATGATTTTCATTGAGATCATCTTCCTTATATTTGAGGTTTGGCTATCCTTGAATCGAAACACAATAAGACCAATAGACTTAGTTGATTCATTGATGAACATGTATCTATCTTTATACTGGACTCACTTGTTGACATTGACAATTTATGAAGACAAGTGAATATGAAGCTATATTTACAATGGAATCACCTGAAGATAAATAGACTTAGCTAATTCAACAATAAATATGAAGTTATTTTCACATTGGATCTACTTGTTGTCATCAACCATCTTGTGTATATGTAGCCTTGTTTTGCATTTAAGGAGTTCATGGCCTAAGGTGTTAGTTGGAATTATAAAGGTCTTTGTTGGTGATGTTAAAACTTAAGAAGTCTAGGACCATCAATGTGGTCAGAACTAAAAAGATCTTTGCCGATGACATTAAAGATGTAGTTGATCATATATTCTAAGGTATGACTTTGATAGATGCCCTTAGCATCAGAAAGATCAAGACTTAACAATGTAGAATTGTAAAAGTATTTTTTGTTGATATCAAGGATTTGGTTAACCATACATCAAGAAGTGTGACTTCAATTAATTATTAACATTAGAAATATCGAGACCAAATAATGTAGAACTATAAATGTATTTGTTGGTGACATCAAAGATTTGGTTGATTGTACACTTTGAATGTGACTTTGATAGATGTCCCTCACATTAGAAATATCAAAACATAATAGTGTAGAACTATGAAGGTCTTTATTGGTAACATCAATAATTTACCTTGATGTGTGACTTCAACATAATAAAACTTGTGATAGTCATTTATTTAGTTCCAAGGTATAGATGTCCCTCACATTAGATATATGTAATCTTTTTTTGTGGTTTCAAGGGTTAGTATGCTCTAGACATATTTTGATCAAAATATTATTTTGATTAATACTCTAGTTAAATTTTAATGATCCTAATATTATGATACCTATAAAGTTATATTAGGTCATAACTAATCAAGTTTAGAATGAACCTATGTCAAGAGAATAATACTTTCCTATTATATGTATATATGTTTCTTTTATTTATTATTTAAATCTACATATCTAAAATATTAGTTAAACAAAATTACCCAATTCAAATAAATTGTTATCAATATTGATTTGTTGGATAATATATAACTCTCATTGAATAAAAAAATTATTTAGTAAATCTTGTATAAAACTCACTTAAAACATTGTTTGCATTTCTACTTTATACATGTAATTTTTTTTTTTAAGAAGTACTACTTACATAATTAATTCAAGAAATACTCAACATCTAACAACAAAGCTTTATACAATCAATTGTCATTAAACCTTCATGCGAGACTAGAGAGGGAGTCATTCAATGATTTATAATGCCAATTCATGTTATAAATTCTACCATTTATCATCTACAACAAAAACAATTTTCATACACATGCAATCATATCATGCAATATAGACCCCCTTTACTTTATTATTGGAGAATCGGTGATAAGGAAAGGAATAAGAGTTGTTGTTGGTATCACTCTGCTACACAAGGACAGTAAACACCTTGGTGAGGTCTTCTTCTCCTTTTCTTGTCGAGAGTGAACAGAAAATATAAGAAGAACGAAGAGGGAAATAGGGAGGTTTGGAGAGTGTTCAAGTTTGGTTTTAATAAGAAGGAATGGACAAGACTGAGAGTTGCTCTTACTATAATTGGTGACGTGAGATTTCAAGATCTTTGTGTAGCTAAAATAAAAGGGTTAATGGACAACTTATGATGGCTAAAAAGATGTTTCTAAATTACATTTATAAGCTGGCACTTAATGGGATAAGGTGACATTCATTTTAGTAATGTTGATCTATGCAACCGAAGCTTACTAAGTGGGGAAGGTTCGTGTCAACTAAAGAAAATGCCACAACATCCTTTACATGTAATTAGAGCTGAAGATTTAACAAGTTTCTTTCTTGTATACAATTGATTAAGTGGTGAGGTACATTGGTTTTTGGATGCTAAAAGTCTGAAATTTGGTAGTGGAAAGGGTGTACGTGAGGTCTCAGTGATGGCCTTTTTGGTGACACTTGGCAAGCGAACCAAGTTTCGATATAGTAATTTGATATCGTCCTCAGGAATTTGTTGATAATAGTAATTTCCTTTCTTGTTGTATATAAAACTATAATAAAAAAGTGATAAAATATTGATTTGTTTTAAAATATATAAAAGCAACAAATTGAAATTTAGTAGAAAACCTTATGCGAGAAGAGATTGGATTCAAATATACTTTTTAACTCTTTTATCTTCATTGAATAAATATAATTCGAATTCTATTACTTCCATGTTCATTACATAACTTAACCAGATCCCTCAAAATTAAGTCATAAGGTAATTAATCTTAAAAAATGATTCCTCTATATTTTAAGATTAATACCTTGCATTAAGAACACAACTTGAACATATGTGGCTAACAACTCCAAGTCTATTCCTAGTACAAGTGATTATTAGGTGTGTAATTCAGTTTGGATTTTCAAAAGCGTTTCCCAACAGAATTCAAAAGCCAAAGATCATAAACTGAGTGATCAAGCCGAATTAAGCATTAAGAATAGAATCACACTCAAGTAAATAAACTGAAAATCATATAAACTCACGAAGTAATTGAGTTAGGAGTTATATTGAATCCAATCCTAAAGAAATTAGCCACTCATAATGAGGGCCATATCAAGATGCATATAGAAATTACAATGAGAAAAAATGAAGAATTGATTCTCGTTCTGAAGTGATCCTCCCTATATCTTTCGTTGCTCCGTTCTTCCTCCCTTTCCTTCTTCCTCCCAAAGGTCCTTTCTTTCTGATCTATTCTGCTCTTCTTTCTTTTTCTCTTTCCAGCCGTTTTTCTTTTATGGGTCTTCAAAACAAAGAGAATTCGAACAAATTTAAACTCTATGGCTATAGCTATGGATTCACTGTTGTAGCTTTGACTTGCATTAATTCTCTCACGGCTGTAGCTGCAGATTCATGACTTTGGCTGTAGCTCTTTGGAATCCTCTTTTTGTTGCACAATTTCATGGCTGTAGCTGTAGCTTTGAGGCTGTAGCCCTGAATTTCAGACTTCACCAAATTATGCATAAAAGAGAGATATTTTAAAGGAAAACACTACTACTTTTGTGACTTCTTCAATTAGATTAATTCATATAATTGGGAGTTAGATATACCTAGAATTATTTACATTTCAACAAAAAATTGTGCCAAATTAATGATATAATATGAATTTCTAGCACTTAACACTCCGCAGCACTGCAACCATTTCCATGTCATATGCTTTATAAGTAATCTCGATTTTGGGAAGATTAAGAGAAAGAGGGAATAATACAACAACTCATTTGGTGACAAAAGTATATATTTATTTATATGGGGAGAATTAAACTAAAGTCTTGCATGGAAAAATTTTGGTCTAACTTTCCTAAGCAAATCTAAGTTATTAACAAGTATGGAAAGGAAACAATTTAATTTAGAACACATTTCAATTTCTAATACTATATAAAATTGAAGGTTTTAGGGATGTTACAACACTCTCTTCCTTTAAGAAATTTTATCCTCGAAATTTTTGACTAACTTGAATTAAATAACTGAGGATACATATGCCTCATGTCCTTTTCTAGCCCCATGTGTGGTCACTTTCATCGATAGCACTCTAATTCACCTTGACTAAAGGAATTTCTTTGTTTTGGAGTTTAACCCTGAAATCAAAAGTTTGAAAAGGCATGACTTTGAAGGTTAAGTTTTCTTTCACGATAACTTGATATGATTCAATTACGTGTAACGAGTCAGGAATATATTTTCGAAGTTGAGAAATATGAAAAATATTGTGAAGGTTGGATAAATTTGGGAGCAGGGATATTTGATAAGCTGAATTTCTGACCTTTCTAAGTATTTGATAGGGGCCAATAAACTTTGGGTTAAGTTTTTGAGGTTTCAAAATTCTCCCTATCCCAGTCGTGGGTGTGACACGTAAAAATATGTGATATCTTTCTTCAAACTCTAAAGGCTTCTTTCGCTTGTCCTAATAGCATTTTTGTCAGTCTTGAGAGGATTTCATCTTCTCAGTATCATTCTAAATTTATTGGTGGTCTCTTAAACTTCTTCTGGGCCAATGAGTAAGTTTTCGCCAGTTTCAAACTAACACAATGACGTTCGACACCTTTTCCCATAAAGAGCTTCCTAGGGTGCCATTCTAATACTTAAATGGTGACTGTTGTTGTAAGTAAATTCGATCAAGGGTAGATGTTGATCCCATTGGCCTCCTTGCTCTAGTATGCAAGCCCTTAACAAGTCTTCTAAGGTTTGGATGCTTTTTTCTAATTATCCATCTGTTTGAGGATGAGATGCCAAACTGAGTCATAATTTCGTCCTTAAAGTCTGGCATAAACTTCTCCAAAATCTCGACGTGAAGCAAGGATCCCTATTGGATATAATACTTTTAGGTACACCATGTAACCACACAATCTCCTTAACATAAATTCAAGCCAACTTTTCCAAAGGGTATCTCATATTTACTGGAATAAAATGAGTAGACTTGGTGAGGCAATCAATAACAACCCAAATAGCATCATGACCTAAGGTCGTTCTTAGAAATTCAGATACAAAATCTATGGCTATGTCATCCCACTTCCATTTAAGAATATTTAAGGGTTGTAATTGGCTAGTTGGTCTTTGATGTTCCACTTTGGCCTTTTGACATATCAAATATAAAGTCACGAATTTAGCAACTGCTTTCTTCATCCCTAGCCATCAAAATTTTTTCTTCAAGTCTTGGTACATCTTGTTGGTGCCTGGATGAATGCTAAGTTTACTCTTGTGAGCCTCTTCCAATACTAGACTTCTTAAGTCATCCACAACAGAAACATAGATTCAATTCTTATACTTAACCAGTCTTTCTTCCTCTTTATGAAGATTAAGCTCTGTTCTCTTAGGAATTTGTCACATTCCTGCACAACTCGAATCTATTCTAAAAATTCACTAAAAACCTTTAGCATCCTTAATATTAGACTACTTGGTTAGACTTGAATGGCTAAATAGAGATTTCTGAAGGACTCTATTAATTCTTACTTAGAGTGTCTGCCACCACCTTAGCTTTCCTTGGATGGTAATGTAATTTAAAATCGTAATCTTTCAGAAATTTCATCCACCTACGTTGGCGCATATTTAGTTCTTTTTTATCAAAAAGATATTTCAAACTTTTATGGTTGCTGAAAACTTCAAATTGAGCTCCATAAAGATGGTGCCTCCAGATTTTAAGTGCAAAAACAACTGCAGCCAATTCTAAGTCATGAATGAGGTAATTTTTTTCATGCGATCATAATTATCATGACATGTATGCCATCACTTTCCTTTCTTGCATCAACACACATCCTAAACCTTGTTGAGAAGTATCATAGTATACTTCAAACTTCTTGCAAAGGTTGGGTAAGATCAAGATTGGTGTAGAAATCAACCTTTTCTTCAAGTCACAAAAATTGGCCGCACACTTCTGGTCCCATTCGAAAGGTTGATTCTTGTGAGTCAAATAGGTCAAAAGAACAACTACTTTTGAAAATCCTTCTATAAACTGACGTTAATAACCAGCAAGTCCAAGAAAACTTTGAACTTATATAACTGTCTTGGGTGGCTCCTATCGTAGCATTGCCTCCAATTTTGAAGGGTCTACAATGTGGCCTAGAAATTGCACTCTTTCCAACCAAAACTCACACTTTGTAAACTTGGTGTAGAGTTGTTTGTGGCATAGAGTTTCCAACACAATCTTCAAATGTTTGGCATGTTCTTCGTGATCGTGAGAATAGATCAAAATGTCATCTATGGAAACTACCACGAATCTGTCTAAGTAAAGGTAGAAGACATAATTCATATAGTTCATAAATACTGCAAGGGCGTTCGTCACTCCAAAGGACATTACTAAGTATTCATAGTGACCATAGCGAGTTTGAAAAATAATTTTTGGGATGTCCTCTTCTTTGACTCAATCTGGTGGTATTCAGACCTTAGATCTATCTTGGAGAATATCGTGGCTCCTTTTAGTTGGTCTATGAGGTTGTCTATTTGTGGCAAGGGATACTTGTTTTTTATGGTCACTTTGTTCAAATGTCAATAATCAATACACAGTCGCATGCTCCCATTTTTCCTTTTGACAAGTAAGATAGGGGCTCACTATGGCGAGACACTAGGTGATATGAACCCAATTTGTACAAGGGTTGACTTAGGATCTTTAGGGTTAGAACCTTGTAGGAAAATTCATAAAATAGTGAAGAAAAGGTTCTAAAATGAAAAGAAAAGGCAGCTGCCCAGAAATTGTTAAATTGTAGAATTTGGTTCTTAAAATTATGAGATGAATAAGATGAGTATGAATAAGGTAGCAGAAGAAGGTAGAGGTTGGATGGAGGAAGTATCACACTTTCAGTGAAGGCGTCACACAAAGGAGGTGGAGAATCCTTTGATAGGCCAAGCTTCTTGAATCACTCAAGAACATAGGAGAATCTTTCTCACAACTTAGAAGAAGAATGAAATTGAAATTCTAGTCGCATCTTTAATTGATAAAGGACGCAGCATATATAAGCCTTCAGATTTTGTTTACAATTAAAGAAAGATTAAATGATCACCAATAATTCCTAATTGATGATGCTATTAAAACTGAAAATTTATCCCTAAAGCACATGAAATGTGCACCTATTTGGTCAGTCAAAGGGCTGTAGAATAGCCTCCAAAATTAGGCCTTATTACAACTAAAAACATCAACTTAAAATCAGCCCACAAGTGGTGTAGCTCAAAAGAAGAGTTAGCAACCATTTTGACAAGAAATTGGGGCTTTATTTGCTTTGAAAAATACTAAATAAACCACTCCATGAACACTTGTTATAGAACCTCCTTTGCTTTTTTAGTCCTTACCCTTGTCATTAGTCCTCTAAGCCCTTGAAGTGCCTCTTGGTCCTTGCCCTTGGTTATGTCCTCATCACTAAGCCTGATGAATTGTTTGGACAATAGCTTCTCTAATTGTTTCTTTAATTTGACAAGTTCAATAGGAGACATTTTGTAAGGCACCATGGAAATAGGACTAGTGTCAGGCATCAAGTCTATAGAGAATTCAATTTCTCTTATAGGGGGCAAACTTGGGATATCATCTAAAAACTAGGAAAACCACAAATAAATGGTAATTTATCTAGAGAAGGGTTGTCCTTGTTATCTTTAGAGGCAAAAATTATGAACATCTGAGTTGCATCCTTCTTAGTTACGCCCACAATTGAGATCTCTAAGTCATCTAGATATCTATCCCTAATTGTTGTCACTAGGAGGGTTGAAGATTAAGGTCCTTTTTTCTAACAATCTATTAAGACATGGTTGAGTGAAAGTCAATCCATTCCTAAAATAATATCTATTTCAAAAAGAGGCAAACAGATGAGATTATTAAGGAAGACTTGATTATCGATATGGAGTGAGCAATTCAAGTAGATATGATTTGCAATCTCAGGACTATTGGTAGGAATAGAAATAAGAATATCACATTTCATTAAAGAGGAGGGTAAATCTAATTGCCTCACAAACAAATTGAAAATAAAAGAGTGGGTTGCACTAGAGTCATACAACACATTCAAGGGAATCTCGTTCATGAAACACTTACCACATATCCCCCTGTTTAGCAGATAGTAGCAGCTGAGATGACCTCGTTGTTGGCACCTAAAACACACCACGGGATCACAGAAGCACATCTTTCTAAGGTGTGGGCCATTACAATTGTGGCATCAAATGCTTAAATGATTCACACTTTCTACATTAGATTCTTGATTCCCTGAGAAATTGCTTCCTTCAAAACGGCTGGGATTGAAGTAGGGTTTACGCCTTTCTTGACTCTCATTTCCTCTAAAGCTTGAAGTATTTACTTGACGTTGTGACGATGCTTGACGTGCCTTGGTGTCATCCTAAAAAATGCAACACCTATCTACTAGTGTCGGGAAATGGGTCACCTGCTGACAATTAATGGCTTGTTTGATGTCGGATCTAAGTCCACTTTTGAATTTTGAACATTGATATCTATCATTTGTCTGAGCAAAATATAGGCAATATCTCGATAACTCATCAAACTTTGTGGCGTACTCACCGACACTCATTCTCCCTTGTCGTAGGTTGAGAAATTCTTGTTCTTTTCTCCTTCTTATGTCCTCTGAAAAGTACTTTTCCAAAAAACAGCGATAAATACTAGCCATCCCACAAGGGCTTCTTTTGCTTCTAATTGTTGGCACGCAATCCTCCACCAATGTTCGGCCTCTCCGACTAGCATATATACGACATACGTGACCTTCTCTTCATCAGTGCACACTATTGCTTCAAAAATCTTCTCTAATTCTTCTATCTAGAGCTGGGCGCCATCAGGATTAAATCCACCATGAAACTGAGAAGGTTTGTTTTTACGAAACTCAGATAATTCGTGATTTGGGGCAGGTGTATTTTGACGTTCTAAGACGTCTACTATTCTTTCAAACAGGGCATCAATCACATCATCCCTTTGTTGTCTAGCCATGAGATTATGAAAATTTAAAGTCAATACATTAAATCAAAAGAATATCTCATGTCAGACACGGTAGAGTAAAGGACAGTCTATTACACAAGCTAAAAGAGTTCTTAGACTATCTTAGTTACAAAATTGGGTAAGTAGGCCATACTCATGGCCAAACAGATCGAATTGCTCTTATACCACTTTTGTTGTGATGTCCTAATGTCACAAACTCAAGTATAGTGAACATATATCTAAGGACATAGTATTTAATCATAATATCTCACACACATATATGGTAGTTAACGTGCATAACTAAATATAGTACAATATTTTTCTTTAAAATTAAAATATACATCATTAGTACAATGAAGAAATAATTCTCACTTAGTAAGATTAGGTGTAAATAAAATACTAAACAAATCTTTCATGGAACATCGAAAATGAATTAATTCATATATTTATATACACACACATAGTCAAACACATAAGTTTTTCATAATAGAAACAAGTCTCAAACATCTATCACATGCTAAAGAAGAACAAAGGCATACAACTATCTAAAGAAAGCAAAAAGTAACAGCCACATCTCATATTAGTTTTTCCAAGTAGCCCTACCAAGCAAAGACAACGAATAACGCACACACACACACATATCTAAAAGGGTTAATGGACAACTTATGATGGTTGAAAAGATGTTTCTAAATTACATTTATAAGCTGGCACTTAATGGGATAAGGTAGCATTCATTTTAGTAATGTTGATCCATGCAACCGAAGCTTAGTAAGTGGGGGAGGTTCATGTTAGCCAAAGAAAATGCCACAGCATCCTTTGCATGCAATTAGAGCTAGAGATTTCATAAGTTCCTTTCTTGTAATTCGGTATACAGTTGATTAAGTGGTGAGGTACATTAGTTTTTTGGATGCTTAAAGTCTAAAATTTGGTAGTGGAAAGGGTGTATGTGAGGTCTCAGTAGCACTGCAACCATTTCCATGTCATATGCCTTATAAGTGATCTCGATTTTGAAAAGATTAAGAGAAAGAGGGAATAATATATCAACTCATTTGGGGACAAAAGCATATATTTATTTATGTGAAGAGAATTAAACTAGGGTCTCGCATGAAAAAATTTTAGTCTAACTTTTCTAAATAAATCAGAGTTATTAACAAGTATGGAAAGGAAACGTACAATTTAATTTAGAACATATTTTAATTTCTACTACACTATAAAATTGGGTGTTACATGGTCCTTTTCAGCAACAGTTCATGTCGGGCCCTAGCCAACCATGTATGACCCCCCAGCTAGCAGTTTATGGTAGACCCTAGTCATCAGTTTATGTCAGATTCTTTTTTTACTTCGAGTTCTATGCAACATTTTGTCATAGGTCTAGCCTAGGGTGATATTGCATGACATATATATTTCAATTTACCTTTCATGTCAGATGCTGAGGTGATAGTTTGGCTAAATTCGACCGGTATAGTCAGATTTATGTCACTACCAGATAATCTATATCGACCATCATCAACACATATTCGAACTTCCTCCTTCAATGGTTCGCTAGAGGAGGACAAGGAGGAGCATCAAAGGAATGTTCAACAATAGGAAGCGGATAACCAATACATGCATGACCAAAGTCAGCAAAAGGAGGAACATGCACACCGCAGACCTATATGACAGATTGTATATCATTATTGTGCAATAGGGAGTCACCTTGCTGGGTCTAGATGTAACAGGCGTGGCCTATAGTCACATATGCTGCATGGTAATCTAAATATTTTATGGACTACATAGTTTGAAATTTTAATTTTATGTACTTTAGAATTTTAATTTCATGTACTTTGAAATTTGAATTTTATGCAATTTAAATTTTAAATTTTGTATCCTTTGAAATATTGTTTTTACATTGATATCATTTAATAGTATATAAAAATTATTATACAAAAATATTAACAAATTTAATTAAAATTGTTATTTTTCTTTAATTTTGGTAAGAGATTAAAAGAAATTATATAACTTAAGTATATACATGGATCATAATTCAAACTCCAAAAATGCACCTAAGGTAGAGTATGTTTTTAACTAAAGTTGATTATAATTGACTTCCTTATTACGCTGCTAAAAACAATTATAATTGACTTTTGTACTCATGTCTGAAATCAATTTTAATCGACTTTCATGTAATTCAAATCAAGATATTTGTGTAAAATTTTTTTATTTCGGTGCACATACATAATATCCCATCGTTTTTATTTTATTTAGGTAAAAAATCCTAAGGTTGTACTATTTGACCGAAAACAAAAATTGTGCATTAATATATCTTAGTATTATTGCACAAGTCTCTCCAAGATCAAATTGCTCTAATTATTCCTGTAAAAATACTTTTTATAAAAAAACTACTATCCCAAATATTACATATGTTTCTTCAATTTTTTACACATTCAACAATACATAGAGTTTCCACGTAAAAGACATTAATGTTTGATGGTATGAAGTTCATTTATGCTTGTCTTTTATCTTCTGCATGGATATATATCTTGTTAAATAGCTTATAGTTAAAAAGTTTACATTTTATGAAAATCTCTCTAAGAAGTGTAGGTTATTTGTTGCATTAAAAGTGCTTTTTGTCTTCTTTCTTTTGTTATTTTGCCATTTTAGTGCAAGACGTAAAAAATGAGTATAAGATGTTTTTCTGTGTTCTAAATAAGCATGACCTTACTCTTGTTAGGGAAAACTCTACTTTGTTAATTGTACTTTATCTAACTTAGATTGTCAATCCTTAAATACAATTATTGCTCTTTTAGCATACTATCAATTCTTTAAGACTATTTATTCTTATAAATCATTTTACAAACAATCTCTTATACTAAAACATTTGAACGTTAAATGTAATATAAAATTCATGTAAGACTTAAGAATTTCAATTATCAAAACCCACTAAGACCTTTAGTCTTCAGAGAGATTTGTCTTTTGTCTTAACAAACTTATAAAATTTTTAATTTAAAATAGTAATAGATAGAATTGATTTAATTTTTGTCTAAATTTATGGAACAATAAAAAACATTTTTAGTCTATATTAATATAAAATTAAAAAATTATGTAAAAATATAATATTATAACTAAACCCTTTAATATAAATTGTTTTAATTTAACTAGATGATTAAAAGAAGATCAATACAATCTTAATATAATTAGTTTGATTTGGTTGGTGACAGAATATAGAAAATCAAACTAAATAAACTCAATTTATATAATGAACTTGTATGATTTGCTTCACAGTTTTGTAGAATAATTACGCAAGTGAATTTCAAGTATGAATGATAAAATTAAAATACTTCATAAATTGATAAGTAAAATTAGGAAACAAAGTTATCAATAAATTAATTTTTAGAACTCACAATAAATAAATGTTTAGTTAAGAATTTGGAAGAAGAGTTATAAGACTCTCAAACTATAAAATCATTAAAGACTTATGTGATGGAAATAATTTTGTTTATAAATTTTTAAATATAAAAAATAGATTTATAAATTCTTTAAAACTATTATAAATTCACATTTTCAAGTTCTCTTAATTTTTTTTTTATTTTTGTTAATTCTTTTTTTTCTCTTTTCTTTTACCTTTTAAACTTTTTTCTTTCTTTTTAACTTTCAAAAATAAAGTGTAAGCTAAATTATTAGCTATAAGCACATTGGTAGCTGTGACTAAACTGCATAATAAGATTAGACTAGTTTTTATCTTCATTACGAATAAGAATTTTCTATAAGTAATTTTTTTCTTTATATATATATATATATTTGTTTCGCATCTTAAACAAAGAGCCTATATATGATTTTAGATATTTAAATTATTTTTTATGTTAGAGATCTAAGTTATATAATCTCTTCTCAGTAATTTATATTTCGTTTTATATAATCTGTTCAATTATTAACTTGATCCTTTTGCATATAAGGGGAAGTTAGTACCTTACCCAGTCATCTTCTCAGTAACTAGCATGATTGAAATCCTCTGGTGTTAATTAGGTTAGATGTTTAACTATTCAACCCACAACATTTCTTGTTTTTCTTCCTTCGTGATTCTTTTTCAAGCAAGCCTCTCAAATAAATCTATTGCTAAATTGAGTTCAAGTTTGACAAAACCTATATATGTTTCTCTTAGCTTTTCACTTTTCATCTAACTTTGGGATTGATTTTCTAAAAATAAAACTGACAGCAAACTGATTACACGGTTGTTGGAGAGCAAGCAATGATGAACGAGAAAAAATTGTGCTAATAAACTACGAAAATTATATATAACTTAACGTAGAAAGCGTGTCCTTTACAACCCATGGCAAATAGAAAACACAACAGAACCACAAACGCTGCTACTAATGGGATCAAGAATTAAGGATCGGAACTCCCTAGGAATGTGTGAAAGGGTGGAGCAAGTGTCATGTCCTCGTCAAAATTACCAATAATTACACAAAAGCTGTATTCAGTGACGAGAAACATTAGGGTCGGTGACACAAAAGCCATTCCTCTGTGAAGAAAATTGTTGGCCACATTCCATAGTCATTTTATTAGAACCCTTTAATTCAATGGACGGCCAAAAAGCAAAGGCTATGTTTGACAAAGAATCTTCCCTACTAAGAAAAAACGCATAGAAAAGAGAAAGCAAAGCCATGTCTATTATTATATCTCTAACTTGAAATGCAAAGAAAACAATAATAAAATTGAGTGACAGACAAAAAGACCCCAAAAGCTTCAAACGTCTAAAGGTGCTTGCAGATCAAGATAAGCACCTTCTTTATTGCCAGTTTCTTACCCCTAACCATCCTCTGGCTTCCACTCCAGCCTTTCGTGTATATTCCAACAATACAACCAATATTTCATTTTCACCCATTATATTAAAATGAAATTTAATAACACAAACAAAAAAGCTAAAGATGAAATATGCTTTCCAATTATATATAATTTTTTTTTCCAAATAGTTTTGGTTATCAGTTAATAATAACGCGGTAACTTGATAGACAAATGCATCATATATATTTAAAATAATTAAAATTAATACCATTTTGTAAAATTTAAACTTAAAATGATTTTATTTGTAAAATTAAGAATTAAAATAATACATAGCTTGGAAAATTTAATGTGAGTGCATGAATAGTTTGATAACAAATAGGAACCTCCTTTTGTACGTTAGGCTTATATACTTATATAAGTGGCTTCCCTAAGATGAATGCATCCTTCTTTCTCCCTCAACCTGTCAAAGCCTAATCCAGTAGTAACAAACCGTTTGAATTACAAAGGACATGAGATAATATAATACAAAAACTAAAACGCATCGTTTCGAGACCCTCATCGCTAGTTGAAAGAATGGGCACCGTTCGTAAACTCATCGTTGAGGTCGTCGACGCTCACAACCTCGTACCCAAGGACGGCCACGGAACCTCCAGCCCCTACGTTGTCGTTGACTTCTACGGTCAACGGAAGAAGACTCGAACCGCAGTTCGCGACCTGAACCCGGTCTGGAATGAGACGCTGTCGTTTAACGTGGGCGCATCCTCTGACATTTTCGGCGACATGCTCGAACTTGACGTTTACCACGACAAGAGTCATGGGTCGACCCGGCGAAACAACTCCCTGGGACGGATCCGACTCAGTTCCACACAGTTCGTGAAGAAAGGCGAAGAGGCTTTGATATATTACGTGTTGGAGAAGAAGCACTTTCTCAGCATGATCCAAGGTGAGATCGGTTTGAAAATCTACTACGTTGATGAACAGGTTCCGCCGCCAGTTCCACCGGAACCACAAGCACCGCCACCGCCGGAACAACAACCGGCGCCTCCGGCCGAGAATGAAAAAGTAGAAGAACCAACAGTGGAGGCACCGTCTGAACCACCACCGGAAGGTGACAAACCTAAAGAAGAGCCAACGGAAGGTGATAAAGGTAAAGAAGAGCCACCGGAAAAAGAAACACAGGAACCTCCGGCACCAACCGAGGCTGATAAGCCACCCGAGCCTGAGCCCGAGCCCGAACCTGCTAAACCGTTAGAAAGTGCGGATCAGGTAGAACAGTTACCGCGTGCACCGGTTGAGCGTGACGTGAATTTAAACGTTAAGGCGGCTTCTGTGTCTAGGTCAAATTCGGAGATAAGGTTCAGTGGTATCAACGGTCCTCAACCAATCAGAAGGTCTGCATCGACGGCCAGTTTTACTTCAGAGGCGTCGAGTGATAGCGTGTTGATCGAACGGTCCTCGTTTGATCTGGTGGAGAAGATGCACTACCTCTTCGTTCACGTGGTGAAAGCGCGGTACTTGCCCACTAACGGTAACCCTGTTGCGAAGATAGCGGTTTCGGGCCACCACGTCACGTCTAGGCCGGCGCGCAAGACCACGTTGTTCGAGTGGAACCAGACCTTCGCTTTCGCCCGCGACGCACCGGATTCCTCCTCCATTCTTGAGGTTTCCGTGTGGGACCCGCGGGACCACGTGGCTGACGTAGACGGTCGTAGTTTGCTTGGTGGAGTGTGTTTTGACGTGAATGAGATTCCCGTGAGGGACCCACCGGATAGTCCTCTGGCCCCACAGTGGTACAGATTGGAAGGTGGTGGGGCCCTCCACGGTGACCTCATGATTGCCACGTGGATCGGAACGCAAGCTGACGAATCGTTTGCTGACGCGTGGAAAAGTGACACGTACGGTCATGTGAACTCAAAAGCCAAAGTTTACCAGTCACCGAAACTGTGGTACCTCAGGGCCACTGTTCTCGAAGCTCAAGACGTTATTCCGTTGTCGTCCAAGGAAGCTTGTTTTCAAGTTAAAGCCCAAGTTGGATTCCAGGTGCTCAAGTCTAAAACTGCCGTCACTCGAAACGGCACCGTTTCGTGGAACGAAGATTTTCTCTTCGTGGTAGCAGAGCCTGTCAGCGACCACCTCGTGTTCACCCTGGAAAACCGGCAACACAAAGCCCCGATGACAATGGGTATGCTCAGAATACCTCTAGTCGCAATTGAGAGAAGGGTGGATGACCGGAACGTCGCGTCGCGTTGGTTCACCCTCGACAACCCCAATGAGGAGAACAACTACAAAGGCAGAGTGCACCTTCGCTTGTGCTTTGACGGTGGGTATCACGTGATGGACGAGGCAGCGCACGTGTGCAGCGATTACCGGCCCACGGCAAGGCAACTTTGGAAGACACCGGTTGGCACGGTCGAGCTCGGCATCATTGGTTGCAAGAATTTAATCCCGATGAAGACGGTAAACGGTAAAAGCTCTACCGACGCGTACTGCGTAGCCAAATACGGTAACAAATGGGTTCGTACGCGAACCGTATCGGATAACTTGGAGCCCAAGTGGAACGAACAGTACACGTGGAAGGTGTATGACCCTTGCACCGTATTAAGCATTGGAGTGTTTGATAGTTGGGCAGTGTTCGAGTTAGACAGAGAAAATAACCCTAACGAATCCACAAGACCTGATTTCCGTATAGGAAAAGTACGCGTCCGTATTTCTACGCTCCAAACGGGTAAAGTGTACAGAAATACGTATCCTCTGCTTGTGCTAACTCACGCGGGATTAAAAAAAATGGGGGAAATAGAGATAGCAATAAGGTTCCTTCGCACCACTCAACGGTTAGATTTCCTCCACGTGTACTCGCAGCCAATGCTACCGTTGATGCACCACATAAAACCGTTAGGCGTTGTGCAGCAAGAACTGCTGAGGAACACGGCTGTGAGAACGGTGGCGGCACACTTGTCGAGATCAGAACCGCCGCTAAGGAAGGAGGTGGTGTTTTACATGCTGGACGCTGATTCTCACAACTTTAGTATAAGAAAAGTGCGTGCTAACTGGTACAGGATCATCAACGTGGTCGCGGGAGTGATCGACATCCTACGGTGGATAGAGGATACACGTGGATGGAAGAATCCAACGGCCACGATTCTTGTGCACGCGCTGTTGGTTATGCTTGTGTGGTTTCCTGATTTGATTATTCCCACTTTTCTTTTTTATGTTTTTGTTATTGGCGCGTGGAACTATAGGTTCCGTGCGCGTGACCCGCTTCCGCATTTCGATCCGAAGATTTCGCTTGCTGAAGTGGTGGACAGGGAGGAGTTGGATGAAGAGTTTGATGCAGTGCCGAGTGCGAGAGCGAGTGACGTGGTGCGTGCGAGGTATGATAAGTTGCGCACGCTCGGGGCGCGCGTGCAGACGGTTCTAGGTGATTTTGCTACGCAAGGGGAGCGCGTGCAGGCGTTGGTGACGTGGCGGGATCCACGTGCCACGGGGATATTTGTGTTTTTGTGTTTGGTGGTGGCTTTGATATTGTATCTGGTGCCTTCGAAAATGGTGGCTATGGCTTCGGGGTTTTACTATCTCCGCCACCCTATTTTCCGGGACCGGTTGCCGTCGCCGGCGTTGAACTTCTTCAGGAGGTTGCCGTCAATGTCAGATCGAATTATGTAGATTTTTGGTTCTTTTTTTTTTTTTTCTAAAATGTCATCGAAATGAGGTACAAGGTGTGGTAAGTTGTAGAGTAATGGGACAGAATTTTGAAGGCACATATACATATGAAATATGGATTGTTTTTCTTCTTATTTTTTGTTGAATGAAATGCAGAAATGACATTATTGTCATTGCAACAGCCATCTGTCACAGAAAAGAAAAGTACTTTTTTTTTACTATGAAAAAATTGTAGTGCATGAAAAATTATTGTATAAAATTTATTAACTCCTTTTCTTAATTTAAAATATTAGTTAGGCGTCATTGTTTGATTAATTGACATCATAAATACGTGATAGTATATATGATCAGATGTTATTTTTTGATTAACCAAGATCATAAACATGTAATATTCTTGTGCTATACAATAATTTCTACGGGACATAGTAGATAAATTGTAGTAAGATCTCAGCATTCTTGTAGAGTGAAGCATTGTTGCATTTTAGCTTTTCATGAAAATCGTTTAACTGTGTCTCAGTTTGCAAACAAGTGAATTGCTTGAGTTTGATAACTGCTGCTAACTGTATGCCCTAGTAATTTGTACAATAAGTTCCCAACTTTGCTTCAAGTTGTGCATTCTACCGAAAGATCCAAATTTCGGTGTCAAAGAATTCTAAGTTCTGATAATGACGTTATTTCAAAATCTAGCCGGATTGGTAACATCTAGTGGAGAATGTTTAATGCCTTACAATGAATCTCTACTCATCTGCATTTTTACTACAACATGCTTGATCACTTGATGATCTACCATGACTTCTTCATATAAAGGCTAATCATGTCGAGGATTCGTTTTCTCCTTAAATCAATGAAAAGAAAATTTGGTTTCAGTGTTTTTTTCCTCTTCGTTGTCATGTAATGGAAATTATTTTCATTTCAACCTTCATGACACGGGACAAAGAAGGATGTTTACTGATACCACATTGGAATGCATTCTCGCAAACCGTTGCAATACAAGCTTCTTGTAAGGAGTGAATAAAAGAACTTTATTAGCTAATACAACCAATCATATAATAGGAACTGAGTGAAGAAAAAGAGAATCCTCCAACCAAATCATCAACTAGCTACTCAATCAAAGGGACTATCATGAGGGACCAGAGTCACCTAAGATAAATTGGATTCCCCACTAAGTTGTAAACAAATTTGTGCTCTGCTCATTTTGAATTGTGGCCATTTTTCATAATGGACCATTCCTTGGTCAAAGAGAGGAAAGGAACCTTGAGCCCAATGTAAAGTAATGTTGAAATTCTGCAGCAAGGATTTGATCTTTTTCTTTTTAAATAAGCAAAACGAGTAAATGATGTACTTTGTCCCAAGTAAAAGGAAGACTCGGACACTACTATTGGGGAGCATTTATATAATAATGATACATTAGTCATTGCTTATTGCACACAAATCTTGCCTTTGCTAAAGTTTAGCTGAATGGAAGCTAATGAACATGATTATAAAGAAACTTTTCTCTCCTCAAAGGGTGAGCATAATTGGGTCCCAGTGGATCACAAACGTTATTCTAATATGTAAAACCACAATAGAAATAATCTGTGTAGAAAAAAAAATATGTATAAATATATCAAATGATGATCACTCAATTCACTTAAAGTCTGTCATGATATTTGTTATAGAAAACAATGGCACAAGTAAATATTTCTTAAGGAGTTTATCAGATAGGTGATTATTTAACTTAATTTTCTTCTAATAACAGTGTATAAATGATGCTATCACAGAATTTAAATGACACATTTATTATATATTCTCCAGTTTTTATATCCAAAAACTTATGTTTTTAAATAAGTAAAATAATTAAATAATGTACTTTAATTTGTTCTAGAAAAACAAGAGGGGAAAAGAGTATAAATATTACAGTGCATGCACTTGCGAAATTAAGATAGAATTCCAAGCCCCTTTTCTTTCAATTGCTCAATATTCAACAAGTTATTCATCATCTCTGGTATATAAAATACTCCAAAGATGTTTATACCATTCCATTTACTTGCAACCTTATACTGTTCCCTATTACAATCATGATGCGTTATTGCCCAACATTATTTAATCTCTGAAGTTTTCATTAGTCTTTAAAAATATTACCTTTTTTCCGGAAATGGGATAGCTACTACCCAAATCGAGAAACTGTTTATCTTCTTTATCAACCTTGTTCATTTAAACATAAGCCATTAACAATTTTCTTTTTCTAGTGTTATGGCATAGTTGGCCTCTTTCTCCTTACTTTGGAAATTCCAATTGAAAATTACTGAGCTTTTGACAACATTAGCACTCCACAGCCTTGGCCTCTTCCTCTAGATTAACCTCCAAAATGATACTTTCTTTCACACTATTTTCGGAGAGACTGAAGATTAGCATTGACATGTATTGTACCTGATATTTATGTTTCAAAGAGTCTCATATGTCCTTTGTCATGTCCTTGTTGAGAATTGTCTCTAAGAATTGAACAATCAAAGGCTTGAAATAAATGTTTCTTTTGCTTGCAAGTCCTTCAGCTTATACTCTTCAATGTTCTTTCCCTGTGCTAATTATGTTAGACAACTCCCTCTTATGCCATTGGCATCCCATTATCCACCAAACACCAATATATAGTTTGACAGAAGAAGTTCTTCATGAGCATTGCGATCATAATGCCCAACAATTTTAAAATTGCTGGCTACTAAAATTAACTCTTTCCCATACTACTCTAATACTTGTTTATGCACAAGACTAGAGTTGTAGAATTAAAACAAAATTATCGTGGGGAAACTTCTTTCTATAATTAATTATTTATAAAACAACAACATGCGCACACAGGGACGGATCTTGAGTAAAATTTTTGGAGGGCCATTATATATTGCCTAAAATGATTCAACTAAAATTCATGTAGTTATATATAAGGCTTAAATATGCTTTTAGTTTCAAAAATGTTTTTTAAGTACAAATTATTTTAGGAAAACTTTACAAAAGAAGATGATTGGTCTACAAAATTTCTCTCCTAATAAATTTAACCACCCATTCGCCATTGGTTTAGTTATTATTTGGTTAAAATTCATACTCTTTTTATTTATACCAGATATATAGCAATGTTCTTTTAGTTTATATAACTTTGTTAAAATTTTGATTTAGTTTCTCAAAATCTGTTTTTTAGTTTTAGTCTCCAATATATTTTTCTAAATTCAACACTTTTAGTCTCTTTCATAGGAGTGACACAACAACAAAATTTGACGAGTAATAACTTTTTAATTACCCACATCATCATCATTGGGATAAAAAATATTGAATTTAGAAAAATTAGGGACTAAAACCAACTCTAAATGATAACTCCCTATATTGGGAAGTATATATCTAAGATAACTGATAAGCAATGACCACTTAGGTACTAGATCCTAACAATTATAAGATATGCAGCATTTGGTGTTATCATTAGTTCAATCAACAATTGAATACAGAAAGAAAAAGCACATATGGAGATATAAAAGTCACAAACTACCACAACTTGGTCACTCTCGAGAAAGACATGGGACATGTGGAACACACGAAGAGCATACCCCCTTTGCATTTTTGCATGAAGCATAAGTTTCCTCTCCAGAAGCAGAAGTTATGTTAATCCTCTTCAATACAATGTTGGTGCATCCTATGGTTTTGTCACAATGCAGTTTGACTGCATGTGCAGAATTGGAGGTTCCCCTCACATTATGGTAAGTAACATCACTCACTCTAACTGCATGTACGCTATCACTAGGGTCATATTCCTGGTCAATAATCACAGGGTTCTTAGCTTCTACAAGTACAATATCCTCAAAAGTGATCTTCCTTGCATACCCTTCACCTCCCTGATTTAAAAGAACACAAAACATGAATGTGTTTCCCTTGCTTCAATGATCAATATAAAAAATACACATTATTTATTAAGAAACAAAAATTACAATTATAAGTGTTGGAATAACCTTTGTCAATATAATCTTTGAGTAACACAAATTTCTTTATTAACAGATAATACATAATACAAATATATTAATAGTCTTTATTTGTTAGTATAATATATCACACCATTGATAAAAGAAAACTGCTACACGGAAAACAAAACATGAAAAGGGACGAAACAATAAAATACACCACCTCTTCGATTTTTGTCAAATTTTCTTTTATTTTATTATTTAAACCAATTATATTGAGACACGATGCATTCCTTGAATTCGTGCAAAACTTTTTTGATCTATTTAGCACTTCTCTTAATAAAAACTTATGATATCAATAATTCAATATTAACAGTTTAACTTCTGTTAAAAAAAATTATACTGATAAAAGTTATCTTAATATTTGATGATTTTTGTTTTTTAGTAAATGTTAACTTGTTTTATTGTAGAGGATTATAGAAAATCAAAACAACCTCCAGCAATCCTTACCATCCATGTCTTGATTCTGGCTCCATTTGTTGTTCCACTAAAGGTGCAATTTCGTACGTATATCTCTTCAACTGTTTCACAAGCTCCATTTTTTCCCAAGCTTCCAACACTAGATTTGCCATCACATATCCAAGAGTTTCAATACATTTAACAAATAACTCAGTGTGTAAACAGCTAGAGAAATTTACTTGAAACTGACCTGATGCCGTGGCCAGGTCCACAAAAGATGCCAATTATGCTGATGAAGGTGGACCCGTGATTAATGGCAATGCAATCATCACCTAATAGATAATAATTAAAAAGGTAAATCACATTAACCAATTCCACCTTTAATTTTATGGTCAGCTATGTGATAATCTGATAAAAATAATGGGATAGGATAAAGGGAATAGTAACATTAGGATTTGTGCGTAAACAGTAACAATGCAACATGTTTTTAATCCATTTTAAGGAAATGATAAAAAAAATTCTTCCAATTATTTGAATGATTAAAGAAGGGAATGAAAAGAAATAATTGAGCTGTATTAAAAATTAAAGTTGAGTTTAAATTTTTAATCTTAATTTTTTTAAAATAACTTACCTTAGTCTTCTTTTACTTCATCTTTTAAAGTTATTTTTGTATAAAAATAAGTATCATCTTGTAAAGATAAAAATTAAATGATCAATACTTATAATTTAAAAGAACAAAATGGATAATTAGAAGGGACAATCCCCTCTTGAATAGGAAGGCCTGCAAATAACGACCAATGAAAACTCGATCCAGAAAATAATAATACTGAGTCATATAATTTACCAGTTTCAATCATAGAATTCTGAATGACAATGTTGGATGATTCTGAGATATCTATACCATCGGTGTTTGGGCTATCAACTGGTGCAAAAATATGAAGATCAGAGATGACTGAACCATTGCATTTATTTAAGCTTATATGATTTTTGGGGCTGTTCATGTGAGTCAATCCGCGAAGCAATAGATTTTCACAGTCATGGAAATGTAGGGCCTGCACATTATATCAATCAATTACATACGTAATTCTTATGAAATTTTAATACGAAGCACTAATTGAAACAACTTGTGGTTCTCATTCATTTATTTAGATTTAATAAAAGTTTTGTGTATTTTTAACCTTTGGAAATATAAACTAAACTTATATATAGCTTTTAAACTTTTTTAATTGATTTTTTTCTATATAAATTTTAAAATCCATTTAATAGTAATATCACATGGATATATATATGCATAACATTAATAATCATTTTGAGAAAAAATTCTAAATACAAGTAAATTTGTTAATATATTCAATAAAAAGACGAAAAAAAATTGCTAGCAACATTTTTTTTAAGTAAAATGTTATTAAAAACTACAAAATCATACAAGTTTCCTTCTTTTCATTCTTGAATTAATGTTTCTTTTATATTTTTATAGTTTTTAAGAAATTTTAACTAATATTAAAGAATGCATTAAAAATAACATTTTAGAGAGTATTTAATTATATATTTAAAACTTACGCTTGGCCTGTTGTGACAAGTTCTATTGGAATAGCAATTCCACCATGGAGCACCTTGGCCATTAATTTGTCCCCCTCCATGGATAACAAGACCACTTATGTGCAAAAACCGAATCCATGCGTCCCTTTCATTTGGCCATTTCCATGCCTCAATGCTGTTTGGTGCTATGATAGTTCCCTTAAGCTGCTAAGCCAAACAATAAATCCAATATTATAGTCAACCGAAATTATACTACACAAATATTCACGTTAATTAGGAGAAAGTAAGAAGTGATCTAGTCCTTTAATATTTTTTAGTTTTAAATTCATTTTTCAATTTTTATTTTTATCTCAAGTTAGTGAATTTACTTTAATAATGTTATATCTCACCCAAAAATTTACTTTTATCAATGATTTTATAACGAAGGGATTAAGTTCAAATGAAAAAAAAAAAGTCATCAAAAGATAAAATAAAATAAAATTTATAAGAACAAATTTAAAACTAACAATAAAATTAGTGGATTAAATCACTAATTTTATCTAAATCAACATATCAAAATCAGTATGAGCATCTCCAATATTTTCTGGATATATATACTACCAGTTTATATACTTTAAATTACGTTTCGAATTTATTTAAAAATATGATAAGTGTGATACCATGTTGATTAGATAAATAATATTTTATTTTACTATGGTTAAGCTAGGAATTAGATAAAAGAAAAATGTGATATTAATATGTATTCATAGTTTTTGTTTTTTAATTTTTTTTATGGTGAAATACAAACCGGAGTTTTATTCCATACATGCAGTTTATTAACTAGAGCGAAAGAAAAAGATATTAAATAAAATAGAATGCAGTTTCATTTTCTTTTTAAAATGTATATAATATAACTTAATAATTACTGTATTTTATCTTTTATTGGTAGATGAAGAATAAGAAAAAAAATTAAAAGAAATTTAAAGTTCAAAAGAAAACAATTTACACAGAGTAGCTTGGATGCAAACTTCACACTTTCTATCAATTTTAAGTTTTTTAAAAAGATTTTTAATACTTAATTATAAAAGCTTAATTATGTTTTTTATCTTTATAAATATGAAATATTTTGTAATAAGTCTTTATAAAATTTTATGTTAAAATTTAATTTTATAAAATTAAAAAATTAAAATTTAGTTCTACTATTAACTCTCTTTTGTTAAATATTAAGTTGACTAATAGAGAGTCAACTAACACTTCTACGTAACATATCATATTATTTAATTATATAATATTTTATTATTTAAAATTAATATTTATAAATAAGTATTTGAATATATTTTTAATATTTGTAAAAAAAAAACTTTTCTATTTCTCTTACTCTTTCCCTTCTCTTCTTTGTTGCACACTCCTTCCTCTTCTTTTCCCCCTATCCTCATCCCCTATACCTTCCTCATACCTTTACCCGTACCTTTACCTCTTCCTTTTCTTACACCCTTACTCTATCTACAAATCTTAACTTCATGTGGTAAATAAATATTGTAACTCAACCTCATAGCAATAGAACATGAAAAAAATATCAAAGTTAAAATTAAAATTGTATAATTCACTTATAACAAACTTTGCATACAATGTTTATTTTTTAATTTTTAATTTTAATATAAAATGAGTTGAGTATATGGAAGTGAGATAGGAGTGTAGGGGTTTAGGGAGGGGGAGGGGGATGGTGCAAGAATGGGATAAGGAAAGGAGTAGGAGTTAGGGTGGTGCAAAGGGGAGAGGGAGGATGTGGTTGAGAAAAGAGTGGGAGTTGTAGTGGTATAAAGGGAAGAGAAAAGGAAAAAGATGAGATAAAGAGGAGGGTACATGAATGGAGTTAGAAGAAAAGTGGAGGTTGAGGGAGGGTGTAAGAATGAGATAAAAGAGAAGTGAAAAAGGTGAGTATGGGAATGGGGTTAGGGAATGCGAGGGAAAAAAGGGAAGAGTGTGCAACAAAGAAGAAAAAAGAAAGAATTTTTATGCAAATATTAAAAATGTATTTAAGAATTTATTTATAAATATTAATTTTAAATAATAAAATATTATATAACTAAATGACATGTTATAATAGGTCAAAGTGTTATACTAACGCTTAATCAATCAACTTAACATTTAATTAATAAAAGATAATTGACAACAGAAAATAAATCTTTAGATTTTAACTTTATAGAGAATAAGTCCTAAATTTTTTTTATAAAAATTTATCATAAAATGTTCAATATTAAAAAAGAATATGCAAGAAGAAAAGAGAAAGAGTCTTTATGTAAATATTAAAAATGTATTTAAAAATTTATTTACAAATATTAATTTTAAATAATAAAATATTATATAACTAAATGACATGTTATAATAAGTCGAAGTGTTATACTAATTCTTAATCAATTAACTACATTTAATTAACAGAAGATAGTTGACATCAGAAAGTAAATTTTAAATTTTTAACTTTATAGAGAATAAGTCTTAAATTTTTTTTTTATAAAAACTTATCATAAAATATTTAATATTTATTGAAATATAAAATGTAATTAAGTTAAATATAAATAAAAAAAAATAAAAAATAAAGTAATTAGGTTTTTAATGCTTTTGTCTTTTTTTAATTTTATTTTATCAATTGGCTACGTTTAAATTAATACTTAATATTATTATTATTATTATTATTATTATTATATAAAAATATATAATATAATCAATTTATATTACTCGTGGCTCGTGCTACTGCATTGTGCAGGAAATATATGGTATATAGTTTAATTAAGCTCATATTTATACAAAAATTATCATAATAAATTAAAAAATTGAAATAAGTTGAAAAATAAAAATTTAATAATAAAGATTTTGAAATGGCTCTTGAGAAGGGGATATTACCTGAATGTTAACGATTGAAGGCTTGCAAGGACCACGGAATGCCGCAGGCTGTAACATGAAAGTTTTCCCTTTGGGGATGACGACTGTTGGGGTCCCATCTCTCGCATCACACGCCTCCTCCCATGCTTTCACAAAACCCTTTCAAATTACCAAACTATTTTAGGATTCATTTTTTATATATCAAATTTCAAATATATATGCAAAAATATAAAATTAAAAAATCTGACCTTTTTTATGTAAATACTGATAAAACAACAAAAATTTACTAAGTTTTAAAAATTGTCACTCATGACTTTTTCTAAAAAATCAAAATTACTACTAACAATTTTTTAAAAATATAAAAAATATTTTTTTTTCAAAAATTGCTATTTTTAAAAAAATCTCATATTGTTATAATTTTTCTAAAAATAGTCTTTCATATATATATATATATATATATATATATAAAATTACTAACCTATAAAACAATAATAATTTATACCATCAATATGTTGTACCATTAATTAATCTATTTCCATTTCGCAAATTAAGATTCTACACAAAAAAAATCAAAGCTAATGATCAACATTTTTATCAATTATACATATGCGCCAACATTTTTATCAATTAAACCATATATATAATATAATATTTTATATAGATCTTAGAAAATATATATTAATTTGATGACCAAAATATTTGCAAAACTAATATAATGACTCAGGTAATTTTAGAGAAGTAAGAGAACTAGCTGATGGATGGCATACCCATATTTTTATAGTAAAAAAATAGAATTGGCAATGATAAATGATGCAATTATAATTATTTAAAAATAATTACATAGTTTATATTTAGCGGAAGACCTACTTATTTTAATACAAGTTTAAAAAATTTTACGCTTAATTTAATTTTTTTATTTAATTTATATTTAATAGTTAATAAAATAATAAATTATAACTCGTTAGATAAAAATTAAATAAAATATTTAAATTGAGTATAAGAGTTTTTATATTAGCTGATATAAGAAAATTTTATCCTTTATATTTATTATTCGTGTTCTTGTATAAAAATGGTTTTTTATCTGTGCATGGGAGTGTTAAATAAAATTGATGAACATACTTGGGAGTCATCTATTTGGCCATTCCCGGTGGCACCATAGTCAATAACATTGAATTTAGGACCTGCATTGAGCTTCATTCTTCCACACATGCAAGGTGAAGCAACAAGAAGCATTCCTATGGCAACAAATACCAATCCCATCTTCTAAACTATAACCTATTTAAAATGTTATTCGACTCAATCACAGAATGTAAGTGCAATATGCAAAATGGAGAAAACCATGGCAATTTATAGATTGTACAAGTACAGCCATTGGAGAATATTTGAAAATAAAATAAAAATTTGCATTGCTTACCGTCTTCACATTTATTGGTGAGATTCCACCCATAATCAATATGTTAAATTGTTAAATATTAATTTTTTAATAAAATTTTACTATTATTAGCTGCTTATTTTTAACTTTAAGAGTTGAGATTAATAAAATTCTATTTCTAATTAGCAAAAAAAAATTATGCTTTATGTATATAATTTTGATTGCACAGTAAGATTATAGGTTACTCTGCAGATTCCTAAGCTCTTTAAAAAGTTGTAAATAAGGTTTTTATATTTTCAAAGTTTGTAATAATAATGTTTCTTCTGTTGCAGCGCATAAGAAAGTTCACTCCACAATATTGTAAAAAGAAAAAGTCTCTAATAACATGTTGCCGGTTGCTATGTACTCTTTATGGCAACATATTAAAAATTAATTAATTCAATGATCAAGATTCAATTTTAAGTTACTTTCTTTTTTTAAAACCATATGTATATTTTATCCGAGGTAATATAATTTTAGGCGAGTAAGATTACTGTATTGAAAATTTATTCATGTAATTTTTTTATATTATTAAATATATAAAATTAAAATTTTTTAATTATATAATAATATATAATTTTTTTTTGTCTAAACCGTAAGTATTATTTTTTACATTATTAATCATATAAAATTATTCTATATATAAATTTTATAATAATTATTATAAATTAATAATTTTTAATTATATGACAATCTATGTTTTTTTTTTTCTAAACTCCATGAAGACCACAGACTAAATTGGGACAACTCTTACCAATTAATTTATGTATTCAATGATGATTAAATATAAAGTTACTTAATATTACAAAAATAATTAAATTATTTTAAAATAAATTAGTAATATGGATGATTTATTATAACAAGAAATACAATAAGTGTTAACTATATATATATATATATATATATATATATATATATATATATATATAACATAGTTAAATAGAAGGTATTTAATGAAAATATAAGTATAAAATTAATCAGATTTCCATATCATTGGTGTGTGAGTTTGGAATTTGGTTATTATTACATTATCCAGCTATCACTTGTCAAAAATAATCTTTTATAAATGTTAAAGACTAATTTTAAAGAACAATACTTTTATAGGACCTAAAATATAAATTTTCTTATAAAAATATAAATTAATTACACACATAGTATCTTCTGAAATATTGACAAGGAAGTAATTTTTGTTTTTTACTGCATGAACTTTAAATTTGTTGAGAGGATGCGAAAAGTAGAATTTCAATAATAAATTTATTACATTATACATTAAATGTCCATTTGGAATCGCCCTAACGAGGAAACTACTTCCTCGGTAGTTGCTTTTAACAATACTAAAGAGACATTCCAAGAAAATGTTTTGCTTATAGAAGTTGCCATAAACATATACAATATCAAAGGAAATGAAACATTACAAACATTTAGATATCAACATCAACTCTTTAAATAGATAACAAATTGAAATCTATTAAATTAAGGTCGCAGTCGTACCTTCAAAATAAACAAAAATTATATAATTTTAAGGATGTTACGTACAGTGAATAATATTTACATTTAACTAAATGTGGACATGAAGAGATGTAATCACAATGATTGTTTGCAAGGAACATCGATCGATACTTTACTTTTCTGAGAATATGACCCATTGCAGTTTACCCGCACAATACTGCAGCAAACACAAACTTATAACATTGATATTTCATATGGACATATTTCTTACAAATTTGACAAAATACATGATGTTTTTGGATTTGGATCCTTTGGATTTTTAGTTGCTGCAGCTCCCAATTTAAATTTATTTAAGAAAAAAAATTTGTTAAACAAATTTAATAAAAAAATATTTTTTATTTAAGATAAAAAAATTCATTTAAGCATATTTGGTGAAAAAGTAATTTTTGTTTGAATTAAAAAATTAGTTTAAGTTAAAATTATAAAAAAAAATTAAAACTTTAACTTCTTTTTTAAGTTACAAAAAATATTTGTTTTACTAAATATTTTAAATGTATTATTAAATGTGCTATTTATGTTAGATAGAACTATTTAAAATTGAGTTAAATTATTGAGAATAATAATAAAATTATAAAAATAATAAATTTAAAAAATTGGTTAAGAAACAATTTCATTATTACATGATCTGAAATCTTCGTATCATATCTCTAATTTTATGTAGTCTAAAAAGAAAAAGAAAGAAGATTAAATTTTAAAATTTTTTATAATTTTGTTTTAAGTAAATATTATTTTTTATCAAATTCACTTAAACGACTTATTTTATTTTATTTTTTAATTAAAGTAAAAATTACTTTTTGTCAAGTTTATTTAAGTGAATTTAAACTATAGATTATAATTTCCACTAAAACTACAAAGAATTCAGATCCAATTATTTTTTTCAAAAAACAAGATATATAATAATTTGGTCCTTTAAAATTATTTAAAATCTCAATTGAATCTTTTTCATTTTTTTCCTTTTTACTTAATTTAATCTTCTATCTTACTTTTTAGTATATATATATATATATATTGTTAATTTTGTTAACACATAATAAAATGTCATTAATTGTTTTGAAATTCTCTTCTCTCATAATTTTTTAAAAACAAAAATTGCGAGCTAACAGTTCACCTTCAATCGGAAAAAGTGCCATTGCAAACCAATCTGGTGCTTGGCATGTAGTTGTTGTAAAGGTTGCTAAGTAGTCATTTTGTTATCACATATGGTTCGATGTCACGGTGGTTCTAACGTGGGGCAAAGCTGACGAGTATTTGCAATTTAGTTTGGTTAAATCATTTGAGCTAAACATAAAAATGATATATAGTTCGTTTCGGTCATATTTGAATGTAATATCAATTTAGGACTAAATTAATTAAATCAATCTTTTACTTATTAGTTTGGATTGATATTTTTTATTTATTTAATTTTTATATGATTTTTATTTTAAATTTATTTATTTTATGAGTTTAATTTAACTTTTATTTTTATGGATTTGTTAGAAAAATAAAGATTAAAAAGGAAAGACTTTAATCAAAAGGGTACTACTATGAAAATAAAATATTTAAAAAGACATAGCATATTTACGCAAAGTTATGATAAGATTAAAACACAACTTTTTATGAGAATATAATAGGAAAAAAAAGTATTATAAGTGTAATTTGGTTTGATTTTAATAATGAAAAATAAAAAATGAATTGAATTACAGTGAAAAAGTGTAATTTTTTTTTACTTTTATTTAATTAATTTTTTTATCAAATTGCTTGGATGATTTAAAAGTAGTTTGGTTCAAATTTGATACCCCTAACAAAGGTACTACAATTGTTTGAGAGAGTTTCCTTAAAATAAAAAAGAAAAAAAGTATAATTTTTTATTATTAAATTAATATGATTATATATCTTTTATGATAAATAAATAATTTATTTATTAAATTAAGTTAATATATTATTTTATATATTTTATTTAAAAATAATTAGATTAAAATATGGCATTTTAATGTCAAAAGTAACTAAGTTTTAGGTTGGAATTATCAATCAATAATAAAGATTTGTAGTTCATATTAAATATGGGTTAAAATTAATGACAATTTTGTAAGCATTTATCTTTCTTAATTGATTAAGGTTTCCTTAAACATAAAATTATATGACTCATAAGTACTAAATTGAACAGTACCTTGAATATAGTGAGCCTATTGATAATGTTGTACTTTTTTTTGTTTTATCAAACTACAACTCATTGTTTTGTTGCCTCAACTCAAATATGAGCTTTATTTTTTCTTTTGTTGATGAAATCCAATTCTCTTAATAAAATAGCCTTGTTTTTCTTTAAGATTAACATTGTCAATCTTTTAGAAAAATGCCAATTTCTATCAAAATTATTGCTACGACTATGAATGTCATCTTAAATGGTAACACATTTATTTTTAAGTGGCCAATGGTACGATACATGTACAAAAAATAATCTAAGTGATTTTGTCTAGATTATTGATAAATTTATAATTAGGTCCTCTTTTACAGCTTATATATTAATGTTTGACCTTTATTTTATTTGTTATTGTGCAGTTTAGCATAAAAAGGCTACAACTAGGTTTAAGATATGTTTTGGGCTCAAATTGGTTGCAAAATAAAGCTTTGCAGCAATCAACAGGTCCAAACTCTATCATCAAGCATAGGAGTGCTTCGAGTCCATGCATAGTCATGCTCATCTTTGGCAAGCCCAATTAGTGAAGAACTTTTAAGGTTTTCAAACCTTATTAAAGAAAGGCTTTAGGCATCTTGTTGGAGATCTTGTCTTTTACTCTTCAACACACCTTTCATCTCGTTTCTCCCGTACGGGATCGTTAGCATACTTTTAGTGGGACTTGAAACTTCAAGCAATCGTACTTAAAGACTAAAAAATCATCTCTTTCTAATTTGCTTTTCTCTATGACTTTGTTTACCGTTATTTTAGTTTTTCTCTTTAACATGAGTAAATAAGTCCATAATTAGGGTTATGAAAACTATTATTTATGAATTTATGAAATTTTAAAGTTTGAATCTATATTTAGTTTTCGTTTGTGATTAATTTTTATCCTATTGTGTATAATTATAATCCTAATTAATTATATCATCAGGTGAACATATCTTGATTAGGTAATGGATCTATAGGATAAAATGAGACAAAAGATTAAGTGGATCAAACTAAATTTTCTCTTCCAATCTTTATTAAATTCACAAGTTCACAGGTGCTTTATGTTTTCTTTAATTGATGTTTTGCATGACTATTACAAATATTAATTTAGAGAAAAGAATATTAGTATTGCATGATCATTGGGTATTAATAGTATTTGTATGAATGATTCGTAGTAACAAAAAAATCAAATTTAGAGTTAAACAAAAAAATGACATAAAGGATTAAATGAAAAAATTCATATACCCTAAGTTTCTCTCTTATAAGTTCAACCAAGACATGTGCTATGTTATTTGATTTTATTCATAATTAATTTTATAATTAAATTCTGGTTCTTACTTAATTTCATATCTTTTAGACTCAAATAATTAAATTAAAAAATTCTTAGTGATTAGAAATCAATCTTTGTGAGACGATATTTTGAAAACTTATTTTAGAACTTTTTATTACTTCTAGATAGGTACACTTTCTCTTTAAACAGTTATACCTTTTTTAATTCTTCATCTTAAAGCTTGTAGGATCATTCTATTGACAGTTTCGATCTAGTTATTTGTTTGGAGATGCTTAGTCAATATGAAGTGTTACATGATATTAACCTTTACAATAAAGTCTAAAGGTTTTTATTAATAAATTGACTTCTATTGTTAGTGATAATAACATTAGGAATGCTGATGCAATTGACAATGTTTCTAAAGAGGAACTTTCATGTTTTAACTATGAATATTATTTTCAAGTTATTGTGTGTTCATCCACTTGGTAATGGTTAAATAGTTTATTACATAGTATATATATGTGTGTGTGTGTGTATATATATATATATGTATATATATATATATATATATATATAACTTGTCATATAGTTAGGAGAAAAGGTTTAACAATATTTAGTCCTTACACAAAGAAATGTCAAAAAATCATGATTAATAATTTTTCAACAATAGCAATATGACTATTTGCATGTACTTAATAAGCATGACACTTTCTATCATGATCAAACTCATCCTTTTCTAATGCTAAACAAAAGTATTAACTTCGTAATGTCATTTTCTCTAAGACTTTTTCAGGTGTTATCTATAACTTTTCTCATGAATCTCAAACAAATTTAGACATTCTCATTTGGGGATAAGCACCTTAACAAGGACATAAAGAAACCATTTTGTAAACCTTCCTTAAATCATTGTGAATTTTAATGCCTCATTCTACAATTCTTTTTGCGATTTTCTCTTTTGATATGATCTTTTCAATGATCAAATACATTTAGAGGGAGATCTTTCAATTTTATTTTTCTTCAATCACGTAAAATTTCTCATTTCATTTTATCTAAGGTGTGGATAAAGTTTCATGAATGATAGGTGTATTGTTTCTTACCTACATAACTATTTTATTCTTTAGGAATATATGTAAAAGTCACATCTTCAAAGTCCTTGGTTATTTTTCTAACAATAGCTAGGTATCATTATAGTGTTGTGTCTATGGCATGGTATTCTCCATTAAACTAAGATACGAACATTTGTGAATCACTATAGAGAGCCATCTTGTTAGCATCCAATTATTTGTATTTAGCTAACTTAGCAAGACAAGCTTCTATTAATTAATAGAGGTCTTAAAACTAAATTTCAAAGAGTTAAATCACTAAGCTATTTGCCTTTTCAAAAGCACAATTTTGACTTCTACACCCTTAACATATTAAGATGTGTCTGTGTAATAATCATTCAATCAAGAATTTATTTTCATCTTACTAATTAATTTTCATAAGAAAATTAACTAATACTTGAATTTTCAATTATTTATTTAATTTTTTACTATTTTATTGTTAGTTACAATGATAAAAATATTTAGATTTATGAGTTTAAAAATCATAAAATACTAAAATAATAAAGAGCAAAAGCAAAAAAAAAAAAAACAAGAAAACACAAACATAAAAATCATCGTTACAACGATTATGAGAAATTACATGAACAACTACTAATGACATGTAAAGCTATCTGTAATATATATTATTATTATATTATTATTATCATTAAAATAAGACTAAAACAAACAAGTAAAAAAGAATGTAGTATAGAGTTCTCATACCTTTGCAAATAAACTTAAAGAATACGAGATTTAAGAAATATGCAGAGGAGAGAAGGTAGCTTTGTGGCTATGAGAAAATTAGAGATAGCAGAGACACCATACATGGCATTGAAAATCTACTTATTGCCTAACTATTTTTTATTAACGAAGCTTGCAAGATTGGAGAAGAAGATCCTTCAATAAGCCCTCTTCCTTTTCTTTCTTTCTTTTTTTTAATTTTTTATTCCTTGGTAATGTTTGTCATTCTCTATTCTTTTTTTTCTTCCAATCTCCCTTTCTTTGTTGTCTTTTTTTCTTATCCTCCTTTGTTCCCTTTTTCCTCTCCACTTTTATCTTCTTATTTTTCTTTCTATAAGTCCTCTCCTCTCACCATTTTGATGTTATTTCTTTTTCATATGGTACTGAACCAAATAATTTTATGATGTGCTTCCTTTTTAATGTATAAAGGAATGGTTCTTGGTGTTGTTTTTTTAATCTAGTGATGTTTAATTTCTTTATTGGAAGTCAAATTTGTTTTATTCCAAATTTTCTAGAGACCAATATTTACTTTTTAGAAAAATGAAAATTTTCATTTCTTTTTTGTTGAAATAAGGCCAAAAATTTAGAAAATAATAATAAGATAAATAAATAAATAGTTTTTTTAAATTGACTTTGGGGATCCACTCATCAGACCAGAATTTAGTAGACATGTCATCCTTAATAATCCAATCCAAACCTTTAGAGAAAATAGGCCAAACAAAAGTTATGTTTTTCCAAAGGTAGGAAACATATTGACCAGGCCTGAGACTGGGGTATTGGACCCAAAGATTAGAAGGAGATAAAATTAATCTCCAGCAAAGTTTCATGATGAAAGCTTTATTAAGAAGCTCAAGGTCTCTAAAACTCAGCCCCTCTCATCTTTAGGTTTACAAATTTTTTTTCTAGCTAATCAAAGTGCATTTTTTCCCACTCAAGGAGCCCCAAATAAACTTTGCACAAAGGCTGTTAATATCATTATAGACAGAGGGGGGTATTAAAGTAAATTATATGACATAGAGAGGGATGCTCATAAGGCTAGACTGAACCAAAGTCACCCTTTCACTTAAGAAGAGAGTGTTCATCTTCCACAGGGAGAGTTTCTTCCTAATTTTATCTATAAGAAAAGTGAAATTCCTCCTAGTAGGTTTAGTGTGGAGGATGAGAATACCTAAATAACTCCTAATCTAGCTAGATATATTGAAACCTAGGTACTAAGAGATGGACTCTACAAGAGAAGGGTCAAAGTTCCTAGAAAAAACATTCCTAATTGCCACAGCCTGATTATTATCAGCTTTAGCAACTAGAATAAGTCATTAGCATAAAAAAGGTGAGAAACCTTAGGACCTTGGGTACCAAAACTGAAAAAGGACCATTTTCCACTCAGAATCCTATTCTAAATCATATGGGCAAGCCTTTCTATGCAGAGGACAAAAGACAGGGGGATATAAAGAGTCCCCCTGCCTAAGGCCCCTAAAGGGCTTAAAGGATTTAGTAACCCCATTATTCCAGTTGATATGCATAGAGGGGGAAGAGATACAGTGGGAAATAAGGCTAAATAGAGAGGACTCTAAACCAATTTGTTGAAATGTTTCAATTACAAAATTCCATCTTAGTTTGTTATATGTTTTCTCTAAATCTAATTTGATGATCATAAAGCTACTCCTATGTTGAGACTTTTCCTTCAAACACGGCAAATGTACCGGATCTGTTGCAAGTAATAACCAGTAGAGTACCATAATATCATTCTCAAAGAGCAATTAAAATATATTAATTAATAAGATACAAATTAATTGAGCTTATATACAATAGAATTGATAGATAATTTTCATGAAATGTTGAATAACAATTAAAATATAAAATGATAATATAAAATATAATAAAATTTAACTTGAAATCTATTCCTAGAGTAACCAGTTATTGAGTAATCTTAACCAGATCTAGATCTAAATAAAATCTTTCTAAATATTACTCAGATTTAAGCTCCAAAAACTATCAAATAGACATATTCAACCATTAACATAGATTAAAATCACCAAATCAATAGAAATGAAGAAGAAACAACTATATTTATATAAATTACTGAGAATACATCAAGTTTAAAGATTTACATTCAATTTCATATAAAGTTTAACTACTCATAGCTACCATAGTAACAAAAATTGAGATACAAACAGAGTGAAATATCAAAAATTGAGTTTACGTTTCTTTTCCTATGCCTTGCGTCGCTCTCCCTCTTTGGAAATACTTATGGAATAGTAATCTCTTTCAAAAACATAAAGTTGCCTTTTATACTAGTATGCTCAAACTTCTCTCGCTACAGCGACAACTCCTCATTGTAGCGAGACATAGAGATAGAAATTATGTCATTCTGTTTGTCTCTCGCTGCAGCAATAGTTCTCACTACAGCGACACAAGAGACTCTTGCTACAACGATACATTCTTGCTGTAGCGAGAAGAGCACAGATTCATCCTCTTCATAATTAACCACTATCGCTATAGCGAGGGTGTCTCACTATAGCGAGAAACCTTCAGGAGTCTAGTTGTCTATAACTTTATGCTTTATATGCTTTTTTTTTAAAAAAAACTTTTTTCAGTCTTTTTCAACTTTAAATGATGTCTTTCATTTGATTCCAGCTACAAAATAGATCAAAAGGAAATCAAAATACTAAAATTTGCATTCTTTTCCTAAAATATGCAAGTATTTGTATAAGTTTCAAGTTTAAGGAGAATTTAACAAAATAATCTAACTTTTAACATGAAAAGTGTTCAAGTTATCATCTCAAATCACTTATTTTATACAATAATCATCCTACCTTTAGATTATGAAAAGAATGTATGAGTTCCTGCAAGATTAGGGCACTATCAATTCCTTGCTTATCAGGAATAAAGCTGGATTGGTTAGCAGATATGAGATTAGGAAGAAACTCTCTTAACCTGTTAACAAGTAACTTAGTAATAATTTTGTAAATTACATTACAAAGGGAAATATGTCTAAAATTCTTAATAGAATCAGAGCTATCAACTTTAGGAATAAGGGTGATACTAGTCTAATTAACTATTGAAATTTTAGTGGGATCATCAAAAATATCCAGAACAAACTTTAAAATAAAGGGAATCAAAAAGTTCTATTGATTCTTGAAAAACAGGACATGTAGACCATTAGGGCTAAGGGACTTTCCAATATTGAATAAGGAGGATTAGACTTCTTCTAAAGAAATAAAAGCAGAAAGTTTACACCTATCTGAGTCCCAAGAGGGGGAAAAAACTAATAGTAACCAATCTAGAGGCACTAGGACAAGGATCAGAGTAAAGGTCTTGAAAGTAATTGAGGACCAGAGCTTACAGCTTGGTGGGATCATATTTTGAATTACTTGACTCATCTTTTAAAGCTTTAATTTTATTCTTTTGCCTTCTAATTCTAGTAGCAGAGTGAAAAAATTTAGTATTCCTATCCTTAAGGTTAAGCCACCTAACCCTATAATGGTGATACTAGTAAGATTTCTCCTAGTTAAGGGTATATTGATAGTCCTTCTAAAGATTAATCATAAGTTTACTCAGGAAGGAATTATCCCTATTAGTTAGTTTGCAAGCAATTCCCTCAATCTTATTCAAAAGGCATTTCTTGTTATTAAAAATATTGCTAAAGTTAGACTTATTCCAATTAGAAATGTTCATTTTGAACCTTTGGATATTATCAACCCAGGACATAAAGCTAGCCCAAGAATTGTGGACTTGAGTGTGGAAGTCAGGGTGGAAGATCTAAGGAGCAAGAAATTTAAAAGTTTTACTATGATGAAGGAGGTATCACTATTTATAATTCTGAGCTAGAGACCCATGTGGTAAGATTTCAATAAAGGAAGGTGGATAACAGAGCTATTTTGAAAGAGATTTCTCCATCCCTCATTCACAACTACCCTATTAATTCTTTCCTTAGTATTACCTTTCTGCCAGGTAAAAAGGCTCCATTTGAAGCCTAAATCTTGCAACTCACAATTAAGAAGGCAATCGAAAAACCTTTTGATTAGACCAAGGTTGGAGAACTACCTTCAAATTTTTTTCTCATAAAAAATGGAATTGAAATCTCCAGCAACACACCAAGGGCTGGAGATGAATTGGCTAAAATGTCTTAGTTCAGTCCAATAATCATTCCTAAGGTTTTTCTTGGGGACAAGAATAGATGGAGGATAGCAACCACTCAACTTGACCATGGCTATAGATCTATAGGTGGACCAAGTACTTGGATTTAGATACAACAGATACTTTAATCCTATTAGGATTCCAGAGGCACCAGATACCATTTGCAAACCCTACAACATCCACCTTAGTAACACTTTTTAAATGTATTTTGTGAAGGATATTATCAGCTCTATCCAAACTAACCCTAGGTTCAAAAAAGAGCAAAAAGTCCAAATTATACATAGCAATCAGGTCATTGATATGTCTAACAAAAGTCTTACCCCTAGCCTGCCTACAATTCTAAAAAAGACAATTCATAATGGAAAGGAGATTATTGATTAGTATTGCTAAGATACTGGGAGCAAAGCAGGATAGAGTCCTATTTATAAAAAATTAGCAGGGAAAGAGGATTCTTCTATAAGCAAATAATTTTTCAAATCTATATCAAGGTAATACCTAGCAGGTCTTGAATGGAACTTCCCTTAAAGATATCGTTTTTAATGTCTTGTTCGAGTATATTCATCAGAGAAAAGATTTCTTTATGATTTTAATTACTAGACCCAAATCTATTTAGTTCAGTTGAATTAGAAATTAGATCAATATCTTCTGTGTTCCCATATCTAACCTCCCCTGATTTGTTATTTTAAGGTTTAAGATTTATTTTATTGCTTTTCTTAGAAATAAGGTTGGGAAGGTTAGAAGCAGAGGAACTTTTAGCTACAGGCTTAATAGTAAGTGGTTCAAATTTATTTTTTCCCTCAACATGTTCTAAAATATGCTCAGTAACTAAAGTATTATGGTTAGGGGGCAATTTTTGTCCTTCATTATGAGTAGGGTTACCAAAAACCTCAAATCTAGAACCTAAGAGATACTTCCTACTTTTTATATTATGGACAACTAATCCTAAAGCTCTAAGGGTCCTAGACTTTCTCCTAATAGATTTCTTAGCTAATATCCATAGGCCAAATTTGCCCTATGCATTTAAGTTCATAATTTCTTAAGAGTTATGACTATCATGTCTACCTTGGCCTACTGATGTAAGAGGCTCCTCATCATTAACCAATATCGGCAAATAGGAGTTGGATTCTTGATTGGATTTATCATAAAGACACACCACTTTATCTAAACAGTTCTCCATCCTATGACCATATTTACCACATTGGAAACAGGTTAGATGTAGACCCTTGTATTCCACCCTAAACTATTGCCCCAGACCTTAAAAGAGGGAATTAGTTTCTTGTTTAAATCTAATTCAATGAAAATTCTTGCAAACTTATCCCTAGACAGAAGGATGTATGAGGGTCAATTTTAAGCATCGTTCCTAAACAGGCCCTAACCCGCCAAAGAAATTTTTCATTGTATAATTTAAGAGGAAGATCTATAATCCTAACCTAGATAGTTATTTTCCTAGGGCTATACTCCTTAGGTCTAAATAAAGGTCTCAAGTGTTGAACCAGTAGATAGTGATCTAAAATAAGTCATGGTCCCTCAAATAAAGCTAGTTTATAATCTTCAAGATTCTTAAATTTGACAAGAAAAAAGTCATTATTCAAGTCTAGAATATTAAGATGTCCATTTTTACCCCAAATATTTTTTAATTTTTGGCTAAGAAAATTAAAGCTTATCGATTTACCTATAAGCTTGACAATCATGATAAATTTCCATGGATTACACCATGATTCATAATCCTCCAAGGGAATCTTGAGTTCTGGACACAAGTTCTAGGTCATATTATCTTCATCACTTTTAATAGGTTTAGTTTCTTCGTTATCCAGATGAATATTTAGATCCTCCATCACTAATTTAATGATTTCATCATCATTCAAAGTCAAATCTATGTTATTAGTAGCTAGGAATTTATCCTTATAAGACATACATCTAGGGGATTTAGGAATAGAAGACACCTGATTTGCAGGAATTTCAAAAATGCAATCTTTGTGCATGCAAGCGATTTGGTCCTCAAGACCTTATTCGAGGTCCATCTTTACTTTCTTCTTGTTGCGAACCATTAGATCCATCTCCTCGGTTGAATGTTTCTCCAGTTCTGGTTGGTCCATCACCTGATTGCACCTTTCTCTAGAGAGATCTTGGAGATAAGCTTATCTGGAGACCTTCAGCATTGTGCCACCATGAGAAAGTTAGGACTAAGAAAACCCTAATAGCGTAAAAGTTCCTATCTCTCTCTGTGAAATAAAGAAACTGAATCTTGAAGAGAGTAAAACTCTGCATTATATTGGCTTCTCTTTCAAGCTAAGAAAACGTGCAAATTAAATTAGGTTAGTTAGGTTACAAATTTTGCAAGTTTTTTGTACAAAATGGACCATTTTTCACATCATATGTGAGCTATTTTTGAGGAATTTGATTTGAATTTTATACTTTTCTTTTTGGTGTGCTTCTTGAACAAATAATTTTGATAATTAATCTCTACATATATAATTAGGTTTACTCAATATTGATAGTACTTGATTCTCCCTTAATTGGCTCTTTTTTAGGTAAATTTTGCTAAGTAAGTTATTATTTCTAACTTTTTTTTATATATATTATCTAATTATAGTTTATTTAAATTAATATGATTAATAATTAATTTAAAAGTAATGAAATTTTGGAATGTTATAGCCATACCTTGGGATTATTGGCCATAGTTCGCATCTAAAAAAGATATAAATACCCTTTCAAATAGTGTGATATCTTTTGTAGGAATTTCTTATATGACTATCACCAACAAATTCTCTAATGATTATTTTTATTTGATTCTTAAGAGTATTAAGATTGTATTTATCTCAACTTAATTGGTAGTATTATTGTACTTCATAAAGTTGTGTTTGTGACCTTTTCAAAGAACTTATAAGGCTTCACTCACCTTCCATAATTATTGAAATTACAAAACCTTTTTATTATAGTAGTATTTATACTCTCTTTTATTCCTTCTCTTGTGAATATAGCATATAAGTGTCCCTCACATAAAAGTTAACATCCTTTAATTGGACATATTTAGTAGTGATATGCTTAGAACCATTGTGGCAAATGCAATACTTTTGTCCCTTTATGAACTTTTCTTGATACAAGGTATAATGACATGTAATATTCAAATTACTTATAAATTTTAATTTATTAAATAATATTTAAACAAAAGTGTAACGATATACGTGCTACTTACCCCACCAATATATTCAATATCATTACAATAAAAGAGGGATTTGGACGAACACATTACATGAAACACGTGTACAACAAATGTCTCTTATTCAATCAAACTCTATGTGTGAAAGTGACGAGTTGAACAAGTATTTCTTCTTCTACTTAAGTTTGCAAGACTTGAACATAACTTGAGCATGTGGTAGTGATGAGCTAGATCTCTATTATGCAATTCATCACTTAATAGAGAATAATTAAGAATAAGAAATAAATTCATACATTTTAAATAATCAGGGAATAAATTTTAATAACAAATATTTTAAATAATCACAGAATAAATTTTAATAAAAAAATAAAGACTTACTGTAAAAGATACTATTATTACAAAAATAAATAATATAATTAAGCGTAAATTATTTTGATCTCTCACTAATACATGCGATTGAGTTGACTATGATCCCATCAAGCATGTGTGGAGCATTACGCATGGAGGTACGTGTTATAATTTGGACCCAGTAGATAATTAATATAAGATAATTAATGAAATTTAAAACTTCATAGATTGTTCAACACTTGATATAATATGACTAAAATTGTCCAAATATTAACTCTAAGTTTAATGCAATTAGACAATTTGTAAAAAAACACATTTTAAAATTATTTTTAAAATTTTTGATTAAAATAAAAAAAATTAATAAAAATTATTTGATATTATCATATCTTATTAAAAGAAGAGGGTCAAGACCTCAAAATTGTTGATAAAAAACTGAAAAGCCCTGATTTTTCGCAGCAGCCCCACTTGACCATGTGCCTTATTAGTTTGGCAAATTTAAGGAAGAATACACATTGTTTTGCAGAGGTTTGTAATGGTGTCATATTTTTTTTCCTTTTGTGGATCCTTTCAATGAAACATTTTGTTTCATTGACTTTTTGTGTAGAGAGATACTGAGATAGACGTAAAATGGCTCAACAAATCTTTGAAACGTTACAGTTCCAGCAAATTTAGTTTTGGTTTAAAACATATTATTTTTTTATTGGAACAATTTAGGTAAAATTATTATGGACGATATTTTTTTAAAAAAATATTTAACATATATAATTGCATTAATAGACTCGTGTTAAATTGAAACAATTTCCAATTGATCTACGTGGTAGTCCAGCAAAATTAGTTTACCTGTTATTGCACTATTTTTATTCCTTATGTATTGAGTGCTTATTTATTTTCATCCATCACATTCATTAAAAAAAGGTAACAATTTCTCTTAAATTGATTCTTGTAAATAAATTTTAACTTTTTAATAGGGAAATAAATTATTATTGTTTTTTAGTATAATGGGTACTCAAATCTAAGTAAAACTTTCATATTTGTTTAAAATACAAATAAACCACAAAGTCCTCTACATCTGTTAAAACGAATTCCCATATCATAAGTATTTTAATTTACAACCCTTTTTTCAAAATTAGTTTGACGATTTTCCTAATGTGTACTTGAATATATATATATATATATATATATATATATATATATATATACATATATAATAAGAATATGTACATAATTTAATTTTTATTAAAATTCATGTAATCAAATATTAATAAAATTAAATACTATAATTTTAATAAACATTTATTATTTATTATTATATATCCTTAATGTGATAGTAAAAGATTTCATAAAAATGTTAATCCCCGTCCTAAAGTAAAGGATAAGCAATTAATAATAATAATTTAATTTTTATTAAAATTCATGTAATCAATTATTAATAAAATTAAATACTATAATTTTAATAAACATTTATTATTTATTATTATATATCCTTAATGTGATAGTAAAAGATTTCATAAAAATGTTAATCCCCGTCCTAAAGTAAAGGATAAGCAATTAATAACAATGAAATTTTATTAAAAATAGAAGAAGTATTTATTAAAATATTATAATTTTAATGTAATAGATAAGTAACATTTTATAAAAAAAAAATTATTATTTATGATAGCTTAAACTTAGTCCTATCAAAAGTCAACTAAATAAGTGACATGAATCAGTGGATTGTGAAGATCCATTGAAGTATATGAGAGTTTGAGCTCCCCCATTAGTTAAACATGGCATAGACAACAATTGCAGTCTCATCCATTTATTGTGGTGATGAGGAGTTTGAGATCACCTGGGATGGATAGATCCAGCACATGGAATGTTGATCATAAAGTAGCCATGCCAGTTATGCTTTTAAGCTATGTCAATACAAAGAACTCCAAAACAATTAATGAAGAGAAACGTCAGCAACATTATATAATGCACTTTGTTATTATTAGTTAAAATTTATAAAAATCATATGAATTCAACTCTTAATTTCATAATTATCATTCATATTTTTATAGTTTTTGATAGATTTAAGTAAATAATTGAAAGTACGTTAGAGTGTGTTTTTAGCACTTTTATTGAAAAATATTTTCAAGCCTATTAAATAATTAAAAGTGAGAAGTGTCACTCTTCATTAATGAAAATATTAACTCGTTTCAGTCCTGTTAAATAATTATAAATTTAAATAAGTGTAGGACAAATTATTTTTTTATCAAGTTGTATTTTTTTATTTTATTAACTTAATTTATTATATATTAACTGTTTTTCACAACACATATACATAAAACACACATAAAAGTATGTGATAGATTTTGTAATTAATTTGAAAATATTTGACTCTGTTTAGTAATTAATTAATTTTTTATTTTTTATTTTTAAAGATAAATAAAGTGTAGTTTTAAAATTTAGAGTTTTGTTAATCTCAACTTTTAAAGTTGAGTTTAAGCATCCATAAATAAAAAAATTTTATAAAAAAAAATACATAATTATTGTATTGAAGTTATAAAAATATAATAAATACTTTTATTTTTAATCAAATTTTATTATTATTAGCTGTTTATCCTTAACTCTCAAGGTTAAGGATTGAAGTTAATAAAATCTTAAAATTTAAAATCGCTAGGTAAAGAATTGACATGAATTGTGTCAGGCTTCTAATTTATTATTGAGTAATCTATAATATTTTATACTTGTTCAATGTTAATTGAAGGATTATTTGATATTGGAATATATTTAGATGGAGTTTGAAATTATTATAAAAAAAAAAAATAAAATAAATAAAAAAAGTGAAACGATCGTATGAGCAGTCTGCGCGTATGAGCAGTGCAATGAAACAGTCTGCAGCGTATGTACAGTACAATGAGCAGTGCACACCGCGTATGAGCGTGCAATGAACAGTGCTGCGTATGAACAGTGCAATGAGCAGTGCAAACCGCGTACAAACCGTGTATGAACAGTACAAACCGCGTATGTACGGTGACGGTGACGTCATCGGTGACGTCACGATGTCTGATACAAACCGCGTATGAACAGTGATAACCGCGTATGTACAGTGCGTGTCTGATGTTTTAGGCATGAATAGTGCCCTGAACAGTATTTAGGCAAGAACAGTAAGGCGGTGAACAGTGTTTTCCGGCGGTGAACAGTAAATTTCGGCGTGAACAGTAAATTTCAAAAATTTTCTATAAAAAGGGGGCTTCACACGAAATTTTCATTTCTTCACCTCTATCCAAGGTTTTCAAAGGTTCTAAGGCCGAAAACCACCATTTCTCTCATACTAAACCTTCCTAAACTTAGATTTCTCGGCAGATCCGAGATTCTACATCTATTACGAAGGATTTGAAGTAAGTTTCTTTAAGTTTGAAGCTAGATTTACCGTTCGTTTCTCTTCTCCTTCTCTTTCTTATAGAAATTCATGGTGTTCTTAGGAGAAACTCCGTTCTAAAGCTGAATCTTCGGTGAATTTTTGTTATAATCAAGTAATATTCGGTAGATCTAGTGTGAATCATCTTTCTGAGGTAAGGGGAGTTTACTTTAACCTATGAACTATGTTTTGAACAGTTTAATATGTTATTTCAAGATATTTTGATATGATTTTGTTAGATCTATTGAATAAAAGCTATTTTCTAAGTCAGAATCGTTGTTAATTAGTTTAAAATGCTGAGATTTTGGCTGATCTATTATAAACTTGCCGTAGTTGAGCTGTTAAAATAATTTTGGTGGTGTGCATCATGCTAAGATATATGTTTTGCATCATTATAGAGCCGAGTTACATGTTTAGGTGGGTAGACATGTAACGGTAAGTTCATCTTGAAATTCTTGTCTTTGTCTTTCCGGATCCAGATCTAGGAATGGGTCGCTCCGGACCGGCTCGGTTCATACGGATTAATTAGGCTGTGAAACCAGTTGGAAGCCGTTTTCATGCTGTGCATTAGATGGGCTGGAAATGCATGGGGTTATTGCTGTGAGAAATATTTTGCTCTCTATATATATAATTTTATTTTATGTTTGGTAAGCTCACCCTTGCATTTCTTTCTATGTCGTTGTGTGCGTGTGTCTTGCGATGATCGTACGGTGGTACGTGAGCGGATGTAGCAGTGTTGCATCTACTTCACAGTGAGGGGCCGGTGAAGAAAAGTTAGAAAATTTGGAGTTGAGTAATAATGCATTAGAGTCCTTTTTCTTTATATATGAGACCTCATGTCGAGGGAGTCACGTATTATAATTTTTTTTTTGTATTTTGAATATTATAAACTAAATGTAATATTATGTTGATCTGTTGGATATTTGTTGTAAGGAACTTCATTTTTACTTTGAATGAGAAGTGAATTTTTATACTTATATTCTCTATTATTTATCTATTTTTAAAATAAGTATGTGGTGTAGAAATAATGTTCTCGGTCCTTTATAAAAAGGGGTCGTGACATTTTTAGTGGTATCAGAGCATGGTCTAGGTAAACCTACGGGGTGAGGTTGTTAGGCGTCAGTTGTGCATATTAGACATATAAGTTTTAGCTGTGAATCATATATCATGATTTCTATTCATCAAGTTGTGAGGGAACGAGCTTGATCACCTCGATTCTCAGACATGATTGATGTAGGAAACTTGGTATATGATACTTGGGTGAGCTATAGGTGAGTCGTCTTGTATGAATAAGAGACTTGTTAAGCTAAATTTGTAAATGATTGCTGAAATGAGTGTGTTTGCTATGCTATGTGAATGTTGATATGTTGTTATCTTGAGTACTAAATTGATTAAATTTTTATGATATACTAAATATGAATATATCACCGTAAGCTGAATCTGTGAATATAGCTATGTGGTGGTATTCTTGAATATGTTAAACGTTAGTAATTTAAGCTAGTCTATATATTAGGATGGCTAGACCAAGAAGATCTGCTGCAAATCCTCCTCCTGCTGATGTGAACCAAATGGCTCATGCCATGGAGGCCATGGCAGCCACCGTTAGGCGAGTCTAGATATGATTCAGCGACGACAAAGTGCAAATCAAGCCGCTAGCTGCGGCACGAGCAGCAGCGGCCTATCGCCTCAGTGCACCTCTTCCCGAATACCATGGGTTGTCGTAGTTCGGAAAGAATGATCCTCCTCAATTCACGGGAGTGGATGGACCGGATCTTTCTTGAACTCGGATCGGGAGATTGAGAAGATCTTCCTAACCATGGGTTGCGCCGAGGAGAGAAAGGTGATATATGCTACGTATATGCCGATAGGGGATGCGAGAGATGTGGTGGCACGGAGCTCGTACTATGCTAGAGGCCCGAGGTGAAGTCATTACTTGGGCTGTATTTAGAAGTAGTTTTCGGGGAAAGTTTTTCCCTTCTCATGTTCGTGCTGCCAAAGAACGAGAGTTTCTAAACTTGGTGCAAGGAAACTCATCAGTCTATGAGTATGCAATACAGTTTGAACGGCTCTACAGATTTTATTCTCACCCGACTTCAGAGGAGTGGAGATGTCAGAGGTTTTCGACGGGCAGAACCGACATAAAGAGGATTTTGATCCCACTCGGGATCACGGAGTTTGCTGACTTGGTGGATCAAGCCACCATTATAGAGAGTCTTAATGCGGAGGATGTTGGTGGAGTTGGGAAGGCTCCATCTAGTAGAGCTGCTAGCGATTATGGTAATGGAGGTAAAGGCGCTAAGAAGGTACTTTTCTTTTTGTATTATTTGATTACGGAGCCACACACTCTTTTATTGCGGACAATTGTGTGAGAAACTTAGGATTACGGTGGGCGATCTAGGATAAGACTTAGTAGTATCGACACCTACTTTAAGTTCAATTAAGACTTCGACGGTTTGTGTTAGGTGTCCCATAGCAATTGAGGGACGAAGATACAAAGTAAATCTTATTTGTATCCCGATGTCGGGGTTAGATGTAATCCCGGGTATGGATTGGCTAGCGCTAATCGTGTGCTAATTGATTGTGGCGGAGGTGTTTAATCTTTCTGAGCAGCAAGATTGTGTAGAATTGATTTCTACTCGCCAAGTAGAAACATCCTTAGCCGAGGGAGTATCTTGTTTTGTTTTATTGGGAGTTATGAATGCAGAAGTGGAGCAAAGCCTTGATCAATACCAGTAGTACGAGAATTCCACGAGATTTTCCCGAGAGGATATTCTGGAATACCTCCACGTAGAGAGGTAGAGTTTGCTATAGATTTGATTCCTGGAGCTGAGCCAGTGTCTGTAATACCGTATAGAATGGCGCCAAAAGAGTTAATTGAGCTTAAAGGGCAAATCGAGGATCTAATGCGTAAACAGATGATTAGACCAAGTGTATCGCCTTGGGGAGCCCCAGTTCTCTTGGTGAAAAAGAAAGACGGAAGTTCTAGATTATGTGTGGATTATCGCAAGTTGAATAAGTTGACAATTAAGAACAAGTACCCATTGCCGCGAATCGATGATTTGATGGACCAGCTGAGAGGTGCTAAGGTATTCTCTAAGATTGATTTGAAGTCTGGGTACCATCAGATCCGAGTGAAGGATGAAGATATTCCTAAGACTGCTTTTCGCACTAGATATGGTCATTATGAGTATATAGTGATGCCTTTTGGAGTTACAAATGCTCCAGCTGTGTTTATGGACTACATGAATCGGATCTTTAGACCTTTCCTGGATCGATTTGTGATAGTCTTTATTGATGATATTTTAATTTATTCTAGTTCGTCAGAAGAACATGAAGAGCATTTGAGGACTGTACTTAATGTTTTAAGGGAAAAACAGTTGTATGCTAAACTGTCTAAGTGTGAGTTTTGGCTAGAGGAAGTGAAGTTCCTTGGTCGTGTTATTTCAGCTAAAGGAATTGCAGTTGATCCTTCCAAAGTTGAAGCGGTGTTGCAATGGGAAAGGCCGAAGACAGCCTCAGAGATTCGTAGTTTTGTGGGCCTAGCGAGGTTACTAGGGAGATTTATAGAGGGATTCGCGAAGATAGCTGCACCATTAACACGGTTAACTCGCCGTGATCAACCCTTTGTGTGGATCGAGGAATGTGAGCAAAGCTTTAATGAGTTAAAACAGAGACTAACTTCTTCGCCGGTGTTGATTCTCCCTGATACTAGTCGACCGTTTGAGATGTACTGTGATGCTTCTCATCAGGGATTGGGATGTGTGTTGATGCAAGATAAAAGAGTGGTAGCTTATGCATCTCGTCAATTACGAACTCATGAGCGAAATTACCCGATTCATGACCTTGAGTTAGGCCGTAGTCTTTGCTCGAAGGTGTGGCGACACTATCTTTATGGATCTCAGTTCGATGTATATAGTGATCATAAGAGTCTGAAGTATTTATTTGATCAGCGAGAGTTAAATATGAGGCAGAGACGTTGGGTGGAATTCCTTAAGGATTATGATTTTCAGCTCCAATACCATCCAGGAAAAGCTAACGTGGTGGCCGATGCATTAAGTAGGAATGTGGTTCAGGCATTCTCCCTAAGAGTCAGTGAAACCCTTTTGGTAGAACAATTCCGAGACCTGAACATACATGTGGACTTATCACCCGAAAAGATTAGTTGTAGCCGAATTGTGGTGACTAATAATTTCTTACAGGAAATTAAAGATAAACAATTGTGGGATCCAATGTTATGTCGGATTGTATTTCTCTTAGGGACGAGATAAGACAAAGGGTTTGATAAAGGTGTTGATGGTATTCTCAGATGTCAAGGTCGAGTTTGTGTCCCTAGAGATACTGAATTAAAGAAAGCAATTCTAGAAGAAGGACATAAGGGTAGTCTCAACATTCATCCTGGTGTTACCAAGATGTATCAAGATTTAAAGCAGATGTTTTGGTGGCCAGGCATGAAGCGAGAGATAGCTGAGTTTGTTAAAGCCTGCTTGACTTGTCAAAAGGCAAAAGCGGAGCACCAAAGCCCTCCAGGAGAGTTACAAACGATGGAAATTCCAGAGTGGAAGTGGGACCATGTGACTATGGACTTTGTGTCCCATCTACCTAGAACAGTTAGGAATCATGATGCAGTGTGGGTCATAGTTGATAGGCTAACCAAGAGTGCACATTTCTTGCCAATTAACATGACCTTTAGCTTGGAGAAATTAGCAGAATTGTACATTAGAGAGATTGTCATGTTGCATGGAGTACCTTCTAGTATTATCTCTGATAGGGATCCTCGATTCACTTCCCAGTTTTGGCAGAGTTTCCAAGAATCTATGGGCACACGGTTGAGGTTGAGTTCGCATATCATCCGCAAACGAGATGGTCAATACGAGCGTACTATTCAAACCTTAGAAGACTTATTGCGGACTTGCATTGTAGAACGAGAGGAGTAATTGGGAGGATATGCTTCCTTTGGTAGAATTCACTTATAATAATAGCTATCATTCGAGTATAGATATGGCACCATTTGAAGCTCTGTATGGTAGAAGGTGTAGAACCCCTATCTCGTTGGTTCCAAGATGGAGTACATTTGATGGTTGGACTGAAATGCTGCAAGAGACTAAGGAGAAAGTTGAACTTATTAGAGAAAAGCTAAGAGCTACCCAAAGTCGACAGAAATCTTATGCTGACCGACGCAGAAGATCCCTAGAATTTGAGGTTGGTGATCATGTATTCTTAAGAGTATCACGCACTACAGGTGTGGGGCGAGCCTTAAGAGCAAAAAAGTTAACACCTAAGTTCATAGGACCGTATCAGATATTACATCGTCGAGGACCAGTAGCCTATGAATTAGCGTTACCACCTCAGTTGTCTGGAATACATAATGTTTTCCATGTGTCGCAGTTAAAGAAGTATGTTCCAGATTTGTCTCATGTAATTGAGCCTCGATGTTGTGGAGTTACGAGATGACTTGTCTGTGGAGGTCCCATTGCTCGTATCGAGGAAACTAGAGTTAAGAAACTTAGAGGTAAGTCTATTCGGTTAGTAAAGGTTGTTTGGGACCAAATAACTGGTGATGCCATATGGGAGTTAGAAGAAAGAATGAGAGAGTTGTACCCTCATCTTTTCTTTGGGGAATGAAATTTTCGAGGACGAAAATTTATTTTCGGGGGGAGAATTGTCAGGCTTCTAATTTATTATTGAGTAATCTATAATATTTTATACTTGTTCAATGTTAATTGAAGGATTATTTGATATTGGAATATATTTAGATGGAGTTTGAAATTATTATAAAAAAAAAAAATAAAATAAATAAAAAAAAAAGTGAACAGTACCGTATGAACAGTGCAACCGCGTATGAACAGTGCAATGAACAGTGCAACCGCGTATGTACAGTACAATGAACAGTGCAACCGCGTATGAACAGTGCAATGAACAGTGCAACCGCGTATGAACAGTGCAATGAACAGTGCAAACCGCGTACAAACCGTGTATGAACAGTACAAACCGCGTATGTACAGTGACAGCTGACGTCATCGGTGACGTCACAGTGTACAGTACAAACCGCGTATGAACAGTGATAACCGCGTATGTACAGTGCGTGTACAGTGTTTTCCGGCATGAATAGTGCCCTGAACAGTATTTTCCGGCAAGAACAGTAAGGCGGTGAACAGTGTTTTCCGGCGGTGAACAGTAAATTTCGGCGTGAACAGTAAATTTCAAAAATTTTCTATAAAAAGGGGGCTTCACACGAAATTTTCATTTCTTCACCTCTATCCAAGGTTTTCAAAGGTTCTAAGGCCGAAAACCACCATTTCTCTCATACTAAACCTTCCTAAACTTAGATTTCTCGCCAGATCTGAGATTCTACATCTATTCTGAAGGATTTGAAGTAAGTTTCTTTAAGTTTGAAGCTAGATTTACCGTTCGTTTCTCTTCTCCTTCTCTTTCTTATAGAAATTCATGGTGTTCTTAGGAGAAACTCCGTTCTAAAGCTGAATCTTCGGTGAATTTTTGTTATAATCAAGTAATATTCGGTAGATCTAGTGTGAATCAACTTTACGAGGTAAGGGAGTTTACTTTAACCTATGAACTATGTTTTGAACAGTTTAATATGTTATTTCAAGATATTTTGATATGATTTTGTTAGATCTATTGAATAAAAGCTATTTTCTAAGTCAGAATCGTTGTTAATTAGTTTAAAATGCTGAGATTTTGGGTGATCTATTATAAACTTGCCGTAGTTGAGTGTTAAAATAATTTTGGTGGTGTGCATCATGCTAAGATATATGTTTTGCATCATTATAGAGCCGAGTTACATGTTTAGGTGGGTAGACGTGTAACGGTAAGTTCATCTTGAGAAATTTCTTTGTCTTTGTCTTGTCTGGATCAGATCAGGAATGGGTCGCTCCGGACCAAGCTCGGTTCCTACGGATTAATTAATTTGTGAAACCAGGTTGGAAGCCGTTTTCATCTTTGTGCATTAGATGGGCTGGAAATGCATGGGGTTATTGCTGTGAGAAATATTTTGCTCTCTATATATATAATTTTATTTTATGTTTGGTAAGCTCACCCTTGCATTTCTTTCTATGTCGTTGTGTGCGTGTGTACTGCGATGATCGTACGGTGGTACGTGAGCAGATGTAGCAGGTGTTGCATCTACTTCACAGGCTGAGGGGCCAGTGAAGAAAAGTTAGAAGCTGGAGTTGAGTAATAATGCATTAGAGTCCTTTTTCTTTATATATGAGACCTCATGTCGAGGGAGTCACGTATTATAATTTTTTTTTTGTATTTTGAATATTATAAACTAAATGTAATATTATGTTGATCTGTTGGATATTTGTTGTAAGGAACTTCATTTTTACTTTGAATGAGAAGTGAATTTTTATACTTATATTCTCTATTATTTATCTATTTTTAAAATAAGTATGTGGTGTAGAAATAATGTTCTCGGTCCTTTATAAAAAGGGGTCGTGACAAATTGACTCTAAATTAGGTTAAAAAAAATTTGCTAAAGCATTATAATAAGTTTTTTTTACTTAAGAACCAGGGTGTGTATTGAGATAAATAGTTTAGTTAAATATTTATTTAAGAAATTTTCATTATATAATAATAATGATATAAATAGGATTATAAATTTATTGAAATAAAAAAATATTTGTAAAAATCATAAAATATTTTCATAATTAAGTTTTTAATAATATTTATTCATTAATAAATTGACTAACCCAGGAATTCAATAAATTGACCGAGTTGACAATTAGATCATATATTATATATTATACATAATTTTATTATTAATTATAGAAAAATGTAAAATGAGAGTCTATCTTAGGCTTAAATACTTTAGTATAAGTCTCTGTTATTTTAGAATAGAGTATTGGACTGACCTATTTGGCCTGTCAATTTTTTTTGGGGCATTGTGGACTGCACCCATCTCAAAGCTAATTAAGCCGCAATTTCACTCTTTAAGATAGTTGAATTTAAATTAAATTAGATCAATTTTTAAAATTCAATTCAATCTAATTAAAAAAAATTATTTCAGTATTTTTTTAAAAATTTTACTCAATGTAATTGAATTCATCAATTTACAATAGTATAAATTGGTTTGCAAACACTCCTAATACCAAGCAATGCGTGAGAGTGGTGAAAAAAAACAGAAAATGTATTTTTTTTATATTTTAAAGATTTATATGTTTTAAAAATTAAAATAAAACAATAATAAATTCGATAGATCATTTAATAAAAATTGAAAATAAAAAAAAGAAAAAAGAAGTGGAATCAGAAATTGATATTAAAACGATGATGCAACTAATGAAATGACAATTCAGACTGAAGGGTATTTAATAATAATTATATTTTTATTTTGTTATGATATGGTGTGATTCAAATGAAAAGGTATTGAAATGAAAAGCAGATTTGAAGGGGTTGACAAATAAAAGGCCTCATGCACATAACTTTATATGAAGCTTCGATGAACATCCAAAAGGTTCTCTCTATTTTCAGTAGCCACCAAGGCTTTGTTCAAAGTTAATAGATCTGTGTTTATCTTTTTCATTTCTTTAATTGCTTGTTAATGTGGAAGGAAGCATCTATACTATTATTATACATGTTAAAATAAGTAACATGATTAAAAAATATAATAACAAAATTTTAAATTCGAATTATTATATAATAAAAAATTTTCAATAATAGATTCATTTACCTAACTATATTTATATACGCAATTTGGATTAGATTTAGATTATATATATATATATATATATATATATATATATATATATATATATATATAAAATGGAAAGTGACGAGAGAGTAGAAGGAACCGGGGTCGTTCACGTTGACCCACTAAACGTCACCGTCTTTGGATGGAGTCATTGTCACGCTTTGTGGGTGCTTGTCATTCAACCTTATGCAAATTAAATGCACTAAATAATTATTTATATCTTTGAAAATGTGTTGTTTTTGTGAGTTAGTGGTCTTTACGTGCGGGCAATGAGAAACTATTATAATTCCTTAAATAATTTATATAAATCATCTCCATTTCTTCGTTAATCTTTCAAAGTCAAAAACTATACACAACATTCAATTCAACACTAATTCAATTTTTAAGTACCCAAAATCGTTTTTATCACTTCCATATCAATAAGATCTTTTCTTTTGGAGTTATTGAATAAACATAAAATAGGGTGCAAACTTATATAAAATATCTAATAATTTATTAATTAAAAAACTATGTTGAAATTATATCGTTAATTTCCTTACTTATATTAAAAATTTAAGTTCTCATTTTTTAATGAATATATTTTCTATCTATTAAATTTGAATGAATAGTTTTAAAATAATAAAAAATAAAAATGTTTAAAACCACTAAACAGGTAAATTAAGAAATAGGAGATTGTTGCAATTTAATCTAATATTTCAGTAAATTAAGCTCTAAACAACCTCTTACTACATAATTCACACGTGTTTAGTGACATTTTAGAAGTTATTTAATAGTTTTACTTAATTTTTATTTTTCTATATATATTTTATTTATTTCAATTTAAATTAAATTTAATGCTTCACACACTCTTAAAATACTTTGAAAAATTAATTCTTTATCTCATAATATTTTTTATAATAAATATTTTCTAATTCAATATAAGCTTAATTTTTATAATTTATTTTAATCTAAATTTATCTCTTTATTTTATTTTATTTAATATAATAAAATATTTATTAATTTCTACGTATAATTTATGAATACGAATTCTCATATAAGCAATTTTTAAATGCTTTTGAGAGACGAGGGTATTTTTAAGAGTTTCGTTTATCTCGTGATGTTAAAATATTTATTCTTTTACAAATTTATCAAAATTTAAAATAGAAATATAATATATTTTAATTAATTATTTAAAATTTTATTTAAATTTAATAATATCGGTACAATGCATAAACAAAATTACTAGTCAACTGAGATAAACATAAAAATACTTATGAGAAAAAGACCTTATTTTTTAAATTGAAACGAAACAACAATTTGTTGAGTGAAATAGAATCGTTACTTCAAATTTAAGATTATCTGTTTGGATCTAGGAACACTATTCAGATTGACTAAAACTCCACTTAATTAAACTAAATTAAAGTTTAATTTTGAAATAAAAAAATATAAGAACACTAAAACAGCATTCACTAACGAAGATAGGATAGATCCAATATCCATGTTTTCAATTTTCAAACGTTACCATACCAAGTAACACGGTAACAGCCCGTAGAATCTTTTTCTGTCTATATATACATATTCATATAAGGCACTCTGCCATGTGCATGTGTTTCCAAGTGCTTCCAGTGATCTAAATTTGCCATTATTGGGAAAGAGCACACATTGTTGCTTTCAGTTAGGAGAACCAGAAAATTCGCAACCTTTGGTGGTGGGTATCATTACTTCTCACTTTTTTACTTTCTTCATCCATGTTTTTCTTCTGTCACTGTCTTTTTCATGGCTAAAACTTGAGATGTTTTTTGCACTCCAATTTCCAAAATGGGTGTGGTTGTTCAGCTTAATTAATGACATTGATTGATAAGGTTGTGTTTTTTGGGTTGCTTGATGATTTTATGTCTCTGTCTCTCTTTTTCTGGAACTTTTAATTTGGATTATGTTCTATTTAGCTTTCATCAAATTGAGTTCTCTTTCTTTTCTTTTTTTTTATGTGGGGCTTGGTTGTTTTTGCATCACATTCTTAACTTGAGTCTTAATTGAAATAGTGACTTGACTTATGTTATGATCTTTCAGTGTGAAGTTGTATTGAGGAGAAGAAATGGCCAAAATTCCCATCTTTTTGGTGGGGTTTATGCTCTTGCATTGTTGGGTAGCTCTGACAGAGGCAGAGTATTTGAAATATAAAGATCCAAAACAGCCCCTGAATGTTAGAATCAAGGATCTCATGAATAGGATGACTTTGGAAGAGAAAATTGGCCAAATGGTGCAGATTGAGCGCAGTGTTGCTTCTGCTGAAGTGATGAAGAAATATTATATTGGTAAGGTTTTGTTATTGTGTTTTTCTTTGAATGAAAAATAAACAGATATGACAGATAGTGGCAAGTGGCAAATGGGAATAAATGTAAATTTTTATTTATTTATTTACTTTTTTTTAATGTAATTTGTCTTTTTCATAGGGAGTGTGCTAAGTGGGGGTGGCAGTGTTCCAAAGCCACAGGCTACTCCAGAGGATTGGGTTGACATGGTGAATGATTTTCAGAAGGGTTCTTTATCGACTAGGTTGGGAATTCCTATGATATATGGGATTGATGCTGTTCATGGCAATAACAATGTCTATAAGGCAACAATTTTCCCTCACAATATTGGGCTAGGAGCTACCAGGTCAATCATCAGTACCCCTGTATAAATTATGTGTGGCAATTTTAGTTTCGATTTTGAAGAATTGTGACTTTCTGCATTCAACCATACTTGACTGATCTATATCAATGCTGTTGTGTGTTGAGATAATCACTAGAAACTGATATGATTTTGATGTGTGTAAGTTAAAAAATCTAACCAATAAACATTGATTAGGTAAATAAACAGTTCAAGTAGTTGAAACATATAATTAAATATTAGAGTATACAAGATTTTATAGTCAGAAAGTCATAATAATAATAACCTTTTCGTGTTTAGATTAATGATATAAATCCTTCTTTGTTTGTTTGTTTTTTTTTTTTTTTTTCTGTTTTATGCTATTCCTTTTTCCTCTATCTCTCTCTCTCTCTCTCTCTCTCTCTCACGATGATGCTGTGTCTTAGTGTAAACTTGCTTTTAAAATAATTGGTTAAATAAACGTTAATTACCCATAGGCTTGCTGGGGTTAATTGAGGATAAAGAAAAGAAGTTTCAATATTTTATGCTTTTCTGTATCCTCATGATGAAGCACATCTTTGCCAAGCAGGGACCCTCAACTAGCGAAGAAGATTGGAGAAGCCACTGCTCTTGAAGTTAGAGCAACTGGAATTCCTTATGTCTTTGCACCTTGCATAGCGGTAATTGTTAAAATCTAAAGTATTATACATCTATTTGTTTTTTCAAATAAAGTGACCTTACCTTATAACGTGTGTGTGTGTAGGTATGTAGAGATCCAAGGTGGGGAAGATGTTATGAAAGTTATAGTGAAGATCATACAGTAGTTCAAGCAATGACTGAGATTATTCCAGGACTGCAAGGTGACATCCCTGCAAACTCACGAAAGGGTGTTCCATTTGTTGCTGGAAAGTAAGAAATTATGCTTTTGCAGGAATCAGTTTAGTTTTATATTCATAGTTTTTCTTCCTTATTACTTAATCATGAGAATTTGAATCATATAATATGTTAACTTTCACCCCTTCTTCTTTGGATTTTATTATCAGTTTTGGATCTTTCTTACTCAAATAGAATATTTTTCTTTTCTTCCCCATCATATAATTCAAACTATTCCACTTAACTGAATTTTTGCATTACTAAGGCATTTCTATGCACTGTCATTTGATGTACTGGCATTTCTATGCACAGCAAGAATGTTGCAGCCTGTGCAAAGCATTATGTTGGAGACGGTGGAACCACAAAAGGAATCGATGAGAACAACACAGTTATAAGCCTACATGGATTGCTTAGCATTCACATGCCAGCCTACTATAACTCAATCATTAAGGGTGTCTCAACTGTCATGATCTCTTACTCAAGCTGGAATGGACAAAAGATGCATGCTAATCATACTCTAATCACTGACTTTCTGAAGAACACACTACATTTTCGGGTAATTCTCACCTCATCAAGATCATTGTATTTGAAATTATGAATTGTCACATTAAACTTGTCCTGAAATCCTTTGGTTTCTTGTAGGGTTTTGTCATATCAGATTGGGAAGGAATTGATAGGATTACTACCCCTCCTCATGCTAACTACTCATATTCCATTCATGCTGGAATCACTGCCGGAATTGACATGGTAAACTGTGTGTTTCATGTTTGTTGATTATGTATAACCTTCAATGATAGTTGACATAGCATGTATCATCTTCTAATACTTTCTTTGGTAATGCTGCAGATAATGGTCCCCTATAACTACACAGAATTCATAGACGGTCTAACCTTACAAGTGAAAAATAACCTCATACCCATGAGCCGAATTGATGATGCCGTGAAGAGAATTTTGAGGGTTAAATTTGTTATGGGTCTTTTTGAGTATCCATTGGCAGATTACAGCCTAGTCCACCAGCTTGGGAGTCAAGTTAGTTCATCACCAAACATGTGTATACTGTTTAACTACCCACTATTTATAGTATGATGAAAAACAATATTGGCTCTATAATTTGACAGGAACATAGAGAATTGGCTAGGGAAGCTGTGAGGAAATCAATGGTCTTGTTAAAGAATGGTGAAAATGCTGATCAGCCACTGCTACCTCTTCCTAAAAAGGCTTCAAAAATTCTTGTTGCTGGAAGCCATGCTGATAATCTAGGATATCAATGTGGTGGCTGGACTATTCAATGGCAAGGTCTTAGTGGCAACAACCTTACTAGTGGTATACCATCATTTCGTTCTCAAATCTCAACCTTTCTCCATTCCCTTGAACTTTATCTTGTACTAATATTACAACATTGATATGGCTTATCTGATCTACAGGTACCACAATTCTCAGTGCTATAAAGAACACAGTTGACAAGGATACCGAGGTGGTCTTTAAGGAGAACCCTGATTTAGACTATGTCAAGTCTAATAATTTTGATTATGCCATTGTGGTAGTTGGAGAGAAACCATATGCTGAAATGAATGGCGACAGCATGAATTTGACAATTTCTGCTCCTGGGCCAGTCACCATAAACAATGTGTGTGGAGGAGTCAAATGTGTGGTTGTGATCATCTCTGGTCGCCCTGTGGTTATCCAGCCATATGTTGACATCATTGAATCCCTTGTTGCTGCTTGGCTTCCTGGTACTGAAGGAAATGGTGTGACTGATGTCTTATTTGGTGACTATGGTTTCACTGGCAAGCTTCCAAGAACATGGTTCAAAACTGTTGATCAGTTACCAATGAATGTTGGAGATCCTCATTATGACCCCCTTTTCCCATTTGGATTTGGTCTTACAACCAAACCCCATAAAGCTAATTAGGAATTGGAAATTATAACTCCATTTACCCACTTTTTAGTATTTCTAGTCCCATTATCACACTCTATAAAGTTATATTTTCCGGATAATGGACAGATTGGTATGTCCTAAGCAATAAACTTGGAATTTTGGAAGCTAGGTGCTCGAATGCTTAGAATACTTCTAAATTTTAAACCCACAATTTAAATATTTTTTAAAACGACAGTGTTTTTTGATTTTCAATCAGAAATACTTTTAGAACTAGTTTTCTGTTTCTCGTCATATGATCTAGTTTTTTCTACATTAATATTGATAAAGATAAATCCAATACTCAATGGAGTATGAAAACCCCAAGAACATAGAATATGACAAATATTAATGGATTATAAAGTTTTACTTTTAATCGCATTTGCTAAAGCGTTGTACATATCATGTGTGTATTTTGTTATTTTTTTAATATTTATAAAAGCACAAATGAAAGTGTGTTAAAATCTAGCACAAAAGAAAAAGGAAGAAAACCAAAGATCCTAACAGTAGATTAGTTAAAATATAAGATTGTTGGAATATATTGAATTATATTTATTTTAAAAATTTTAATATATCATATCAACTTCTATTGAGTACAAGTATTCTTAATCAAAAAAGTTTTTAATTTTCTTAAATGAAAGTACTTCGGGGAGTTTGTTCTCTATTTTATCATGGCATGTAATTTTAATATAATAAAATATTTATCAACCTCCATATAAAATTATAGTAGTTAATTTCAACTAGTAGTAGCCAACTTAAAAAATGTTATAGTGAGATAGTAGATAAAATGCAGATTACTATTTTAGACATTTTAAATATATTTAATATAAATTAAACTACACATATTTGTATTGCAAAATATAAAATTAAGATTTAAATTAAAGACATTCAATATTAATGATCGAAAGTGAAAGTTTAAAAATATTACACATGTATATAAAATAATAATAATAATAATAAAACACATGTTAAATGTTAATAACAAATTAACAAGTAACAACAAAATACACGAATCAAATAAATTCAACTCTCTAATGCTTAAATATTTAAAAATATTAAATATTTAATTCAAATACAAATATTTTAATAATTATTATCATCTTTATTTTTAAGATCTGTTATGTCTTCTTTACTTTTACTTTTATCACTAGAGGACTTATTTCTCCTCTTTATTTTAGAGTCTTTATTATCACATTTTTCTTCTTGTTCTATACTTTTCTTCCTTTTTTTCTTAGATTTAAAGAAAGAAGTAATTGTAGTTGTCTTGTATTTTAATCTAGCTTGTTCCTAATGTAGGTTATAGGCTCATTAGCCCTAATTGCATTGGCAATAACTTCTCAAGTCAAGTTATCATCATCAAACATATATTCATCTACAACATTTTCATCATCCCCTACAGTTCCTTCTAGCAACTAATCATTACTATCAATAACACCCTTTAAGAGAATAGGATCCACCACATCAAGTCTTATAACCTTTGATGCTCAAGTTTGTTTCTCTTTTTTAAAAAATATATTAGTTTTGTACTTTCAATATTATTAGATCAAGCACTTTAAATTGAAGTTACATGATATTTACTTATGTGCTCAAGAGTAATTTAATTCCGTCAACTTCCAAAAGAACTACAAGTCAAACTCAACATTCTAACGATAATGTTTTGTAAATGTGAGGTATGTACTCCATAGTTTTTTCACCATTCACCTGCAAGTTATGCAATAACTTATTAGCCTTTTGTCTTATATCTACATAATTACATTACAATAAAAAATTAAAAAAATCTCTTAGTTGGAGCTATTGCAGCCCTTTGTCTTTTTGCTCCGCTCAAATCAAAGAGACATTTAGCTCTTATATATTCTTATAACTAAAGTGTAGCATTGCCTACATCATCTTCACTTGTACATAGTCTCTTAATATATTTATACTAGCCCTCCACAACTTCGAGATTATTTTTTATTTTTTTTATTGCTATAAAAAATTTGGAGATTCAAATAATGACTTGTAACATGCAATGGATGAGGAAATTGACACTCTTATTCTCTATCAATTATAGCAAAATTCTCCTTATGTTTGTCTGCATTTCCTTTGAATGCATTATTTAGCTCTATCAATTGTTTCATATATGTAACCTATTGCAGACTTTCTTTAATTATCAACAAGTCTCATAACTTGCGCAAGTGGCCTCATAACCTTAAGACTAAAAACAACATCATTCCAAAAAAAAGTTATAAGCATAGTGTTTGTTGTGTTTTTTTCTTTAGTTTCTTTGACTGTTTTGAACTTTAACCACTCATCAGAAGAATATTTTTCTAAGTTTTTTTTTTTTATCATGCAACCTTTATAATGTGAGGAGTGGGTGGCAAATTTTGTCACTCTATATCTAACTAATTCAATTTTATTTGTGAACATCCTCATAATGTTGAAAGTCAATGAATGATTATAAATAAAGTCCATAAGAATAACTCATTTTATATTATTCTCTTGATTCTTTGTAGTTTTTTTATGTCTATTGTGAGCAGCACATGGAGTTTGTGACACTCTTACTACTTATTACGCCATCAATATAAATATAATATTAAAATAATGCAAGTAGTAAGAAAGTCACATGTATGAGTTTACGTCTGTTCACATTAATAGAAACTAAATACACCATCTGCACCAGTTATCCAAATACGTATATACATATCATCTGTCAAAATATACAGTCATTCAGTCATATAAACATATGCACATAACTGATTTACATACAAAATAAAGTGGGGTCACGATATCAGAGACAACAACAACAAAAATAACCTCACAAGCTTTCCCTATAGACCCATGATCATCAAAAATACCATTTCCTCCAAAAGTTAACAACGATTGATGATTTCTATTTACCCATTCCCTTAGTCACTAGTAATTATACCTATATATGTACAATTTATACTTTACTCGTCTTTAACCTACTCTCCTTTCCCACTAGATTCCTGCTCAGAGGAATCAAAACCAGGAGGAAGTCCGGCCTGAGAAGAAGTCCTCTTCTTTCCAGTAGCAGTAGGGGTGTTTGAACAATGAGAGAAATCTAGAGAGTCAGAAGAACTAGATGAAGTCAAATTTGAAGTGGATGAGATGGATATTTGTCTGGGTAGAGGTATGTTTGCTATATTGGGTCATACAACAGGTGGTACATAAGGCTCTAAAGATCTAAGGAAATTCAGGGGTAATATTAGGGGCGATAATATAGGGACAAGAGATGGAACATAGGGTCTCCTAAACTGTACTCCAGGAGGAAATGGAAAAGTGAGTCTCATGGGTACCCTGATGGAGATGGGATATGCCCGTGGGCCTGGCCTGTTTCCATCTAACAAAAAGGTAATAGTGTTAGTATGGGTGAACTATTGTCGCTCCCAATCGTGCGCCCATCTTCCTTCAGAATCATATCTGACCGTGACGCTGAACTAGTACGGTGGTTGGACCATTTGTGTCCTCACCTACTAAACATATTCACATACAACACACATAGCAACTAAAAAGGTGAGACAAACCCATTTCAACTAAAGTACAGTAGAAAACACGTTAAGATATTTACAATCATTATAGCAAATAGCAACAACTCAACATACAATGTACATGCCATGTATGATTCTGTGCATCACCTAGTTAATTGCTATACTGACACATGTATGTAGGCCCAAACCATTTTCTTTTTCTTTTTCTTTTTCTTTTTCTTTCTTTCTGGGAAGGATCAGGAGTTCACTGCCATCAACCATTCTTGGTCATAACCATCTCATTAGATAGTTTCAAAGGTATAGCTCAACTGATTCTGAGAATCCATCGGGTTCTGTCAGGATAGTCTGATTTTGCAGTGAGAATTGACAACACAGGGTTGCGAGTCGTGGCCTTTGCCTGGCTCAATCACACCTGACTATCCCCAAGACTAACCTGGAGTCTCCCCTAGATTTCGTATACTTCCCATCCAACACCATCATCATTATATGCTTAAGATGCATGAACCTAATTTCAGTCTTTTAATTATGTATTAAACATTTCTTTTTAATCAACAACATATGTATCAAAATTCCACTGACAATCCGGCAGAGTTTTCTCTATGATTCAGATATTTCTAAATTTTCTTCTCTCTGCAAAACAGCCAGAAAATTTTAATACACTTCTAATTTTAAACAGAGTCTCACCACTACCACATTTCACAACTTTCCTTTCATTTCAATGGCTCTCAAATATCTTTTTCTAATTATCACCATATTTCAAAATACTCATTTAAAATAATACTTTAAAATGAATTAAAATCCTTTAAATTATTTAAATATGTATATAGGTATACTTTAAATATATAAAAACTATTAAATAAATTTTGATCAAATCACTTGAAATTAAAGAAGATTTTTTTAAAAAAAATATTTTCTTAAGAAGAAAATTAACCACAATTCTATTTATCAATTTCTAAAACACTTTTTAAAATCCATCAAATTTTATCTCTAATCTTCCTTCTTTTTTTTTAAAAAAATATCTTTATTTCGTAATTCTTCAATTCTTTTCATCTTTCAACAGACCTTCTATATGCTCACTCTACATGAATGATAGTTCATTCCTTATGTATTTTAGGTAATCAATTATTTATACTGAATTCAACAAACAATTATCATAGAAACATCATCACACGTAAAATCAATTTCAAAAAGGAATATCAAACAATTGTACATTAAGTATAAAAATAATTATAAATTCCTTCAAATAATTCATATATACATAGCAAATAATAAAACACTCATCTCCCAACATTTTTCTACTATACCCGTGAAAATAGATATGTCCCCCCTTATCTTGAAGTGTATACCGATTTTTCTCACCAACGTCCTCTTACCACTGCTTCTCAAATCACAATTTTAACCAAATAATCACACATAATTATGATCAATGTCAAGAGGCATTAATCATCCAACCCTCTACTAGTGAGTTAAAACTATCATTTTCTAATCTTCACAAAAAAAGCTTACGGGTCTTACAATTGTTTTCTATGACGTAATTGTAATACTATAAGCCTAAAGGTGATTAAAAACAATTATATTCTCCTCATAACACTCTTGAGACAGCACCTCTAGACCAAAGGTTTTGATCCCTCAAATGCATTTTTAACAAAATAAAAAGCACCAAAATTATTTATTATAAAACATAGAAGGATTAAGCTAATTAAAACATAATTTAGAAACAAAATTTTTGACAAAATCTCACCCTCATGCCACTGTTCCAGCACCCAAAAAAAGGAAAAAAAATAAAAATTTAATCGGTTCAAAGTCTTTAAAATGATAAAAATAGGTAGAATATTAAAAAAATTTAATGAACTTACTTGAAAATTTAAGGGATTAAGACCAAAGATGATCAAAGCTCCTTGGAAGAAAGAAAATGGGGCTTACGGAAGTGAAGGGAAGAAGTGAGAAGCTTTAGAGACTAATCCTTATCTTAAATAGTGAAAATAATAATATAATATTAGAATTTTCACTAATTTTTTTGTAATTAATTGAAACAATTAGATAAAAATCTTAAAATTTAAAAATAATCATAAAATATATTAAACATAATTATAAAATAATTTTTGACACTATTGATCCTTTAGTTGGTGTCCAAAATTTTTACACGTAATTTCTGCTTGAGCATATAACTAATTTACTTAAAATTAATCAGAAAATCTAAAAATGCTCATTAATTACAAAAAAAATATTTTTATATTCCAAATAATATTTATAAAAAAAATATTTTTTTATAATTTTTATTATTATTATTGTTATTTTTAAAATAAAATTTTATTTTTTTTAGCTATATACAACAATTTTAACCAATACAAATTGACACTTTTTGAAACTTAAAAATTGCCAAAATTTTCTTAAAAATATACCTAACAATTTTGTTTAAAGCATCTCATGTTAATTCTATCATAATTTTCTCCAAAAAATCAAGTACTATACTTTAACTTATAACTATATTAATAATTTAATTGTTTAGCAAAAATGACGATGTTATAGAATCCAAAACAAATATGATCTTTTAGCTTGCAACAACTTATCTAAAATTAAATTGCATGGTCTAAAATTAAAAATTAATAAAATATGAATATAAATTGTTTAAATTATATTACTTGAGAGTTAAAAACAATTCTTATAAGCTAACACATAATTACTTCCATTGTAAATAACTGCTTGCACAATATTTTTTTTCTCCAATCTCTTCGACAAAACTATCCAAGAGATAAAACAACTTTTCTCTGGTTTTCATATAAGCAAATGCATCAATGTTCTTCACAAACATAGAACCAATTAGACAATTAACTTAAAAATTGATCAATATTCTATTTATTTTAACCGTCTATACATCTAACATAATTGAATATCTACACTTTTCTCTTTTTTCTTCACAACTTTTCAACATTTCATTTGTATACTCTAACTCTTTTTTAAGAAGAAAAACTCTACGCTCACAATAACTAGGAAGCTTTAGGTGTGGACCATGATTTTTAATAGTTTCAACCATCAAACTGTTTTAGTGCATAACATTGTAACATTGTAAGCAAAATTTATACTTGTTTGTCTTTTTGCCTTTGGTGATTTGATGCTTGTTTCTAAACTCTTCAACCATAATAAATCCAAGGAGCTCATAACATTTTTTCCTTTTTTGGTGGCAGTACAACCACTAACATAAGATGATGTAGCAATTGAGGTTGCAGGTCTTTTTTTCACTATAAATATTTTGAATTTCTTGCATCTCTTTTTCCTCATCATTATCTTCATTAATGCACAAAAAGAAATTGAAATAGAGGTAGTTCCTTCTAACTAATTGGAAAGACCAATCATTACTTCTACTTCAAGCTTTGAAATTTGAAAAAGAACAGAGTAGGAGAATTAAAACAGATAAAGAAAAAAATGTTCAATTGCTAGAAAATGTGCAGCTTTGTTGTAAAGTTTGTTGGAGATGTAGAAGATGATCAAAAAATATTTGCGTGATGTCAGAAGCTTTGCTGAACTTGAAGAAGACGATCAAAGATAAAGATAACTTAAAACTATCTAGGTCATGTTGGAGGCTTCACTAGAGATGAAGAAGATGACCAAAGAACGTCTTTATCATGTTAGAAGCCTCACTGGAGATGAAGGCCACCAAAAGCACTGGAATCGTAGAGAAGAGAGATGAAATAAAAGGAGAAATAAGAGATGAAATGAGAAGCTTAAGGCTCACGAAAGAGGGATGGAGAAGATATTAGAAAATAAGAGGGGCCAAAATTTCAAGAGTGCCTCCTTAAAAGTCGCCAACGTTAAAAAACAGAGGACAAGTTTAGAACTTCAGCAAGAATAGAATAGCGGCCGCGACAATTGCATTTTCTGCCACTTTCAGCCATGATTCATGACATGATAGCCACTCTTTTGAATCGTGATGCTATTGGATCTCCATAGCGTTGTGCCGCTTCGCTCAACTCCACCGTAATAATAGTCACTATTGACAATTATGTATATAATTTATATAAATTTTAAAATAGAAATATTTTTAAGAGCTTTCTCAAATGGGAACACTAAAGAGATGATTCTCTTTCTAATCATGAGAAGTAAATTATTTTTACATTAGTATTTATTTTTAATTTAATATTTAATTTTCTCTTTTTTTTTTCATGGCATAGTTAGAAATAAAAGGGCAACAAGGAAATTACAAAGAGGTTTTTGAAGGATAAAATAATGCACTCTATCAAGAGGGGAAACCCAAATTCGCATAGAAGAATTGTCCTCATGATTAGACATTTACTACATTGTTCGTATCCTTAAAAATATAGAGGATTCTAATATCATAATCATTGTGAAGCTAGTTGACAATTTCTTGAATAAGCATTGAGTAGATGTGAAAGTTAAAACCCGCCTCTCCATAAAAAAGAATTGATCTATAATAGTTAATTATTCTTGAAAATCACATGTTTATAAGCACAAAAATCAATTATGATATAGTTTTCATTCAAAGGTTATGAATTCTGCTAAAAGAGCATATCCCATACTTGTAAAATAAGGAAAACTTGAAATTTGTCTTCTAGATGAATCTATGTGGACCCTACCATGTAACAATTGGTGGAAAAGAAGTAATTCTTGACATTCAATTTAACAAAAAGAACGGTAGAGAGATCCAAGAATTATTGCTAGTGATGTTTGAACCAAAAAGTAGTAAAGTTAGCCTGAGATACATGGATTTGTTGAAAGATAAACACATAAGTCCATCATTTATTACTAAAAATCATGTTATTTCTTCATTTCTAATATCACCAAAGAGATTCCAACATCAAAGATGCATTATAATGAGATAACATCTTGTAAATCCAAATCTTACAATCCATTTGACAAAAGAAGAGAGCTCTAAGATTTCTAATGTGCAACCACAACTCTAGCATTTGGGCAATCACTTACACAAAGATGAAAATTATCACAGGGAGATAAACATCTTGAGTAAGGAATGAGCACATATTGTACTTGAAACAATAGTGATTTTTGGGTATGACATTGTGTAAAGTCAACCACGCAAAAATATAAATTTGTTTAGGAATATGAGTACACAAAATGTGGGATTAAGGTATGATATACTGTGATGATTCATTGTGTCTTTGCACCAATTATAAGTAGAATTGGTGTTATATTTCCCATCCTTACTCACAACCTTTATTAGGAGATTATCTTTAGTCTCATGATCCTTAAATTTACATCTTGGAGACTTTTGGTATATGATTTCAAGAGGTTCTAAGAGCTATTGAACCAAACATATAATAGTCTAAATTTAGAGTTAATAATATGCACCATATATAGGATATTAGAGGCAAAGTGTGCCACTACATAACTAAATATCATACCAAAATAAAACGGCATCTTGATTTAATATGAACTACATACCCATCTCAAATTTTGTTGGTAGCTTTGATGATACATTTCAACAATATGATGAGTTATTTTTTACAAAGTTAGAGAAAATTGAATAATCCTTGAGATAATTATGTGTTTGAACATAGACGTATAATTTATTTTTGTCATATAATAAATTTTATACTAATTTGTTAATTAGGGTAGTATTCATCTTTTTATTGTTTTGTAACCTTGGATACCAAGCATCTTCTTTGGAGTAACTATACTCCAACTAACTCGATGAATCCATAACATTCTTCTAATTTCTCAAACCAAATAGTCAATTTAGTAACTTATTAATCTAATCACACACAACTTGTAGGAGAAACTCAAGTACTTCTCTAGATTAGATGCATTTCTAAAACTAGAATATTAGAAAGTCTTGCATGTTGTTAGTTAGTTAATAACAATTTTTTAAAAATAAATTTAAATTTTTCAAAGTTCACTTTCATGCCAAATGTTGCACAAAGATCAATCATTTAATGTACTAATTATTAGTTTCATTTGTGTGTTGAAAGCTTTGCAAAGTAGCAAAATGTCATTGGGACACAAAAATGAGAAATACTTTGGTCTCTTCTAGAAACATGCATTGGGAATCAATTACCATATTTACAAGCTTATGAATGTATATAGATAGTTTCATCATACATAAAAAACAAATAAATGTGATGACAAAGGAACTACATTGAGTATCTTAATTACTACATGATGAACATAATAACATATTGACAAACAAAACTGAAACCTTCAATTACTCTATGATTGTCCTTATGCTAAGTATCATTTACAATTTTTATCAAAATTTTTATGGGTTGTTCATGTTGCTTGGAATAATATTTTTTTTTTCTCTTTCTACCTGTTTTCACCCTACACCAAAGAAGGAGAAGATAATGATTTAAGTAAAAATGTGACATAATTTTTTCACAAAGGCTTTTAAAAACCAAGTTAATTGAGATTGGTCCTTCAAGGTTTTATTAGGTTTCTTAGCTTTAATGTGACATTTTTGTCCCCTAATCTAAGTATACTTATTATTGATGGGATTAATAGCTAACAAATTGCAATTAGAAACCAACATAGAAATTTTAGTGCTCTGTGTTAAAAAAAAAATTCATGAACTTCTAACCGACTTAAGATCTTATTAAAATCTCTAAGAAGGCTTAACATCATAGAGAAAGTATCATAAGATTGATATACGCATAAACAATTCATCCCCCTTGCTAGTTTGTTGGTAGCGTATATTAATGAATATATCTAAGTTTGAAGAGGAAAAAATTTATGATTTTGAAAAAAATTAAAATTTTAATAAGTTAGTTTTCAGGATAAAACAACTTAATTAATTTAATTTTTAAAGACTTGAAATAAAAAAAGAAAAAATAAAAATTTTAGGTAGATTGAGATTTTAAATTTGTACAAAAATAAAGAGACCTAATTTTTTTGAAAAAAAAAATTAAAGACTAAAGTCACTCATAATCTATATTGGAAGAAAAGAATGTAATTAAATTTAATAAAATATATATTAATATTATGTATCATATTCAATAATAAATTAATATAAATATCTTTAAAAACTTAACATAAATTTTAAATTATATAAAATAATCATATTAGACATCTTACATTAAAGTAAAAACGTGTAATAAATCATTAAAAAATTATATATAAATATTATATATGAATCTTTATTTATTCGAAAAATATTTTATAACCACCCAATAAAAAAAGAATTTTTTTATTCAATAACCAGTTCAAACTGATTTTTAACACTAAATTATAATAATTTTAATTAATTTTTGACAATTTTTTAACTTATCCAAATCAATTTATTGACAATCTAAATATTATATCCATGATTAGCGTTAGACATGACAAATGGCTCTAAAAAGCAACTAAGTTAAAATAACATTTTAGTCTCTAGAAATATTCTATCTTTTGATTTAATTTTTTATAAAAAAATTATTTGATTTTAACCTTTAATACTAAAAAAAAAATATATAGGTAATTTTAATCCTTAAGAACTAAAATCACGTGTTTTTTTAAAAATATATAGACTATAATTAAAGAAAGTTTTTATCTAACTAAAATCAAAAGAGGTAATGTTTTTAAAAACTAAAATATTAATTGTTTATTAACGCATGACGCTGCATAGCATAGGAAAAGAGACCAAACAAGAGTCTTCACACAACACTTTCCAGAAAACGTGATACACAACTTAGTGAGCATCATATTTTAACTTCATAAACTTTTAATATGAATCCAACTTAGACTACTTGGATAATTATCATAATTTAACATCGAGTTCAATAAAAAAGGCGTTGTTCATATTTGTAACATGCCTCATAACTTGAACTACTCATTATTTGAGGTAAATCACAGTGACAATAGTAACAGTTCTCCCACTTTTTTCACCAAAACGAATCAGTATTCTCCAATTAATTGATGTGAAAATTGGGTAAAGAAAATAGCACCCTCTAACCTCACAAGCCCTTTTGTCGGGTATCCAATTGGAATTCATATATAATGATGTTTGCATTATGGTATGTAGAAATAATAGCTTTGCAGTTTATTTATTTTATAAGGATATGATAATAACTTTGTTTTATTATTTTTAAATAACTTGAGATGTTAAAAATTAATTACTAGCTAACACTTAATGTTGTAGAAAATAAAATAAAATATCAGTGAGAGACATACCATAATATGATATCTCATATTTTGGTTAGAAAAATAATTAAGATGTTTTTTTTTTTTATCAAGTTTTAATAATTTTTTAGAATAAGTTAAAGGCTTAATTATATTTTTGGTCCCTATAAATATAGTCATTTTTGTGATTAGTCTCTACAAATATTTTTGTTATGAAGTGGTCCTTCCAAAGTAGGAAATTAGAAAATAGTCCCTGCCGTTAATCTCCCTTCTGTTAAGTGCTGAACTGACTAACAGAGAATCAGCTCAGCACTCCACGTGGGGTCACGTGGCCATTTTGAAATCCAGTCACAGTCTACGTGACATGCCACATCATTTATTATTTTTTTATTTTTTATTTAAAATTAAAATTTGCAAGTAAACTCCTCAACCTGTTTTATATAATTGCATAAAAATCCTTATAACTTTCTTTCTTTCTTCTCCACAGTACCTCTCCCTTCCCTTCTTCCCCTCTCCCGCCCTCGCAACCTCCTTCAAGCACTCATTCTTCCCTTTCCCTTCCTCCTCCCTCACAACCCACTTCAAGCACCATTTCTTCCCTTTCCCTTCCCCCGCTCTCATAACCCCCTTCAAGCATTCCTTTCTTTCTTTTTCCTTAAGCTACTTGAGTGGCTAAAACCTGAGCCTCGAGAAGGCAAGCTTCTAGAACGAGTCCATTTAAGTGGCTTTCAATCAATTGAACCCAAAGAGTTTTCTCTTTCATATCTCAGGCTTGTTACTAACTTATTCACACCACCCATCTTATCATGTTGGTCTTTCAAGTGGTGCTGGTCCTAAGCATGAAAAGTTAGAACCTTTGTGTACTTTTTGGATTTCCCAAATCATATCACTCGAAAACCATCTCCACATTCATCAATCCTTCAAAATCCCACTCTACAATCACCATTTTCAAGAAAACCAATTGTACCACAAAATCCTCACCTACCTCGACTCTCTCCCCTCCATCTAAGACTCCGATTTCACCAACCTCTTATCTGGGCCCAATCCCTCTGATATCTTCCTCCATCTTGACCCTAACCACACTGCCCACGACACCTTTCTCGGCGCTAAGCTCTCATGGACCAACGACGCCGCTGCCACCACGCTTTTCCTCAAAATCAAGAAGAAAGACAAGTGAAGAATTTTATGCCAATACTTCCAACACATTCTTTTTGCCGCCGACGAGATCGAACAACACCGGAAAAAGGACATCAAGCTGCACATCAATTCCAACACCGACGAGAGCTCGCAGTGGCGATCGGTTCCATTCATATCAACATGTCACTGTCAACATTGGGTGGGACGGGTGGATGGAGAGAGGAACATGGGGTGGGTAATGGGAAGAGGTAGGAGGTGAGGTTGTGGGGTGGAGGAAAGGGTTAGATAGAGCGGGTAGTGAAGAGGAAGAGGAGAGGGATGGGGTGATGGAGTGGGTAGTAGGGAGGTGTAGGGGTTATAGTGGGACAAGGTGGGTTGGAGAAGGAGAGGGGGTGGTGCGGATGGGAATGAAAGTGTGGGCATTGGGGGGATAGTGGAGGTTGGAGTTGGAGTTGGGGTTGGAGTGAGGAAGGTAGAGTGTGGGGAAGAGGAAGAAGAAGGAGTGTGGGTATGAGTGGGAGTGTGCGGGTGAAGGGGAGGAGTGGCATTGTAAGGAGGAAGAAGGGGAGAGAGTGGCTGTGTAAGGAGGGAGAAGGGAATGGAGTGGCCATGGAGAAATGAGTCGGGGTAAGGGTGGTGGAGAGATGCTGGTGTGCAGAAGAAGAAGGATTTTTATGGAATAATATAAAATAGGTTTAGGGGTTTATTTGCAAATTTTAATTTTAAATAAAATAAAAAATAATAAATGATGTGGCATGCCACATAAGCTATGATTGAGCTTCAAAATGGCCTTGTGGCACCACGTAGAGTGCTGAACTGACTCTCCGTTAGTCAGCTCAGCACTTAACAGAAGGAAGATTAACAGCAGTGACCATTTTCTAATTCTTACTTTAGAAGGACCAATTCCTAACAAAAATATTTGTAGGGACTAATCACAAAAATGACTATATTTATAGGGACCAAAAACATAATTAAGCCTAAGTTAAATTCTATATTTTAGTATAGCATCAGAATTGATTTAATCTTAAATGTTTAACTATGCTAATGAGGGCTTTTTTGCCTGCATGGGGTTAAAGGAGAAACAATTTCTCCAAATAGGGTTATTTCATAACAAATGTCGTGTCTAGAGTGGAGAATAACATGTCAAAGTAGTATCGGAAGATACATGGCTGACACACAAATTTTTTTTTTAAAAAAAGAAATAGTGTCGTCAAACTTGTAACTGACACTATTACAAATATTAAAGGACAAATTTTTATAATATTGATCTACGACTGTAAACTAAACACGTAGAGGTTCTCCATCAGATCCAACTTTAGTGTCGGTACTGCATTGGACGACACTAATATCGGTATGTTCAGGACCGATACACATCTGATTGGTCCACGTGGTATTGTTGCAAGAGGTCATTGTCGCTCACCCCTCTCTCTCTTCCTTGGTGCTTCTGCTCTACGGTTGTTCATCTTCTTCGTTTCGTAAGTGAAGAAGTTAAAAAAATTTAGCAAAAAGGTAAAACGAAAACGCAAAGGAAGGGTGAAAATTTTGCCATTTTTAAAAATTTATAAGGTAAGAAGAAATGATTTTTTTGTATATTAGATATAAATATGAATATATTTTTAAAAAAATATAATTTCTTTTATGCGTTGCAGAACCCATTTCAGGAAGATTACAAGATTGAAAGGGAGCTTTTGGGTGGTTCAGCAGTCTCACGTCAAAGGTTAGTCAAAATTTCGATTATAATTTATTTTGTTGTAATTTTATACATGTAAAAAATAGGAAAATAGAAAAATAGATAAATATAAAAATAAAAAAATATGAAAATAGAAAAATATTTAAATTAAAATTTATAATATTCTTATTTTTTATGTAGAAAACTGTATTTAAATAAAAATAATGATGATATTATTATTCTTATACAAATATTATTATGTTAAAATAACAAAATAATTAAATTAGATAAATATATAAGGAAGAATTATATATGATTATTATAAGGTTAATAAAATAAAAAAATAATTATAACAAAATAAAATTGATATAATAAGAATGAAATATGTTAATTAATAAATTTATATTATTAAAAAAAATTGCGTTTGTTAAATTTGTAATAATATTTCAATAAATATTATGTCATATAATTAAGAAATACTAAATAATTTAAAATTGTGAAAGATAAAAATATAGTTATTCATCACTTAATTATAAATTGGATTAATTTAAAAAAAATTAGAGTAAAAAAATAAGGAATTAAGTGAAAAAAGATAAATATATAAAATTTTAAGTTAAATAAAATTGAAAATGTTATTTTAAAATATAAATGACCGAAAAAAAAATTAGATAATTAGTAATTTAGACATTTGAATATTTTAAAAAGTTTGTAGTTATTTATATGATTTTAATTAATAATAATAAATTTATGTGTTAATTTAAGTGAAAAAAATAATTTAAATACATTAGTAAGAATTTAGAGGTTAAATTTTTTATAATGATATTTTGAAAATATCATTTTTGTTATAAGCTATTATTGAAACTTATGCTGTAAATTTACTAATTGTAGGTAGATTTAGTAAAAGAGTTTTTTTTGTTAATATAATAATTGATAGAGTCTATTTTAAGGTACAAATTGTTTAATACTGAAATGAAATTGTTTTTATTAAATTTTGTTGCATATATTGTAAATTTGAAGTTTATAGTTTACTTGTTTAAATATATTTCAGATGGCATCATCTTCATCTAGTAGTAGGGTATTAAATCTCGGCCCCGAAGATGGTTCATTACTGCGCTATTAGTCTATTAATATTTCAGAGCATATTTGGGATAACCGTGAACACCCAATATTGAGAGTAAGGAGAGGTCATTTCATATATGCTGGCATGGAAGGAGTTCTAGTAGAGATTATTCCTCATTTGACAGTAGCAGGATTTGCTGGAGTAGCACAGTTGGCTAGTATTCCTATTGACCACCAATTGATTATAGCTTTGATAGAAAGATGGAGGCTAGAGACCCATACGTTTTACATGCCTCCTGGAGAGTGTACTATTACTCTTCAAGTCATTGCTATTTAGATGGGTCTTCGTATTGATAGAAGAATATTGTCCCTATAGGAGGTGACAGGGCACAGATCATTGAAGATTTGTTAGGAATTAGACCACCTAGTTTTGCATTTATGGGAAACAGCTTGAAACTTACTTGGTTGGATGAGCATTTTCCCATGTTGGGTTGCACAACCAAAATCCTATTCAGCTAACTCGCTTTGCTAGAGCTTATATTTTAAGAATTCTAGGTGAATTTATGTTAGTTGATCATTCTAGTAGCAGGGTCCTGGTTAGGTACCTTCCCTTACTTGAGGATTTGGAGATAACTAAGCAATATAGTTGGGGAGTTGCAATATTAGTATTCCTATATAGAGAGTTATGCATGTCCATAAATATTGATCAGTCTAGTATTGGAGGATTGACTCCACTGGTGATGATGTGGGCGTGGGATAGGTTTCCATTTCTAGCGCCAGGTGATCCCCTTACACACAGAATGATCTTCCTTATGGTGCATTGTATGCCTATAATGTTCATTTTTTCATTCAATATTTACACAACATTATTTTATTACAAACAGTTATACTGATATTTATGTTTTTATAGGCTTACCAAACTTGAAGGCTTCACAACATTACCTAAATGACCAAAATAATCGATGAAAGACTCTGAATCTATTATCTATTACATTACCTCTCACATAATTATTGGTCTCAATTTTGTAAACTGACCCTGGAGTATGTAATTGCATGTATTCTAACCATCTTGGCAATGTTGCATAAGATTCATCTCAATGACCAAATATTGTCACAATTGCTTTTTGCTTTGCTTTTCATGCTTTTTTGTATGAAATTAAATATCCAAATTGTCTACTTATTCTCTCTTCGATTAATGAAATGGGAACTGAAGGTTCTTCTTTGACCATACTAGTCAATAAAATTAAACAATACGTCTTTGCTAATGATCATTTCAAAATCATTTTAAATAGACAAACAAAAATAATCTCAATTGAGTTTCATGTACCAAGAATGCATGAATAAATAAAATTTGAATCAAACTTTCTTGTGGTATTGAGAAATTATAGTATTTACACAGGTATGCATACCAACCCATCTCGTAATTTTTCACTTATTTAAATTTTTGGGTAGCAATGCTCTTACTTTCCTAGGACACCTAAAATTATGATTCACATACTTGACAAAATAAGTTGATGCTTTTGACTCAACCACAAAAAATGTTTGATGTTTCTTCATTGCATAATATTTTATCGCTATTTGCCCTCCTCTTTAGAGTCAAAAAGTTGTCCAACATATAATGCATCTCCTTGTACGCATGATTATGACGAATGCAACTAAAAAAAACCCAATTCTTGATCAAGATGTTCCCAATTAATAGCAGTGTAGTGTGAACTTATGTTCCAAAAATGTATTATAGAATTTGTATTAAACTCAACTAATGTTAGTTAAAAATATTTTAGAATTATTGTATTATATAAAATTATACCTGTATATTGTCCTTGCATATAGTTATTTCTTTCAGTGTTTGGAATATTCATCATTGAATCGAAACCATCATCCAAATCAGTATCAAAAGAACTATATAAAGAAATTTCTCCTTCATCTTCATAGTCATCTTCTTCATCTGTAGATGCAGCAACAAATATTTATTAATAAATTATCAAATTTTTAACATCATATAATTTAAATAAATATTATACATTACTTTCTTCAATTTCATACTCTTTTTATTGTTACTAACATTAACAGTTGAGAGTGATAAATTTAAACATAACGAAGTTTTACCTACATAAGAAGTTTTACCAACCGCAATATCCACATATAACTCAACTACATTTCTTTGATGTCGTTCTTGACTAGTACTTATCATACAGTCAATGTCTTTATCATCACATACATTTAAAATTGTGTAGTTTCAACTCCATACATCAACTAAAATTTGTGAAATTAGTCTAAAAACTATATTACTATTGCACAATCTTAATTTTGTATGTTTTTTTTTTCAGCATCTCAAAAGTAATTCTACGTTCTATTTTAATCATCTTCTTATTTCCTTCAAATATGATACCCTCGTTTCCTTCATATACTCTTTCATTCCAATATAAAATAACCACAATTTCAGTCATTCTACATATTAAATTAAAAAATACAGCCAAAAATATTACGAAAGTATACATAAACAAATAGTAACAAAAAATATGACAAAAATATTAAAATAAAAAAGATTTATATTTATATTTTTAATAATATTATATTAACATTAAATAATTTAATTAATTACTACAAATATTTTTAATTTCATTAATTCATAATAATATTAAATTTATTAATTCAAACTTAATTGTGATAATAAAAAAATTAAAACAATAAATTAATAACATTCTAACCTTCAGTTTCTTCTATACTTGGTAGCTTCTTCAAAATTTTTCACAACTAATACACACTCGTCCACCTATATATATACATTTTAATTTGATAAAAACTACTGGATAAAAGACTATTTTTTTATTTTATCCAAAGGGTAAGGAGGTGAACGAGAGAAGTGTCGGCATCAAAGCAACCGACACAACACAAAGTGTCAGCATTCTACTAGCCGATACACAAGTGTCGCCAAAAAGAAAACTAACATACATGTGTCAGAGTACAACAAGCTGACACATATGCAACGTGACAATAATTAGACGTAGTGTTGGTAGTTTTGTGGCCGACACTTTACATTGTATCGCCAGAACATTTTACAATACCTTTATATCACTCTAGACACGATATTTGTTATGAAACAACTTTATATGAAGAAATTGTTTCTCCTTAACCCCACACGGGCAAAAAAACCACTAATAAGAGTATTAAAATATCTCATATTTATTAAAAATACAACACATATATTATTATAAGGTTTAGATCATGGGGTTCTTCAAGTTGATTGCTTAAATATATTTATTTTCTTGATAAAAAGTTTGTGTTACTGTTATTCTTTTTATAAGGTTTTTGCTTTTACCGTTTGAAGATATCTTCGGTTCATTTATAGCCTTACCGACAAATGAGTGCTTGAAATTTACTTTGAAACAAATCAGAATTGACCCCTCAAATTATAGTACTTTTCGATATTCCTTTCTTTTTCAAATATGTTAATTTATCATCAACTTTCATACAAGAAATAATATTATACGCTATTATTTATGAAAAATAATGTTATACGCTATTGTTTAATTCATAAAGTGACTTTTCCTCTCCTCTCCCAATCAAATGTAGCTTCTGTTCTTTATTAAAATTGTTTAGCTTAGTTTATATTCCTCGGTGAGATTAATGTCCTTCCGTTTATTATATGAAGATAAAAATATTTTTTAAAAAAATTTTAAATATTGTGAACTATTAATCAAGATTAAATGATTAATAATAAAAGACAAAAAATCAGTTCTCCTTCTCTTCTTTTTCATTTTCTGCATATTTTTCTCTTTTATTTTCATTTTATCTTTTTTTTTTTTTTTATAAATTATAATTCACAACATCAAGAATTTATGTATAACTAAACCTTTTACACAAAAAAATAAAAAATACACTAAAAAAATTTAAAAACTATTAAAATTTTAAAATATAATTTTTCTTGAGTTGTATAGATCTTAAAAAGTTATATGAAATTAAATAAATATATAATTTGTATAAATATATTTTTTATACTAAAAGTTAAGTTCTTTAAAGTTTCCGATATTAAGGAGAATTAAATTAAAAGAATTTTATTACTTTTTTCATTTGTTTTGAATAGAAAGCAATGTTTTTATATATATATATATATATATATATATAAAATCTATTTTTTACTTATGAAAAAACTGATACATCTATCATGAGTTAATTCACCTACTACAAAACTCCAACTCACCTCTAGACAACGTCAACAAATTTGAGTTTTACCCAATTTCAGAGTTTCAACTAAGGCAACAGTAATAAATCTAGTTAGGAATAGAGGTAGAAAAGAAAGAAAACAATAATTTATTGATTTACTCTTCATCAACGTTGTAAAACTCAAAATAGCCATGTGAATTATTGCAGTTCTTAATTTTTTTTTACCGATAAATCTTAATCATTCATTTATTTTACATCTAAAAATATCAACGGCTCACACTTTAATTACTATTGAAAAATATTATTTTCTTCAAATTTTACGTTATGCAACAAATAAGAGGACATTAGCCTCACTCGTACGAATAAATTTTGGCCAAATTTACCCATTATTTTACCAAATTGATGTAAATTTTTAAAAAACTAATAAATTAGCGTAAGTCGTATATAAAAGATATGATATAAAAAAAAGTGAGTCAGATATGATGTATATGACTTAAAAATAATATTTTATAACAAGTTGTATATTAGAAATACAACTGCTGCATATTTTAATAGAGAAAATCAAACTGGTATCAACCAAATACGAGTTAGAGTTAATTAAATTTTTTAAAAATTTTCTAAGTCGTGTTTTACCATTTGACTTACAATTTAAGAATATATAAAAATTTAAATCGAGTAAAGCGTAACATTCTTTTTTATTATTGAAAAAAAAAAAAAGCTAACACGTTTTACCGAGCATGTAAGTAACACTTGAAGGATTCAGATTTCATTTGAAGCAGCAGGTGAAAGCTTCATTCTAATATACTACTTACTATAAAATATTATTTTTCTAAAATTGTGCTAACCATGACCATCTCACATACTATATATTATAATTCTTATATACAATTTACACTAATTCCGTCATATTTTCAAACTTTACACCAATTTGGAAAAATAAACAAGAAATTGTGTTGTTGGGTGAAAAAGGTGATTTTCTATCCCGTTAAAATTGTAAGTGTTAATCATGGAGGAAATAGGTAGAACATTATCTATCTTTGAATTTTTTTTAGTAGATTCTGTCTAAATTAAACATGCATAATTAAATCAAATTAAACTTTAAGTTTAAAATTTCAAAAGCATAACATTCTTTCTGTTCTTGGAAAGATAACATTCCTTAATGGAGATAAGGCATTCAAACGTTACCAGTGGTGGTCACACAATAACATCCTATGGAGTCTTTCTTATGTCTGTATATATTCATAGAGCACACAGCATTGACAGCAATCTGTACACACATTGTCTTTCTTTTTCACATAGGAGACTAAAAGAGTTGGTGAGTGTCATTCCTTTCTTTTCACTTTTTTGCTTTCTGTTGCATGTTGATCCAATTTTCTTTCCTTTTTTTTTTTTTTTTTTCCATTTCTGCCACTGTAATTCATGACTAAATTGATATGGTTTTTGCACTGTTTTTCGATTTCTGAAACGAGTGTGGTTGTTTATCTTCATGAATCACAAGAAATTAATACCAATAACAAAATTGTTAGAATCAAGGATCTTATGAATAGAATGACTTTAGAAGAGAAAATTGGCCAAATGGTGCTGATTGAGCGCAGTGTTGCTTCTGCAGGAGTGATGAAAAAGTACTCTATTGGTAAGGTTTCTTCTGTATTATCTTTGGATAAAGCAAAAAAGATATGCCAAATAGTGGACATGGGAATCGAAAATGTTTTCTGTAATGTTGAGAGGGGACACTTTTAGGCGCTTGATTTATGTTTGTGACGTATTTTTCTCTATGAATTTATTTTTTATTACTGATTTTCTTAACTTCTGAAAATATTTAAAAATTGTATAAATATTTTATAGAAATAAAAGGACATTAGTGAAAGATTAATAATATTATAATTTTAAACTTTTACATAGATAAATAACTAACAATTTTAAAAAAAAAATAAATAGATAAAAATTATGATATACTGTCTCACATTCTATATTAATTTTTAATGACTCAAATGGAACTGCATGAAAATATATGTATTTGTTTTATTTATTTATTTATTTTTATAAGAAATTTGTTTTTTTTAATAGGGAGTGTGCTAAGTGGAAGTGGCAGTGTTCTAAAGGCACAGGCTTCTACAGAAGATTGGATTAATGTTCGAAGGACAAGTGTACCCATCGAGAAGTAATAAAAGGTTCTTAAATTAAGTTCTCAAATTATCATCCCACAAGGATTGTTTACTAATTACTAAGAATTTCCTAATTTAATTGTTTGAGCTTCAAATATGCAAGAATAATCAATATAAGAATTTAAAAAATCAAATATAAAACTAAGAGTAATAAACACAAAACACGTCTTGGTTCACTTATCGGAGAAAAACCTAGGACGTATGGGTGTTCTCATTCAATTCTTTATGTTATTTTTCTATTTAGATCTAAATCCGATTTCCTTGTGATTACTAATCATTTATACGAATACTATTAATATTCAATGGTCATGCAATATTAATATTCTTTTCTCTAAATTAACATCTCCAATGGTCATGCAAGACATCAATTTAAGAAAGCATAAGGAGCCTATGAACTTATTAATTCAATAACGATTAGAAGAAGAAGATTAGTTTGGTCTACCTAATCTTTCATTTCGTTTTATCCTATAGATCTATTAATTAATTGAGGTACGATCACCTGAAGATGTTATTAATTAGGATTAATAGTAAGAAGCAATAAGATAAATTATAATCACAAAACAGAATTCAAATTTAGATTCAAATATCAAAATCACATAAATTCAAAATCAATAATCCCCATAACCCTTGCTATGGATTTAGTTACTCATGTAGAAAGAAAGCACTAAAATAATTAATAACATATCCATAATGAAGAGATATAGAAAACTAGAATATGAGATGAATCTTCGGTCTTCAAGTATGATCACTTGAAGCTCCAAGTCCCGCCAAGAGTGTGCTAACGATCCGTACAAGAGGGGTGGAAATGATCCGAGATCTCGAAGGGAAGGTTATGTGTAAATTCGTGCTCAACGAAAAGATCCCTCCACGATGCCTTCTTCCTCTTATTTATAGAATTTGAATTCCTTTAAAATTGGTAAATGCAAACAAGCACGGTCGTGCACCATCATACAGCACGGTCGTGCATTACGTCGAAGCACCCCCTATGCTTCACTTGGCGTGCTTACTGCTGTGAGGCTTTTAAGCCCATTTATTTGGGCTCAAAATACACCAAAAATCTACTCACGGCTTCTTTATATCAAACTGCACAATTAATAAATAAATTAGTGTAAAACTCAATTAAAATAAAAGTTAAATATGAATAAATGGGCTGTAAAAGATAGCCTAATTACAGACTTATCAATTCTCCCATACTTATCTGTTTGCTTGTCCTCATGCAAAGTGCTAGTTAAGAGAATAACATAATAACTTAAAACATAATACCAAACAAGAAACTCAAGATAAAGGAGATAAAGAGAGAAAGAGTAATATCACCGAGCTTAAGCAATCAAAAGGATTCCTAATTAGAATCTTATATTTCCATACTTTTCACTCAAACATCAAACTAAGGTACTCTGCTTTCCTCTCTCACTAAGGGACAAAATGAGACATCACTCAATTCCCTTAAAGAAAAGTATACTACAATAGGCTTGACTATAAACTGACTATCTACTAAATAAATTAAATGCAATTAAAAATTATGAGGTCTTTTTCAGGTTGTAATGTGGCTAAGGGATTATAATAATTGAGGTAAGATAAATGAAAGAAAGTGAATATACAAAAAGGTAATAAATTATAACAATTACAAACATCTCCTAAGTTTACAAATGAAGCTCTAAGAGTAATTTTTTTTATATTTTTATATGTAAACAATATCTTTACTCTTCTTTCCTTTCAATCATGTATAACCCTTTTCTTCTTCTTCTTCTTCTTTTTTCACATGAGAGATATAGAAGAGAATTTATCAAACAAATCAACAACTCAATTGCTTCATCCATAAACTCAAGGTCATCATCATATTTTATAAATTTAGTGCAAGGGACCAAGAAAATCAATAAAGATCAAAGTGAGCAACTAGTTGTATCTCAAACAAGCTGAAGGCCAAGAATAAAAATCTTATTATGCCTCAATCACATTAAAAACATGTAATTAGCAGAGAAGTCTTAAGTGAGTTCCAAGTCAAGTTCTAGAGGATAAATTTTAAGGAGATAATTACACGAAACAATGAGATAAGGGGTACAATTAATTATATTAAGATAGAAATTCCCTTTAAGGCTTAAAACTTACATTTGTGGGTTAAAGTTTAATGTAGAGCATAAAAGTAAGGAACTTAGCTAATCATTAGTTTTCTAATGAAAGTATAATACCAATAATAATTACTCAACATGCTCTTCTATCTGAAAAAATTAGGTTTCATGAGGGAAAAAATTTTAAATTATCACAAAAATAGCATAGATACTTCACTCAAGAGAACATGCAATAAAAATCATAATTAGGAACTACTCCCCCATACTTAAGACGAAACATGATCCTCTATGTTTAAAAAAATAAAAATAAATAAAATAAAATAAAGTAAAGATAAGAGAAAAAAAAAAAAGAAAAAGAAAAATACTGCCTGGTGGAATCAGGTGTTGATAATGCTCATAATGTTGACCTTCGAATATTTGCAATGTTATGGGAAAAAAGTACCCGCATAATAGACCAGCTTACAGTAGCAAATATATAAAAGAAACTAGAATTCAAGTACATGAAATGAAATAAAAAAATAAGAAAAATAGATATTAAACTAAAAGAAAAGACATAAAAGAAATCATAAAACTCATTAGTCACCGGGGAGGGGGGAAATGATGCTGGAACAAGTGGAGCAGCTCTACAATCTGGGTCTCCTACTGGTCAAGGCACTGATAGACCGATGCAGAATACTTAGCTAGTTGAGTCTCGTACCCATCCATCCTCTGATCAATATGCTGGTACAACTGTTGTAGATTTGGATGGTGAGTAGGAGCAGGGGATGCGGGTGGTTCCATTGGAGCATCATGAAACTCACCATCCTCGTCAGCAAGATGAGGCTCAGGCTGCTGCTCTAGTACTACTGGCTTCTCTCTGGCTGGTGCATGGGGTGGGACCAATACAAACTCCCCATTTCCTGCTCGGACTAATATGCCCATCCGGTAAAAGGTGTCTGCAGTCAGTGAGATCATCTCGGTAATCCTCGTGTCTCTCTGGTGTACTCGCTGAAGGTTGAGGGCGAGACGAGAGATGAAGGACCCAACACAGATGTAGCTAGTCTTCGCGGTGCTCATACGTGCTCATAGGCCCATGCATGAGAGTAGAAGGAATCACCCAGCATTGACACGACACTGGTGAAGCATGCACCACAGAATGAACAAGTGGTGAAAGCTAACATTACCTGTGCTCTGGCTGCATGCAAAAATAGAATGCACAAGCCACCTGTGGACCACTCGCAGAGCTGGATCTCGAATGGCTGTGCTCTTCGCGAGTCGGGCCCTATAGACGACACGGGTGTCAATAATCTCCTGCCAAGTTATGTCCTCAGAATAGCTTGGAGGAATCTCTACCAATGCCTCTCTATATGCTTCCATTTGGATTGACTCCTCTATCTCAAATCGGCAGTGGACGTTGAACTGTGCCAACGTCATGTCACGCTGGGTGGTCATGTGAAAATGCACCCGCAAATCATCGGTGTATGTGACAGAGCTCAAGAACTCCAATACTGGCTCCCTATATGCTGATGCTCGCACAGCCTGGATGCCCTCCCATCCTATGGCTGCAATGTATCTAGAGACGTCCCCCCAACGACTATGTTCTTAAAGAACATTCTCGACCAGATAGCATGTAGGAAGGAACTCGAATCCTAGTAACGTGTCCAGGCGCTTGCGGTATCCTGCTACTGCACCCTGGTCACCTCGAAACTGAATTTTGTAAGCTGTTGGCGCAGTGGAGGTGCCTTTATGAGCTCTTTTAGGAGACATTTTTTGTAAGAAAAGTGGAGAACATGTCAGTCTGGTGAACATGCACGGTCGTTCTCTTAGATAGCATGGTTGTGCTTGTAATTCAAGCATACCCATGCTTGTCAGAAGCACGACTGTGTTAAAACCTTAGTTCATATGCACGGTCGTGCTATGCGAGGCAAAGAATTCTAAAGACAGAACATAGGAAAGGGGTTCATACCAAAATAGCATCAAATATGCACAATTAATAAGAATGAACACATACCTGAGTATGAATGTGGTCCAAAATTACAAAAAAGAGGCAGAATTGAGAAGAGTGTGTGGGAGTGCTCTGTTTGGGGAGAAAGGGCATGCACTGTCTGTGCATCTCTCTCCCTTTTTATTTTTCAAATCCTGCTCATCTGCACGGGTGCATATATTAAGCACGGTCATGCTTATTTAATGAAAGCACTCCCAAAGTATCTTTTCTGACATGGGCGTGTTCAAGGGAGGCACAACCATTTTCTCATTAAGCACGGTTGTGCTGTATGAAAGCACGGTTGTGCATTGCTCGTCTACCTTGTTCATTATGTGTCAAAATAATGAAAACTTAGAATAAAATTAAGAAAAGAGACATAATTAAGAAAACATAACACAGGGTGCCTCTTGGAAGCGCTTGTTTAATGTCACGAGCCTAACATCTTGCTTGGGCTAGTCAAGTGTTATCGTGTGACCAGGAGGGGTCACATTCTCTATGTATAGCTTCACTCTCAACCCACTGATACGGAAAGATTCTTCTTCATGCTTGGACACTTCTAATACTCCATATGGAAGAACCTTGACCACATTATAGGGGACATACCACCTGGATTTTAGTTTTCCAGGAAATAGTCGCAACCAAGAGTTATAGATCAGAACCTTATCACCTGCTTGAAAACTCCTATGATAAATGTGTTTATCATGCCACTTCTTACTACGCTCTTTGTATAACTTGGCATTTTCAAATGCTTCAAAATGTAATTCATCCAATTCATTGAGCTGCAATAATTTCTTTTCACCTTTGACCTGTGAATCAAAATTTAGGAACTTCAAGGCCTAGTAGGCCTTGTGTTCAAGCTCAACTGGTAACTAACATACTTTACCAAAAATCAAACGATAAGGAGACATATCAATAGGGGTTTTGAAAGCATTGTGATAGGCCCAGAGTGCATCATCCAATTTCAGAGATCAATATTTCCTGGAGTTGTTAACAGTGCGCTCTAAAATTATTTTCAATTCCTTATTAGATATCTCAACTTGTCCACTAGTTTTGGGATGATAAAGAGTGGCCACCTTATGAGTGACACCATATTTTGTCAAAAGAGCTTCAAATTGTTTATTGCAAAAATGGGTGCCACCATCACTAATAATAACTCTAGGGGTGCCAAATCTAGTGAAAATACTTTTCTTTAGAAATTTAATCACAACTTGAGTATTATTGGTGGGTAATGCTACAGCTTATACCCATTTGGAAACATAATCAACAACTACTAATATATATTCATTATGCATGGATTTGGGAAAAGGCCCCATGAAGTCTATGCCCTAGACATCAAATAATTCACAAATTAAGATATTACTAACAGGCATTTCATGTTTCCTAGCTATATTTCCACTTTTTTGACACATATCACATGACTTAACATATAAATGAGCATCTTTAAACAAAGTAGGCCAATAAAAACTACACTGCAGGACCTTATGAGCAGTTTTCGATGGGCCACAATGACCTCCCACCTCCTTAGAATGGCAATGGTTAAGAATCTCATTAACTTCACTCTCGGAAACACACCTCCTAATCATATTGTCCCCACAAATCTTAAAAAGGTAAGGTTTATCCCAAATATAATGCTTCACATTAGACTAAAACTTTCTAAGCCTATACTTGTCAAGTAGTTCAGGAGTTACATTACCTGCCAGATAGTTTACAAAATTCGCATACCAAGGTGCCTTAGAGATTGCGAGGAGCCTCTCATCAGGAAAAGAATCCTTGATATCCTTCACTGTGAGTTCCCTTACTGAAGCATCTAATCGAGACAAATGATCTGCTACAACGTTCTCACTCTCTTTCTTATCTCTAATTTCTACATCAAACTCTTGGAGGAAAAGAATCCACTGTATAATCTTTGGTTTAGCATCCTGTTTTGACAACAAATACTTGACGGCAAGCAGAATGGTCAGTAAAGACAACAACTCTGGACATTATCAAATAAGAACGAAATTTATCAAATGCAAAGATAATAGCAAGTAACTCCTTTTCTGTAACAGTGTAATTACACTGAGCGTCGTCCAAGGTTTTACTTGCATAGTAAATGGCCTTAAACACCTTACCTCGCCTTTGTCCTAGAATTGCTCCCACAGCTGCATCACTAGCATCACACATTAGCTCAAAAGGTAAAGACTAGTCAAGGGACACAATCACAAGAGCAATTGTTAATTGCTCTTTTAATTTCATGAAAGCAGATAAACATGCTTCATCAAATTTAAACTCTACATCTTTAGCCAATAATTCAGAAATGGGTTTTTCTATTTTTGAGAAGTTTTGTATAAACCTCCTATAGAACCCAGCATGCCCTAGAAAACTCCTGACTACCTTCACACTTGTAGGGGGAGGTAGTTTAGAAATAACCTCAATCTTAGCAGGGTCTACTTCAATTCCTTTTCTTGACACCTTGTGCCCCAAAACAATGCATTCATCAACCATAAACTGACACTTCTCCCAATTTAAAATCAAATTGGCTTTCCTACATCTCTGTAAAACTAAATTCAAGTTATGTATACAACTATCAAATGTGGTGCCATATACAGAAAAATCATCCATAAAGATTTCAATATAATGCTCTAACAAATCTGAAAATAAAGCTATCATACACCTTTGAAAGGTAGTGGGGGCATTACATAATCTAAACGGCATTTGTTTATATGCAAATGTACCATAGGGGCATGTAAAAGTAGTTTTTTCTTGATCTTCAAGAGATACAGGTATTTCAATATAACCAGAATAGCCATCTAAACAACAGTAGTATTCATGTCCAATTAACTTCTCTAACATTGGTCAATAAAGGGTAGAGGGAAGTGATCCTTCCTAGTGACTTCGTTAAGCTTCCTATAGTCAATACACATCCTCCATCTAGTTACTTTTCTGACGGCAATGAGCTCATGTTGTTATTCTGCATAACAGTAATCCCTCCTTTCTTTAGTACAACCTGCATAGGACTCACCCAAGGGCTATCAGAGATTGGGAATATGATATCGGCATCCAACAACTTAATTACCTCCTTTTTCACTACTTTCATATTGGGATTTAATCGCCTCTGGGGTTGCACTTTTAGTTTGAACTCCTCATCTAGGTGAATTCTATGAGTGCATATGGAAGGACTGATGCCTTTAATATCATTGATGCTCCACCCGAAAGCCTCCTTGGTCTCTCTCAGTACTCTCAGAAGCTTCTCCTCTATGCTACCTGTCAAATTGGCAAAAATAATTACAGGTAAGTGAGATAGAGGGTGTAAAAAGGCATATTTAAGATTTGAGAGAAGAGGTTTGAGTTCTAGTTCAGGAGGTTCTTCAACTGATGGCTTGGTTCTTTTCTGGGAGTGTTTGATATAGCTTTGTCGAACACTTATCAAATGCACAAGGTTTTCGCAATTATTTGTAGAATAATGTCAACCAAGGTCGAATTCTCGAGGACACGTTTCTATCTAATTCTTCTTTGTTGAATTGTTAAAATGAAACAAAAGATTGGGGAATTTTGAAAGTTTAAGAAAAATCTAATTAACTGCATAAAATTTTGGAATAAAAGAGAAATTAAATGAGAATTAATTGATCCACAAGTCATAGGTTCATGCAAACAACATCCTTCATTATTTCCCTAGTTTGAACATCTGATCCATTAACTAATTCAATCGAATTTGCTAACAAACTAGATTACGAATTTGACTAATAGATCTATCAATCTAATTCAATTTCATGAATCAAACTACAATCGTAATTCAATTCAATTCAATTCCTATTCCCAAACATTATCAATATCTCGAAAAACGAAAGAGAATAAGAGAAAAGAGAATTCAAACTTGGAGCCACTCTGAATCTTCCTTGCAATTCCCTATTCCTTGTGTATCAATTCAAGAAGCCTAACCTTCCATTGAATTCAATGCTCAGCCAAGTCAAGAAAAGAGAAGAAGAAAGAAGAAAACGAAAAGTCACACCCAGAGCAGAGAGAGAATTCTAGAGAGAATTTTAGGAGCCAAAACCGAATTTAAAAATGTGTAAAAAAAACAAAAAAAAAATGTTTGCAAAGTGGAGCCTCTAACATATTAATAGGCACCACTTATGATCAGATCCAACACCAAAAGGAAAGGCCCACAAGAGTGATTAAACAGCCCAAATTACAAGCTAATGAAATGTTAATACAAATGAAATGAAATTACAATAACAAAATTCGAATACAAAAATTCCTGCACAATTAAACTTCAAAAATTCATAGAAAATAGAAAACAGCTCCAATTTGGACAATCTGCATATGAATTTTATAGCCCAGAAAATGAGGAATCCAATGCAACTAGAATCAGACCGAACGGACATCTGTGGAAAAAGTTATGATCAAAACAGTGAGAGCAGGTCTAAAAACAGAATTTAGACATTAATTGAAATTTAGTTCCTATCATCCAATTAACTAGGAAATGCCATAATTTGTGAAATAAGGGAACATGAAAGGTAATTTACACACTCTAAAGGATTGAAAATGTGCACAAATAATACATGCTATCAGTGTTCTCCTAGATCTTCAAATATCCTACGCTCGAACCATCTTCTAGGCACCCCATTGTTCAATGCTAAGATCTTATCTATTATTTCTTCAGTGTCGTGCAGATCCCTTCTTTCCAATATAAATATCCTCTCCAATGCATCTTTTATTAATTTATCTTGTACCTGTGGCACATTCAGGGAGATAGAGGTAACATCTACAGTTGTCACAAAATTACATGAATCAAAAGTGGAGGGTTGCTTGAGTGAATTAAACACTTTAAATACTACTTTCTCATCATTCAATCTTAATGTAAGCTTCTCCTGCTGAACATCTATTATCGTTCTTCCTGTGGCTCGGAAAGGCCTTTCTAGTATGATGGGTACTTCGTCATCCTCTTCCATGTCAAGGACAATGAAATCTGCAGGGAATATGAATTTATCTACCTTGACCAGGACATCCTCCACTATGCCCCTAGGATACGTTATCGAGCGATCAGCAAGCTGCAGAGAAATTGAAGTTGGGTTGGGTTCTTACCTACCCAACCTTCTAAATACAGAAAATGGCATTAGATTAATGCTCGCATCTAAATCACAGAGCGTTTTATAAAAATAAGAGTTGCCTATAGTGCATAGATTCATAAAACTCCATGGATCCTTAAGCTTAGGTAGCAGCTTCCTTAGTAATATTGCTGAGTACTCCTCATTCAATCTAACTGTCTCAAATTTTTCAATTTCTTCTTCTTGCTTAGCATCTCCCTGAGGAATTTAGCATATTTAGGCATCTGTGAGATAGCTTCAACAAAAAGGATATTGATGTGGAGCTTTCTGAGGATCCTAAGAAACTTATTGAACTAAGGGTCTCTCTGGTTACCCATCAACCGTTGTAGAAATGGAACTTTCGGCCTTGGCATCACTGATGCATCTTCCCTTGTTTCCTTTTTCGTATCTGAGTGGGAAGCATGACCTTGCTCATCATCTAGCACGGCCTTGCTTGGTACGAGCATGGCCGTCTCTTCATTGTTTGCATGGGCGTGCTATTCAAAGCACAACCATTTTTTTTCAGTCACCATGGACGTGCAAGGTGATGCAAGGGCATGCTGATCAACAAGCACAAGCATGTATGACTTATGTGTTTGCGTTCCATTCAAGTTTTTTCCACTTCTTAAAGTAATTTCCTTAGCTTGTTCCCTAAGATTCGGTTTTAGTTGGGACAGTAGTACTCCTAGTACTCTTTGACTGAGGAGACTAGTGATTTGCTCGAACTGGGATTCAAGCTTTGAAGACTGACTCCTCATCTCATCTCTGATTTCTGCAAACCTCTTATCTTCCCTCTTAATCTGTTGTTCCATTTGAGCCTCAAGTTTTGTTATTCTCTTGTCAGAGCTATGCACGTATTGCATCATCTGTTCTTGGAAATTGGATTGAAATCTGAGAGCTTCTTTTCTTTCTATCTTCTCTCCTTGATTTTGCACATGGGGGGTCGATAGGGCGCATTTTGATTTCCTTGTAAGCTTCCCCAAGGAGTCGTATTGCTATTGCGCCATCCTGGGTTATAATTATTACCCATAAAGTTTGCCTCCTCCTGATCAAACTCTGTATTATGCGCCGACTTTGTGGGTTGATCTTGTGCTCTCATTAAGCACTCCAGTTGCTTTGTGAGAGCTACCATTTGGCTTACAAGGGGGTTGCTGCCCTTCGCTTGATAGACTGGTGGAGCTTCCTTTCTTTTGTGGTTATATGTGTCAGCTATGTGCCACTGAAAGCTAGCGGATGCCATTTCATCTATCAATCTGTATGCGTCATTTGGGTCTTTCCTTATAAGAGAACCTCCTGCGGCAGCATCAATTATGGCCCTGTTATGGATGGATAGGCCACTGTAAAAGATTTGCACTTGCCTCCAAGTTGGAAAATCATGGTGCAGGCATCTTCTCAACAATTCTCAGAATCGTTCCCACACCTCAAATAGTGATTCCGTCTCATACTATTGGAAGCAGCATATTTCTGTCATCAGCTTAGAAGATCTTGATGAAGGAAAGTACTTTTTCAAGAACTGTTGAGTGAGATCCTCCCAAGTTGTGATGAAATTGGCTGGGAGTGAGGAAAACCATGCATTCACTCTCTCGGACACTGAGAATGGGAACAGGCAGAGTTGAATAGCATTGTTGGAGACTTTGTTGTATTTTATGGTTTCCGTCAATCGAAGGAACTTTCTCAGATGCAGATTAAGATCTTCGTTAGGCATGCCCCCAAACTGTATGGAGTTTTGAACCATGGTTATGAGTGCTGGTTTCAACTCAAAATTGTTTGCCTCTACATTAGGTGTCGTGATGCTTCCAAGAGTGGCTCTGGCATTGGGTGTCATGTAGTCTTGGATCGATCTCCTTTCCTCTGCCATTCTTTGCTCTCTCACTTCTTTTCGTTGTCTACACATTGTTCTCTCAATCTCTGGATCAAACAAATAAGCTGTAGAGCATTTAGAACGAGTGAGCATACATCAAAAGTAATTATGAAAAAAATGAAAATAAAATAAATACAAAAATTATAAAAATATAAAAGAAGAATCTAACAATAAACAAAATAGAATTAAAATAAAACAAAGCACAAATTGCTCAAATCAATTAGATTCGAGATTTTCTTAATAGTGAAAAAAAAAATCTTCGACAATGAGGCCAAAATTTGTTTGGAGGACAAGTGTACCCATCGAGAAGTAATAAAGGGTTCTTAAATTAAGTTTTTGAATTATCGTCCCATAAGGATTGTTTACCAATTACTAAGAATTTTCTAATTTAATTGTTTGAGCTTCAAATATGCAAGAATAATCAACATAAGAATTTAGAAAATCAATTATAAAACTAAGAGTGTATAGGTGTTCTCATTCAATCCTTATGTTATTTTTCTATTTAGATCTAAATCCGATTTCTTTGTGATTACTAATTATTCACACGAATACTATTAATATTCAATGGTCATGCAATATTAATATTCTTTTCTCTAAATTAACATCTCCAATGGTCGTGCAAGACATCAATTTAAGAAAGCCTAAGGATTCTATGAACTTGTTAATTTAACAACGATTAGAAGAAGAAGATTGGTTTGGTCTACCTAATCTTTCATCTCGTTTTATCCTATAGATCTATTAATTAATCGAGGTACGATCACCTGAAGATGTAATTAATTAGGGTTAAGAGTGAGAAGTAATAAGATAAATTCTAATCACGAAACGAAATTTAAATTTAGATTCAAATATCAAAATCCTATAAATTCATAAACAAAAATCCTCATAGCCCTAGCTATGGATTTAGTTACTCATGTAGAAAGAAAGCGCTAAAAGAATCAATAACATATCCATAATGAAGAGATATAGAAAACTAGAATATGAGATGAATCTTCAATAACATATCCATAATGAATAGATATAGTAAACTAGAATATGAGATGAATCGTCGATCTTCAAATATGATCACTTGAAGGTCCAAGTCCCACCAAGAGTTTGCTAACGATCCGTACAAGAGGGGTGGAAATGATTCGAGATCTCGAAGGGAGGGTTATGTGTAAATTCGTGCTCAGCAAAAAGATCCCTCCACGATGCCTTCTTCCTCTTATTTATAGAATCTGAACTCCTTTAAAATTGCTAAACGCAAACAAGCACGGTCGTGCACCATCATGCAGCATGGTCGTGCACCATCATGCAGCATGGTCGTGCATTAGGTTGAAGCACCCCCGTGCTTCACTGGGCGTGCTTACTGCTGTGAGGCTTTTAAGCCCATTCATTTGGGCCCAAAATGCACCAGAAATCTACTCACGGCCTCTTTATATCAAACTGCACAATTAATAAATAAATTAGTATAAAACTTAATTAAAATAAAGGTCAAATATGAATAAATGGGCTGTAAAAGAGGGCCTAATTATAGACTTATCAATTAACATGGTAAATGATTTTCAAAAGGGTGTTTTAGCAACTAGGTTGGGAATTCCTATGATATGTGGGATTGATGCAGTGCATGGCCAAAACAATGTCATTAATGCTACAAAACAATGTCATTAAATACATAATTTAGTTTACAATGTACAAAACTATCTATCAGCCTAATCCTTTCTTGATGTGTTGTTAGTCTGGTTCCCTAAAAATTTTAGTAACAATGAGCATCTATTCTATCATATACAAACCATATTACAAAAAGTCATAATTATGGCATAAAAGAAGATATAATCATTATGTTATGAATTATTATATGAGTGAATGTCCATATTTATAACTCCTCCTTATTCTTTGTAACTTACGATTTTGTAACTGTTTTGTTTAATTCTCATTCAAAGAGATACAATTTTTCAGTTATAGTTTTAGATCTATAAATAGGTGTCTCATTTGTATTGAGAATATGTGAAATGAAATTGAGATTCTATCTTCCCCTCTATATTTTTCTCTCTATTCTTCCTTATAATTTTACGTTCATTTTATAACACATTCCACAATTTGTTTACAAAATAACAATAATCATATAATTCTGACACATTGGTTTATCGTAATTCATAATTTCTCTCCTTCAAACATGCACTCTTAGTGCACTGTGATCACAAACAATAATGCCTCAAGCATTTCTTGAGATTTTACTCAACTAGGTAAATAGTCGTTGGTTACTCCATATACACGGATACAACATATATAATAACAAGCCCCTTAGCAGAGGTATATAATAACAAGCCTGAGCGACTCAGCTCGCTTGGGTGAGTTCGCTGCTCGCCTGAGCGAGATTACTTCTCGCCTAGGTAAGGGGACAATTGAGCTAAATTTATCTGCTCTCGCTTGAGTGAGAATCATCTCGCTTAAGTGAGTTTGCCCTAAAAAAAATGTGGTTATGGGCGCTCAGTCTCACCTGAGCAAGATTCCCTGCACCAAACTTCTACGGAAACACATATAATCATTTCCAAACACATCCTAACACTATATAATTCAAATAATTCAAAAATTAATAAATAATTAAAAAAGAAGGTGTTACAATGTTACTCCCGATTGACAAAACTATAGTTAATTTAAGTGTGGTAAACAGATTACATATGGTTTTGAACAACAGTAGGTAATTTTTGTATTCCCCACAGTTATCTAACCTCTGTTAATTAACTATGATTTTTTATAAATGCCATTAATTATCTGCAGTTTAATAACCATTGTTAATTACTTGGGTTTAATAACCGTCCTTAAATACTCACGATTCAATAATTGTTGTTAATTACCTTGGATTTGATAATCGTCGTAAAATACATGCAATTTTTAAACCTCCGTTAATTTGCGTAAATTACCTACAATTTTGAAACTCCCATTAAATGCATATGCTAAAAATTATAAAATTTGGATAATTAAAATTGAGCTTAATTTTTTCAATTCACATGTATATCATATAATATCACATAAAAATCATACAATTTCCTTTATTTGATAAACATAACAACTTTTAAAAACCACAAACACTTATATAAAATAAAAATTCATATATAAAGATCGCATAATACAAACTTATAATAATGTTCTAATTAAAATAAAACATGTCATGTTTTTCATTCATAGATGAACTACTACTATAATCCTTAAAAGAATTACTTTTTAGTTAAAGAATTTGCAGGAGAATTATCAATCATATTAGTTGGTTATGAACTTCCTTGATCAAACACCTGAGGTGTAGTAATTAAGAACAAGTTAAAAATATAAATTGGCATGTAATTTATATGTAATATTAATAAAATAATTCAATTTAAAAGGATTAACGGTGAAATTTGAAACATAGCTAAGTCTAGAGGTAGTTGACCTTGAAAGTTCTGGATGAAAAATTCATCATTAGATCAAATTTTTTATTTTGTTCATCCATTTGTTACTTTAAAACAGTCACTTGATTTTGCAATTCCCTGTAAAAAGAAAGAGATGAGACATTCCATTATATGAACGAGAAGGATATCTAAAGACTTGAGATGGACAAGGACCCAATCCTAAACCCTGGACACGGACACAATATTATGGATAATATTTGGTAAAAAAAAACACGATAGAGATTAAAAGAATTGGAGATAGGCACATGTCCTAGAAGTTATTTGTTGCACAAGACACTATTAATATCATTAGTGCTATACTTCACAAGATGGATCATAAACTATTGAAAACAAAATTTTGAGAGGATTGAAAGAGTTTGATTCAAAATATTCCACCAATCAAAAATATTATCATAGGTGGAGACTTAAATGTTCATGCTAATTGTAAAGCAAGACAATTTACAAGCATTCATTGTGATTTTAGTCTTGGAAAGTTAAACGAGAAAGGACAACTATTCTTGATTTCTCCATGGCCTACGAATTTAAAATTATGAACATCTGTTTTAAGAGGAATGAGGAACATCTTATCACTTTTAAGAGCAAGGTTATTAGACAAAAGAATTTGCAAAAATTGTAAAGTAATTATAGGAGAGAGTCTTACTACACAACATAGGGTCTTGGTTTTAGATGTTCATTTCAAGATTGATAAACAAAGAATTTAACAAGTTATTATTCTTAAAACTAAGTGGTGGTGCTACTTAAAAGTGAGAAATGGTTGGACTTTCAGGAACAATTAGCAAGGATGTACAAGATAGTGTTAACATCATTTGGGACAAAATGACTACAAAGGGAAGATAAGTCACCAAGAAAATTTTAGGTGAATCTAGAGGTATTAGACCAAGAGAAAAGGAATCATGGTGGTGGAAGGAAATGATGGAAAAATGTCAACACAATAACACAAAGACAATAAGAGAACAATAGATAGTGGAAAAATATTCCCTTACTTGCAAGAATCAATGAGGAACACCAACAAAAATAGAACTATAAAATAACATAAGAGACATACAATTATCAATGTAGAAAACCTTTGAAAGCAAGGGTAAAAAATTATGGGTCATCAAAACCAAATAAATAATTCACTATGAACAACAAATGGTACAAGAAAGTCTCTAATAAGTGAATAAATCATGCTTACAAATAGTCAGAACAAAAAAGCATCAATGTTCACAATTAAAAAACAATGATAATTGGTTGATCCAATTATATCCTTATTGAAGTTTGGAAAAATAAGGACTTAGGTGGCTCATTCTTTAACGAGATCTTAAGAACTAAATATACTAATTCAATATTTTTTAAAACTAAAAAAGTAACGTGTAAATTTTTTTAAATGTTACAATTTTTTTTGTTAAATATTTATACTCGTGTCATGCATGAGTCCATTATTGAAATATATTTTTATTTTATTTTTTTAATATTTACTTCTTTAATATTATGTTAACAAATATTTATATACTTAGTGAATTTGAGTTGTCTTTTACATGGTACAAATTCAATTTTTCATGAATAAAAATAATAATAATTAATATTATATTAAATAAATATAATTTAAAATATTAGAATAGGAAATTGTTATGGTACCAAGAAGATTAAGAGGATATTTTATACCTTTCTTATGAGAAATAATTATTACTGTTAATATTATATTAATATATATAATAGATAGTGGGGTTAGTGGTATATTTAAAAAAATATAAATGTGTTTTAATTTTTAAGATATTATAATAATCATAACCGTTTATTTAAGAAAGGTATAAGATGTCTTGTTGAATTTTCATGCAAGTACTATAGATAATTTTTAAGAAGATTAAGAGGATATTGCATACCTTTCTATGTAGAATAAACTTTACGATTAATATTATACTAAAGGTAAAATTACTTTTATCATCCCTTAACTTTAAAGTTTGTCCTTTAACATTTTTTTTGTTCATTTTAGTTCTTTAACTTATAAAAAAGTTTTAAATAGGTCATTTTCCGTTAAAGACCCTAACTCTGTTAGAAAGTTTTGTCATTTTGTGCCACGTGTACTATATATTATTGTACATTGTCTTCTTCTTATCTCCGATCTAGTTTCTGAAAACTTTTTTCTTCCTTCTTCCTTTTATCTTCATCTTCTTATATTCAAATCTCCATCTTCTTGCCATTAACACCAAACACCCACCCCTAAATCCTAAACTATAAATAACTTAACTTTCTAAATACTCATTTTAAATTTCTGATAGATCTGAACATACGTTCCTATTTTTCATTTTATTGATTTTTCATACTACCCTAACCTCCCAAGCTTTCATTAACAAGAATACAGACTGCCTGAGATGGAAAATGGATATTTAAGGGACGAAAAGAGTAATTTTGCCTATATTAAATATGTATAATAGACAATTAGGCAATACTTTAAAAAAAATATAAATGTCTTTTAATTTTGATAGCAAACACTTAACATAAAATATTAATATCATGAACAAAAATAATTTGAAACATAAAACATATTTTCACGTAAGATATAGTCAACTAATATTTCTTTTCTTCTTCCTTCTTTTGAAGCTTTCATTAACAAGAATACTGTGTTTCAGAGACTGAGATAGAAAATGGTTATTTAAGGGAATCCGATTTGGATTGCACACTTGAATGTGGCGGGTGAATCTACTATTGGAGATTTTTTGCATACACATGGAATCAAATCCAAGACTTTGTTTAAATGATATCGAATCGTTTGTCACTCGGTTAGTCAACTAATATTTGTTATATTTGTAAACCATAAAATATTAGCATGATTTTATTTTCTTTAATAAATGTCCATAAAAACATAAAAAATATCAATATTTTAATTATACAAAGTTCTTTAAGTTGTGTAGTATGAGAAAAGATTTATTTTGTTTGAATAATTTTTTTATATGAAATTTGTTAATTTGGTATAACACTATACATCGTACGAGACACGTTGAATTTTGAAAATTAAAGTATAAAGTTGTACGAAACATGCTAAATCTTATTTAATGTTAAGGATGTGTATGAATGTTATTTTGTAATGAAAATAAAGATTAGTCTAGAATTATCCATTAGAAGTTAAGGTTTATAAAGTTAAAATAAAATAAAAAAGTATCTTGAATATTTTGCTCTACTGAGTCCAATGTCACACTAACCTTTCCTTAAAAGTATTTGTGCCAAAAACAAATGAATAGAATAAAGAAGTAATTTTTATTTGTTTATTTACATATGTAGCTTAGAAAAAAAAATAAAAACAAATAAATGATAGAACATATTTCTCAAATAATTAAATATTTAATTTAATTTATAAAATATGAATTATTTATTATATTTTGTCTGTAAAATTGTGTATCATTTATTATATTATAAAAATAATTTTATTTTGATAAATAATTAAAAAAATCTTAGACTCCAATTTCATGTTTAGAAGAGAATTTTTTATTTAATAGACATCGCCTTCCTATTTTTATTCATTTAAAAAATTTAATATATATTTTTTATTCAAATATATATATATATATATATATATATTTCATTATATATAGTCATTAATTTTTTTCATTTATTATTTTTAATTTTCTAATTAACGTTATTTAAAATAATCACAAGTGTCAGTTTTAATATCAATTTAAAAAAATAAAAAAAATAATTCATAAAAGTAGAAATTATATATTAATAAAAATATTTTATCAAGAGCTCACATCCAGGCCACCTAATCTTTTGGTGGATGCTTGGCTACATATAGTAACATGTGCATATTTTATTCCCTATCCAAAAAGGGTTCCTATAAGATCATGGAAGTGGAGATTGTTATTCGTACAATTTATTTTGTTAAATTTTTTAACAATTAAATTGTGAAAGTAGTTTATAAATTTTAAAAAAAAATGTAAAATCACATTTTAAAATTAAATTTCAGAAATTATTTATAAAAATTTAAAACTTAATTTCTAGAAAGTAATATAACACACTTTTAAAAATTAAATTTTATAAGTAACAACACAATAGATGATGCAAATAAAAAAAAATTCAAAAATAATTTAAGAATTCAACTTAACTGTAATGTATTATTTTTATTGTATTGAATAATTTTTCTATCAAAATTGATCTAACACAGTTTACAAATACGTGGTTATTTTGTGATATATGTGTTTTTTTCTTCTTTCTTTTTTTTTTTTTTATCTACGTTAAGAGTATAATTTTTAGTATAAATAAAAAAAGAAATTAATATTTTTATTTTTTAGTTCTAGGATAAATTTTAATTTCATTTTTTAATATTTATTTTTTCACTTTAATCCTCTAATTTATAAAAATATTTAAATAAGTTATTTTTGTTAAAAATGTTAACTTTATTGTAAGTTTTTATTTTTTTATTATGTGTATTGTGTATATATTGTTCGTTTCTTTCAAATAGCTGATTATGTTTCTTACACTTCCTCATTCCCTTCCCTTCATTTTTTTTTCTTATTTTTACTCTTTTCTTCTTTATTTTTAAATATTTCATTAAATAAATCGAAGAATTGCTACAAAGACAAATTTTGAGCAGGTCCTAAAGAAAGAAACGAAGAAGAAAAGAAAAAGAAGAGATAAAAAGATAAGGAAAGGAAGAAGAAAGTTATAAGATAAAATTAAAATTTACTTTTATAAAAACTTAACTTTTTTATTTAAAATTGTTTTGATATATATATATATATATATAATGCAAAAAAAAAAATGTACTCCTAAAATCCATCCTATATAGGACAAGTATGGGTCCACATCCATTAACAACATATTTTATTTTGTTAACCAGCCATGCAAATACAAGGATGAATTCCATGCTACCGAAAGCATGAGTCCACACCCACCTAACAACAAAGTTTATTTCTGAAAGACAACCCTCAACTGATCCTCACCAAACACTACTTATAGCACTCACCATGTGGGATATATAATCTACCAAATGTTCAAACCTGAACTCTTCATTAAACACAAAAGACCAAATTCAAAAAAACAGTACCACAGTGTCAACACTTGAAGTTGAAACCTAGCCACTTAAATTTCAGCTAACCAATTAATACCCTTGTAGAACTGCTGCTTGAAAGCTTCAACATGAGGAGTTTGCAAACGAATGGCTTGGAAACAGACCCATCACCTTCTGGGCATGGCATAATGAATGCCTGCGATCTCCTCTGACAATAGCTGGCCCCATATACACAGGCCTTCCCCACCCAAAATCTGGCCCATAAGTTGGCATATTACTCATCCAACTCCAAATAGTAAGATTAGGATTACCAAGAAATGGGGCTTCCCTTAGCCACCCCACATCATTTTGACTTCCAATAAACTCAAACCCTGCCTCAAATACTCATCAGTTAACACCTCAATTGCTTCCCTAATCTTTTGTGCAAGCCAAATAGCTCAATGGTTTTGACACAATGTCACCACTAAAGCAAGTGGGTGTCACTGTTGGATATGTGGCATTTCCAAAATAGTTTAGAGGCAAAGGTGGCTTCAATCTGTTTCTAGTGCCGCCAACAATGTGAACCACTGTTGGTTATTTTGATCACCCCCATCACGAGCCTTACATGCACATCTCCATATGTAAGCTGAAATGCTTTCATATCTACTATAAGGTCTATGCTGAGGATGCGTTATCATAGTCTCTTCCATGAAGTCATTGGCCTTTTTCCTAAGTTTCTCCACCATTTCTCTTGTGAGTTTCAGCATTGCAAGTGCTGTTTCCTTCTTACTTTCCTCTATTGAGTTAGAGTGGCCTAATACAAGTGGCAATGGCTTGAACTCTTTGTGGTCAAAACACGGTGCCATCTGTGATCTTAGAACCACCTTGCTCAAACATGGCACGTCATTTTCCTCTAACGTACTTCCTCGAGCTAACATAGCCCATGAGTTAATGAAGTGAGTGCCAACAATTCCATCATCAATGACATTGGAAATGGCAATGCCAACACAAAGGCCACCACAGGTGAATCTTGTTAACTGCACTAGCAACAGTGGTAGCTTCTCAATGGGTTCAGTGTAATCAATGTTGGGAATAAGCTCTTTGATGGTGTCGTCTGGTTCAAAATCACCATAGTCATCAAGTGTTTTTGTGGATTCAGCTTCCAATAGCTTCACACCCTTTGCATTGCACTCCACTTCCAATCTTCCACCTTGTTGAAATGATGGACATTTGTGTATTATAAAGAAAGAGACAATAGGAGTTCAATGCTCTCATATTGTTGAATGTATTAAATTAAAAGTGTACGGTGCATCATGAAAAAAATTTGAGTGGTTCATCTTATCATTCATATCGTGTCACATCTAAATTTTTACCCATGATTGGTCTGGACCTCATGATCGCAGATCAAGCAAAAATATCATACATCATGTGTTCTAATGTGATAAAAATAAATGAATTATTAAACTATAGTAATTGAAAACTTTTAATTTTAGTAAAAAAAAAGCCAAATCAGTTTCTTTTTAACTATTTAAAACCTTTAAATATTTTTTTATATTTTAAAAGTTTGTAAGTAGATCTTTCAACTTTTAAATAATTTTAAGCAGGTCTTTGTTTAAAATTTTGTCTGGGTTCCATTCACAAATCAAAAGTTTTTAAATCATTTATAAACTTACTATAAATAACTAAACTAGTAAACACATTCTCTAAATTATACGTAGCTCTTAATAGAACCTTAATAGAAGGATCTAATTAAAAATATTTTGAAAGTTTGAGAATTTACTTACTTTTGAAGTATAGGATTTTATTTTTTTTTACAAAATTGTCAAATAATTTAGAGTTGTACATATTAACTTAACAAAAATAAAGTATCAAGTAATGGAAAAGATATGAAAAGTTAAGAAATAATTAAACGAAAAATAATCTTAAAATACAATTTAAATATGATTACATATTGTTCATATATTATATAACACACCTTTAGTCATGCGTAGCCGACCAGCCAGTGGGTAGTAGGGGACTAAGATCTTGCTGAGAGAGGTTCTCATTGTGTGAACAACGTTGGGGATTTCATTGAGACTAAGATTTGGTTTGAAGATATAGATGTTGAGTGCATGTGTTGGAGCATTGATTTGCTCACTCTCAGACAGCAAGAGACTACAGTTTGGAGTAGCCTCGCTGGGAATCACTGTGTAAGAAGATGAAACGCTCAGCATCTTTGGTTGAAAGATTGTGCAGCTACCACCCCGTGTAGCCTCATTCTCATTGCCATTTATAGTATATTTTCCACGTTTTCCTTGCATTGTTTGCATAGGCTAAAAGTTAGAGGAATATTAGAGACATATTATTATTTAACACACTCTCTCTGAAATATTTTTTATTATTAATTAAAATTTATTTAAAATAATTTAATAAATTTTAGTCAACAATAAAATATGTATTATAAAGAATATATTAAAAAATATGTTGCTAGCATTACTTTTATATATATATATATATATATATATATATATATATATATATATATATATATATATATATATATATCCACGTCCCTTGAGATTTAACAAAAATTTACTATACTCGTTCCCTTTTTTACATAACGTGATAAAAATTAGAAGAGATTTATGTTACCATGCTATTATAAGGTTAAATAAAACTAACAAATAAAATTTATTAAATTTATAGGGAACGGATGTATTTTGTCTTAAAAAAATTTTGTCTTATAATTTTATAGACAAAAAAATTAGTCTGTAGTTTTACAGATAAATTTTACAAATTGATTTGCTTTTTATCTGTATTACAAACGAATTTACAAATTAATTTTTTTGTTTGTAATTTGAAACTAAGATAGTAAATATTAGGTACAAATTACAAATAGTAAAATTTATTTTTAACTACATAAATGAAACACAGTATTCTATGAATAGGGTTACCGACAAATTTTTCTGTCTATAAGTCAATTAATAAAATGCTACATTTAATCAATACATTTATAAACGAAAAAATACGTCTGTAATATAAAAAATAGTATAAAAGCGCATCTCCTCCTCCTTCTTTTTTCTCATTTCTCTATTTTTCTTTCTCTATGATCTCTCTCTAGCATCTTCGTTTTCCTACACATTGCTACTGGTTTGAACCTCTATTTTGCAAACAAATTGCGCCATTGTATTTTTGGTATTATACTCTAACTTTTAATTAGTTTTGTTCTTTTATTTTTTGTGTAGGATATATACTTATTTGTTATAAATTGTTTATTACATATAGATCACACGAGAGAATGTGTCAATTTTGAAATGAGATGAGAAAAATGATAAAAAAAATGCGTTTGATGAGGTGATATAAGAACTATGAATAAAATAATTGTTATAAATTAATTTATTACAGACCAAAAAATTCGTCTATAATTTTACAAATGGTAAAATTTGTCTGTAATAAATATATTTATTATAGATAAAAAAAATTTGTCTATAAATTTACAGACAAATTTATAGATAAAAAAATCGCCTATATAAATTTGTCTATATGAATTTTGACGTCAAAATTTGTTTATAAATCTATTTATAACATTAAAATTCATTTATAATTATTTAAAATCTATCAATAAAATCTGTTTATATTTAGAAGGTTTGTAGTGGTGAAAAATGCCAAAGTAAATCTACTATAGTGTTTTCACACAATTGTTTTTTAAATCATAGTAATCTAAAATTAACATATTTCTCGACACGGACATCTAATATTTTATTATATAAATATAGTGTTGGAGTCACTTACAATTATTGGTGACTCACTTAAATAAGAAATGTATGTTGTATAATATTTTTCAATACCATTTTATATAAATAAATAAAAGAAAATTAGGTAATAATAAGATAAATAATATGGTAGATAAAGAAAAAATATATTATAAAACTATTGTTAAAGTACTATACAAATAATATAATTCTAATAAAATTAATTAAATATTATGTTATGTAAATGTGAAGAGAAAAGAAAAAGATAAAGATAAAGAAAAATAAAATAAATTTATTTTTTTAATTTTTTTTGTTATATATAATTTTTTATTTTAATCATGTGTATCTTTATATTAAAAATAATTTTGTTTAAAGTGAAATAAGATTATTATAAATAACAAAGTTTTGTCTTTGAATATTTAATATTTTTACATTAATCAATATTTGAATTCAACATAATATATTTAATTAAAACAATTTGACACTAATTGATTTACATACTCAATTCTTTAATAATTTAAATGAAGATATGAAAAAATAAAATAAAATATTTATATTTTTAATATAATAGTATATAAATAAATAAATAGTCTTCTGATTTCACAATTTTTTTTATCATTTTTTACTTTTATTATTGGTCAGTTGTCATGTCATATTTTTAAATGATTAAATAAAAAATACATATTTTAATTTATAATTTTATGTTGTTTTTATTAATAAATATGATAAATTATTTCTTCTATTATTTTAACATAGTTTTTAAAATAAATAATATAAATTAAATTTGAACATACATATAATTTTTAATAAATTAAAAAAATCAGAGTGTAATTTAGATTTAATTATTTACACACAAGTAAGACTAAAGGATCAGTAGACGTGAAGGTACAATTTTTAATATTTTAAAAGAATTTTAAATATAAAAAATTAAAAAAAAAAGTATTATGCAATAATAAGATAATTAATATGATAGATAAAAATAAAAATAATAATATTTCTGTATAAATAATTTAATTTTAACAATATATATCATATTAAATAGGAGATTTTAATAGAAGTCAACTTTAATTGACTTTACTTAAAATTTTACATTTAACTAAAATAAATGTCAATTTAAATAAATTTTTTCTCACTTATTTTTTTTTTTTACAAAAAAGTTAATTTATATTGAATTTGCTTCACCTTATAATTTTTGTTAAAATTAAAATAAATTATAATCGACTTATGTTGAAGTATTTTTTACTTTTTGCACAAAATTTAAATTAAATCAACTATTATATAACTGTACCATATAATTTAAGTCAATTTTAATATATTTCAGTTTAAAACAGAAGTTAATTAAAGTAGATTTTAGTATAAATTAACTTCCTTATTTATTATAAATAGATATACACAACTTCTTGAATTTGTATAATTTTATTCAAAATTTTATGAGTGACGTTCATATATATTATAATTGTAATATTGTAAATACAATAAAAAGAGAGATATTTTGTAATAACAATTAAGTTTGGTTGGTTGTCTCTGCTAATTACTTTACTACACTTAGATAGTTGAATATCAGAGAATTACAAGGAAAACAAATTATAAGTTTCAAAAATATTCTATAGCATGCTAGTTGATATCAGGACAAATGGTATAAGATATAAAAAGTAGTGAATTCAAAAAGATGAGCACATTAATCACATATTTAATTATTTTAACTCATTTGTTGAAGCTCATAAATTTGAGTTATGTATGAAACATTCTTAAGTAACATAATTAAATATATATGACTGCTATATATTACATTTAATAAGTTATATTAAAGGAAAAACACCTCATACATTCTATAATTTATTTATATAATTATAAGTTAGAAACTCATAACTTTTAGCTCATTGTACTAAATATAACTTTAATATATTTTTTAAAAAAAAAATTAATTAAAGAACTTTCTACTAGCTTTTAGAAATCAATTTAAAATTTAAAAAATTTTAACAATATATGTTTTTAATATACTCTTATATACATGTCTTAGTAATTTGATAAGGTAAGAAAGTTAAGTATTTATCTTATAAATTGATCACTTTTTAAAATTATTTTAACTTTTGATCTATCACATAAAATAATTTGTTTGAAAAAATGTATTAACCAACATTTCTCTTTGAGGTTTTAGCACTCACCTCAATATTTACACAGTATTTAGATTTTATGAAAACTGGTAGAATTAAAAGAGTGAAATATATATATATATAAGTAATTTTTTAATGTATTTTGATTTACTGTTGAAAAGAAAAAAAATTGTTAAAAGATTTATTTGTCTTAAAATTGAAAACCTAATTCTTTTTTTTTTTTATAAAAGTATATATGTTAATAAAAGTTAATATATAATTTAATTTGATTTAAATATATCTTTTAATTTATTCAATAGTTTAAATTAATTTTGTCAAATCAATTATACCTATCTTTTAAATTAGATAAGCGTATAATACATGTTTATATTTCTGCAACAATGTGAGTTAACTTAAAATGATTTTGTTTTAAATTCCCCTAACATGCCTTAAAATTTGATAAACTAAGCCTAAATTTCATTTTAGAGGTATGTTTAGAAGAATTTATAATTAATTTATAAAAAAATTTTATAATTCATACAAATTAGTATTAACTTATATTAATGAAATTTTTAGTATAATTTATTAAAATAAAATTATTTATAATAAAAATTAAACCAATAATTAACTCATTAGACTCAATACATTTATGTGTTAATCTCTTTTGCTTTCTTACTAACATATATATCCTCAAGTACAAATGAAACTATCAATCCATCTACCAAATGCAATATGCACGAATGTTTAACCATTTAGTTTTCTAAAATATTTAATTATTTTTAATAGATTCAAACATTAAACACATTGAAGCACATTGTAAAATTGTTAGGTAAAAGATTAGAATTCAAATGTAAGTTAAATAAATTGAAATTTTTATAGGGTAGAAATAGTGACATCACTATGAATCTTAATAAAGAGTTCTTTTTTTTTTTTTTTGGGTTAGATTTGAAGACCTTAAATATTATAAATTCACTTTGTTTGAGTTTTCTTAGTTAAATCTTGGACCGTTACCATTTAATTCAAAAATGAAGGCCTTGATCCACATTAAAGGATCACACCTTTCAAATTATCTTAACCTCAACTAGAATTCTTAATCCCTTTTAGAGCTTTATAATATAAAAAAAAAAAATCGTGGCAGCAAAGTTCTTGCTTTGATATTATGCTAACAAATTATTCTAACACATCCATTCAAAGTTTGCTATCATTAGTGTTTAATTAGATTTAAGAATGAGACTTTAGGTGAATAGAATATGAGAGATTGCATCCTATGTACTTCCTTTTTGTTGTAAATATCATAGACAAGATAAACAAAAATAGCAATAACCTAGAATAATTTCTTGATAATGAAAAATTGGACAAAGTAACAATAAACAAAATCAATTGAGTATATGAAAAGAGTTTGACAAGAACAATGGTCTAGGTCCTAAAGTTGGGGTGATTTAAACATTTTTCACCAAGATGCTAGCATAGGAATCTCAAAAAAAAAAATCAAAACATTAGTATAACTCAAAAAAAATCTCCACTCTAGTTTAGGAAAACTTAATTCTAATAGGTTAAATTTTAAGTTTGAAGTCCTAATTAATGAAGATCAAGAGGACTATGCTAAGCTTATTTGGGATAGTCTTCTTAGTTTTTAAGATTTACGATTTTTAAAATGGTAAAAATTAGAAATAATCAGTGCTATATCAAACAAACAGGAAAGGATATTATTTAAGGTAAAAATTAAAAGAAAATGATAATAGAGTATGTCGCCAAATGTCTGACTTGTCTGAAATCAAAGGCAAAACATTAGTGTTTGCTGGGAGAGTTGCAACTTGTGGTAATTCTTGAGTGAAAATGGGATAGTATTTTCATGAATTTTGTATATGGTTTGCCACAAACAAAGAGTAATCATGATGCAATATGGGTGGTTGTGGATCGTTTGACTAAGACTGCTCATTTTTTTTCCAATCAATATGAAGTACAAGTTAGAGAAACTGCAAGAGATATACATAAAAGAGATCCTCATATTGTATGGAGTACCTATAAACATTGTGTCAGATAAAAATCTAAGATTTATATCGAAGTTCTGGGAAAGTCTGCAAGAGGCGATGGAAAATAAGTTAAATCTTAACTTAATATATCATCCCCAGACTGATGGGCAAACAAAATGAATTATTCAATCAATTGAGGATTTATTACGAGTTTATGTGATAGAGCAACAAGGAACTTGGAACAAATGTGCAACCTGTCGTGTACCCACGCTCACTGTTGGTGTCACCATCACCCTCTCTTTCCCAAGGTATTTCTACCGCCCCCATCTTCTGCACCTCCAGTGTATCGCTGAACCATTCATAATATTTTGTATTATGACTTGATAGATTAAACCACTAATAAAGTTAATTGCGGACGTTGTTAAGAAGGTCCTAAATGTCTTATCTTCCTTTTTGGTTACTAACATTATATTAATTTTTTAGGCTTCTATTCAACAAAATGTTGCCATTCAAAGAGTGCTACAACATTGTTGTAATCCTTTTAGTCAAAGCATTAATATGGATAAATCAAAGGTTTTTTTTTTCTCTAACAATATTAATTATCAAAATATTATATAGTTGAATCAAGCTTTTAGTTTCCAACATATAGTTAATATTGAGTCTTATTCAAGGTCTCTTGTTTTCTATTCTAGAGCTAATGAATTATTTTATATGAAGTAATAAGAAAGAAATTATCTTCCTACAAAGTCAACTTCCTTTCTTTCATTGTTATGGTTACTCTTACCTAAGTTAATATTTTTTATTAATGTAGACCTATATTATCCTTTAGGATCTATGGACATATTTATAAAATGTGTAAAAATTTCATTTGGGTCTCTGTCATCTCATAAGAAATATTACTTGATTTCTAGAATAAAATTTGCTCTTCTAAAGACAATGAAGAGCTCAATTTTAAGGATTTACATTAGGTTAATAAAACAGTAAAATTAGATTGAAAGTTTATCAATTTTTTCATATAAATTGTAGATTAAGGTCTTTGTGAGTGACATATAAGTTTGGTCAAGATAATTGTCCTATTAAAACTTAAAATGTTTCTAATATATGGAAAGGTATTAATGTAACTTTGGGTTATCAAATAAAATTTTGAAAACACTATTAGATGGTTGGTATTCCTAGTCTTAAAAACACTACAGAGTATTACATTCTTGACATTATTAGTAGGTTTCATGTGGCTTTGTTTTGTTTCCAATAGAAAGATATTAAAATAAAATTAAGTGCTTTTTATCCAAACAATTTTGTGATGTTATTTATACAATTCTTCTTTCTAGATTAAATAATATATTAGATTTTTTTATTGGATTCGTTCTTTAATTTAAAATAATTTATAAAGCTTATTCATGGTAATGAAAATCATGAGGAGAATCTAAATAAGGTTTTTAAGTTTATTTGGAGTTGTTCTAGCCTTGAACAAATTAGAACCTTCCTTTACAAGGTAAATTATGGTAGATTGTTTCATATGCAATTTGACTCTTTAAATTAAATGCATATTTTGAGATAATTGTTATTTAGCTAGTAATGTATTGTTTGAATTGATTAAACAAGGTTGTTAGAGCACCTTTCTCAGCAAAGATATTTAATAAACTACTTTATCATAATCTTTGATATTGTAATATGAATGGATCTAACCATTAAAATATTTTATTTGGAAATGCAATGTAGATGTTGTGGAACAACAAAAATTCTTGGATCTTTAATAGAAATTGTGGAAATTAATAGTCATTCGTTATATGCTAAGCTATATGAACTATATTATTTTTAATTTTATTTTTCCTACAAGTGGTTTATAATTATTGAAGCTATCATTGTTTGGTCTTATCCTACCAATAATATATTAAAATTAAATGTGGACAACTCTGTTTGTTGTAGGAAAATGACTTGTGTTAGCCTTATTCGTTATGTTCAAAGAAAGATCTTAAAAGATTTTGTTAGCAACTAAAGTCTTTGTAATATGATTATAGTTGAGTCATCGGGTTTGCCAACCAAGTTTCGCTTAATTAGATATCTCAAATTAAAAGAGCATTCGGTGAAATGGACTCTATTTTGGCAATCTACTTGCATCATACTGATTTGAAGAAATCTTATAGACTATATCCTCTTATTAGTAAAATTAAGAGGATAATTCATTTTTGTAGAATTATTAGGGTTTATCATATATTTATAGGAGCTAATAAATGTGAGATTTACTTGTTCGTTTGGGTCACTAAGAAACTCTTGGTTACAAAGCGTTAAAAAATTATGCATCATTTTGACCAAAGAATTGATGTTAAAGACTTATAAAATAATTTATCTCTTTGATTCAGGGCGTGTTTGAATAATAGGTTTTTCAAATATTTATTTAATATTTTTAAAATAATAACTTGTGTAACAAATTTAACAATAATATTTATTAAAATAAGTTAAAAATATCTTATCTTTAAAAAATCCACTACTATGCGTGATACATGACCAACTTCAATCTTAAAACCTTTTTTTTTCTTCAAATGTTACAATATGGGCAGTAAATAATGTCTGATTTTCAAGAATACAAATTACTAACATGGTGTTTGAAATGTCTTCATTAATTTTGCAGTTAATTACCGATCCATTAATTTTTATATTTTAAAATTAAACGCAATATGAATACATGTTTCTATAAATTTTACCCTAATATAATGTGTGGCCTGTGAGATATGATTCAGTTGAATCACTCGGAATAATTTAACTACAACTCAATCATCATCCAATGAATACAAAAAGAAAAATTACAAAAGGTTAATATAAAAAGCATGACTTATTAATTATTTACATTTGTTAATACGCAGTTTCCAGTGGTTAAATAACTTCTCTTGATAATTAATTATTCGTCATTCACCTTCTCAAATAGCATTCCATTAGTGCACTCAGTTTGCAGAAATGGATTTCCTGTAAGATTTGATTTGTTCTCCGAACAGGAAATGACATGGTTACAACCCTTTACCCAAAGTAGGGAGATTGAGAATGAAATCACAATGGAGAAGCATCAAAATGCATGTCCTAACTCACTCAAAAGTATCATCTATAACACAATCAAAAAGACAAGTTTGCTCACATAAAACCATTTATCAAGTTCAGACAATTATACATGGTCTTCCATCTATTAAAGCATATACTAAACGGCTACTATACCACATCCTTGGCCTTATCCATGACTTCATTACCTTCTTTTTCAGCTTCTTTGATCTGTCTCTCTATGTCTGCCTTTTTCTCAAGAAGTGCTTCTATTTTTTCATTAATCTTTTCAAGTTTTTGCTTCAACTTGTTGAGATCCTTGGACTTGTCCTTCCCAGTTAGTTTTCTCTTCTTTCCACTTTTGTCCTTGTCTTCTTTTTTCTTCTTCTCTTTGATTTCCTTTGCATCATCTTTTTGCTCATCTTCCACCTCTTTGTCCTCATTTTTTGGTCCATCCACTTCCCTTGAAGCAACCTCACTTTTGCCATGTTCCTTATCCACCATCTCTTCAGATTTCTTCTCTTTCCTTCTTGTTACTTTCATCCCATCTTTGTCACAATCCTTCCCCTTATCCTCCTCCTCCCTTTTCTTCTTATCCTTCTTTTTCTTCTTCTCGTCTCCATCTTCTCCTTCAACAGTTTTTATGTCATCCTTCTCTAGCTTGATTTTCTCATCCTTGTCATTCTTTTCCTTTTTTTTCTCCTTCTCTTTCTTATCCTTATTCTTCTTCTTATTCTCTTCATGATCATCACCATCATCGACTTTTCCCTTTTCCTTCAATGGTTCTTCATCCTTGTTGTAATTTTCCTTTTTCTTCTCTTGCTGCTTCTCTTCACCATCCTCTCCTCCATCTTCTTTTCCCTTGCCCTTCTTTGTTTTAACTTTTTCATCCTTGTCCTTTTCCTTTTTCTTCTTTTTATCCATCTTTTCCTCCTTGTCATCACCATCCTCTCCTTCATTGTCTTCTTCCTTTTTGTTCTCTGTGTTTACTTCTTCATCTTTTCCCTTCTTTTCCTTTTTCTTCTCTTTTTCTTTCTTGTTCGTCTCCTCTTCACTGTCCTTCCCATCTTTTTTTTTCTCTTTCATCTTGTTTGAGCTACCTTTATCATCTATTTCTTTCTTTTCCTTTTTCTTCTTGTCCTTTTCCTCCTTCTCCTTCTGTTTTTTCTCTTCACAATCCCTACTGTTAGCTTCTAAATCTTTTTCTTTATGTTCATCCTTATCTTTAATCTCTTTCTCTAGTGATTTGTTCTTCACCTTCACTTCTACCTCAGTCTTGTCTTCCTTCTTATCACCTGGTCTTTTATCCTCAGCCTTGATTTTAAGAGAGATTGTAGATTTGTCTTCCATATCTAGATTCGACAGATTGTGATGATGCAAGAACCTTGCCAGAATTTCACAGGTCCCTAAAGTATATACATGTAAAAGTATTAATTGCACCTTACCCAAAAACAATGACTAAAAACAGTATATAGGTATCCCAGGTTGTGCAAATAAGAATCAATCAAGTCATATTCTTGTACAATAAACACTCCACATGGCAAACAAGGTCCAGTGTTAATGATAAGGACAACTTGTTGATACATATGAAATCAAAAAACACTAACAGAATACACACACTATTCACTTTTCTTAGCATGGGAGACCTATTATATTAGAAAGCACGAAATCCTAGTAAAATCAGTAATCAATTGGTTTAAGTCAATGTGTGTTTCTCCTCAATTTGGACATTTAAACAATATTATATTAGAAAGCACAAAATCCTAGTAAAACCAGTATTAATTGGTTTAAGTCAACGTGTGTTTCTCCTCAATTTGGACATTTAACCAATATTATGAGCAAGATAATCCACCAAAATGAGGAGCTAATTGGTTTTATAAAATATTTTTTATTTTTTCTGCTTTCACTTTTAATTATATAATTGCTACCCTATTTTCATTTTATTTCTTTGTTTTTTAAAGATTTGTCCAGAAAACGTGAAATAGTAATTTTAATTTTTAGTGTATCTTGTACAAATCAAAGATTTGAATAAGCCGGTAATCCAAATGCATCATAAGTGGCATAAAATCAATATTAAGAATCGATGTTAACAAAATTAATAAAAATAATAAGAAGAATTGTGGAAGTTAGCTTCAGTCAACTAAAACAGAGTTTAAAACTGCTAGAATGAATCGCATGAAGAATCCTAATCCATTACCAATTACAGATACAGCAACAAGTAATGAACCAACCCAAAACATCATTAACCGAATCAAACATAACAAAGTGAACATAGATTTTAGCAGTGACGTCACTCACATAAACAATAGACAAAGCAAGGAGCATAGCATGCTAAGCTCAAAGACACAAGTCACAACCTCAAACAAGTGATTAACAAAACAATACCTGTGGTGTGCGATGAGAAGTTTGATTCGAAGAAATGAAGCGGTGGAAGAGAATAGAATAGAAAGGGGGATGAGGGAGCGGGGCTTGTTGGCTTGGTTCATCGTACACACGTGTGAAAGGAAAGCTGGGACACGTTGACATGGTACTTTTCGCCTATGTTTCCCTTTGTCGTGTTTCGACCGAGGAAAAGAGTGGGACCCAACAACTTACACCGTTGTTAGACTCTTACGCGGTAAGCCGGTGCGGTTTGCATCGGCACGTCCCATGCTTCGCGTGGGAATCACGGGTGCAGTATTTCATTTTTAAAATTATATTTATTATATTTTTATAATTTTAATATAATAAAAATATTTTTAATAAAATACTATTTTTAGATGTTGAAATTTAATTTTTTAGGATCTAGGATAACAAAAATATTTAATTAAATTATATGCATTATAAAAGTCAAAGTTGATTGTTTTATCCAATTTTAAAAATATAATAATATAAAAATTTTATCATCACTCAATATTATTTAATATAAATTCAATATCAATATTTATCTTTCTTATAAGTTTTAATTTAAACTCTCATTAACTTCGTTTGTTAAAATAACTAAATAATAAATAAATAAATATTTCATAAAATTATAAAATATCTTATGATATTTTATATTATAAAGTATCTTAGAAATTTAAAAAAAACTAGAAAAAGTATTTGTTTAAAAATAATTATAAATAAAAATATGTAAGAATATAGCAAAATTTTTTAAATAAACTTTTAATTTAGTTTATGAGATTTATTACCTCATACAAATTACTTTTTTATATTTATAATTTTAAATATTAATTCTTTACTAAAAAGTATCAATTATTTTTTATTTTTTATTTTTAAAAATTATCAAATATTTCAGTCGTTATAATTAAAAAAATTAAATATAATAATAAAATATAATTTGTCACGTTAAATTATATATTGAAGTTCCTTTTTTTTCATAAAATGATATTGTATTTTAAAAAAAATAGTTGATTTTTATTTTTGACTTTTAACATTATTATGTTCTAATATATTTTCTTTTAACTTTACTTTCTTATTTGAAAAGATTATGTTATTCTTTTTCCCTTTGCTTCTTCAATTTATCTAATTTTCTCTCACTCATTTGTATTTTTTTCCTTTTTAATGTTCAATTTGTTGTTCAACTCATTCTAAAGCTTCAAATCAACAAACAAAGACATCAAAACCTCTTTCATCAACATACGAAGAAGTAATTAAATTTGCAAATACCACATTGAGATATTTGGCATTAAAATCTTCATTGGCATTTTCAATTTAGAGATTCCTCAATTCATTGATGAATCCCCTTATCAAGATACGAAGAAGTAAGTTTGACGTTGTTATTCAATTCAATTCATTGCTCGAAATATAAAGGGTAGAGGTGAAAGTTGAGGTAGTTGTATTAAGTTAGACATTGTATTTCAATGCTTCCAGTGATCTTCAAAACTCAAAAGAAGAATTATTGATTCAACCACCCATATCTAAGGATGAACAAAAAATTCGAATTTGAAAGCCAAATCCATAATCAAGCTTAATTGGATTTAAAAATCCAAATTTTTAAAGAAATTAGATGTCTAATCTACAATAAAAAAAAGAATCTAGATATGATTTAGATCTAATTTATCAAATCTAGATTTGATTTAATAAAATAAATATTCTTCTTTCCTCTTTTTGAACCCTAAATCTGATTCCCAGCATGGCATCTTCCTCGCAACATCATACTTGAGCTTTTATAGTTCAGATGAAATGATTTTTGATATCACATTAATTAAATAGGTCAAAGAGCTTTTAATTGAAGGGAATGCGGTGAAGGCTAGCTTTGTGCATGAGTTTCAGGATCACTTATATATAGGAGAATATGCAACAGCAAGAGTTGCATCTACTGGAACAATCATGGTACTTGTCTTTAATGTTTATATTCCCTTTTAATTAGGAAACTAGTAGTGCTTCACTTGATTAATTACCATATATTTAGGATAAATTCTTTTGCAAAAAATAGTTTAGGCTCACTACTAGTACTGGGATATTGCTTCTTTATCAATGATTCAATTCAATACAGACAATTTTGAAACTTTTCAATGGGAAGATTTGCTAAAAGTTTGCCATTTTCTGCCTCGCAGATCATACCTATATTACTTCATGCAGAATATTTCACTCATGCTTATCTATACTCTAATTAACTTAAAAAGATTATATGCTTGTGAATTTATTTGTTGTTTATCAATGTATGTCCATTGAACTATGAGATTATAGGCTCTATGTTGCTTATTTATGAGTAACATTTTGGTGTTTTTTTCATAAAAATAAAATCGGTTTCGGCTAAAATCGGATTTAAAATTAGAACCAATTTTAAATACAATTTTAAACCAAATCTAAATTTCAAAATCATTTTAACCGGTTTTAGAAAAGGTAAAAGATTGTTAAAAGTTAATCCATATAATTGGATTCAAAATGAATGTATATTAGTTTTGCATAAATTCATGCTCACCCCTACTTATACTGCACATTCTGATAATTTTCACATGCTTCCAACATTCTATTCACAATAGTTGTCACTCTAGTATGCTCATAGTCCTTTCTTCAATTTTGGTTTTACATATTCAATTTTAATCCTAAATGCAAATGGGTTGGAGAAAATAAGAAAGTAGAAGAAAAAGAGGAAATAGATAAAAAAAAAAAAAAAAAGATGAAGCAGATAAAGAAAAGAAAATGAAGGAATGTTAAAGCATAGTAATTTTAAAAATCTAAGAATAAAAATAACTATATTTTAGAGATTTAAAAATAACGTTTTTTGTGTCAATAGTGAAATTTAATGTCATTTGACATAATAAATTATTATTATTACGATATCACAAGAAAAACTATTTGATACGACATAGCAAATTTTAAAAACTAAAGTGAAGGTTTTATTCAAATTTTTTATTTAAACAATTTTTTAACATATATTTAATAGTATATGATAAAAATTTTATCAAATTTTTTATTAAAAATTATAAGGTATTTATGATATTAAATACTATGATCATTGAGATTTTCACTGACTCTCGACTAGTCTCTAGTTTTAAAAGAATGACCTTTCACCCTATCTTCAACTTCACTTGATGCAATAACTTATTTAGCTTTCCATTTTCATCTAAAATATTTAATTATTTTTAATAAATTAACATTTATTTCAAATAATTACTAATATTTTTATTTTTTTTGTTAAAAAAATTGTTAGTAATTTTTGTAAACCACCTTAAACAAAAAATTTATAACCTTATCTTTGGATGAATCTTGTACATTACACATGTAGATTAACCATGAAGGTTAGGTTATTTTCTCGAACATTCTTTTATATATTGTTTAATACATAATTTATTATTGTTTTAAATTTTATTAAAAATAAAAAAATTATAAATGAATTCATTAAATTAAGAATAAAAAATTTATAAAGAAATGTTTTGGTGCAAGAGAATTAAAGAGGTGAATCGTAAGAATCTCGAGGAGTGTTGAGATCAAAGAAAAAGGATGAGTGCTGGAGAAGAGCGTTTGCATTGTTCTACCAAATGAGAGTGAGAGGGTGTGAGAGAGGTTGACGTTCAGTGGTGGACGCTTGTGACAACTCAACACAAAAAATCTCAAGTAAAATTTAACAGTTATGTTAATTGTGTACAAATGTTACTAACATTTTTCTTTGCAAATTTTCTGGAGAATCATGAGTGTTAGCTCTATAAAATGTTAGAATTTCTTATAAAATTTATTATGGGTTATAATCAATTGTGATTTTTTATTTTGTCAAAAACAGGCTAATATTGTGATCTATTTGATGATATTTAAGCTCGCTAATAATGTGATCAATTATTCGGGTCTTAGACACTTAATGTTGATCTAGAGTGAAATTCAGTGTGAGTCTAACCTCTAGGCCCATGATGGGAAGTGCCTAGGGTTAATAAATATAGTGGCTAAGTCTCCTTTGCTGTCACGGAAACATATTTTACTGCTCTCTAGGTTTGTCCCATTGAGAACCTAGGATTAGAAGAGCGTGATTAGGCAAAGGAAGATCTTGGCTTTTCACTCACGAAAGAATTTGCACATCACGTAGATCATTTACGATATAATTCACAATGTCTACAACAAGTAAGTGACTTTAGTACCGCTTCACAATTGGTATTCTAAATTTATATAATTAGATTCAACTCAATTTTATTCTTACATTTGGTATCAGAGCCTATCATTATATGATTTAGGATTCAACTATTAATTTTTAATTAATCTAAATTTAGATTAAATTATGTGGGCTATTTGTATCGTTGATATATATCATATTGTCATTTTATTTCCAAATTGAATCAACGCTGCCATTGTTATTGTGTTGTAATATTCAATATTTTAATACCTTGAATTGAATAAATATTTCAATTGCTACATCGTAATACCTAATATTTCAACGCTTTTCAATTAAATATGAATATTTTATATGCTTATTTTAATTTTGTTGCGAGCATTATTTTCGATTACGCTTGCTTGCAATTTCTAATTCTAATTTAATGTGTTGCTATGATATTAATTAGATATCTAATATTTATTTTTTATTGCTATTACCTTTGTTATTTTTAATTTCAATTTGATGCATTACTACTGTATGATGTTTTGCGATGTTTTCAATCTGATATTTATGTTATTGTTATTGCAACTAATGTCATATTTTTAATCTGATATTTGCGCTATTGTTATCGTGTTTGTTACAAATTCTTCCGCTGTCATCATGTTAATTTTTCAAATTTTGAATTCAAAATATTTTGATTATTATTATTATTATTATTATTATTATTATTATTATTATTATTATTATTATTATTATTGCAATTTTGGATTACATGTATTATTTTTGTTGTCATCTTAAATTACATGTATTACGTTGCTTTCTAAATTTTGAATTATATGATATTTTTCCATTTGGTCAATTGTCATGTTTATACGAAGTTTATTTCTATTTTCAAATTTTGAATTCAATATTCTACTATCGTACTATCACAATATGTGATACATTCTTGTATTGCAAATTTTGATGTGTGTTGTATTACGTTGTGTCGTTATCATTCATTGTTGATTTGTCAATTTGTAACATATCAAACTTTGCAATCGCTGGTTGTATGCCACTATGATCTAGGTTCAATTTTGAATCACACGTTGACTGCATTAATATATATATATATATATATATATATATATATAATATGTTATAATATTTAAATTTTTGGTTGCTATCTTGTTGCATTTCTAAATCTATTGATCTTTGCCTCGAATATTATTTGAATATGCGTTAATAATTTTTTGTTGTTTCTGTTTGTATGTTTAACATACATTAATTGTGGAGTTACGTGATTCAATGATTATTTGTTTGACATAATTTAATTTTAAAATTACCTAATTCAATGTGGATGTCAAATGGCCATTTTAATTTTGAATGAATCACGTTATCTATGCGTTTCCTATAGCTAATTTCATTTTTTTAATTACATTCTGCAAATAAGCTATCAATTGTTACTAGCTCTTCAATCTTAATTTTTTAATAATTGAATTATTATGTCATTACCTACGATAAATTACTACGTGTTTTATTTTCAATTGATTTGTGTGATCCAATATTTATGCAATATTGTTGGCAACTGCAACTGCTATTGCTGAGTGCTTGCTTTGAACTATGTGATGCAATGCTATGTTAAGCCTACTACCTTATGTGGATATTTTGCTGCCACAAGAGTTAATAATAAAAATACATTAAAATTAAAGTTGGGAAGAGTCAAACATGATACGAGGGTCTTGTTCGACCAACCTTTAAACACTTTGGCATTACAAATTTATGTTATATGCTTGGTGGTTAATTATATATATTATTTTGTTTTGTATGGAATAATATTTAAGCTTGCGTTAATTATCATTGTTATATGTTAATATTTTATAGTTACATATAATTGAGGGGATATGTAATGTCACTCCATGATTGCATATATATGTTGTTTTGATGTTATGCTTTCAAATTTTGAATTTTGAATTGCAATTGATGTCGTTGCCATGTACTTTGATAAGTATGTGAGTTTCTACCTCTGTTGTAGCATTTTCTTTTTCTGTTGTGTTGCGATGATGCATTTTTTTATGCTACTATTATGTTGTGCGTTAACTTTGAATGATATTTAATTTAATTCTTGAATTTTATTGCTTCCGTTGCATCATAAATGCAATTGTGGAGATTTGAATTATTATGCTTTTTGTTTTTTGCTGTTGCTAATTCAAATTTTGAATTACATGTTTTGTTAAAATTTTTCATATTGAGCTATTTTTGTAATCTTTCAAATTTTGAAATTCAAATTTTGTGGTCAAATGAGTTAATTTGTTGATGTAGCTATTAGAGGCATGTGCTCATTGAGTAACTCATTTTGAAATTTATGGATAAAGTTCTTGAAGGTACATTAGTCTAGAGAATTTGTCTACCCAGAGGGGATAGGTTCTTAAATCCATTGTATGCTTATTGAGTAACTCATCTGAGGTTCTGACCTTGATGATCGTGGTTTACACATTCTGCCTAAAGGAGAATGTGTAATTATGTTGACCTCATTATAAGGACTTACATATGTTGAAGTTATGCATTACCTTTATTACATAATTTGATGTAAAATTATTTCATCATTATTATTGTTATAAGTTTTAGTTTCTGCTACTACAACTTAGATATTGTGTTCCTAAGAGCTCTTGTGTTTAATTTTCTTATTTGATTTTGTGCAACAAAAGTATTGTTAATATTTGGTTATGATTTAATAATATTTTTTAATGTATAATTATAACTATTTGAGTATAAACATATTGATGAGAATGCAATTGATAATTAACGAATGACTAATAAGAATGTTGTTAGATGTGTATTTTCTTGTTGACTAAGTCATGATTTTAGATAAAAGGTAATTGATTCCTGTATAAGAGTTTTCATAGATTGCTACAAGCTGTTACCACCAAAGTGGGACAATTTGTATTGGTTTATGGAGAATTTTATAATTTGAGGAATAGTTTTAATTTGTGCATGCGATTGCCTGCCCAAAGGGGGTCATTGTATGTTTGGGTTAAGAGTATAAAATGGATGGAGTTATTAGAGAATGCATTGAGTTAAGAGATTTGTCTGCCCAAAGGGGACAATTTTCTGAGTTCAGTGTTTGCTCATGGATTAACCTATCTGAGGTATTGACCAGGGTAAATGACCTTGGTTTGTGCATTCTGCCCAAAGGAGAATGTACTATTTTACTGGCCTCACATTGATAGCTTATTATCATATTGAACTATACCTTGTCTTATAATTTGTTCTTATGCATTCTTATTTTATTCTGATAGTGAATTTTCTTGTGAACAATTATTTTCTCCCCTAATTGTATCATAGAAAATGAAAGCAATACCAAGAATTCCTTTTAGAATTGTTGTTCTTGATTTAGTTTTGCATGAGATAAGCCCATAATAAACTAGTAAAATATACATGAATAAAAGAAACTTTTAGTTTAGTGGGAGAAGTTTGATTATTATCAAGGAAACTAATTCTAGACATCTTTTGAGTGAGTGAGAGTAAATAATTAGACATAACATTGCTTTAATAGTTGACATTTTGGCTATATGTAAATACATTCTTTGAATTCATCATTGAATAATTGATAAAAGAGTAATGAAGTACTTGCAAGGGATCGAAGAATGTAAGCTTATGTGTGAGAGAGTTGACAATTTAAAGATTATGGGATATATAAATCAAAATTTTTGAGAGTGTTGTAGTAATAATCGACTTTGAGATATATTTTTATGATAATTGGAGGATCCACATTTAAGAAGAATAAGAAATTGACTCTTATGTTTTTATTGTATAAGCAAAATTTATTGTTTGTTATGTTGTTGACCCTTATATTGTTTGGTTAAGAAATTTTATGACAAGATTTTATATTGTAATTTTCATTGCTAGACCATTGAAGACTTATTATTATAACGATGTTGTGTTTTACACAAAAATAAAATAAAATAAAAATTACTAATGGTTTTAAGCACTTGAAATAGAAGTGATTTGACTGTTAAATCTTATGAAGAAAAATGACATAGTTATTAAGTATATTGATATATAATATAAGCTAGATGATTCTTCAATTAAAGAGTTAAGGCATATTATATTTGGAAAGGTATATGTTGAGAACATAAAATTGTGAATTCTTTTAATATACTTAGTTAGTGGGAGTTTATCTCCTATGTCATTTTCCTATCATGTTAGACCTTTTATTTTGAACAACGTTTATGTTTAGTTGACATGTATTTTATTTTTATCTTGAAAAAATGATAATATATATTTTATCATATATCTTTGTATATACAAGCGTATTTGTTATATCGATTTTCAAATATAAAACTCAGTGCTGATAAAGTCATTATGCTTCTGATTGACACTATATTGGAGTTTAGGCATGATTAATTTTAAGCTCGGTATCATTAGGACCACTATACTAGTGGTTAATGTCATTTGGAGCTGAGGTATTGTGATAAAAATAAATAAATAAAGTTAAGCTCAGCGTCGTTGGGACTACTATGCCAGTGGTAGATGCCAGTTGGAACTGAGGCATAATAGTTCGTAATGAAATATATAATTTCTTTGGTTTTTAAGCATTTGAGAGAAATTAGGGACTGGTGTAAAAAATGATAGTATAGTTGTTTGATCACATTGAAATATCATTTTCTCACCACACTCCACACAGATGACTAGTTGATGAAGTCAATAGTATTTGTAACTGGGAAGGAGTTACATCAATAAAGGATGCAATTGCCGCCATGATTCGATATTGCATGATTTTGTTGGATGGAGTCTCAATTAAGTGTTATATCTTGAGATCATATGTTTGTGGCCACAACATGTTATTAGCCTCAGAGTCATTTTTTTTTAATTTAAAAAATTATGAACTGCACAATTGATTTTGCCCAAGTGGGAGAATGTTAGAATTTCTTATAAAATTTATTATGGGCTATAATCAATTGTGATTTTTTATTTTGTCAAAAACAGGCTAATATTATGATCTATTTGATGATATTTAAGCCCACTAATAATGTGATCAATTATTCGGGTCTTAGACACTTAATGTTGATCTAGAGTGGAATTCAGTGTGGGCCTAACCTCTAGGTCCATGATGGGAAGTGCCTAGGTTAATAAATATAGTGGCTAAGTCCCCTTTGCCGTTACGGAAACACATTCTAGGTTTGCCTCATTGAGAACCTAGGATTAGAAGAGCGTGATTAGGCAAAGGAAGATCTTGGCTTTTCACTCACGAAAGAATTCGTACATCACGTAAATCATTTACGATATAATTCACAATGTCTATAACAAGTAAGTGACTTTAGCACCGCTTCACAATTAGTATTCTAAATTCATATAATTAGATTCAACTCAATTTTATTCATATAATTAGATTCAACTCAATTTTATTCATATAATTAGATTCAACTCAATTTTATTCTTACATAGGAGATATTCCAAAGGTATGGTAATGTTGAGAATTTGTTTATTCCAAAGAAATGGAACAAGGATGGATGCAGATTCAGGTTTGTGCAGTTTGTGGAGGTCAGACAAGAAATGTCCAGGACATGGAAAAAGTCTGAGTTTCATAACACCAGGCGACATGCGGATTGTCTAGATATAGCAAAGCTGACAATAAATAGGAAATCATAAGACAAACTCAGAATGTTGTGCCATGACATGAAAAAAAGACTGAGTTTCATAAAGATAGTGGACATGGGGATGATAGTGAATGTGCCTAGATATAACAGAGTTGACAATAAATAGGAAATCATGAGACAAATTCAGGATGTTGTGCGTGAGAAGATGTTAAAACCATTGACTAGCATTGGGACCAAGGTGAAAGGGAAAGTGTTGGTAGACAAAGCTATACAGATATGATGAAGGGGAAGAGTGTTGTTGGAGGGCCAAACAAGAATATTGTGTGGGTACCTAAGAAGAAAAAATAGGATTGTCATAGCGAATTGCATGTTGATTAAGATACGGTTGAGAGCTACTGCAAGGCAATGGTGAGAAGGTTACATCGACCAGAAGAGCTCAATAGTGTGGCTGACTTCTTTTTATGTGATCCATATTGAATGTTAAGGCCATTACCATAGATGATAGTACATGAGGATATGAGGGAGGTTATAATGTCATAAATGAAAAATTAAAAGGGGCAAATGAGGGAATTCATAAGGGAGCAAAAGAAGGGGTTGACGACCTTAGACAGATGGCAGCAGATGTAAAAAGGAAATGGAGTGAGATCAAAATAACCAACTCACGTTTTAGGGACTATGTCATGAGTAGGCCTAGTATATATCTTTTATGTTAAGGAGAGAGGATTATGCATGGATTGAAAAATTCTCTTTTTCTTTTAATATTCTGTCAACATATTTCTTTCTCTTTGGGGTCTCTGAATTTCTGCTACTATTTGCGTTAGTAGCTGTTTTTCCTTTGTCAGAAACACGTTAAAAATCATAAAACACAGAGCCATTTGTTTACATTTTTATTCCACTGTTCCATTACCAATTTATCTCATAACAATGGGTGCTTTCATTTCACTGCTCATAACAATTTAGCATCCATCCATTCCTATGGCAGAACCCACTCGTTTAAAAGAGATTTCCTCCGCAGTGGCTAAGTTATCTGCTGAGATGAAGTGCATTGTTGCAACCTTATAAAGTCGTGATAGGGAATAGTCCACTAGATTTGAAACTTTGAAATCTTCAATTGATTTGTTGATCAAGCAGAAAGATGATTCGAGCTCCATGAGTTCAGCTCAACCATTCCACATCCGCAACGTTAAATTGGATTTTCCTCACTTCAATGGTACTGAGGTATTGCAATGGATCTTTAAGGCTGAGCAATTTTTCAATTATTATCACACACTAGAAAAGCAACGGCTAACCATCGTAGCAATCCACTTAGAAAAAGAAGTAGTTCCTTGGTTTCAAATGATGTGTCGTCACAATCCCTTTCAATCTTGGATTGGTTTTACAGAGTCCTTGAGTTCGAATTTGGACCCTCTCCTTATGAATGTCCTAGATCAAACCATTTTAAACTTACTCAGATTAATAGTGTGCAGGAGTATTATTTGCATTTCACTACATTGGCAAACCGTGTCAATGGTATCATAACTGATGCACTATTGGACTGTTTTGTTGGAGGTCTGAAACCTGACATTCGTCGGAATGTCATAGCTTAAGCTCCTACTACATTGATCCAATCAGTTTCTCTTGCTAAACCATACGAGGAGAAATATGCCACAAAAATCAAACCAAACACTACCAGCCACTTTAGTAAACTACTGAGTTTTGCCAATAACTGTCGCAATCGGGCCGCGACGAGGAAAATGATGGCAAAATCGGGAATAGAAGAGAGGAAAAGGAGATTAAAGGAGTCATCACAAGGATTTTTAAAGAACCCTAATAAACTTTGAAAAAACTGAATGGTCTGCTAACCTGATCTGAGTTTGGAAATCTAATTACTCGTGGGAAAGGTATTAGGCAAAAATTGTTTTATTTCATTCATAATTTTGATACGTTATTTGTTTGTACTTTTTTAATAATGAAAAAATAAGTTTTAAAATAATTACATCCAACAAGTTTTGACATATGCTTCTACATATTTCTTGATACTCTAAAGAAATCAGGCTGCGTAGTTCTAAAAAAAAAATTACCCTTTTAAAAAGTTATTTGAGAAACAAAAATTGTTCTGTGAAGATGTTAAAATAATTTAGAGAAAGATTTATTTTTAATTTTATAACTAAAAATAAGATGAAAATTTTTAATTTTAGGGTCATGTTTTATGAATGATAGAGTAATATATACATCACTATAATAAGAGTAATTAAATAAAAAAAACCTAATTAAAAGATTTTTCTTTATGCATAGGGTAGTAGATAGTGTAGCTAAATTGGTGTTCTTACCCTTTTACAACATACGAATATAAAGTAATTTATACATCATTATTATAATAAATTGTTGCATAAATTAAAGCTAATCGATTAAGTAAAATAAAAACTTGACAGAATCTAAAGATAGGATTTGAAAATTTTTAAAATGAATCGATTTATTTCATGATAGGAAGAAAAAGAATTACATGTTCAAAATTAACACGCGAATGATAGAGTAGTTTATAAGTTGCGGTTAACAATTATTGTGTTAAGGTTTTCTAATTTAAAATAATATGACTGAACTAAGAGTTTGTTTCATTTAGTTTTGATTTTTTAAAAAATATTAAATAATATGACTGAACTAAGAGTTTGTTTCATTTAGTTTTTATTTTTTTAAAAAAATATTTTTAATTAAACTTTTGTTAGTTTTATAAAGAGAAAAAGAAAAATACTCAAATAGTGATATCTTTTTTAATTTTAAAACTAAAAAACCATATTTTTATTTTTAAAAATAAAAAAATATTTTTAAAAAAGAAAACAAACTATCCCAAATGTTTTGTTTTGTGTTTTTTATTTTAAAGAAGAAACATAAAGTATATACCAACAATCAAGATACGGATTGTTGTAACATTAAACTATCTCCATTTGCCTAGCATGCATGTGCAGAAAAAGTAACTTTTAACATATTAACACTTATAATAAGAGAATTCAAGTTCAACATAAAATGTCCTTGGCAAAAGAAATTCATTCATTTAACTTTCTAATTTATTAATGTTATCATCCATACAGAACTTAATGTTATAATTCTACTTGAATCAATAAGACTCCAGAAATATTTCGGTCTTTCAATTTAGCTTAATGTCAATTTAATCATGAAACCCATTAAAAGTTTAAGTAAAAGTTATTATAAAGATTTTTCACCGCAAAACATGAAAGCACATATACCATCAGACTATATAATTCACTGTTTTAATTATCATACGTACAAAGCAAAGATTCCAATATTTAAAAATTCATTTACTTGTTCAAGAATGTGTAACTTATTCATGGAGCTTCCAATTTCTCTCTTTCTCTGTGACTATTGACTCAGATTCATTTTTCACTTTATTCTTAAGGTATTACTCAATTACAATGCTTTTTCTCCTCCTTTAGGAGATGTTTTCTGTCTCCAAGATAAGCAAACAGAGAGAGAGAGAGCCAGTGAAAAGTCCTCTCTGGGCAGCCCTTTGTTCTTATGCCCTTCCTCAGCAATGCTCAGAATCTTGAGAAAAATCCAATCATCAACATAGAGACTGCTGCCCGAGCCCCCCAAACTGATTGCTTCCCGCTTCAAGATTTATCGTGAATTACTCAACACCTATTGATTTCTTATACCCCCTCCACCTAAGAATCCCCTTACAAAAAGCGATGTTGTATCTAAGAAAGATCGTGAGAGAGAGAGAAATTTGGAAAAGTTGAGAGCAAGCGTTCGTTGCCGTTTGTTTGTTGGGCCAAAAAGAAAAGTCCCTTGAAGTCTTCTAAAGCTCTCTTATATAGTTTTTTTTTTATTTTAAAAAAATTATTTTCTGTTATAAGATAATGAATATATTGTTCCTTTATATTATTAATACATTTTATTAAACTCAATATTACTAAATTATTTTTAAAAGAGAATTTTTATTTCTATTTTATTTTATATGTATTTTATTTAATATTTTAATTATTGTAATTTTATTTTCTTTATTTTATATAATTTTAAAAATGATTTATTTTACATATTTTATTTAAAAATATCATTTTTATTTTGGACTAACATAAGCATCCAAAAACTATATTTAAATAGTTAAATTAATTAAATGGACAAAATTATATATTCACATTATCCATAAACCGAACACTCAAAACTACTAGCCTTCCACCCTTACTACTTACTCCGAGACAACAGACTTTTACCAACCCAACCAAACTGAGTAATGTTCGAAAGATGACACCATCTAAGATGCAATCAAGGAAGGAGAAAGGATTGTGTTATATTTGTGATGAAAAATTATCTCCAAGTCATAGATGTCCAAACAAGTAGTACTTGTGGTTGCATGTGGAAGCGGAAGATTATCATGCGCCAGAACTGGATCCCCCTGATGCTTTTTATACTGCAGAATTACCCTCTGAACAAGAGCATCATCTGTCATATAATGCTCTTAAAGGATCCTCAAGAGTGGGTACAATGAGGTTTCAAGGGTCTATCAATTGTATGTTGGTGCAAATATAGCTAGATAGTGGAAGTTCTGACAACTTCTTACAACCTCGAATTGCTCATTACTTGAAACTTCCTATTGAATCTATTCCATATTTTAAAGTGTTAGTGGGTAATGGGAATGCTCTGATTGCTGAAGGACTGATTACGGACTTGGTAGGCAAAGTTCAAGGACATTCATTAACATTGCCTGTATACTTGTTATCAGTTGCAGGCGCTGACCTAGTGCTTGGTGCAACTTGGCTTGCAACTCTGGGACCACATATCTCAGACTATAGTGCCTTGACTAGGGGATCACTTTATTATTTTATATGGAGAGAAACCAAAGCTGCCTAGTCCTGCCCAGTTTCATCATTTAAATAGAATGCACCATACTTCTGCCATTTCTGAAGTTTTTACCTTCCAAGTTCAGCCTTAAGATTGCCCTGCAGATTAGTGGTTAGACACCTCTACTGACATTGAACCTGAAATTGGAGTTTTACTACACACATACAAAGTTGTTTTTGATATTTCATCTGGCTTACCTCCTCCTAGAACACAGGATCATACCATCCCTTCGCTACCTGGAACTGGACGTGTGAAGGTAAGGCCTCATAGATACTCTCATAGTCAAAAACAACAAATTAAACTTATGGTGTCTGATATATTGAAGGAGGGAATTATAATTCCTAGCAAAAGCTCGTTTTCCTCTCCTATAATCTTAGTTAAGAAGAAAGAAAGTACTTGAAGATTTTGTACTGATTATAGAGCTTTCAATGCTATATTACTATAAAAGATAGCTTTCCTATCTCAACTGTTGATGAACTTATTGATGAATTGTTTGGAGCCAAATATTTCTCTAAGTTGGATTTAACGTCAAGATATCACCAAATTCTTCTTAATCCAAGGGATAGACATAAAAACTACTTTTAGAAATCATCAAGGCCATTATGAATGGCTTGTGATGCCTTTTGGGCTCACTAATACTCCTTCTACTTTCCAAAGTTTCATGAACTAGGTTTTTTAAGGACTCCTACAGAAGTTTGTATTGGTGTTCTTTGAGACATATTAGTCTATAGTCCCTTTTGGTCTATACATTTGCATCATCTTGAGGTAGTGTTACAGATCCTAAAATAGAACAAGCTATTTGCCAAGCTTTCTAAGTGTTCTCTTGGTTTGGAAAAAGTGGACTATCTTGGTCATACAGTTTTGGATAGTGGAGTTGCTATGGATCAAGTGAAAGTACAAGCAGTTTTAAATTGACCTATTCCTCTTAATCTGAAGCAACTGAGAGGCTTTTTGGGGCTAACAGGTCTTGTTTTATGGCTCTGTCACTACCTAAACTGAAAATCTTACCTATGCTCAAAGATGTTATTCTTAAGGATTTGAAATTGAAGCATATCCTTGAATTATGCAATAGTAATCAGCAACCTGATCCTAATTATCCAGCATATAATCAACTGCTATATTGGAAAAGAAGACTGGTAATTCCTTCAAAACATCCTATAATTGAGCAGATTCTACATGAATTCCATAGTTCATTAATGGGAGGGCATGCGTGTGTTGCAAGGACTCTAGCTAGAGTTACTGCTCAATTTTATTGGCAAGACATACATGCAGATGTCAAGGACTTTGTGCAGAATTGTTTGGTGTGTCAACAAACTAAGTCTATGACTACTCCTCCAGTTGGTTTACTACAACCTCTGTCTATTCCTGAGCAAATTTGGGAAGATTTAGCAATGAATTTTATCACTAGACTCTCTCCTTCACAATGGTATACAATGATCTTAGTGTTAGTTGATAGACTATCCAAATATGCTCACTTTTCTCCCTTGAAGGCCAATTATACCTGTAAAGGTGTTGCTGAAAATTTCATAAAATTAGTGGTCAAGTTGCATGAAATTCCTAAGACAATTGTTTCAGATAGGGACAAGGTATTCACAAGTAATTTTTTATAGCATTTGTTCAAGCTTAGTGGCATAAAACTCAATATGAGTACTGCATACCATCCCCAAACTGATGATCAATCTGAAGCCTTAAACAGATGTTTGGAAATGTATTTAAGGTACTTCACTTATGATTCTCCTAAGGATTGGGCTAAACTTCTCCTCTGGACTGAATATTGGTATAATACATCCTTCCATACGAGGATTGGAATGACACCTTTCAAAGTGGTTTATGGTCGTGATCCTCCTTATATTGCTCGATATGTCCTTGATTCGAAAGATTCTAGTGCTGTCCAAGACTTGTTAATAGAGAGGGACCAAAATCTTATGAAATTGAAGAGTAATTTGTATAAGGCTCAGGTTCACATGAAGAAAAATGTTGATACAAAGAGGTCTCATTTGGAATTCAAGGTGGGTGATCAAGTTTTAGTGAAATTACAGCCATATAGACAACATTCTGTGGCTTTGAAGAAGAATAAAAAATTGAGCATGAGGTATTTTGGACCTTTTTCAATCATTGATCACATTGGCTAAGTGGCTTATAAACTCCTAATGCTTACATCGACAAAAATTCACCTAGTTTTCCATATCTCTCAATTGAAACCTGCAAGGGAGATCATTATCAGCCATACATACCATTGTCGATTACTCAAACTGAGTCTTGGCCTGCAATCTAACCTGTAGCTGTGTTACAATCTCGAGTGATTCTTCAAGGCACGCATCAGATTCAACAACATTTGATTCAATGGGAAGGGATAGACAGCTCGCATGCCACTTGGGAGGATCATGCAGCATTGCTAGCAGAATATCCGAACTTCAACCTTGAGGATAGAGTTACTCTTAATGGGGGAGGAATTGTCATAAATGAAAAATTAAAAGAGGCAAATGAGGGAGGGAATTCACAAGGGAGCAAAAGAAGGGGTTGATAATTAAAATAATATTTTTTTAAAAATTAATTGCTAAATTAAAGTAAAAACAAAACTTATTCCTTGGGACAAATTTTTGCCACGTAGACAGTGATTTCGTATTAATTTTAGATGAAATTAAATTTTTTTATTTTTAATTTAATGATTTCACCTTAAATATGGATAAAATAAATTAAAGATTTGAATTAAATTTTCTCGCCTGCGACATTTGCCCAATCAGAATATTTTATCGCTGAGCCAGACAAAAAGTTGTTTTCGTCTTACTTAGGAACGAAACATCCTGGTTGGGCCACGTGTCAGCAGAGCAACGATAACTGCGTCTCCCTCTTCTCTTCCCCCATCCGTGGTTGCAATTGCATTTCCTCCATTTTTTCTGTTCAGCAACTTGGGTAGTTTCTTTTTTATCATTTTAGTGTGATTTGTGAGTAATTTGCTCCCAGTCAAACATTGTTGGAGTAATAACCGATAATCCATCAACTCTTAACCCCAGTTGAAGTGCAACATCCTGCAGGGTTATGGTGCACTCCCCTGTTGAAAAATGGAATGTGTGAGTTTCAAGTCTCCACCTCTTGACCAAAGCTGCTATCAATGCATGATCCATCTTAAGATGTCTTAGCTTTGCTACCACAACAAAATCAAGTTGTTTAAGTATAGAAACAATTAGAGGATTAGGTTCTGGTACTGAATGACAGAAAGATGAAATCATATTCTCAATTTTCTACAGTTATTAACAAATTAGTAATATGATATGTAGATATTGAAAATCATATTTAATAAATAATGATAATGTGTAAAATTTACCATACTTCCAATGAAGGCAAACTTGTGTTTATTTTGCTTTCACAATAACATTTTTAGTAATGGGATTGACGAACTTTTAAAAGATAGAGAGAAACGCAGAACAAAGATGAATGCAAGTTCGAATGAAAACATATAGCCTTGGATGAACATATTTATAAATAAACTTTGGTACGAGAGAGTAGCATTGGATTCCTGAAAAGTCACTATGTCTTGGTGCACGTGAATGTCAAATGGTGTCATAGAGAGATCACCCATACTCGTAAGACGTGAATGGCAGAAGAGTGAGTCATTCCTTGGGAGGAGAGAAAGCTTGTTCAAATGGTGTCATAGAGAGGTCACCATCACTTATAAGACATGAATGGCAAAAGAGTAAGTCATTACTTGAAAGGAGAGAAAGCTTGTTCAAATGGTGTCATAGAGAGGTCACCATCACTCGTAAAATGTGGTAAAGATTTGAATGAGAGAGAATCTAATGTTACTATTATAAATAATCATATTCGTGTTCATTTTCTTCATTCAACCTTCTAAACTTGTTTCTTATTCTTGTGAACCTTCTCTTTCTAAGCTTGTTTATCATTCACTTACTTCAATCTAAAATGTCTTCAATCTATGTCATTGTTCACTTTGATAGTACCATTAACCAATGTCTTAATGAAGGAGTCGCGTTCACCTCACCATTAGCCAAATTGGTACATATAAAAAGAGAGGAATGACTCTACAAAGGCTGAAGAAAGTCATTCACACAAAACTTTACCAAGACAAAAATGAAAAGGTGGCAACCATACATTTTCCCTACCTAATTAGACTTGGCCCGAAGGTTAGCAACTACACATGTGTTAAGTTGAACAATGATAAAGACGTCGAGACACTCTTCAACATCCACGATTCAAATCAACTTCAATCAAGTATAGAATTATATGTTACATTTGCTACAAACGTAACCCAGGTACCACAACTTTCACCTTCACCTTCACCTTACCAAACTTATGAAACCATTAATCCATCTTTTCTAATATATGATATGAATTCTAACCTTCATTCCTACACACAACTTTTAACTAGTCCATTCATGGACCTCAATGAAATATCCTCCCAGCCATTTGAGCAAACCCTACCGTCTCAACCTCTTCAAGAAACTCCTATTGAAGAACATACTATTGTGAGTCTCCCAATAGAAGTATTTGATCTTTTTAGCGATGACGAAGATGAAATCTTGTTACAACATCAAGATGATGAAAAAGACTCTCTCCTACTTCCAAATATTCCACCATCACAACCATTAGCATTATACAATTCACCTCCATATTTTCTAGACTTCCCCAGTCAAGTGGATGAACATGACTCTAAGTTTGACCATGTCTTTGATTGTGAAATGGTAGTGTATCTGCCTAGAACACTATTTGTTAGCAGTGCTTCCTGATAAAAGAACAGGTGCAAGATGCCATAAACAGATTTTAAATTGTGAATCACTGCACTTACAATGTGAAGATGTCAAGCACAACTAGGCTTATCGTGGAATGCATTCATAATGACTGTGACTGGTGATGTCAAGCTATATTGCGCACCAAAGAGTAACACTGGGAAATAATGAAGTTTGAAGGGTCCTACACATGTGTTTTCCCACTCATTTCATAAGATCATAACAAGTTGGGATCACGAATGATTTCTCAAACCATTCGTGAAATTATTGAGGCTAATCCATTCACACCCATTACAACCATCATAGCTCACATAAAGTCCACGATGGGTTACACAATCAGCTACAGAAAGGAATGGCTGAGGAAACAACATGCCATTAAAAATATCTTTGAAAATTGGAAGGAGTCATACCACAAGTTACCTAGTATGTTGCAAGCAATGCAACTGTATATTTTGGGTTTCATTTGGAAATGAGTACACAACCAGCATACCAGGGTGGCTTGTTGGATGAGGGAGATGTGCTCTTTAAGAGGTTGTTTTGCACCTTCAAGCGCTGCAGTGATGGTTTTGCCTTCTGCAAACCAATTGTTTAAGTGGATGAAACATTTTTGTACGGTAAATATAAAGGAACTTTATTGGTGACAGTTGCGCAAGATAGTCACAACAACATAATTTTCATTGCCTTTGCTGTGGTTGAAGGTAAAACCAACTATGTATAGTTCTTTTTTTTTTTAGAAACTTAAGGAGGTATGTAATCTCGTAAGAGAGGTTGTGCCTCATCTCAAATCGTCACGAGGCCATAAGAAGTGTATACTCCAGAAATGGAAGTAGTTGAACGAAAAACAATTCTATCCATGTCTATTGCATTGGACACATTGCACAAAACTTTTTGCGACGATTCAAAAAACCTGCACTTAAGAAAGATGTCGTCAATATGGGCAATTTTAATTTTTTATGTACTCTATATTATTATTAATATTTTATACACTTGCTTAGCTAGTTATATTAACTAAATTTGTAATCTTTTTTTCAGCAATAGAATGACTGAATCGAGATTCTTTTACTATTATAACATAGTAAAAGATCATAATCCTGAAGCTGCACAATAGTTAGACAATATCTCAAGGGAAAAATGAATGCTAACATGGGACAGCGAACGACGCTAGGGACATGACAACAAACCTAGCAGAGTTAATCAATTCGGTCTTGAAGAAAATCAGAAACCTGTCAATTTACTCCATGGTCATGGCGACATAGACCCGTTGCAACAAGTTCTTCATTGAGAGAGACAGGAAAGTAGATGCAATAATTAATACTAGACATGTGTACTTGAAGGTTGTAACTAAAGCAATTCAAAATGCACAGTCAAAGGCAAACACTCACAGTCATTATCTTTGACAGAACAAGCATTATATTTTTAGTCGAAGAAATGCAACATTCAAGACAAGTTTGACTTGTAGGGAGATTTACAGTACGGTTAGATGAAATATGGTGTGATTGTAGCAAGTTCTAAAAAGTTCACATCTTAAGCTCGCATGTACTTGCTTCATGCTTACACGCATATCATAACTTTGATATCTACATATCTTCCATGTATATCTTACAACAAGTTTCTAAGGTATACGGAGGTCAGTTTGGAGAACTCAGACACGAAAAATATTGGCCAACTTACACGGGCTCAACTTTGTGTCCAAATTCAGAACTAAAAAAAACTTTAAAAGGTCGACCCAAGTCTAGCAGGATAAGAACAGAAATGGACATTAGAGAACAACAAAATCGTGCAAAAAAATGTTCCTATTGTCACACTCTGATCACACAAGGAAAATATGTCCAAACATTGGTTATGCATTTAGTTCCCGTCAATGATTTCTTTTGTTGTAATGAGTTTTAAAGAAAAAAGAAACCTAACTTTAAAAGACGTTGCATCAATATATGTCATACTTTAGGTATTAAAAATTATAATATTAAATAATGTACTTTTAAAAAAATTAATTTAATTAAAATAAAATTTTTATTCAAAATAATATTTTATCATACTAATATTTAAAAATATTAACTTAAAATTACATATTTAAATAAATAAATAAATAGAATAATATTTAAGATATTTATTTAGTTTTTAAAAATATGATTATTATTTTTTAAGTATAAATAATTTAGACATTAACGTTACTATCTAAAATAAATTATTTATTATTTAAATATTTAAATTAAATATTAATATAAAAACAAAAAAAAAAGAGATTGTTGCCAAGTTAGATTTCAACTCTCGAGAGATCAAATTCTGACTTAAACAGTAAAAGAGTCTACATTGATAATTAAATGTGCAATGAGTACATTTCTGTATTTTTATTTTTATTTTTGTAATATTTTAAAAAAATTTTAAAATAATTAAAGCATTAACATTATTATCTAAAATAATTTACTTATTATTTAAATATTTTAATTAATTTTTAAAAAATATCTAAAATAATTTACTTTTTATTTAATTATTTTAATTATTTTTTAAAAATATAAACATTTTTTTATGTTGTCATTTAATTATAAATTATTTTTTCATTGAAATTTTTTAACTTTCATAATAATTATTTTAAAAACAAACTAAAAAAATATCATAAGTCCTATGCAGAATTAAGATGGCAGTTTTCTTAACATCATTTTTTACGGTTGAATTTAAGAGGATTCAAATGTAATAGATTTTTTAACACAAAAATGTAATAATTTTATTAAAAATAAAAATATTATAAATATTTATTTTTTAAAAAATACTTTTAATATGTACTTAAACTTTAATATATTTTTAAGAATATTGCTATTTAGTACGATAAAATATAGTTCAAATTTTGTTCCAAGGATTTGTTTTTCGTATTAAAAAATATTTTCATATTTTTAATCTATTAATTAAAAATAAAAACAAAAATCATAGAAAACCAAAGGAACATAATAAAAAGAAACATTTACTAACGAGAGAAATAAAAGGTAAAGAAGCGGGACTTTCAATTTTGAAAAAAAAAAAAAAAAAAAAAAAGCGTCGACGATTTGTGATCAAACCTTGCTGTCTATCTGTCTCGGATGGTGTTTCGATTTCCAAACTTTTCATTCTCACAACAAAACTAAAGAAAGAAAAGAAAATGATAATAAAAGGAAACAAAAAAAAGAAAAAAAAGTGAAAAACACGTTTTCATTTTCTGTCTCTCCGGGTGGGGATTCAAACTCTGGCCTGGTTTCTTGTCAACCAGGTCCCTTACTAGTTCTTAATCCTTTTTTCCTCACATTTCCTTTTTCTCTTTCAATTTCTCATCTTTCTTCCACAATGAACGATCTTCTAACGGTAATGTTCTATTCTTCACCTTCTTTTTCTGTTTTTCTTTATACATTATTTCACCATTGTTGATTCAAGTTTTTTTTTTTTTTTTTTTTTTTTTGCTTTCTGTTCTTTGTTTTGATGAATTTGAGAGTTTCTTGAGGTGGGTTTTTTCAGATCTAGGATTGTGCATGATGGGGAATCAGGATTTTAGCTGCGTTTGCCTTTCTGCCTTTGGTTTTTCTGTTTGTTCGCCGAGATAATGAAAAAAAATTATGGGGTTTGGGGAATGTGGGTCTGCAGCATTTGAAAATTGAGACTTTGTATGAGTTATGCTGTAATGAAATTGTGCACAAGTGGTGAATGATGTTGGTGGGCATCTCATGCTTTGATGCAGAAATTGATTACCCTTTTTACCCCTTCATACTTTTCTCAAATTCATAAAATTTGAGCAGTTACAGATTTTGTTTTTGAATTAGTGTTGATTTTTCTTCATTGTTTCATAATTTGTATTCACCTGGGTGTTGAGATCTGTTCCATCTTATGAGAAGGAAAAAATAATAATAAATGTTGCCTTCATAGTGACAATTAAATTAGTCTTGATGTCAACTATCTGGAATTATATAAATACATAAATAAATAAGGGATTTGTTAATATGTACCCATTTGTTTTTTAGAAGGGGTATGTTAGCAAGTTATAATTATGATTTTCTTAAAATATACTAGTTAATACACACTCTAATTAAAAAATAAGTAGATATATTTTAATGCGCCTGATTAATAATGTAAATTTTTTAATAAGAATATTAGCAAGTTATAACATTTATTTTTTAATATGCACCCAAAGGTGAAACTAACTACTACTTCTGAAAGATAGGTGGGTGTATGTTAGCAAATCCCAATAAACAAACAAACAAGTAAATAAATGATGGATGCAGCATTTAAGATGTTCTTCACTAGCCTTTTCTTGCATTGAATAAAGCTTAGTGTGTAATCAGATCCCGAGAATGGGTTTACAGTGGATGTTCCTTTTGGTAAAAATTAAAATAGTAACTCAAAAGATGCATTGTACTTGTATCCTGAAGAAGTGCTTTGAAGGGAAAATCATATAACTGAATTGTGGGAGTTAAAATTATCTTTGTAAAATCACAACTTAAAGTGATACATTTTTGTTTCCAAATCCCTACAATCCTATCTTTATTTACTTTGAATACATCATTCTCTTTTTTTTTTTTTTTAATTATTTCTTCCAGTTTATATAACAATACACTTCTTAGTGACTCCTTGATTCTTTGATTTTTGGTAAAATTAGTTGAAAACTTCTAATTTGTAGTTGGAAGCTTGTAGTTTTTAACTGACTGATTGATTTATAATTGTTTGGTAAAACTGATTGCATAACTAGTTGAAATTTATTAATTGACTAAAATGGAAAATTGTTTAAAAAGTTAAGAGTAAAAATGAAAAAAAAAAAAAAAAATATATTGGCAGATAGCTTCCAATAAACTGAATGCTTCTTGGAGTAACTTTTCACATGTTAGCTTTAAAAAATTACAAGCCTTTTTTATTTCTTATTCATCAAATAGCTTTACTGACTTATTGCAAAAAAAAAAAAAACCTACTACTTAAATAAACTATAAGCTTGTATTATTGAATACACTCCTAATCTAACATCGGCTGACAATATGCTTCTCATTCTTTTAGCTATTAATTGAAGTGACTGTTGATTACTGAGCCGCACACCCATATATATACTAAAATGATTGAAATACTGCTAACAAAAGCTCCATTAACCATAATCTCTCATTTAAGTCCAATAATATTTTCATAATTAAATAATGTTAGTCCACAAAATAAATTTGAGAAATCTAACATTCTTTCGCTGAAATAGAATCACTGACGTGATGCTCGCGAAAGCTCAATTCTTTGGGATAATCTGTTTCTTGGATAGGAGTACTCAGTTTGGTATGAACGCATATTCTGATCTACCTGCTCAGAAAAGCTCAATTCGCTGGCCCTACTTAGGAGTTCTATTCTTTTTGTGACACAACAATTTTGTCAATACAATAATAGCATTGTTCTATGCATAAATAAGGTTGTGGTTGCGTTTAAAGTCTTCTTCCACAGCCCTGCAGATATTTTGATTGTTCAATTGTCAAGTAGGCCTGCCTATCCTTTAATGTTTCATGTCAAAGCTTAGTGAAGCAAATCCACAGGGAAGTCCTATTTTGGCATTTACAAAAGTTAGTCATGATTCATGAACCTTACTGAAGCTGTATTTTCAATTCTTTATTTTCAGTGTCGGTATTGAATGCAATTAGAGTATTGAATGAATTAGGCTGTGAATTCAGTCCTTTCGTTGATGTTATTAGGGGACAAAAACAAAATACCTGTGCACTAAGGAAGATTTAAATGCACATTATCCATCCCGAGTTAGGTCTTGGAATTACTGGTCTCTATATAGACCTTAAGAATAGTATAGTCTTAATAGTTAAATGTTTTATGGTGAGATTGTATCATAATTTTTAAATTGACTATTTGTTCTGTTTGAGATGCTTTGTATTCTATACGCATCTAAGATCGGTGTGTGTGCTTTAGTGATATATGTAGAATACTGTGTTATTGTCTCTAACTACTGATTGCTAGAATAAAAATAACGCATGGAGCTAGTTACCTAGGACATGCAGATTGCAACTCAGCATTAAGGCTTGAGCCATATATATCAATTTGATGATCCTCTTTTGCAGGAATCGTTTGACATTCCACGTGGTCAAGGCCACAGAGGTGGTGATGTTGAGTTAGGAGAATATGCAATGAATTCAGGGGACCTGGGCTTGGATGGTTTCTTCAAAAAGGTGCTTATCTGTGTATATTTGTAATAAAAGCATTAATCAGCTTCTCTTTCATTATTTCTTTCTTTTCCTTAGCTTAGGATAGACCTAACATTCATATTCAATCATGTTTTTCATCTTGTTGAATGTTATTGTGGCTTTCTTTAATAGGTTCGAGAGCTTGATAAACAATATGCTAAACTGGATAAGCTTTTGCAAAAGCTCCAGGTAACCTGTCTTTTCACGCTTGTGACAACTAATTGCTGGGTTTTGTAACACTTCTAACATTTTTCGTTCATGAAAAGTAATATACAATTGTAGGCTGTGATAATGAATGAATTAAATTAACTTATCACCACTGCTATCGTTTTTAATAGTCTAATATACTTGAAATAGTTATGTCACAGAAATATGATAAATAAAGAAGTCAGCAATAGAGGTGTGATATATTTTTAAGTGTACACGGCCTCCCTAAAAATGAGATTGTTTTGCTGTGGCTCATCTAACAGCAGATTAACCATCTTAGTGAATTGTCTCTCCATTTTAGTCAACTTCCATAACAATCTATAAGAGAGAGGCCCCCAAATTACACAGGTCTATGAAGGAAAAATAAGAAGGATGGAAGGGATAACAACTCATAACAGATTAGGCACAGATTATAAATAGGGGCCATATATCACATTAAATGTAGTCTTATTTACTCAGTTAATGATAGGAGAGTCTGGCCTCTCGAAGACGAAGAGTCAATTCAGTGTATTCATTTACCCTAATTCTCTGCTATATTAGCAGTGGTTATGACTGTTCTTATTCAATAACAATCATTCTTCCTTTCAGACTGAGACCAATTCTAACAGAACTGATTGAGAAAATAGAAATAGGAATTGTTGAAGTCCTATATTGATTTCAGATATGGCTAAATAAGAGCTTATAAAAACTAAAATAATCCTCATCTTATGAACTAGCTATTGGGGTTGAGTTAGGCTTAAAGCCCAACTTTAATATGTTATCAAAGCTTATTGTAGATTTGATATTGGGTCACTCTTGACTGAAAAAAAAAAGTGAAATCTGGCCTCACAAATTTTTCTAGTACAATTAACCTGGCCTAGTGGATTTTCCCGTGTAACTTACCTAGTCTTGCGACTTTTCCAGTGCTATTATCTACCTGGTCCCACAGATTTTCAAGTGCAATATTAAAAAAAAAATAAATTAGTTCTGCAATTTCCATGCTCTAGTCTAGATTTCCAATCTTGAGCATGAAGGGGTTTGTTGAGTTAGCCAGTTAGGCTTAAAGTCCAAATTTAACAGGAATAAACAAAGAATCAAATTTTGCTTCTGTTTTGGAATTTTGTTAGAGTAGAACTAGAATCTTAAGTAAATATTACATGTTTTGTCCAATTAGCTAAAGTCATTGTGCTTCCTTTTTGGTTTATATTATGAAGTAAAAATTACTTGAAATTTGTCCTCAGCATTTTTATGTAAATCTTGATGCAGGATGCCCATGATGAGTCCAAATCTGTGACAAAGGCTCCTGCCATGAAGAGTTAGTATAATCTTGTTTATGTTTTCTCACGCAATCTTTTGCATGTTTCATTGTCCTTTTTTTGTCTTTTTACTTAACATAAAATAACAACAATCAAGTTTTATCTCACTAGGTGAGATCGGCTAGATAAATCATGACTCAATAATTTCTTTTATTATTTTATGTTTAATCAACATAATAATAATAAAATTAGATCATGCATCCCTCCTATCATACACACACACACACACACACACACACACACACACACACACACATATATATATATATATAGAGAGAGAGAGAGAGAGAGATAGATAGATATTTATATTTTAAATAAAATATTATAGTGAGATGTATAAATGTAGAAATTACTAGTCCTCTTGTGACTCATTCAACCTTTATCGGAATATTTCTTGTAGGTATTATTGATGCTTTTTTTATTGTAAAATATAAATTAAATATACATGTAATAGAGAAATATATAGTTTTCAAGTAAGTATTTTATATAGTTTGTAATTATGAAATTTGTTAAGATGCTCCACATTGGCTAGGAATAGCGCTAGAATACTTCTTACAAGAGCTTGCGTAATCCTCTTCCTATGAGCTAGTTTTTGGGAGTGAGTTAGATCCAAGTTTTCTAACATGGTGTCAAAGCTTATCCAGTTTAAATGTTGGGTTACCCATAGATGTTCTGTCCTATTGGGCCATCTGCAGATTTTGAGTCTTGCAAACTTCACACACCCATGTCCAATTCTTGGTGTGAGGTGATGTGTTAAAATGTTCCACAATGACTTGGAATAGAGCTAGAATATTTCTTATAAGGACTTGGATAGTCGTCCTCCTATGAACTAACTTTTGAGAGTGATTTAATTTAAATCCAAGTTTCTAAAGATATGAAAAAGAATTTTCTGAAGAGGATTGGTTCTAGATGTTAAATTGCCCTTCTGTTGAAAGGATATATTTGAAGGTAGGTGTTTTGGTGATATAAATGAAGTTCATGAGTGTTTAACTGATAAATTCTGCTGAATCATATGATTGGCTGCAGCTATAAAGCAGAGAATGGAGAAAGATGTTGATGAAGTTCAGAAAACTGCACATTATTTAAAGAACAAAATTGAAGAACTGGACAAAGAGGTGTCTCTACTGAATTTCTTTCATTGTTTTATTCAATCCCTAGATTCTTGTTGTAAATCTACTCATTCATTCCATTTTATGTTGTAGAATTTGGCAAACAGGCAGAAGCCTGGGTGTGGAAAAGGATCAGGTGTTGACCGGTCAAGAACAGCAACAACCATGTCAGTAATGATCCAAGTTTTATTTCTCATTATTATTGTCACATAACTTCGACTAGCTTTATTAATTGTTTCTCATTGTATTTGTAGTTTAACGTATATAATTCTGTTTCTGCTTTCAAGTTTTTCAAATGTTCATTTCTCAAATTCTTTTGCAGCACAAGGATATAATCATTTTGATTGTGAAAGTTTTTCTTGAGAAATACGAGTCTATAAGAGAGTCTTCAATATCAATATTCCACTTCTAAGGCAACTAAATTTCTAGTCCTTTTGGACTTCTAAATATTCTCTTATCCTTGGCATCTTGGATTATATTCAATCATCAATATGAATATATCTCTTTAAATATAGTTATAGATATGGAAAAACATCAATAAGATAGTGAAACTAAGAAATGCTTGAAAGGAGTAAGAGTAACTCAAGAGTAAGGGAAGAAGCTGTCATCTCAATCTAAATGCATAATTTCAATGTAAACTTCTTTATATTATGAACCCAATTTGTAATAGGAAATTCTGTGACAGAGCTTCTTATTCATTATCCATAAATAATAATAAAATAAAAGTTGTGTTAATATGCTGTCAAGGGCTTATGGTCTAACTTACTAAAAAATTTTCCACATTTTCAGTCCTTGTCTTTCAACTTGTATCAATACGTTATGTATGCTGAATCATATTGAGTAAACCTCAGGGTTTTTTAAACAAATATTACACTTGTGTGTTTCTGAATTATCATTTTTTTTTTCATTATTTTTGGCTAAATGTTTTATTGGACTAATCTCATCAGTACCTTTTTTTTTTTTTTTTCTGGAATTATATTATTTTACAGTTCATTAAAAAAGAAACTGAAGGATAAGGTGGCAGAATTTCAGGTGGGTTTGTCTAGTAGCATTTTGCTGGAGTTTTTTTTTTTTTTTAGTGCTCCTGCCCTTCAACTGAATCCATTTTTCAAAACCTTTGCAGGCCCTAAGAGAAGCTATCCATCAAGAATATCGAGATGTTGTTGAGAGACGTGTTTTTACAGGTTTGAGTTGTTTGCTTATTAGTGATTGTTTTCAATTTCATGATCTGATAGCATGATTTTTTGTTGAAATGGAGTTAATTTCAATTTATTCTCTGGTTATCGCGATTGTTAGTTACTGGCACAAGAGCTGATGAGGAGGTATTTTTTCTTTTCTTAATTTTCATTAATAGAAGAAACACCTCTTTTAGAAGTTTTCCTTCTAATCATTTAACAATGTACAGACAATTGACAGATTAATTGAAACTGGAGATAGTGAACAAATTTTCCAGAAGGCAATCCGGGAACAAGGACGGGGCCAGGTTCATCCCTCCTTTCCCTTTTGCTTTTTCCTTCAATTCTTCCTCAAATTCCTGTTCAAGTTTTTATGTTATCCTATATCAACATGAATATCATTCACTCAACGCTCCATCATACATACATTTTCAATATTTTTCTGCATAATTTATCTTTTTGGGACTAGGGAGGGGTGAGAAACATTGATCTTCCTTGGGCAATAGGCCAATGACATAATATTAGAAAGTTTAAGGGCTGTTTGGTTGGAGAAAACATTTTCTATTTTCTTTTTCTTGTTTTTACTTTTAATTACAAAATTGTCACTTTGTTTTCATTCTATTTCCTATTTTAAAAAATCTGTACAGAAAACGGTGAAAACTGGAAAAAATTGTCTGTGATGTTTTCCTATGCAAACCTTTGAAAACAAGAAACAAAATGAAAACAAAGTGGCGATTTTGTAATTAAAAGTGAAAATAGAAAATAAAGCCAGAAAACATTTCCAAAAGCCAAGCAGCCCCTTATCTTGTCTGTGATCTCTATACACTTCTCATACATTTGAGTTATCTTTTTAGATAATAGACACCTTGGCAGAAATTCAAGAGCGACATGAAGCAGTTAGAGATGTTGAGAGAAAGCTTCTTGATTTACAACAGGTATAAATCAGTTTGTTTCATTAATTTGACTGATATTGTAGCTCTACAATTTTGGACAATATCCTGATAAGGACAAGTTTATGTATGATAAAGGCGTATGCTATAAAACCATTGGGGGGATGAATGCCTAGAGGTATGGTTTTCAGAGAGATTATTCTGAACAGGAAAATATTTTTTATGCTTTATTCATATGAAGATAGATTTGGAATTTCCTTTTACAGTTTTGCTGTTTAGGATAGGTAGAATACCTCTCATCATTCCAATTCATATGCATTCTCCATCTTTTTTATGATAATTTTTATGCACGTTTTTGTGCTAGTGGTCCATACAAGGGAGATGGAGAGCCATATAATATATCACAGCGCTAGCCCTGTGGAAAGCTAAAATTTGCTTTTGCAAGGGTGCTCTATGAAAAGAGAGCAATTTATTCTCAAAGTGAATTAGAACACAAGATGTGTGTAGGTAGAGATAGGCACACACAAGATGTGTGTAGGGAGAGATTGATATCTAGTTTGGATGATAATAACTTCATGTCTTGACAGATATTTATGGATATTGCGGTGTTGGTTGATGCACAAGGAGACATGCTTGACAACATAGAATCACAGGTATTTTTGTTTTTTTTTACCATTCTGTAATTCTTTTTATCAGGTAACTATACTTCTAAACCGATCATTGGATTAAAAAATTCTATCCTATTAATCATATCTGCAAAATTTTAAATTAATCTAAAATTATTTGATATTTCATTGACATACATCAAACTTAATATATTCTTTTAAAATATATAAAAATAAGATCCATTTGATTAACTTCTTTTTGCGGTTTATTTCATTTTAAGACTTGACCCAAATAACCTTTAATCTCTATAGTACATAGTTATAATAAAGTAGTAAGTTATTGATGATGTAAGACAGTAAGAGTGAGTATAGTACTTATATCAGTGTAAATCAATCCCTCCAAACACGCACACATGGAGAGAGGGAGAGAGAGAGAGAGAGAGAGAGCATACCTTGACCATTGTGTTTATAATTATATAGTCAAATTTGTTGGTTTCATCTTTTTTTTTTCTACACGTCCTCCCTTTCTCTCTATTTATCTATGTACCTATATGTGAATTCCTTAAAGAAATTGTTTGTGACCAAAGTTGGTTTGTACTCTTGCATCAGGTTTCAAGTGCGGTGGACCACGTGCAACAAGGCAACAATGCCCTCCAGAAGGCAAAGAAACTACAGAAGAACTCTAGAAAATGGATGTGCATTGCTATCATTATACTTCTCATCGTTATTATAATAATCGTTGTTGGTGTCATCAAACCATGGGTTAGCCAAAAGGGTGCATAGTTTCTAATTTGTAATTGATAATCACATTATTTGTATGCCATCAATTTTTCTCTGATCCATTCTTTTGTTTTCATATGTTTTAAAACATTCTTTCCAATGCTATATTGCTCTTGAAAGAAAGATTGGAGCAACCTATAAAATATTGAATAAGTTGTATACTATTTTTACACAAAAGAAAAGGTATTGATTATTTTACATTGGTTATTACATATTATCGAACCGTTTTTTTACCTTGTAACTGGTGAACTTTGAATTTCCTTTTCTTGAGTCATGGCTATCATTCTGAAGTAAAGCATCATCTTTCATTATATTATTGGAAAATTTTATTGAAAAGTAGAAAGTGTCGTTTGCAGTGGACTATTCTTATTCAGCACATACACGGGGTTGGATCATTTGGTGGACATTTTACTCAACATTTTAAGTAACTTTTGATAAATCTGAGTATTGTATTTAAGAAAAAATGTTTTAATGTATACAGCAGAGAATATTTATATGCAAGTCATCGATAGAAAATAATTAACTTACATAACAAACAATTCTGAAGTTAGAAACTAATTACAGTAATTATTACTTATTTGATAACAAGATTAACTATTACAATAATACCTCTCTTCAAGTTGGATTGGATATCTAACATTCTAAGCTTGGATTTAAGATGTCTAAAAGGACTAGTACCTAAGGGTTTTGTCAAGATCTCTGCAATTTGAGATTTTGAGGAAATGGAAAGTAGTTAAATGGTTCCATCTTGTACTTTGTCACAAATATGACAGTCCCGTTCTATGTACTTGTCTTTTCATGAAATACTAGATTAGCTGCTATGTGAAGGACTACTTGATTATCACAATACAAAACTGCAGAGTGTGCATTTGATATGGAAATCTTGAAGAAAATACATGATCCGTTGAGCTTCACAAGTTGCTTGAGCTCTATACTCAAGCCACTGATGATGATCTAGATATAGTGATTTGTTTCTTATTCTTCAAAGATATTAAAGTTTTCAATAAACAAAAAAACATATTTTCTTTATCTAAACAAGATGCCTAGTAAAAATCACTGAATCTTTTGAGTTCAAGGTCTCAAATATAGCAATCTCCCTCTCAGTTTTCTATATGATGAAATGTCAAGAAATGGAAAGCTTGAATGTTTGCGAAGCTTTGAGGTTGAATACATCAGAGTGTTACATGGCTTGTTGCCAAAAGTCCAGTGTCTTGAAGTAAGTTCAAGGTGTACTTCCTTTGTTATAAATTAATGCCTTTGGATGATGTAGTTACTTCCAGCAAAAAATAAAAAAATAAAAATCAATTTGCTCAAGTCTTTGATGTGGAAATGTTTGTCTAATTCCTGTTTGACAAAATTTATTCCATTCAAGTCATTTCCTGTAAACAAAAGATCATCTATGTAGATCAGAATTGCAGTGAATTAGTTGTAATTGACTTTGTGAATAAAGAGTAGTTTGCTCAAGATTGTGTATTGCCACACGAAATTACGGTGCTAGTGAGCTTCTCATTCTATTGTCTGCTAGCTTGCTTTAATTCATATAACGATTTCTGCAATTTGCAAACCAAATTTTGTCAGGAAGTGAGTCATGGTGGAGGATCCATGTATATTCTTTGTGAAGATCATTGTGTAGAAAGTTTGTGCTCACATCTAACTGATGCAGATGCCATTCTTTTGCTGCAGCATGGGATAAAACGATTCTTAGTCATCATTTTAACAATTGGGTTAAAGGTTTCATGTAATTATTTCTTTAAGTTTGAGTATAACCTGTCACTACAAGTCTTGCTTTGTGTTCTAACATTGATCCATCAGGTTTGTGTTTGATTTTAAACACCCAATTGCATCATATAGTTTGCATTCCAATGGGTAAATATGTTAATGTCCATGTTCTGATTTTCTGAAGTGCTTCCAACTCAGCTTGTATAACTTTCTGTCAGCATTCATTTCTCATGGCTTCTTTGTAGGATTTCAGTTCTGCAATTGTTGACAAGACTATAGAATAATTTATGAGTCTGATAACTGTTTATACGTCAAGTAGTTGATAAAGGATGCTTGACTATCTTTATGATGTGCAGTCACTTTGTTGTCTTCAACTTCCTCTTCTTCCACCATTGTGCAATTCACGTTACCATTTCTTTGGTAGCTAGGAGGAAAGTCGTGTTTCTTGTAATGTGTTTCAATTGTATGACCTGTTTTGTTGCAATATAAACAAGTTTAGTATCCTTGACCTCGACTTTTATAGCCTCTCCCCATTGAGTTTGAAAATTGTTCTCTAGAATTTCTTTCCCTTCCTCTTTTTTTACCAATGTCAATTGCGTTGTACAAATTCTTTGGTTGTTCTGCATGTATCCCTAATTGTCTTTCTTGCTGGATTAACAATGAAAATACTTTTTTTTATGGTGGGAAGAGGTTGCATCAACATGACTCACAATAGAGTAACTTTCATTTAGTCTCTTCAAGAATCTAATGACATAATCATTTTCTCTATATCCCTTTATAGTTTCTACAAGATCGCTTGTGCAAGGTGTCTAAACCTTACAAACTGGTTTGGGCCTAAAATTTTCAAGTTCTTGCCACATTGTTTTCAAGTGAATGAAATACGCAATCACTGACATATCGCCTTGCTCATATGAATATAACTCTTCTTATAACTCCGATTCAAAAAATAATTCCTTGATAATACCTTTCTTTCAGATCATTCCAAAGCTTTAGTGCAGTTTTCATCCAAAGAACACAGAATAATGGAAGGATCAATAGATTGATTTAACCAAAATAGTACCACTGTGTTACATCTATCCTATGCCCCATACATGGGATCACGGAAATGAGGTTTCTGTAGAGTTCCATCAATTAATTGGTGTTTGTTCGTTGATTTCAAAATCATCATAGCTCTTGCCATGAATGGTCATGTTCTCCTATAAGTGGAGTTGAAACAATGATTGCACCTGGATTTTCATTTGCATGCATGTAATAGGAGCTCAAAGGATCCATTCCTTAATTTGCCGTGCCAAAATTTGATAAAGACACAACAAAAACAACTTTCTGTTACAGAGAAAAAAAAGGTTAGGATGAAATTGAAGAATTAATATCTTTCCTAAGAAAAGAAATAAAAAAATAAATAACAATGCACAACAGAGCTCCATATTAAATAGTAGCAACATTCTTTGGAGCAGAACCTTTGATGAATTTAAATATTGTATTTCAGAGACAAAGTTGTTCTGACATACAAAGTAAAAAATATTTATATACAAGTCATTGATAAAAAATAACAAACTATTATAAAGTTAGAAACTCACTAACTATAGTAATTATTACTTGACTTATTTGATAACAGGATAACTACTACAATCACAAATGATTTGAGTTGCAATTCAAAGATGTTCATATAAGTAAATGATTTGTATCTTTGTTGAAATTAATGATGTCATATGGATTTAGAAAATATTGACAATTACTAAGCAAAGTGTATGTGTCAAGTAATCAAATGATAAATAGAGTATCATTTTAGGAAGAATTAATTTGACGTGTACTTTTTAACTAAAATCTACCTACTTGAATGTAATTTGAATTGAAGAGATCTCTATAAATTAAAATATGCAAGTAATATAAAAAAAATTCCAATAGCCAATTTTTCTTGACTTCTACGGTATATTTTTACTAAAATAATTTATATCTAATTTTTTGATATAAAAGACAAGATATTAAGAGCATGTTTGATTTCTATTTTTAAAATATTTTTCTGTTTTTAAAAGTAAAATATAATACAAATTTGTTAAATCCAAAATTAATTATATACAAGCACAAGATATTAAAACATAATAAATCATAAAAATCACACCTAAAAAATTCTATTCCAAAAAAAGTCAAAGCTTGAAGCTTAATCAAGAAGTATAACCAATCTTTTTAATGTAAAGAAGTTTCATTAAAATAGGATGTGAGTAGCTAATTCATTCTAAGCATTAATTACATCACAATTACAAAAAGTCCTTCAAGTCATAGATAAAAGAAGTATGACCATCCATTACAAAATGAAAAACACAAGTATAATAGGTGAGAAAAACATGAATTCAGAAATCTAATCCCAATCCTCTTTTTTAACATCTCAGTGGGTCCTCTCTTTTCTGCTCCAAATTGACAGCTATGGGCTTTAATTCCTAAATAACCTAACAAATACAACCCTTTGCCTTTTTATTTTTATACAACCCTTTGATAGCTATGGGCTTCAATTCCTTGCATTGATAGCTCAGGGATGAAAGGTAGCAGGACATAAGCACCATAACCCAAGTTCAAATTCTGAGTTCTAGCATATTTTCATTCCCCTGCCCCAATCACCAAAAATTAAAAAAAAATGTTTGGTTACTGTTTTGATAATAATTTTCTATTTTTAAAAATAAATTTTAGTACAAGTTTTCAAAACAACTCTTTTTAAAAATAAAAGCAGAAAATTGTTTTCAAAATGGTAATCAAATATGCTTTTATATTCAAATCAAGTTTTCTTTTTCCACATTAGTAAGATTGTGAATGACTAGAGACTCCTTCACAAAATTCAAATAACTCCTTGATGCACATTGGTCTGTGCCTAAGCAATGAATGACCCGCAATAAAAGATCTTAAGTTCATCAAAACACACCCAAACATTAAAACACAAGAAAAGCAATAAAAACAAAAATCCTAATAAAATTAAGAGCAAAAGAAGAAAATAAAGCAAATGAAAAAGAGGTTAAAAACTAAATAATCTTCAAAAGAAGAAAATAAAGCAAATAAATCTAAAATATTATTAGATTAGGATTCTTTCTTCAATCAAAATTTTGTTTAAGAAATAAAATTTATGCAAAGTATAACATAAATCTAAACTTATTTACTTAAGTGAATCTCGACTGAACTGTCATGTTCGTAATAAAACTAAAGAAAATCTAAATTTACATTTAACATATTCACAGTACATTTTATGTTGTTTTAATAAATGAAAATATACTAACACTTAAAATTATTATAAAAACTAATATTCACAAGAAAATAATACTACAAACTTTTGCTTACTCTCCACTTTATGTCAAAAGAAAATGTTGTTTTAATAGACAGAAATATTTTTTAGCGTGTGATTAGAAATACATTGAAAAATTTATAAATGAGATTTCAATGAAGAAGTTACGACTAACAGTTTTGAAATAAAAATAGATTTATAAATGTTTAAATGTGAATCCAATGCAAGATGTTATAATAATGTAAAAAACAAGAGACCCTTTTAAGTTTCACATTGCTTGCTTTATGATGGATTAAAGGCTAAAATATACCTCAATGTGTTTGTGTAATTAACTTTTAAATTAATTTATAAAACCTATTGAATGAATATCAACATGCAACATTTATTAACTTGTAGGCTATACATGATAAACATACCTTGGTCCAATGGATTAAGTAGGTCAATTGGCTGATGAAATTATGGTAAAAGTATATAAACTTTTATTTATAAATTCCATTGTCTGGGTTTCGTGGATTTTTATTATTTATTTATGATTTAGGAGAAATTTAATTTAAAATATTTTTTTAGTTTCTTAAAAGGTAAATTTAATTTAATCATACAAGCTCACAAAAATATTTGAAATTATTTAATTTTGTTATGTTTTAAAAAAATAATTTTATCTTCATTTAACATCGTTAAACATAACTTAACTATCAACATTTATCTTTACTGATTTTAATTTAAGTTCCTACTATATTATTAAGGACATATAAAAAGTAAATACATTATAAAAATTATTAAATATATTATTATAATAAAATTACTAAAATATTTTACAAAGTTTGTTATATAAAAAATATACCATTTTACAATAAGAGTTTTTTCGGAACATTAATCATAAAAAATATGAAATGAAATAGTATATGTGTATGTTCACAAGAAAAGTAATGTAAGATACAGATTAGAGTAATATTTATGCGTGAAAATGAATTAAAATCGTTCTCATTTATAATAAATATACAATTTTATAACACAAATATAAATAAATTTTTATTGTTATTAGTCATACAATGGCATACATTTTATAATAAATAAAGCTTACTATATTAAAAAAAATAAGCACAGTATCAACATTATGCAATTTTGATTGTGCACTTTGCTGTTTAAGTATGACTTGTCCACATGATGTTATAAAATATATAAATATACAAATCAAAAAGTAAAAATATCTGCATCGTTTGATTGAAAACTTAAGATAGAAATCTTATTGTTGTCTATCTTTTATATATATATATATATATATATATATATATATATATATATATTATTTCTACTTATGTTTTGATCGGTCATTATCTTAAAAAGAATTTTTTTTTCTAAAACATGTTTGATGTTGTTGTAGGAGGAATATTTTCACAGCTCGTCATCCTGAAAATTTTTAGAATTTATGTTGAAATTAAATTTCACATAAGGTGGAAGGAGATTTGAAGTATATCTTCTAAGTAAACTTGCCATCTTAACACAAAATGAAACCAACTTAGAACATTTATAACAAATTCTACCTCAAGATTAATTATTCAACAATCCAGCTAATCTACCAAACCAAACACATTTACAACACAGCACACTTCGTCATAGCTCATATGTAAATTCAGCATACAACAACGTATTAAAGCAAACTTTTCATAACATTTTAACTCACTCAACATTGTATCATGGTAACAATCATAGCCAATACAGTAACAAATATAATTTTCTCGATACTTTTCACGACTCAGTTGAGTGACACATGCATTACTCAACAACCTAACTCACCTATAGCTCACCTAAGTCTCATATGCCGAAACTTCCTATATCTGTTACGCTTGAGAACTGAGGTGATCAAGCTTATTCTCTCATAACCTAATACTTAAGGAATTACGATATATGATCTATAACTGAGACTCCTTACTTAGAATACACAACTAAAGCCTAGTAATCTCACTCCGTAGGTTTATTTAAACCATACTCTGATACTACTAAAATGTCGCTACCCTTTTTTTATAAAAGATCGATGATCATGTATTACTATTCTTTATATAGATTTATTTATAAAAATAAAATAAAATAAATATAAGGTAGAGGCTAAAATTTCTAGAAATTAAATTTCAACATTCAACCTAATAACAACACTCTAAGACCTTTTTCTATAACCTAAAAATTATACATAAGCGCATACACATTTATAGTAGTTGCTCTACATAGAGTTCATAATACAAATTCATAAATAATAATTATATTTCTGAAAACTGTAGCCAAATAGTCTAGACTTATTACTAAGATCTAGACTGTCGGAACAGCTAAAGCTACAATCTTTTCAAAAGAAAAGTATAATGACTGCAAAATTCCTTAGCCAAACGCTTCAGCATGAGAAGTGGATGCATTTTCTATCACATTTGCTCATGTACCATCGTACGGTCATCGCAGTGCGCACACACGCTAATACAGATAAATGCAAGAGTGAACTTATGTAACAACAAACATCACTATAAGATATGGAAATATTAGAAATATTTAAATAACTCAAACAATCCTCACAATTCAGCACAACAATTCAGCCTATTCCCAACCTATCTAATGCAAATACAACATTTCAATCCCATATGGTTTTATAGCCTAAATATTCTAGAAGGAACTGTTGCGGTCTGGGAGTTACCCATCCCAGTATCTGGATCCAGACACAACATAACTCAGCATATCTATTGTTACATATCTAACCACCTAAACATGTAACTCGACTATAGAATGATGAAAATCAATGTGATGCAGCACAACTATATATACATTCTCAGCTTCAGTTATACAACTTTATGTATACTTTCTTGATAAACTAAATAACTCACAACATTAATAAAACCTTTTAGCATATATCAACATCCTCAGTACATGTATCACAACATTCAAACAATCATCAAACAATAAAGAAATCTTCTCAGTCATACATACTCTGGACTCTAACCTAAGGTTTGCTCATACAACAAAATATTCGCAGTGAGTTCCAACTAGAAAAACAGGGTTCAAGGGTCTAGGTCTCCTTAATATCATAAAATAAAAGACTTTTGAGGAAGAAAATCAAGAAACAAGGAGTAAATTAGGAGAACCAAGTCCCAGGAACTCACTTAGATTCGTACTTAATGGATGTTTCCACTTGAATTGAGAGGAAGTTCAGCTTTGGGAAGATTTTCTCTAAGGAATAAAGGTGAAAGAACAGAGAGAAAATGAGAGGAAAATGTTGTCTAGTGAGAAATGAACGTTTCTTTGTGCTATAATTCCTTAAATACCCCTCTAGGCCCACGCGCTCTCGTTTGAGCGAGCCCTACTCTTGCCTAGGCGAGCTTATTCTTGCTTGAGCGAAAAAATTAGACAGTGAAACTCCTTAAATTTCTGTTATTCTCGCTTGAATGAGGAACATTTCGCCTGTGCGAGCAGTAGTGTTCTCACTTGAGCGATATTAGATCCAGAGAACTACCCATTTTTCCTGCAACTCCTTGCTTGAACGAGTTTCTCTAGCTTGAGCAAGGTTGCCTCTCGAGATCCCTTCTTGCTTGGGCGAAGGGACAAATGGAGTAATCCTATCTTATTTATGTTGAGTGAGAACGCTCCAGAATGCTCAACTTTGCATGAAAATTACCTCACTTGAGTAAGACACCCTGCATTCAGAACTCTTAATTCTTTCTAAAATGAGGCAATGCAAATTCTCAGCTACAATCCTTAGGTTATTATATATCTAATACACTCAATGATATTAAATACAATAATCACTCCACACTGCAATTATTCAGCTCTTAAATCAACAATCATACAGCTTTCGCATTCATATTTTAACATATAAAAATCCATACATTTTAAGCATATACAACACCATTCAAAGGAAAGAAGAGTCTAGTTTCATTTTTGACTTTGATTTAACATACATAATAAATAAATTAAACTTTTAAAAGCTTATTTTAAATATTCAGCTAAGTATGCTAAGAGGACCTAAGTTTTTAAAAGGTCTATATATATACTAAACTGGGCCTATTTTAAAAATATAATTAAAAGTATATAATTTTTAAGTAAATTATTTATTATATATATATATATATATACTAAGATGAAATTTATTTTATACAAAATATAATAGTTTTATTAAAGGCAATCAAACTCAAAAGCTTATGTTTCTTGTTTTGAGTCTTCAGATCATATAAATTTTCAAATATTACAGTTATACTTCTATATATTAATTAAAAGGTCACTCCATATGTGTTTTCTTGAATCATATTATTCAAATTGTAGAACTTACACTAGCAATTATTGGTAGCATGATTAATTAATTATTGTGGTTGTTTCATATAAGTATTGGCACGATTATTATGATTTACATACATAATTTTGAATCTTGGATAGATTAAGATAACATTTCCATGTTAGATAGCCAACTTGTTTAATATAGAAACGCTTGTGTCCTTTTCCCTGTATCTTCAGCAGCGTTTAACATGGGATTCATTTTCAATATGAACACTTTGGTGGCACGCAATGTTTACTTATCAAATTTCTGTTCATCATTAGAAAAAAAATATAAAAGAATAAAAAGAGAATAGGAAAACTTTGTTGATTAACTCAAATTGAAATGGGTTTTTTAGGTTGGAATACTGTCTTTCTTAGTCAATTAACAAATTTAGAGATGAAAGTGACAATGTCTTGTGAATCATAAACATTGTTGGATTGGTTGAAGATGGTAAAGAAGAATATAAAAATGGAGAACAAAAGGGTGTTGTCGGTGACGTGAGGAGAAGGTTACAACTTACAACAAACGAAGTCTGCACGGCATGATATATGCATAAATATGTAATATATTAATGTGTGTAGGCATATAGGTGAGGTGAATGACTTGGTCCACCTTAGTGTCAAGCATTATTTTTTGAGTCTTAGTATATGGATGCATCTTAGGATCATTTTGGAGCTTCCAAGTGGAGGCCATTCATGCAATCACAAGCATTTTTTCAACTACTGAAGAAGGGAAGATGGGACAAAAACTAGCTTCTTGTTTTTTATTTTCCTCTCTTGATTTTGTCTAAGGTGCTTTGGTGATTCCAACTTCGTAGCTTGGCCTTAAGATCATTGTCAAATTCAACATAGACAAAAGGGTATTTTTTATTGACCATTTATAGATATATGATTACTTGTTAAGTAAAAGAAGTATTTGCTTTCTTTTGATAAGTTAATTCCCCATCAGATGTCCTAATTTTTTCCATCAAAATTAAAATAATAATTGTTGCACAAATAGATGCATGATTTGGATTATAGATTTCCACTTCCCCAAACTTGTTTGGACTTGAGAGTACGCATAAATTGTTTTTTATTTATTTATTTAAATGTTTGGTAAAATATGATTGTGTATGAATATAATTTCATCATCTATCTATTTGCTTTAAATTGCAAGCTAAAATGCAAATTCACCCGAAGTCGTGAGTTGAAGACGAGAACTGTTATCAATTGAGGGTTTTTTTTTTTTTTTTGTATATTTTAGATTTAAAGAAATTTATTCAATTTTAAATATTTATGGGTGTGATTTTATAACATGTAATAGTTATTCCAAACAATAAGTAACAAAATTTTAGTTATATCATATTAACGATAAAATAATTAAAATTATTTAAGAAGCTAAGGATTAGTGGGTTTTAACCTGAAATGTTGTTTATCCTTAAATTTCAACCACAAAAACCATAGAGTAATTGATTGATTTGTTTTAAGAAAATAATTATTTTATTATTTTTCTGAGAAAAGTTTAAAATATAATTTTATTTTGAAATTTAAGCATTTTCAACACACCTTAATTTAAAATATTGTTCTTTACATTATAAAGGAATAGCCCTTCATTTATTTATTTTTGTTTGATAAAAAATGATTTTTGACAATATATATATATATATATATATATATATATATATATATATATTAATAGCACAGCTAAAATTACATGAAATTGATTTTCATTTTAGTGGCTGCATCTAAACTGAAACAATTGACTGAGTCAGTAATGAAATGCCAACAAACGAGACAGCTATAGCGGTCATTCTGAATAAAGTCTCAGGGAAGAAATTGAATATGAATGCTAACTTGTCTGCATCATCCATAATTTTAAAAATAACCAACAACTAAAAAATTCTAATAAATGTTCTTGTAATATACTAAGCCCACTTGCTAAAAAGCTACGCAACTTTTTTCATCCATATATGAATGATCTCACAAACTTGCAAGCACACCAACAACATGAAATTTGAGGCACTAACCCTTCCACTATCTTTGTAAGAGCTAAAAAAGTTTCTACTACTTTCTCTTTCTTTGACACAACCTCATACATATTATTTCTAATGGAAATTCAATTCAAGAAACCAAAGCAGCAATTAAAACAAGGCACATCAAAAGGAGGCAAATTCAAAGGCAAAATCAGGAACAAAAACATTAACAAAAACAAGTATGTTGGGGTGAGACAAAGGCCCTCAGGAAGATGGGTAGCTGAGATCAAAGACACAACACAAAAGATAAGAATGTGGCTTGGCACATTTGAGACTGCAGAAGAAGCAGCAAGAGCTTATGATGAAGCTGCATGTCTTCTTCGTGGATCCAACACTCGCACCAACTTCATCACACACGTTTCCTTCGATTCCCCTCTTGCTTCAAGGATTAAAAATCTTCTCAACAACAGAAAAGGTACCAAACAACAAGAAGAACATGAGGAAGCAATATCTGCCACAAGGGTCAACAGCACCATTAGTAGTGCTAGTAGCAGTTCTAGCAGTACTAGTAGTACGAACTCATCAAATAATGACACTAGTGAAAACTCACTCTCTAGTGAGAAAACCACCCACAACACAAAACTATTTGATGATGCTTATAGACCTGATTTGAGCAATTTCATGGAGGAGTCTGAGTCAGGTTCCAAGTCTAATGATCTTTCATGGGGTTTTGGACATGGTTTTGATTCTTTTCCCTTTAGCCAAGCGTTGGATATACCAAACCTGCCTGATACAGCTGACTTGGAGCTTTCAGAATTTGAAAGGATGAAAGTTGAAAGACAAATATCAGCTTCACTTTATGCAATTAATGGTGTGCAAGAGTACATGGATACTGTTCAAGATTCAAATAATGAAGCTTTCTGGGATCTTCCACCCTTGTGCTCATTTTTCTGTTAAATATGAAGGTTTAGAAATATGATCCTGCAAATCTTTCTTCCCATTTTGTTTGCAGTCTATTTTTTTTAGTTTTTTATTTATGAATCTCAATCCTTAACACTATAGATATAGTAAATTTTTATTGAAAAAAATAATTATAATGTATTATATTAAAGATATAAAAGTGTAACATATTTTATTTTTTTAATAAAATTTTACTATTATTAATTATTTAAATTCAATCTTTATCACTAAGATTAACCAATTCGTTCAATTAAACATCCGAAAGAACTTAAAAACTTGGATTAATTGAAAATTTACGATAGCTAATAAGCTTTAGTGAGATAGATATTTGTTTAACTGCTTTCCAAATGTCAGCAGGAAGATCCGTAAGTTTGCATCAGCTGCTTGATTGAGGGGACCTTTATTAGTCATTATTATGAAAAAGTCTAAGCATTTATGTCAATCTTCTTCACATTCCAAATATGAAATATTGAAAGTAAAGTTTGCAGTCTATTTTCTGTTTCTTTCCTAGTAGACAGCAGTACCAAATATAGATTTTGGAGGCAAGGGGTACTATGAAAATTTGAATGCTGACAGACAAAAAATTAATTGATTGTTTATGTTGTTTTTACAAGGATAAACAGTATAATTACACTCCCTTGAAATTCCCTTCACAAAAAAGCTAACTTAGCTTAGGCCTATGCTTTTTTATCATCTTTTTAGTTAAGACAACAAGTATCTTTCTATAGAAGGTTAACTTGAATCATTATGGGTAACAACTTTTGTTTTAATATATAACACATGAGAACTTAAGCTCGAAATCACTTATGAAAGTGAATTTAATAACTATACTATACATCAATTAGTTTTATGTTTGGACTTTGGTGATAAACTGTGCTTGTTTTAATTACAAAATAAATATTAATAGTTATTAAATATTTGAGAGAAAAAAAACAAAAAACTTTTGGATGCATCATTCCATGTCTATCACTAATTCAAGTTAAGGTAAGGACGTTTAAGAGTAAATTTATCTTGATATTTTCTTTTCTGTTTATTCATTAGACTCAGATTTAACATTTGAAAGAAATTTAACTCTTTATTACTTATACTAATGACAGTTCGAGGATTTTATTAGGTTTTGGTCCAATAGTATAACTTAATTCATCTATTTGGTGGCTAAGTAAGGCATGAATAACTCAAAATTCTCAGTCAATTATTGCTACTTATAGTTATCTCATGTCTTACTTAAATATTGGCGTGTGAAACATTACTAAAACGACTCATCCAAAATTTTTATATGAAGGTTAAAGGTGCTTCTGGAAGAACTTATGAAATATTTGTGAAAATAGTTTAGTATTTACGGTTTTTTTTTAAAAAAATTCACATAATCAAAACAAGTTTTTATATTAATAAACTTTATGATAAAGTCTATCAACTCCTTATAAATGAAAACTTATTAAATAGATACTTAATTAAAATATTACTCAAATTCACACATATCTCTAAAGATATGCTTACATCTTATGGTGCTTAAAGACATTATTATCACCTGCCTTGACCCAAAAGCTCCTTTTATATATTATTCTTTGTTAGTCCTTATCCTATATCTTCCATTTGGCCCGTGAACACTACATCAAAGCATGCCCATCTCAAAGGGCCCCTTGAAAGTTGAAACGTCCAACTGCATACTAACAATTGCTGAATTGGGAAGTAAGAAGGATTGAAAGTAGTTAGAGGCCAATTATTTTATATCGGTATGAACAAGTGGTATGTACCGTGAAATTATAATATATCCTATCAAAAACTAATAATAATTCTAAGGTCAGCAATCAGCATAAAGAACCATAAGGAATTATCACACTAACAATGGGTAAATAGATTTTTTAAGTTTGTTAGATTAAAGTAGAACATGAAATACATCAATGATGATAATTTTTCACTGTGAGCAGCAGCTGGTCTGGTTACAGACCCTGATGAGTGTGGAGATAAGGAGGATTGGAAGTTATGTTATTTAATGCTTCAATACCCGTATTTCATGGTGTTCTGAGAAGAAAATGTACTGCAATTGTTCCTATGAGGATTAATATATTCTTGCTTCTTTGGAAGCATGTCAACCATTGTGGCTTGAGAATTTGTTAGAAGAGATTATGCTAAAATCATCTACGCCTACGAAGTTGAGGATCGAAAACAAATCAACTATCAATTTGGCAAAGCATTCAATTGCTCAGAGAAGAAGCCAACACATTGAAATCAAATTTTACTTTTTGAGAGAACATGTGAATAGAGGGAACGTGGAGCTGGCACAATTGCAACAAAAAAGACGATTGAAGACATATGGACAAAATCTTTGGAGGTTCACAAATTTTGATTTCTAAGAGACAATATAATTTAGAAATATTAATTAATTTTAATTTATAAAAGATAATTCATTTATTTTAAATTTTTATAGATATTAAATGATACAATTTTCTTAGTAATTTATATAAGTATGTATCTGTACCTATATGAGGACTAGTTAATCCAAATATGAGTGTTTCTAAAATATATTTTCAAAAAAGACAATTCTATAAACTAAATAATAAAATAAGTTATTTGAACAATAAATTTGGTGGAAAAAACCTTTACTAGAAATACGCAAATTACAAAAGAATAATTTATAAATGGTACATAAAAAAAATTAGAATTTTTTAGTTTTTAAGGCAAATTTGTTTATAAATATCGAGTCATTTGGTGCATAACATAATAAAAAAAAATTATAGATAAATTTTTTTGTTTGTAATTTAACACTAAGGCGAAAAATACAAAAAATTCGTTTGTAACGTGGAAACATAAGCCTGCCTTTTCATATATCTCAATATAGATGAAAAAATCCATTTGTGTAATGGATTTAATGAAATGATGCATTCCATAAAGCATATTATAGATAAATAAAACTAGTCTCCCTCCTTTTTCTTCCTCACTTCTCCATATTTCTTTGTCTCTCTCATCTCTTCTCTCTATTATCTTTAGTTCTTTGCCCATTGCTGATGGTTGGAGTGTCCATTTTAAAAATAAATTGCATCATTGTGTTTTTGATATAATACTTTAACTTTTAATTAGTTTTATTTATTTATTTTTGATGTAGAATAAAAACTTATAATTTCTAAGAGAGTTGTAGGACTAGATATTACATGATTGGGAAGAGCATAGAGGTCATTCCTCAAATTATTTGTATTATTTATTATGAGATTGTATGTGTTTGCGAAAACTATAAAATATGTATTTTATGGAGTTACAAGATAATGCTCTCTACAATAATTTTAGGATTGTGATGTGTATTTTTAAGATTTATTTATCGATATATTTTAGTATATAATTATGTATGAAAGAAATGTTTATTTTTATATTAGGTGCTAATGTACTTGACCATGTATCTCTCTAGTTCCTTAATACCTCAGCTATTTAACCTTCTTATTAAATTATACGCTTAGAAACATAACCAGTCAAGTTCATGCACAGACAGGGGTATGCAAAAAATTTAAATTTAATGATCCAATCTATAACTAAAATAAATTAGATTTAAAAATATGAATTATTTTTAAAAAATTAGACATCCAACCTTTTTTTGTTGTTGAGATAAATTTTGGATCTCGTTTAATAAAACCAATTTTAATGCTAAAAAACTAGATTTTATGCTGAACGGTTCGCTCCAAGCCCCAGGACCAGCACCTTAATGCTATTTATGCTTAAAGATTCACTCAAAGAAAACAATAGGCGTTATTCATTTTGTTAAGTTTTGCTGCATGTGATATCTACCTTTTCTCTATTTGTATTATATATATATATATATATATATATATATATATATATATTAATATATTTTATAAACACAGAATATATTTTTTATTAAATATATTTTAAAAATTATTTTTAATGATTTTATGATAAGATAAATTTTATATCTTATAATGATATTTTTAATATATTAATTTGTAATAATATTATATAATGTTAATTTATATTAAATAAAATAAAAGTATAAAATATTATGAATATACAAATATATATATATATATATATATATAAATCTTACTATGCTAGGGAAGTATATTATTAAAATCAGTTTTAAACTATATCTAAATTTAAAAACCAGTTTTAATCTAGTTTTTAAAAAAGTAATATAAATTGACTTAAAATCTAATCTATATAATTAAATTTAAAATAGATTTAAATTGAATTTATACAAATCTAATCCATTCTCACCCCTATGCATAGATATAAGGTCATGAATTTGACAATGTATCTCTCTACTTTAAAGATTTTGCTTAATCTAAGAAGTACATGAGTAGATTTGTAGGGGTTGTCAAGTAGATCTCTACCTTTACACTCATAACAATTTATTCAAGTTAGAAGGAGAAAGAGAGTACATAAAAGAAGACATGGGCTAAGAAAATAGAAAAAAAGGTGGCATCTATTATGTAAAAGAAAGTGTAGCAACATCATGTGTAGATACATGCATATTTCAAGTTCATAAGAGCGTGCAACTCTATACCTCTTCTTCCTCCTTTAATAATGATGTTATTGTGTATGATGATGATAGACATTGTTATTTTATTTTTTTTACCTTATAACTTTAGATGTTTACTTCTTGAATTGTAATGATTTTTAATTTATTTTAAAAATAATTTTAAAAATTTTAAATTTTAATTTTAAATTTTTTTTATGTTTACAAATTATTATGATAATTAAAAATAATAAAGAATAATTATACAAGTAAATAAAAGAAAAAATTAAATTACATATTACAGACAAATTATCAAATTCGTTTGTATTAATTTATCAACAAAAAAATTATATACTAGTCTAAATCGTATGTAATAATGAAATTTATCAGTAATTTTTTTAATTTTATCTATAATTAACGTATTTTTTATAGTGAAAAAATAAATACCCAAGGATGTAACACGTTCTAGAAGTTGGTGTCTAACACTTCTTTTAAGATGATTTAAGTTAAAAAAATAATTATTATAAAAAAATTATATATATTTTTTAAAAAAATTATAGTCACTTGTTAAAATTTAATTCTTGGAAAATTAAAATTAATTAAATAATACACACATAATAAATATAATAATAAAAATATCAATTTCAAGTAAATATAATAAATAAATTTTAATTATATAAGTATGCACTTATTTATTTAATTCAATTAGCAAAATAAGCTTAGATAATTCACGAATAGTTTAGCTCATTTGCAACCCAAATTTCAGCCATTAATTTTGCACAGAAATATGTGATTCAAAATGACATCTACACTACCATTATCCATAAAACAATTAGCTTAACACTTTAAATAGAAGCAACCATAAGATCACTGACACATATCATTCAAGAAAAAGATGCATAATCACAATGGACAAGGACAATATTACATGACAAGACAGAAACAAATGTTGGTAGCTGATGATGGAGGATCACTTCTCAATAACTTTCTACTTCTTCATCCACCCCTTCTTCTCCAATTTCTTCGTAGTCTTTTTCAAGAGCAGCAAGGTTCTCCCTAGCTTCTGAGAATTCACCTTCTTCCATTCCTTCACTCACATACCAATGTACAAATGCCCTCTTGGCATACATGAGATCAAATTTGTGATCAATGCGAGAAAAAACCTCAACCACAGCAGTGTTGTTGCTTATCATACAAACTGCCCTCTTCACCTTGGCGAGATCACCCTCTGGTACCACTGTTGGAGGTTGGTAGTTGATACCACACTTGAAACCAGTGGGGCACCTAAAATTAGTCACCAAAATAATTTGATCAGATTTTGTTAAAGAGACATCAAAGTTCAATGATCAAATGTCCCTTGTAGAATTCCACAACGACTCAATTCAATTATTTCAATCTCATCAATAATAATAGATATATAATATTCTTAAAAAAAAGTGTACATATATTCATAGAACTAGAGAGAGAAATGTGTGATAAGATAGATGATGTGATGGAAAGAGATAGAGAAAAAAAAAAGAATGTTGTACAATTTTATTGTAGGAATATAATTTTTCATAATAATATTGAACAAGACCTTAAAGAATAACTTTTTTTACAACCCTAGTTTACAGTTTATCAATCTTTCTACTAATGACACTTTTTCACAGGAAAAGATTCTACCTGAAGACCCTATAGAGCTTCATATAAACATGCACCCCATTCAATGATGAACCTTATGTTTTCAATAAAAAGAGTCCCAAAATTAGGAGCCATCTTCCTAAATTTTGTTGAGATATTTTTTAGTCAATAATCCAAATGGATAAGTTACAAGATTTGACAAACAGGCCTAAATCATAATCAAACAACAGTCTTTACCACCAAAAAGTGTCATGTGAACAAGCATAATTAAGTGTATTTTGACAGTTCAAGGCTAATTTTCCCGGTAATTAATGATAATCATTTTTTATCTTTATTCTTTAGAAGATCAAAGAGAAAACATGAACACAAAGGAACTAGAAAACCGACTATGGAAAGCCTATATACTAGTGACGAGATAGTCACGACCACAATAGAAAAACAGAACGGTGAAGTATCATGTAATCCAAGTTGTATCCGATTATATATGTTCATCCAAGGAAGTCTAATAATTACCAGTCAACAAACTGAACTTGTCTCTTTGTCTTGATATTTGAAACAGAAACATTTACATCTTTTGGTACAACATCCCCGCGATACATCAAGCAGCATGCCATGTACTTGCCATGTCTTGGATCACACTTGACCATCATACTTGATGGCTCAAACACAGCTCTGGTGATCTCAGGCACTGATAACTGTTCATGGTAGGCCTTAACAGCAGATATCACAGGGGCATAAGACGAAAGCATAAAATGGATTCGAGGATATGGCACAAGGTTAGTTTGGAATTCAGAAATATCCACATTGATTGCACCATCAAATCTCAATGAAGTGGTTAAGGAAGAGATAATTTGAGATATCAAGCGGTTCAAGTTAGTGTAAGTTGGCTTTTCTATATCCAATGATCTTCTGCAGATATCATATATTGCTTCATTGTCCAAAAGCACAACTACATCACTGTGCTCAATAAGAGAGTGATTGGAAAGAACGGTATTGTAAGGTTCAACAACTGCAGTAGATACCTACATTGTTAATAATAACATCATTACTTTAAGGACATTACCCTTGGATATCCAAGAATAAGGAAACCAAGAATAAATAGCCCAAAAAGTGTAGAGCAAAATATGTGAAAACATTGCTAGCAATGTTACATATCATCTTGCAATATACAACAAATTTTTTAACATGGTGATGTATATGCAATTCCAATTGTTTATTTATTACTTAATATTCTTCATTAGAATTTTCTTTCATATAAGATTGGAATAAAAGGGTATACATTATACAATCATAACATGTTATAAAGTGAGCAAATGCTTGATGCTCCCCCAAAAACAGTTCGTTTTACCACACCTGAGGAGAAGGATAAATGATGAAGCCAAGTTTTGATTTCTTCCCATAATCTACAGACAAACGTTCCAAAAGTAAAGATCCCAAACCAGAACCAGTGCCACCACCAACAGCATTGAAAAACAAGAACCCTTGCAAGCCAGTGCAATTGTCAGCTAATTTTCTAATACGGTCGAGGCATAGTTCTTCAATTTCTTTGCCAACTGCAGCATAGTCACCAAATAAGTGACTGTCTCATAATATATATATATATATATATATATGTTTATATACCAAATTTTGAGTTACTATAAATGTGATTGACCTGTGTGGTGTCCCCTTGCAAAATTATTAGCAGCATCTTCCTTGCCAGAAATTAACTGCTCAGGATGAAAGAGCTGTTTATATGAACTACATCTTACTTGATCAATTACACTAGGCTCCAGATCAACAAATAAAGCCCTCGGAACATATTGGCCAGATCCAGTTTCACTAAAGAAGGTGTTAAAAGCATCATGTGTATCCCCATCTGAGGCATCACTGAAAGTATATAAAAATCAGTATTAGCTGTGCTAGTGCCTAAAAGTAAAGGGAGTAACCATTATGATATGTAAAAAAACCAACTTATAATTTCAAGGTAATGAGAAATTCGAAGCTTAAAAGTGTGGGGAAACACTACAAATTTATTATAAATTTTGAGCTTCAGATTATTTTACTCTCAAGATCCCAGCAAGACTTATTGCTGGTAAATGAAGCAAAAAATCAACCATTTGTTTCTAGTTTGCAATTTCAACTGGTGAGAGGAAAAAGGTATAACAAAATATCCCACTTTTCTTTTTTTTTTAATTTTCATTACTTAGAAGTCACATTAGACACCAAAATTCAAGTTGAGAACTGGACTCACTTGAGAGGGCAAAGCTTTCCCAATTCATATATTATTTTTTCCATTTACAAGACTCGAACCTGAAATCTTAAAGGGAACCAAACTCCTGGCCACTTGGACCAAAGGCATTAATTGATAGGAATTCCACTTTTGAAGTCTCAGATGTTGCCAATAAAAAGGAATTCTCAAAATGTATAAATTGAGAGCATGGCAGGGATGCAGGCTATGTCAGGTAATAGGAAACTCAAACAGAAACACAACGAAAAAAAATAAAAATTTTAAGAATCCACCATGTTGAGCTTGAAGGTTATAAAAGTAAGTTCAAATATAATTCTTTCAGAAATATAACTATAGAAAAATGGATCTGTGCTATAGAAGTTGGCAGCAATACGTGAGTATAAGCAGAGTACTAACCACTAACTAAAAGCAATTTATCATACAGAGAAAAAGTAAGAAGTGATCTGCAATGATATTACGTCATTTATAAGCAGATAATAACAGATAATAACACAAGGAAAATATTTAGGAGAGTGGAAATCTTTGAATATATTGAGCAATTTCAATTTCCATTTTATTTTTCTACCTTTGGGAGCAGAATTTCATATTAGAATCAGGTTGCTGGAAATAAGGCACACATAACTAAAATATCAATGCATTATCTTTTCTAACTTTTCTTTCCTTTCTGTAATTTCTTTTCGTTTACTCAAGAAATGAGAGAGCTAACGAAGTTCCTCAAGTGAGTTAAAGCCATAATTAAAAAAAAAAAAAGATTTGGATATGCCAAATTGCCAATTACATTACCATAATTAACAAAGATTTCCAAACACACTGAAGTTTTATCAAATCCTGTGAAGGAAGCACATTGCTCATAATGAACTTAATTTATATGCATGTTAATACACCTCTCAATCAAAATGTCAGTAGAAGGATAAAATGGAATACATGAAACATAAACCAGAAATGTAATAACTAAGAATTAAACGTGAAATGTATAAGGTTTATACTTTGATTTAAAGCATAGCCTAACTGGCCCTTATATATGAAAACATAAACACTAAAAAACAATTAGAATACAATTTTTTACGAACATTAAATCTAACGAGTGCGTCAAAAGGAGAAATGCAAGCCAAAGCTGAAAAATAGATTAAAGGAAGTTTCGTGTATGTTTAGTTTTTCGTTGAAATAGAACCTAACAATAGTTCAACATAAAATTTTCCTTTCATGATTTTCGCATCTCAATACTTGCAATAACTTTCTAAGGGTAACCAAACGCAACCTTTCCTATAACGATCCGGTAAAAGCTCAAGCAAATATGACATGACATGAAACAAGCATTTGAATCACAAGATATTGATCATAAAAGCACCCCATAAACAAGAAATAACCATGTTTTGTTTCAAAAGCTTTAAAAACATAAGGTAGCAATTTCTCAAAAATTAATCTATAAAATTTATTTTTTAACAAACTTAAAGATCCACGTAATTAAGATTCTGACCAATTGAACTCTAAGCATACGTAAGATTCTTTTAAGAAAATGAGAAAAATATACAGAAAATAAGACCTGGGCATTGTTCCATCAGGTTGAATGCCATGCTCAAGGCAATATAGCTCCCAACATGAATTACCAACCTGAATTCCAGCTTGTCCAATATGAATGCTAATTATTTCTCTCATATTCTCTGCTCTCTTTCCTTCTACAATATTCTAGTTATGCTTATCAATTGAAAAAACTAATCAAAAGCAATAATCGCAAGGCTAACAGAGAAACTAATAGTAATTACAAGGAGGGAAATGCAAAAGAGAGGAATCAAACAAGAAGAAGAATATTTTATTTTATCGCTTCTGCAATTAATGGAAATGAAATTACTACATGATTTCCAAAAGCTAAAAAGCACCGAGTTTTAACCATTAATAAATTCCTTTAATTAAGTGTGTTTTTAATATAGTGTTTTGTTCTTACAAAAGTTGCACAATTTAAATTTAGTCCCAAAAAAACATTTTGTTAGGCTATAATTTTTATTTTATCACAAATTATTATTTTTAGTCTATTTAACTGTCATGGTTCATTGACTGAGATATTGTCAAATATTAACTTTTGGTTTATGTCAGCTGCTAGAGTGGCTAAATGTCACGACCCCTTTTTATAAAGGACCGAGAACATTGTTTCTACACCACATACTTATTTAAAAATAGGTAAATAATAGAGAATATAAGTATAAAAATTCACTTCTCATTCAAAGTAAAAAATGAAGTTCCTTACAACAAATATCCAACAGATCAACATAATATTACATTTAGTTTATAATATTCAAAATACCAAAAAAAAATTATAATACGTGACTCCCTCGATATGAGGTCTCATATATAAAGAAAAAGGACTTTGATGCATTATTACTCAACTCCAGCTTCTAACTTTTCTTCACTGGCCCCTCAGCCTGTGAAGTAGATGCAACACCTGCTACATCTGCTCACGTACCACCGTACGATCATCGCAGTACACACGCACACAACGACATAGAAAGAAATGCAAGGGTGAGCTTACCAAACATAAAATAAAATTATATATATATAGAGCAAAATATTTCTCACAAGAATAACCCCATGCATTTCCAGCCCATCTAATGCACAAGATGAAAACGGCTTCCAACCGGTTTCACGACCTAATTAATCCGTATGAACCGAGCTGTCCGGAGCGACCCATTCCAAAGATCTCGGATCCAGACAAAGACAAAGACAAAGAAATTTCAAAGATGAACTTACCGTTACATGTCTACCCACCTAAACATGTAACTCGGCTCTATAATGATGCAAAACATATATCTCGCATGATGCACACCACCAAAATTATTTTAACAGCTCAACTACGGCAAGTTTATAATAGATCAGCCAAAATCTCAGCATTTTAAACTAATTAACAACGATTCTGACTTAGAAAATAGTTTTTATTCAATAGATCTAACAAAATCATATCAAAATATCTTGAAATAACATATTAAACCGTTCAAAACATAGTTCATAGGTTAAAGTAAACTCCCCTTACCTCGTAAAGATGATTCACACTAGATCTACCGAATATTACTTGATTATAACAAAATTCACCGAAGATTCAGCTTTAGAACGGAGTTTCTCCTAAGAACACCATGAATTTCTATAAGAAAGAGGAGGAGAAGAGAAACGAACGGTAAATCTAGCTTCAAACTTAAAGAAACTTACTTCCAATCCTTGTAGTAGATGTAGAATCTCGGATATCCGGCGAGAAATCTAAGTTTAGGAAGGTTTAGTATGAGAGAAATGGTGGTTTACGGCCTTAGAACCTTTGAGAACCTTGGATAGAGGTGAAGAAATGAAATTTCGTGTGAAACCCCCTTTTTATAGAAAATTTTCAAAATTTACTGTTCACGACGGAATTTACTATTCATCGCCGGAAACACTGTTCACCGCCTCGTTCACGCCGGAAAATACTGTTCAGGGCACTATTTACGCCGGAAAACATCAGAACGCGTATCGTACACGCATCGTACGCGTATGTGACGTCACCGATGACGTCGTGATCCTTGTACATATGCGGTTGGTACTGTTCATACACGGTTTGTACGCGGTTTGCACTGTTCACACGCGGTTTGCACTGTTCACACGGTACTGTTCACTTTTTTTTTTTTTTTAAAAAAATAATTTCAACTCCATCTAAATATATTCCAATACCAATTAATCCTTCAATTAACATTGAACAAGTATAAAAATATTATAGATTACTCAATAATAAATTAGAAGCCTGACAATTCTCCCCCCGAAAATAAATTTTCGTCCTCGAAAATTTCATTCCCCAGAGAAAAGATGAGGATACAACTCTCTCATTCTTTCTTCTAACTCCCATGTGGCATCACCAGTTATTTGGTCCCAAACAACCTTTACTAACCGAATAGACTTACCTCTAAGTTTCTTAACTCTAGTTTCCTCGATACGAGCAGCTGGGACCTCCACAGACAAGTCATCTCGTAACTCCACAACATCAGACTCAATTACATGAGACAAATCTGGAACATACTTCTTTAGCTGCGACACATGGAAAACATTATGTATTCCAGACAACTGAGGTGGTAATGCTAATTCATAGGCTACTGGTCCTCGATGATGTAATATCTGATACGGTCCTATGAACTTAGGTGTTAACTTCTTGGCTCTTAAGGCTCGCCCCACACCTGTAGCGCGTGATACTCTTAAGAATACATGATCACCAACCTCAAATTCTAGGGATCTTCTGCGTCGGTCAGCATAAGATTTCTGTCGACTTTGGGTAGCTCTTAGCTTTTCTCTAATAAGTTCAACTTTCTCCTTAGTTTCTTGCAGCATTTCAGGTCCAACCATCAAATGTACTCCATCTTGGAACCAACAGATAGGGGTTCTACACCTTCTACCATACAGAGCTTCAAATGGTGCCATATCTATACTCGAATGATAGCTATTATTATAAGTGAATTCTACCAAAGGAAGCATATCCTCCCAATTACTCCTCTGCTCTACAATGCAAGTCCGCAATAAGTCTTCTAAGGTCTGAATAGTACGCTCAGATTGACCATCTGTTTGCGGATGGTATGCGAGAACTCAACCTCAACTGTGTGCCCATAGATTCTTGGAAACTCGCCAAAGCGGGAAGTGAATCGAGGATCCCTATCAGAGATAATACTAGAAGGTACTCCATGCAACCTGACAATCTCTCTAATGTACAATTCTGCTAATTTCTCCAAGCTAAAGGTCATGTTAATTGGCAAGAAATGTGCACTCTTGGTTAGCCTATCAACTATGACCCACACTGCATCATGATTCCTAACTGTTCTAGGTAGATGAGACACAAAGTCCATAGTCACATGGTCCCACTTCCACTCTGGAATTTCCATCGTTTGTAACTCTCCTGGAGGGCTTTGGTGCTCCGCTTTTACCTTTTGACAAGTCAAGCAGGCTTTAACAAACTCAGCTATCTCTCGCTTCATGCCTGGTCACCAAAACATCTGCTTTAAATCTTGATACATCTTGGTAACACCAGGATGAATGTTGAGACTACCCTTATGTCCTTCTTCTAGAATTGCTCTCTTTAATTCAATATTTCTAGGGACACAAACTCGACCTTGACATCTGAGAATACCATCAACACCTTTACTGAAACCCTTTGTCTTATCTGTCCCTAAGAGAAATACAATCCGACATAACATTGGATCCCACAATTGTTTATCTTTAATTTCCTGTAAGAAATTATTAGTCACCACAATTCGGCTACAACTAATCTTTTTGGGTGATAAGTCCACATGTATGTTCAGGTCTCGGAATTGTTCTACCAAAAGGGTTTCACTGACTCTTAGGGAGAATGCCTGAACCACATTCCTACTTAATGCATCGGCCACCACGTTAGCTTTTCCTGGTTGGTATTAGAGCTGAAAATCATAATCCTTAAGGAATTCCACCCAACGTCTCTGCCTCATATTTAACTCTCGCTGATCAAATAAATACTTCAGACTCTTATGATCACTATATACATCAAACTGAGCTCCATAAAGATAGTGTCGCCACACCTTCGAGCAAAGACTACGGCAGCTAACTCAAGGTCATGAATCGGGTAATTTCGCTCATGAGTTCGCAATTGACGAGATGCATAAGCTACTACTCTCTTATCTTGCATCAACACACATCCCAATCCCTGATGAGAAGCATCACAGTACACCTCAAACGGTCGACTAGTATCAGGAAGAATCAACACCGGCGAAGAAGTTAGTCTCTGTTTTAACTCATTAAAGCTTTGCTCACATTCCTCAGTCCACACAAAGGGTTGATCACGGCGAGTTAACCGTGTTAATGGTGCAGCTATCTTCGCGAATCCCTCTATAAATCTCCGGTAGTAACCTGCTAGGCCCACAAAACTACGAATCTCTCGAGGCTGTCTTCGGCCTTTCCCACTGCAACACCGCTTCAACTTTGGAAGGATCAACTGCAATTCCTTTAGCTGAAATAACATGACCAAGGAACTTCACTTCCTCTAGCCAAAACTCACACTTAGACAGTTTAGCATACAACTGTTTTTCCCTTAAAACATTAAGTACAATCCTCAAATGCTCTTCATGTTCCTCTGACGAACTAGAATAAATTAAAATATCATCAATAAAGACTACCACAAATCGATCCAGGAAAGGTCTAAAGATCCGATTCATGTAGTCCATAAACACACTGGAGCATTTGTAACTCCAAAAGGCATCACTATATACTCATAATGACCATATCTAGTGCGAAAAGCAGTCTTAGGAATATCTTCATCCTTCACTCGGATCGATGGTACCCGGACTTCAAATCAATCTTAGAGAATACCTTAGCACCTCTCGGTGGTCCATCAAATCATCGATTCGCGGCAATGGGTACTTGTTCTTAATTGTTAACTTATTCAACTTACGATAATCCACACATAATCTAGAACTTCCGTCCTTCTTTTTCACCAAGAGAACTGGGGCTCCCCAAGGCGATACACTTGGTCTAATCATCTGTTTACGCATTAAATCCTCGATCTGCTCCTTAAGCTCAATTAACTCTTTTGGCGCCATTCTATACGGTACTACGGACAATGGCTCGGCTCCGGGAATCAAATTTATAGCAAACTCTACCTCTCTACGTGGAGGTATTCCAGGAATATCCTCTCGGGAAAATCTCGGGGAATTCTCGTACTACGGTATTAGTGAAGGCTTTGCCCCACTTCTGCATTCATAACTCCCAACAAAACAAAACAAGATACTCCCTCACCTAAGGATGTTTCTACTTGGCGAGTAGAAATTAATTCTACACAATCTTGCTGCTCAGGAAAGATTAAACACCTCCGGCCACAATCAATTAGCACACGATTGCCAGTTAGCCAATCCATACCCAGGATTACATCTAACACGACATCGGGATACAAATAAGATTTACTTTGTATCTTCGTCCCTCAATTGCTATGGGACACCTAACACAAACCGTCGAAGTCTTAATTGAACTTAAAGTAGGTGTCGATACTACTAAGTCACATCCTAGATCGCCCACCGGTAATCCTAAGTTTCTCACACAATTGTCCGCAATAAAAGAGTGTGTGGCTCCAGAATCAAATAATACAGAAAGAAAAGTACCTGCCACTACCGCTGTTCCTTGAACAAGATCTGTCGCACAGGGTGCCTCTGATGCAGAAGTAGTGAATACACGTCCCTCCGCTCTCGATCTGGTTGTTGTTGGAGCCCTAGTTGCTTTAGGCCTAATAGCGTGCAAGGCGCTAGCAGAAGACGAAACTGCCCTACTAGGCGTAGGACAGTCCCTTGCAAGGTGCCCTGGCTGCTGGCACGAGAAGCAAACTCTTACATCAGTCTGTGGGCACTGGCTCAGATAGTGTGGTCCACCACACCTAAAACATCTGACAATCTGCGGCACTGAGACTCTAGGAGAAGAAGAAATTGCTCCCCTAGGCTGAAATGTAGAAGTAGCAGTCCCTACGGCACCGGGCCGATCCGCCGATCCTCTTGACTGATATGATCGAGACTGCTGTTGGCGTAGCGACCGACTGTAGGGACCCTTCTTAGCGCCCTTACCTCCATTACCATAACTGCTAGCAGCTCTACTAGATGGAGCCTTCCCAACTCCACCAACATCCTCCGCATTAAGACTCTCTATAATGGTGGCTTGATCCACCAAGTCAGCAAACTCCGTGATCCTGAGTGGGATCAAAATCCTCTTTATGTCAGTTCTCAGCCCGTCCGAAAACCTCTGACATCTCCACTCCTCTGAAGTCGGGTGAGAATAAAATCTGTAGAGCCGCTCAAACTGTATTGCATACTCATAGACCGATGAGTTTCCTTGCACCAAGTTTAGAAACTCTCGTTCTTTGGCAGCACGAACATGAGAAGGGAAAAACTTTCCCAGAAAACTACTTCTAAATACAGCCCAAGTAATGACTTCACCTTGGGCCTCTAGCATAGTACGAGCTCCGTGCCACCACATCTCTGCATCCCCTATCAGCATATACGTAGCATATATCACCTTTCTCTCCTCGGCGCAACCCATGGTTAGGAAGATCTTCTCAATCTCCACGATCCGAGTTCGGCGAGAATCTGGTCCATCCACTCCTGTGAATTGAGGAGGATCATTCTTTACGAACTCGACAACCCATGGTATTCGGGAAGAGGTGCACGAGGCGATGGCTGCTGCTGCCCGTGCTGCAGCCGGCTTGATTTGCGGCTTCTTCTGTTGAATCATATCTAGACTCGCCTAACGGTGGCTGCCATGGCCTCCATGGCATGAGCCATTTGGTTCACATCAGCGGGAGGAGGATTTGCAGCAGATCTTCTTGGTCTAGCCATTCTAATATATAGACTAGCTTAAATTACTAACGTTTAACACATTCAGCAATACCACCACATAGCTATATTCACAGATTCAGCTTACAGTGATATATTCATATTTAGTATATCATAAAATTTTAATCAATTTAGTACTCAGTATAACAACATATCAACATTCACATAGCATAGCAAACACACTCATTTCAGCAATCATTTACGACTTAGCTTAACGGTCTCTTATTCACACAAGACGACTCACCTATAGCTCACCCAAGTATCATATACCAAGTTTCCTACATCAATCATGTCTGAGAATCGAGGTGATCAAGCTCGTTCCCTCACAACTTGATGAATAGAAATCATGATATATGATTCACAGCTAAAACTCACATGTTTAATATGCACAACTGACGCCTAACAACCTCACCTCGTAGGTTTACCTAGACCATGCTCTGATACCACTAAAATGTCACGACCCCTTTTTATAAAGGACCGAGAACATTGTTTCTACACCACATACTTATTTAAAAATAGGTAAATAATAGAGAATATAAGTATAAAAATTCACTTCTCATTCAAAGTAAAAAATGAAGTTCCTTACAACAAATATCCAACAGATCAACATAATATTACATTTAGTTTATAATATTCAAAATACCAAAAAAAATTATAATACGTGACTCCCTCGACATGAGGTCTCATATATAAAGAAAAAGGACTTTGATGCATTATTACTCAACTCCAGCTTCTAACTTTTCTTCACTGGCCCCTCAGCCTGTGAAGTAGATGCAACACCTGTTACATCTGCTCACGTACCACCGTACGATCATCGCAGTACACACGCACACAACGACATAGAAAGAAATGCAAGGGTGAGCTTACCAAACATAAAATAAAATTATATATATATAGAGCAAAATATTTCTCACAGCAATAACCCCATGCATTTCCAGCCCATCTAATGCACAGCATGAAAACGGCTTCCAACTGGTTTCACAGCCTAATTAATCCAGAAGGAACCGAGCCGGTCAGGAGCGACCCATTCCTAGATCTGGATCCAGACAAAGACAAAGACAAGCTCAAAGATGAACTTACCGTTACATGTCTACCCACCTAAACATGTAACTCGGCTCTATAATGATGCAAAACATATATCTCAGCATGATGCACACCACCAAAATTATTTTAACAGCTCAACTACGGCAAGTTTATAATAGATCAGCCAAAATCTCAGCATTTTAAACTAATTAACAACAGTTACAGCTTAGAAAATAGTTTTTATTCAATAGATCTAACAAAATCATATCAAAATATCTTGAAATAACATATTAAACCGTTCAAAACATAGTTCATAGGTTAAAGTAAACTCCCCTTACCTCAGAAAGATGATTCACACTAGATCTACCGAATATTACTTGATTATAACAAAATTCACCGAAGATTCAGCTTTAGAACGGAGTTTCTCCTAAGAACACCATGAATTTCTATAAGAAAGAGGAGGAGAAGAGAAACGAACGGTAAATCTAGCTTCAAACTTAAAGAAACTTACTTCCAATCCTTCAGAGTAGATGTAGAATCTCGAGATACGCGAGAAATCTAAGTTTAGGAAGGTTTAGTATGAGAGAAATGGTGGTTTACGGCCTTAGAACCTTTGAGAACCTTGGATAGAGGTGAAGAAATGAAATTTCGTGTGAAACTCCCTTTTTATAGAAAATTTTCAAAATTTACTGTTCACGACGGAATTTACTATTCATCGCCGGAAACACTGTTCACCGCCTTACTGTTCACGCCGGAAAATACTGTTCAGGGCACTATTTACGCCGGAAAACACTGTAAACGCGTACTGTACACGCACTGTACGCGTATGTGACGTCACCGATGACGTCAGCAGTCACTGTACATACGCGGTTGGTACTGTTCATACACGGTTTGTATGCGGTTTGCACTGTTCACACGCGGTTTGCACTGTTCACACGGTACTGTTCACTTTTTTTTTTTTTTAAATAATTTCAACTCCATCTAAATATATTCCAATACCAAATAATCCTTCAATTAACATTGAACAAGTATAAAAATATTATAGATTACTCAATAATAAATTAGAAGCCTGACACTAAAACCAATACCCTAGTGTCCACATACAAAATACACTGAAGATAAGAACAGTACAAAAAATTTCTCCTCCCACTATCTGCATATATAAAAAACAAAACTAGGTGGTGGTCGGAGAGTACATCTTCGAAACAGGGTCCTCTAGGAGGGTCTCTCATCATCGGCGATGGTAACAATGAAAGTTGCAGGTCGATACAAGTGCATTGAGGACTTCACAAATTTATTTTAATAATTAGGTAATACAAATTAAATTTTGTTTTTGATGATGTCCTTAAAGTTGTAAATACAAATTGATATCAAATTAATGACTTAACTGTGAGATCTTATTTAATATCATTTATAAAATATCTCTAGTAAATTATTATTATTATTATTATTATTATTATTATTATTATTATTATTATTATTATTATTATTTTGAAATTAGTGTGTAAGTAGACTGATGATTAGGTCTGAGATATCAAATTTTTGTCTAGATATATATTGGGAGTAATGATGTATTAGATTAACTTATTATGAAAATATTTATAGATTATTACACAAATGTCATAAAAGAATTCTCAATGTAATAGTAGTATATACGTTCTTTTGACTTGAAGTCATTGTGAGTCGTATATAAAGATTTTTATATTTTAATCTCATCAAGCATAATTTATAACAAAGTGATTATAAAGTTAGAGGTTAGATATAAAATAAGTTATGCGAATGAATGTAAGTAATGTAGATAAAATTTTTCCCTTCTACGTAACAAAAATAATATATAGATAGAATTAGACTATGAAATGTATAACTATACAATAAAATAAATATAAGATATTTATTTAAAAATAGATGATTGGATATCAAGAAAATAAAATTAAAATTTTTATAAAGTAAGATGTTTCATAACTTATGTTCAATTAGATACGAGGATAAAGGGACTAACCATATAATTTATATATTATCTTATAAATAGGTTATCAATTTAATAGCATTTGTGGTATTTTGAAATAATATGTTTCTAGTTATATTATTCATTATTCACGATATTAAATTTAAATAGTTTATATATGAATATCATGAATGAAATATTAAATTCATTTATAAGGTTGCACACAAAAATAAACTCGTTAAGAAGTTAAATTCTAGCTAGTTAGACTATATTATCACCTAATTGAGCAAAACTCGTAATTAAGAAGTTTAGAGATTGAACTATGCTTGTTAGGGTTTTCCTTTTATAAGAGCACAATAGATGTGTAATCCTAACGAGTGTAGCATTACTCACTCTTGCATGACTACTAACATAACGATGGCAGAGAACTTTGACATTTTGTTCATGTGGATACTTGAAGAAATGCAATTATGACTAACACTTTTGTCAAAACTAAGTAATTATTAACCAAATTTGTGTTTATATCCTTGCTTTGAAATTATAATAATCACGTAGACATATGAGAATTCGTATGTTTTATTGTTGTTAACACGTATATGATTTCCAACATCAGGCTCCAACGTAGGAATGGAAGAAGTAGGTACCATGATAACTAACATAGATGCATAAACAACGAGTGGTGGTGCACCCTCAAAAGTGTTAGATAGAGTGGGCAGTGTCAGGTGCAAAGGGTCAAAAGTAAATCTATCAAGCAGAATTGTCGTTACATGTACTCATCTTGAACTCAATAGTCACACGATGAATAGCAGCACGAGGTGCATGAAGCTTATAGTTATCTATCCATGAAATGTTGTCTCTCTAGTTTGGGCGTTAATTAATCATTTTTAGTTGTTTAAGTTAAGTATCTGTTCATTTTGTTTATATTTAACTTGACTAGTTTGTTTTGTTTTTTTATCTTTAGTATTTTATAAAATTTCAAATCCTAATTTTTTCTGGGAATAGAATTCAACAACTCCAAAAGAAGTAAGTGCATATTTACATCATAGATATTTAAAGAACACATTAACTAACACATTATTTTATTTGGTTCAATGTAATTATAATTTTGTATGTGCCTTTTCTGTGTGTTGTTCTATTACTTTGGGACATTCAATTGTTCTCAATTTGATTTAATAATTGATTGATATATGTAGTATTTATTTCCTTTGAAATTCTAGAATATCAAACTCTATATTTGAGATATTGTTCTATTTGCACTGTTTTTAATAATATATGATTTATTAAATATGCTAAAATTTGTAATAATTTTAATTTTATAAAAAATAATTTGAGAGCTGCTCACAAATAACTACTATTGGAAGTTAATTTGAAAAGCAGTTCATAAGCAACTGCTTTCAGAAGTCTCTACAAGTAACCGCTTTCAAAAGTTTACTTTGGATAACAATTCATAAATAATTGCCTTCGGAGGTAGAGTTTGGAGAGTAATTGATGTGGAACCACTCTTAAAAATATTTTTTGAAGAGCTATTTCATATGAAATGACTATAAATGTAAAGTTAAATTATACGTATAAATGTGTTGAAAGAGTGTTTTGAATTAAAGTTTGAAGTTTAGAAAATGATTAATGTCTGAACTACTCTATATGCTAAAACTTTTGAAAGTAGTTATGTGTGAAATTGCTCTCTAATATTCACTTTTAATAGTAATTATTTAACTTTTTTCTTAAATTCAACATATTGCATAATGCAATATTTTAAAAAAATTCTAAACATTTTCTAAATTAAAGTGTTACAACTCTCACCTCTTCTTTCTAGCATAATGATAGAACCACTCATTGTTATTAGCAAAAGTCACACAGATTTGCAAAAGGACAAAATCCTTCTAACACATATGTCCTTACAAGAAAAGAAAGAAAGAAAAGGGAACACACAAGTAGATGAAAGAGGTTAGCTTACGTTCTACATTTCATACATGGTAGATAAGAAATATTAATTAAGCAAAAATAACATAACAACTTTTCATGTATAATGCACAATCAGTAGTATTATGCAATGCCTGATACAAGTTTATTTATGTTTTTAATCTCCTAATTTATGTATGTGTCATGTCATGCATGCGAACTCGTCCTTACCAATGTCTCAGCTCATAACTAAAAGCATTCTTTACTATGGTATCAGCTCGTAACTAAAAGCAATAGTTATCGATAAAAAACAATATCAAATATCTGAGAATAAACCTACCACGGTCATGACAATGCTTTTACTTGTTAGAATAGCATAAGTTTGCAAGTGATTGACCTACACAAGCTTCGTTACTAACTACAATTGCTAGTTTGAGTAATATTCCAAAACAAAATTAATAATTAACTATTTTCAATAAAATCAGTTTTACTAAATTAAACTTTTTAACTAATTGTAATTTGGATGTTGTGGAATAACAAGAATGTTTGAGGTACTGTTTTGGAATAAAATTAGTAATCAGAATTATTTTTCCTTGCTAATTAAGAAGTTACTTAAATATATTGTCTCTAATTTTATTATATTTCAGTTTATGATTCACTCGACCTGCAAGAAGGAGGCTATTATTGGATGGAATCTTCCTTTTTTTCAAAGTCTTAAACTCAATTAATGGGAATAATCCAGTGAACTCTCAAAAGGTTAGGTAGTGTGTTGTAGTTCAATTAATGGTACCTTTGTTTTGTTAGCTATTTGAGACAATGCTCATCCTTAGAGTTAGTGGCTGAAATGGACTTTAAGCTTGCAGGCTGCAGTACATTTGGTTAAATCAAATGTTAGCCATAAACATAGGTTGAAACTTGTTATTAGTGAAATTAACAACTCATTTTAGTTTCGTAAAATTATTAGTTTATATCATCGTATACTGGAAATAAATAAGTGTTAACTTCTTAGCCCATTAGGGGTTAGTTGAAGTTTTAATTTTTTGTACTCTCGCTTATGGTTAGTTTTGTTTCTGTACTTGCGCTCTTTTGAACTATTACTTTTAACTATTAGTTTGAACCTCTTAACTTTTTATTTTCATTTCAATTTTTTTAAATATCCTTTTTTTCATAAAAAAGTTAATTTCCTTAAAATAATTTATTATTTATGTTCTTTCCTATTAACTAATAAAAACATATATTTTGAGAAATTTTTCAGTTTTTTTTTCTTGTTTCACTTTTTCTTTTTCCTATGACTCGTTTACATTTTCCATGATCTGGTACTCTCTCCCTTTAAAATTTGATAAATTTTTTTCTTTTTTTCCTCCTCATATCACCCCTTATGTGTACCTCTTCTCTCTTTAAACTTTAAAAATCTACTTTTTTTAGGAAAATTTTTAGTTAAGTCTTGATATAACACTTTAAATTTAATTTTAATTAAATAATAATTTTACAAATCGGATAATCAAATTTTTCATAAAAGATTTCGAAATAAGTGAAAGGTTACAAATTAATATCAAATAACTGTTACAGGACTAGTTCAATTACAACAATTTCAAAATAAAATTTAAGTACTATAGCATGTCATCCGTCCCTTCACTGAGTCCAGTGCTGATCGTCTTGATTACTTGAAAAATGAATGTAAGGCTGAATACTCTATACTACCCAAAACACACAATCAACGTAGAGTCTCACCTCCAAAATATTTCCAACACATTAAACAAACGCAATCATAATCAGCATTTGACATCCATAAGTACAATTAATAAACTCATGCATATGCACTCCAGCACACTCACTGTGGCACTGTGATCACAGATTTACACCATGAATGGTCGTCAGTTACCCCCGCCTCGCGGATACTACATGAGCAGTCACGAGTTGCTTAGTAAAGATAATGGTCAGAGGTCTAGTCAGGAAGAGAGAGTGTAACCCATGGTGCACCCGTTCTACAGTTGGTGTCACCACCACTCTCTCCTCCCCAAGGTATTTCTATCGTTATCATCTTTCACACCTCAGTTTAGCGCTGAACCATTCACAGCACATTACAACGGCGCTACACGCTCCATTCACATAAATTTCATTCACGCACGCAATATTCATGCTTGCACACGGCATACAACTTATATTCAATTCACAGCACATGACACGCAGCCTATAATTATTATTCATATTACACGGCCCTTGGGCCCACATTTTCACAATATTCATTCAAATATACGACACAAGTGCCCATACTCATTCTATCACACAACATTTACATATAATCCCAATCCATCAATTTTAGATCAATACACATAATGTTCACATATTACAGTACATGGCCCACATTACATTTCTCAGCAATTTCCTACCCACTAACTCAGCCACAATACAATATTCAGCAGAATATCAATTATTCATGCACAAAAGAGTAGGATAGAGTCCCCATTTACCTTGGATTGAAGACCCACACTTGGATTCAACCACGGACGTGCTCCCTACACAGATTGCGGCCTAAAACACATGGACAAACTCCATGAGAACCAAAGGAAACCCAGAAACAGAGAAAAGGGGATGAGAAACGGAATCCTAACTATTAAAACTCACCTCCAAGTGTTCTCCACACAGATTCAACCTTCAATCAAGCTTCCGAATGACTTTGGAGGGAATATAATCGGTAGAAAAAGGTTTGAGAATGAGAGGATCGAAGGGAATTCGAAGAGAGAGAGAAATAACTCTCCCCGAACCCTAACTCCCTTTAAATCCTTTCCTAGTCGCGATACTCTCACTACAACGAGATATTCTCGCTGCAGCGAGAAACCTTGCTGCAGTGATATGAATTCACATTGCAATGAAAATATCAGACAAAATTGCACACTAGTTTCTGCATAATCTCGCTACAGCGAGACTGCACCCTGAAATGCACCTCAAACTGTCGCTCTCTCGCTATAGCGAGACGTCTCTCGCTACAGCGAGAAGGCGATAGTTCTTATCCTTCTTCTCAGGACCCTCTCGCTACAGTGAAAATCCTCTCGCTGAAGCAAGAACAGCATAGTATTACGCCATGCACTTAAGCACTTAGCCCATTTCAGCCCTATCCAGTCATACATACACATATATATACACATATCCATACACATATATATATATTTATATAAATAACCATAATTAATATCACAAAATTCAGGCGTTACATTGGATCATAGAAAAAGACAAAGAGCTAGGCAATGATAATAGCATCGTATCAACCTTGATACTGCTCTCATTGCCTCACTCTTGTCTTCTCCTATAATTTCAAGATCCAACTAAAAAAATCACCAAATAAAGAGAAAAGTTTTAAATTTTAAAAAAGGAGTGAGGAATGGTTTATAGAAGAGTGAACAAAAATTAGAAGAAGATAAGAAAAATGAACAATTTTTTGGAATTTGATGTTTCAAGAAAAACGAATCGTGAAAGCATAGATGAGAAGTAAAAAGAGAAAGAAAAGAAGAATAAAATAAAAACAACTAAAAAATTCATCAAAATATGTTGTGTTTTCACTATAGGGAGGAAGAAAATGAATAATAAATTTTTAACAGAATTAACATTTTATATATATATATATATATATATATATATATATATATATAAAGACTTGTTCGAAACATTTTGTATAAAAAACTAAAATAAGAAAAAAAATTAAAGGGCTAAACTAAAACAAATCTAAGAGTTAAGAGACAAATCTACTAACTAAACCAAAAAAAGATTTAGCATATATATACTTATATGTAAGTGATTAAATAATAAATTAATTAAAATTAAAGGATAAATTATTCATTTTAAGAAAATAGTATTATACTCACTTAATTATATGAGTTTTTTTTATGCACATGTATAGTAATTTGTTAATCTTTTCTCACTTACTCATTTATATTCCAAATGAGATTAGCATACTTGTGAAAAGATGGAACAATTTCCATCATAAGATTTATGACTTCTATGATGTTAGAGTAACACAAAAAATGTTTGATATTTAGATTTCAAGTATTTTTTAACCTCTGAAGCATAACTATTAATTCAGTATTGATATTGTTAGAAATGTTAATGAACTCAAAAGCTCTTTTAAGCCAATTTATATCTTTATTTCTAATAAGAGCACTAAATTCAACTCTACCTAATCTCATCTACATCAAGGATGAATTCAAAATTTTGATAGGCCTCTCACTGAGCCCAGTGCTTTGAGATCTTTTTTTTAGTAATGCAATCAGCACTCATAACCCTCCATATCCACCATAGTGTAGCTAAAAATAAGAGAGAATTTCTTTTATGTTAAATCATAATCCAGTTGTTGGCATCAATGGAAGTTGCAAATCTATAGTCGATAAACTTGCATGAACCTAGATTTCCTTAGTTGTTGGACAGTTTCTAACATAATGGAGAGAAACTTCAATGTAAATGTTACATCTTGAACAAATGGTTGAAGACACTAAGTTCTTATAATGCCTTAAGTAATTTGTGGGAAAGACATCACAACAAATAAGTCAAAATAGGAATTTAATCTTTTTTGCACAAGGAAAATGCCAAATACACCTCCAACTAATATACTGGTACAGAGTTCTCCTACTAAGTTAAAATCATGTTTAGCTGTAAAACTTTCCTCTAAATTGTTTGACCAAATAAACATGTCCTCCACGTGATTACTTATTGACAAGTTAGATTGATAAATGATTGAAGTAATTGATGTTCGTACTCATGTGACAATTTAAGAAAAATTTTACCCCTATTGGATCCAAATTAGGGATGAAAACAGGTCAGGCAATGTCAGACTTTGCTTTAAACAAGTCTGGCCTGTAACATGATTATTAGACTTGAGTTTGGCCTGTTATCTGATAAAGGCTTTATTTTCAGCCTGGCCTGACCTGTAACCCATTAACAAAGCCTGCTACAAAAAATATTTTAATATTAATGAAAATATAAATATTTTATTATCAAATTAGTTTACATATTTTTCTACTTTTTATCTGTGTTATTGATAATTATTAAATAATTATAATAATTTTTATATAATTTTATAAATAATTTTTAAAATATTATTTGAGTACTAATTATAAATGTTTCATATTAAATAAATTTTTATTTTTCTTGATTTATTTTTAAAAATTGTTAAAATATTAAATATTTTAGTTTTTTTTTAGAATCATATTTTGTTTGTTTAAAAATATCTTATATTTAATAAATAAAGTTATAGTAAACACATAAAATTGATCATAAAAAATAATATTCACATAATTTGTTGAATCAGCTGAAAAAATTATTATATTTTAAAAAATAAATAAATTTAAATTCAATGTAATATATATATATATAATGAAAATAATAATAATAATTAAATTAAAAGAAAAATAAAATAAATACAATATATTTAATTTTATTTATTTCATTAATTTGTTATTTTAAATTAACAAATACACGTAAAATTAACTACACTATAACATTAATGTAATATATAAAAATATTACTAATATAATAAATTAAAACATATTTATGTAATATATAAATTGATAAATTATCTAATCATTTAATTTTTTATTTATGTAAATATTTGTAAATTATTGAAATTTAAATGTATGTTAACAATTATAATAAAATTATTATAGATTTTAATTATTATTTTTATGATAATTATATTTTGTTTGGGTAAAAACATCTTATATTCAATAAATAAAATTACAATAAACACATAAAATTGATAACAAAAAATAACACATACAAAATTTGTTGAATAAACTAAAAAAAAATTATTATATTTAAAAAAATAAATAAATAGTCATTGTAAAACTTATTTATAAAAACTATTTATATTATAAAATTTAAAGATGTAAAAAAAATAACTTATATTTCCAAACTTTTCTCTTAATCAAAAAAATATGTAATAAAATTTAATATAAAAATTTAAATTCAATGCATATATATATAGTATGACAATAATAATAATTATTAAATTAAAAAATAATTACAAAATATTTAATTTTATTTATTTTATTAATTTAAATTAATAAATATACATAAAATTAACTACACTATAACATTAATATAATATAAAAAATATTACTGATATAATAAATTAAAAATATATATATTATATATATAAATTGATAAATTAATTAATAATTTAATTTTTTATTTATATTTTTTTATATAAATATTTATTAATTATTTAATTTTGAATGTATATTAACAATTATATTTTTTAAGAAAAAATCTATTTATATTTATGTCAAATTCATAAAAAATAATTATTTAAAATTTGACATATTCATATTTAGGTGTGTTGTTGTGTACTGTGGATCTGGTATTTAAAATTTTTTTTTATAGGTAGATTACTCAAAAAAAAATTATACCAATAAAAATAAAATACGTATTAAGTTACAAAAAGTATATATTATTATATATAATTTATTTAAAATTATATTATTTACTATATGGCCCTATATATATATATATATATATATATATATATATAAAGAATTTCTATTTATTATAAAGAAAAAAAATTAAACATAATATATTAATATAATAATTAAATATTAATAATAATAAAATTAAAAAAATAAAAATATATTAATATAATATTATTATTTTATGTTTAAATTTTATTTCATTTAGTTTTAATTGCGTCTTGTTCTTATTCAAAGATTTAAGCATTCTTTAACTTATTTAAATATAACAAATATAATAATTTATTATTAAATAAATTTATTATTTTAAAAGTGTAATCATGTGTAAATATTTTTAATTTTTAATATAATATAATTTTTATTTATTATAATTATAAATAAAAAGAATTATAACATAATATATTAATTTAATATAACATAAATAAAAATATATTATTAAATAATTTTATTATTTAAACATATTTTGACAGCTCTATTTTTAAATTATATATATATATATATATATATATATATATATATATATATACTGACCTGTCATGCTTTACAGGCTTTGTAAATAGCTCAAGTCTGACTTATTTACTTAAACAAGTCTTAAAAAAAGTCTAAGCCTTATTTCTTTATTAAAATGACAAGGCCTAAACCAGGTCAAGCTAGCCTGACCTGTTTCCATCCCTATTCTAAATGTTCTTAACCCACAACTCTATATCTTAAATGTCGACATAGGAAGTGTGTTAACATAATTTGCTCAGTCCCAACAGTCATAATACCAAAAGAAAACATGCTTATTACCAAGTCAAAAAGTGAACCCATCTCTCGTAGTATTTTTAGACTTTTTGATTGCTTGCCAAGAGTGGAACTCTCCATCTTTATTATGATCTAACAAATTATCTTCCTTCTTATATCTTTCTACAAACAGATGGATCCAGAGTTTGTCTTTTTTGATTATCATATCTCAAACTCTTTCCGTCGTTATCTTTCTACCTAATAAAGTCACATTACATTCCCAGTTCACCAGGTTAATTCTCTTTCCATCGTTATTCATTCATAAAAAATTATGCACATACTTATCAATTGAGTGACAAATAAATTGAGACAACCAATACAGTTGTAAGCAATATGTTGGGATCGTCGTAATAACTAACTTAGCTAGAACTAAATGCTTTTATACTAAGGAAATTAGATTTCCCATTAGCAAGCCTATGTTGAATTTTCTCTACAATGAAGTCATAATGTCTTCTTTTCACTCTGCCTAAGATCATTTGAAAACCCAAATACTTATCAAGGGGAGAAGGAAAACAATTACATGAGATAGAGGTGAACTTAACTTGTTTCCAACCATTAATACCAACCAAAATATATGCCCAAGATTTTATCAAATTAACCTTTAGACCAGATACAACACTAAACCAGTTGAGAATTTCCTTTGTGATTCTAATTTGAGAACTTTTAGCTTTGACAAATAAAAGCACATCATCAGTAAAAATTAGATGGTATACAATTAGGCCATTTTTGCTAACTTTAACTGGTTGCCACTTATTATTTTTCACTGAATCTTCTATAGTGAAAGCTAACATCTCCATACACAAAAGGAAGAGATACGGAGAGAGTGAATCACCTTGGCAGAGGCCATAATTTGGAGAAAATAAAGAAAATCTATTCTCATTCCATAAAATGGTCATTGATGGAGTAGTAACATAATGCATAATAAGAGTAACTATTTTATTTAGAAACCTAAAATTTAGGATAGTGTGCCTTAAAAATTCTCAATTAATGTGATCATAATTTTTTTCTAGGTCTAATTTAGAGGCAACATCTCCTTTTTTTTTTTTTCTTGAACTTGTGCATCATATAAAGGATTTCTTGCAAAATAATCGTGTTGTTTGTAGTACCTTAACCTCGAAGGAAACTACTCTAGAGATGTCCAATGAAATTCTTAAGAATAGGTCTCAACCTATTAACAAGTACTTTATTATGATTTTGTAAAGGATATTGTAAAGGCTAATAGGCCAAATTTTCTTAAAATTTCTAGGACAATCCACTTTTGAGATGAGAGAGATAAAAATCTCTGAGAACTTGCTATCTAAAGTGTCTTTCTCAAATGCATCACTAACTAGTTTGCTTAAATAACTACTCACTTTATGTCAGTATTATTTGTAGAAGATTATTTGAAACCCATTAAGCCCACGAGCCTTGTAAGGATGCATGGCATAGAAAGCTAAAAAGACCTCTTCTTTTGTTATATGTTGCTCTAAATTAAAAGAATCCTTAGGTGTGATAGTTATAATATTATTTAGATGGAAAGATACATATATGACATGAAATTAATCGCAAAAAACATTCACAAAAAACTTATGAGCTTATTCATGTATAAAATAAAATTATCATAACACCGTATATCATTAAGAAGAGTAAAATCATAAATCTTATTTCTTTTTCTTTGTATCATAATTTGAACATGAAAAAGTAATATGTTATCATTCTCAAACTCAATCCAATTCTTTCTAGAATTTTAGTATTATAGAAGTTTTTCTTAAAAAAGAATTTTATTATACTCATATTGTATCTACCTATTTACCTTTTAAGATAAATAAGATAAGTTAGTGCCTTTTTGTTTAGCAAATGTCTGATTATTAAAATTGATAGAATATTTTTTGAGCTTACGAAGTAATAAGACAGGATCCCCCTACCTTCTTACGAGGCCTTATAAATAATTGAATCATTGTAAACTATCTAGACTGTTTAAAAGAAAGAAAAAAATTGAGATCCAAGCACTTAGGGAAGGCCCATCCCTTAACAAGAAGATAAATTTTGTTTGTAAATTGTTAGTGCTAGAGCTAACAAAACAGACAACACATTCCATTCAGATTAGCGGGTGACAAATTTTAACTTACTAAAGAAATAAATAAATAAATCTGATTTGAACTTCCAATATAATACCAAAATAAATAAAGCTTAACATTTTATGAATTTTTGCAGACATGTTTTTTATCGGAAAAGTTTAACACTGGACCGATTTAACAAGTCCATATTAACTGCTGGAATCACATGCTCAAGACACAACCCGAACTGAATCGAGTTTTAATTTTTGTAGCCGAACAAACCCATTTATCGTTGAGTGAATTTGATTGGATTATAGGAGTTTGTCCTTATAGAGAACACCTCTAATTTAGCGTTTTGTAGTGTCTATGTTGGTTGTTTTATTCCCCACTGGGAAGTGGTTTACTTTGAATAGGATAGACAGAAAAACAGTAATTTGATATGAATGGGATGGAAACCGGAAAGGGAACTCTCAAAGCTGTGGCTCTCATCGTTGGAGATAACAACATTAGAGGTTCTCTTCACTTTGTGCACCACCCCAATGGTCTCTCTCTCTCTCTCTCTCCCCCTCTCCCTCTCTCTCTTCATATTTCTTCTGACCAATGCTTATTATCGCTTATTAGTTTCGTTGTGATTGTGTAGGGACCACCCATGTAACAGGAAAAATAGCAGGCTTGTCCCCAGGCCTTCATGCCTTCCATATTCATGCTTTTGGGGACACCACCAATGGATGCAACTCCACTGGTTCCTTTTCTTAATTACTTTTTTCATCAATTTGTATTTTTTCTAGGAAAATATAAAAAGGAATAGTTTAATTTCTAAAAAGAATTAGACTTTTGAGCAGTTATATACAGCCAAGAATAATGGAAAGCCAAGAATAATAGTTTAATTTCCCACAGCCAAGAACTTGTGGGAAAATGTAATTTTATTTTATATCAATTAATCTAAGCTGAACATGTAACTGGTTTAATTAATTTTTAGCTTTAAATTGTTCTTTACCACAGGTCCTCACTTCAATCCACTCAAGAAGGATCATGGGGCTCCTTATGATGATGAGCGTCATGCTGGCGATTTGGGCAACATTGTTGCAGGCCCTGATGGTAAATTCTGCTTTTCTTTTCCTTTTTTAATGTTTAATTTATTTTGATACTTTAATTTATTCTGCTTTGCAGGGGTTGCTGAGATATCCGTTAGAGATAGACTGGTAAAGAATTAAACTTTGTGTGTTGTCTGGTGTTTAATAGATATCACTTTGTTAATTTGATATTCCTTGTGGTTTTAGAGAATCATCCCATTTTATCTGATCTGCCCATCTGCACAATTAAATTAATCACATGTTCAAATGTGCTTGTGTTATGCAATACTGATTTTGCTTTAGTATTGTTTTTTGTTGGTTGTTATTTTCGTTTTGAATGTAGTTTAATTGGGTCTAGAACACTTAATTTTCCCTTTGTCACTTTCAATATGTAGATTCCACTTAGTGGACTTCACTCCATAATTGGGAGGGCTGTTGTTGTGCATGCTGATCCTGATGATCTTGGAAGGGGTAAGATTTTATAGTTTGGCCGCAGAACATGTTTCATTAGGTTTCCACTTTGAAACATATCTTTTGGTTTCCGCTAGACATGTTGTTTTATATTATAATTTCATTGAAGTAATTTTCATGTGATAGTAAGCTGTGAATACCCTTAAGGTGCAAATTACTTCTGTGGTCCAAATTGATTGATGCTGTTCTGTTAAGATACACCTTTTTTTCATATACCCACCTCAGCTTGGCTGCATATTTCCTTTCATATTACAGAAACTTTTTATCTAGTAAGCTTAACTCCTCTAATGAGATTAGTTATTTACTGACCTAATGACTATCAAGTATTTTGCTTCAAACTATTCTACTCCTTCAATGCCTGATGCTGTGAGAGACCAAAATGAAAAAGGATATAAATTGTATTATTAACAAAGAAGAAAATACTGCAGAAAGTTTTTCCACGGCACAAATCAAATATGCAGTTATTAGGTGTAAAAAAAACATTCAAAGGGGCAGAGGGCCAAAGGTGTAAAATTCATTCATGTGTCATTCCCGCTAGAAGCTTACCAAAAGCCGCTCCTTGTCTGTGCATTGCATTGGCGATCACTTCCCACCCTCATCAGCGCCCAAGATGCTACATATCCAGCTAGGAACCACTCTCATTGGTGCCTTGGATGTCACAAAGATAATGCCTCCAGTGTTGCACTACTGAGCCAAGTACCATGACTTTCTTCTCATAGATCGATTTATTAAGGTTCTGAGAAGCTAAAGCTTTGCTAACATAAGCTATAGTTTGTCCTTCCTATATCAGAGTAGCACCTATTGTTTGTCCTGATGCATCACACTATCATGAATTCCTTGGAAAAATCAGGTAATGCAAAAACTAGAAATATCATGAGACAATGCTTGAGTGTGTTTAAGGCTTGTAGAGCCTCTTCATTCCAAGAAAACCCTTCTTTCTTGGTTAAGTTAATTAGTGGTCTAGCAATCTTACCATTGTCCCTTATGAAATGTCGATAGTACCCAAACAGTTCTAAAAACCCTCGAACACCCTTAGCATTGGAAGGAGTTGGCCACTCTAACAAATTGGACCTTCTTTGGATCCATGACAACTTTCTTTGAAGAAATAACATGGCCTAAGTACTCCACAGATGGTTGTCCAAGGAGACACTTCTTTTCATTAATAAAAAACTGATGTTGTAGCAACGGGGTTAAAACACTCCCCAAATGGCACATATGATCAGTCCAAGTAAAACTATATATTAGTATATCGTCAAAGAATACTAGCACATACTTCCTCAACCAAGTCTAGAAGATAGAGTTCATAGTGGACTGAAAAGTTGAAGGTGCATTCATTAGGCCGAAAGGCATTACAAGGTACTCGTAGTGCCCACCATGAGTGTGAAACGCTATCTTGTAAATATCATCCTCCTTCACCCTTATTTGGTGACAGCCTAAACGGAGATCAATCTTTGAAAGGAACTTAGCCCCATATAATTCATCAATCAACTCATTAATAGTTGGAATTGGGTACTTGTTTGGCACAATAACCTTATTAAGAGCCCTATAGTCCACACACATTTGCCAAGAGTTATCTTTCTCTATAACTAGAATTACAAGACTAGAGAATGAGCTCTTACTTTGTTTGATGATCCTAGAATCTAACATTGCCTTGACCTGTCACTCAATCTCGTCCTTATGGTGATGGGCATACCTATAAGGCCTCACGCAGACAGGACTAGTTCTTGGTTTAAGAACAATAGCATGATCCTAACTTTGCCAGGAGGAAGACCTTGAGGTTCTTGGAACACTTGCAGGTATTGTTCCTTGAGAAGGAATAATTCAGCTTGGAATTGGGAAGGTAAAGCTTCCTGCGATTCAGCTGTAGTCCTTTCTCCCTAAACTTCTTAGACTAACAACTTATCTTGAACTCCAATTGACTGAAGAAGTCCCTGCAATGCAGTAGTATGGCATTGATCCTTCACTTGGTAACCTTTGAGATTCACTGACCTTCCATTGTGCTCAAAGGTGATGAGTTTCTTCTTCCAATCCAACCTCACTTTTCCCAAGGTTTCTAACCATTCCATCCGTAGAACCAGGTCAATGCCCCCTAACTCCAAAATATAAGCATCTACCATAATCCTTTGCTTCCCAATAATAATGTTTAGTTCCTTACATCGGCCTCGAGACATACATTTATTGCCATTGCCAAGACACCCATCAAATTCTCTGGTCTTATAATTGGCAGCCCAAGAGAAATCACCAACTCCTTGGTGATGAAGTTATGACTTGCTCCACTATCAATGAGCACAAATATGGGAAACCCATGCAACTATTGTTCCAATTTGATTGTCTTGGAAGGGCCAAAGCTCAATTTGAAACCATATTCAGGTCTACCATCTGACATATAATTTCCTAGTCAGATAGTTCCTCAACATCCTCCTCGTTGTTACCTTCTTTGTCCCAAAGCAGTAAATGCAATTGCTTGTTAGGACACTGATGGGTGGGGCTATAGTGTTGTCCACATTTGAAACACAGCCCCTTGTTTCTCCCATCCATCACCACCCAATTTCTTCGCAGTCACATTCTCTTGTTTCTCACTAGTATGTAGGTTTGATATTTGTTCTGAAACTTGCTTACCACTATTAGAGCCTGCTTACCTGGCACTTGCTAGGTTTGAATGAAAATTATCGCGAAACACAACTTGCGTACATCCCAAGTTGGACTAAGCTTGATCAACATTCCCAAGCTTTCACTCTACCATACACGCTGTAGAAATTAATTTGTAACGATTTGGCAATTCCAGCATTAAAACCTCCAAGAGAATGTCCTCCTTAAGGCTTCCTAAGAACAATCCCATATATTGATTGTCTAGCATGGGTGGAATTTTGAGCTGTCAACATTTCAAACTCCTCTACATATTCGTCAATTGTTCGCTCCTGAGACAACAATTTCAATTGAGCAAAAGGATTTCCAGAACGATGTTCATCGTAACAATCGAAGAGAGCAATCTTCAAGTTCTCCCAAGATAATTGAGGATTTGATTCCCTCAACACCTTGAACCAATGCCATGTCAATCCCTCCATACAAATATGCGCAAGTTGAGGTGTTCCTTGAATTGTGAAATAGGCTTCGCTCTAGAAGTCCAACCAACAAGATCGATCCCCTGGAATGCAGGTAGTTCAATCCGTTTGGCCATGAAACGATACTAGTCAGGATAAGGTATTGATGAACCTTCTCCGGTGTGTGTTTTCTCTTTTCTTGATCCTCCGATCACGTCCAGTGAATTCCCTGGTGACGTCAGAATACTTTGTTGTCACTGGAATCCCTCTCGGATTTCAGTTTGCATTGCCGCAAGGGGAAGAGCAATTTCCCAGACGCTAGTAAGCAAGGAACCCAGTTTAACTGAGTGTTGTCCCAGCTGTACCATGTGTCCCTTCAGTGTCGTCATTCTCCTTTGCATGCACAAAAGTTCTGGCATCAGTGTGAAGATCTCAATGAAAGCACCAATTGATAGGATTAAATTTCTGAGAGAAATGAGTTTATTGAACTGAAATTCAAATGCGATAACAAAAAGATAAGAGCAACACTCCCAACAATGGAGAGAAGCCCAGCCTAAGCTTAAGGAAAAATTGAATATATCTCCCCTCCAACCCTACTCGTTATCCCCTACAAATTCTCTCTTTTGTAACTAATTCTTCATACCTCTTGCGCCACCGGTCCGCCTTTGAGCTTGGCCTACGAAAATAGGTCTTTCCCCAATTGCCCTTTTTTGGTTGGCCTTAGTAGCATTTGGCCCATCATATCTCATCACCATTTTTGAGTTTTTGACTTTCTGTTTATTATGAAACAGGTGGGCATGAGCTCAGCAAGACTACTGGAAATGCAGGTGCAAGAGTAGCATGCGGTAATGCTCACTATTCTTCATATTTTTTCCATACATTAATCAATTAAGATCTACTCCAGGGCTTGAATTCATTGCATGCATAATTTGTTAGTAGCTTAGTGCCTCTACAATATGAATTTTTCTTGTCAAACTTAAATAGGTACGGTCATAGAAACACTTATTGAGTAAGGATGATAAGACCTTGTTCACTCACAACATGATAAGGTATATGGGTGTAATTTGGATAAATTACTCAATAAGTACTTGTAAAAAAAGGAAACAAAAAGGTAAAATGAATCAAACTTCTCCCATAAGTTAAAATCAATTTATATACTCCAACTTTTCAAAAAGCTAAATGAAAGATCTTCTAAGAGAGATAAGGTACATAAGTTGATTTTACCTTATGAGAAAATTTTGATTTATTTTTATATCTTTATTTTCTTCTCTTATTGATAAATTTATCCAAACTGAGTCATTATCTGTTATATAGTTGAAGTGGTAGCATGTGACATTGTACAATTCGGCCTGCGGCTTCTTGTTCTATATGTTGAAACGTCTGACAATTGCTAATTGTTGATCAGGTATCATTGGGCTTCAGTCATCTGTTTAGGATAGTTTGCCTACAGATAATATATTCAGAGATGGTGTATCCAATTTCATTTAATTTCTGTATGAAATTACAATCATGATGTAACTACTATATAGTAACTCTTATGACAAGCTGAAGTTCTACTACATTGTTACTCGGTTTCCTTGCCCTCTAGTATGCGAGGACTGGGCTGAAGTTGATATACCATCTATATAAGCCATAAATGCAATAAAAGATTATTATAAACTAGTTTATTGTTGGGTAATTTACGAGTGTCTACAGTTCAATTTAGTTCATTTTTACTCAAAAAGTCATCTGAACCCGACATAAAAATAGTACCTGATTCAATTTGAATGTAATGTCAATCGAATAAACTCAAACTGATATTTTGCAGTGGTTTGGATCAATTCTTTTGGTTTTGTATTTATTTTTAAATGAAATTTATTTTCTTAAAATTATTTATTTTAAATGACTATTCATTTAATTTCAAATTTAGATTAAATAGTAGCCTAATAAAAGTGTTTGTTGAAGAAAAATAAAACAACTTTAGTTAAAAGGGAAAAGTTTAAAAGAATAGTAGATTTGTTTATAGAAAAGAGAAAAGAAAGGATACAGTCGAGAAAAGTGAGAATAGAGTAAATGAAGAATTTTACCTTATATTTATACAATGTTATTATAAGAGGAAGGAAATAACAATAATAAGTTTTATCTCATCACGTGAGATTAGCTTATAAATGTCATTAAACTGATTAAAAATAAATTCTTTGATTTGTTATTTATTGTTAGATTTTTTTTTAATAATTTTATCCAAAAAAATTTAAATCTCTATCCTTTTTTATTAGAAAAATTATGTCATTGATTTTTTTATTAGGATTTTTAGTAGTCTTTTTTTGCTCGTGTTTAAATTATCTTCAATTTATTATTATTTTTTTCACGTTAGATGTTACTCCGATATTTGTATTTATATAATATTATGCTTTCTCTTATGTGATCATTTATTCATCTTAGTATTTTTATTTATGCAACTCTCACTTTTTTATATTGTTTTATTGAAGTTTAACATTTGCTAACATTCAAGATAGTTAATTATAAAGTAATAATAAAAAAAAAAACTCTTTTAATTCAATAGGCACTTTACTTTAAATAATCCTATAATGTATTTGTTTACTTTAACAATTTGACATGTATTTGATTAATAACATCATTAGTTTTTCTATGATTCTAAGTATTTAAACTTAGAGATCTTAAGTATATTGTTATCTTCAATTTTAACTTTCAATGCATAATCATTATTTTATTTCTTATTAAAATTACAATATGTATACTCTTTTTTTCTTCTGCTAAAGCAAAAAATTCTTAAATTTCAAAGTATGTTTCTAACGCTCAAGTATAGAGTTAACCTCCTATTTTGATTCCTTAATCAAGACTTTGTCATCTACAAAGAATATGTATTTAATTTAGGAATAACTTTTTGCATGTCACTCATAAGCACATCTAAACTAGATTAAATAAGGACTCAAAGTAAAATCTTGATATAAACATATTCTTATAGGAAAGTTCTTAAATACACTTGCAAGAGTTTTTACATTTTTAGTTATTCTCTTATACATATTTTATATAGCACCAAATGTATGCTACATAAATGCATTTTTTTTTAAGGTCTTCCTTCCATAACACTTCTTTGAATACACAATCATATATTTTCTACAAGTCAATAAAAATTATATATATATATATATATCCTTTTTTAGTGTACTTTTTCATAAACTTTCATTTGTAAAAGATGTATAGCATTTATTGTAAACATTCTGGATAAAATTAAATTAAATTTTTATCATTCCAAATTATTATTTTAATCTATGCTCAGTCACCTTTTTCGTGCTTTTGAATATAGAAACCAAAGTGTTATTCCTCTACTCATTTGGCATATTTTAAATCTCAAAACATTGTTAAAGGATTTAGTAAGCTAACCAATTCATTATTCTCTTGATCAATTTATATTAAGGACTTATTTTTTGAACCAACTTGAATTTTATGATAGTATATTAAATTGCTTGGCTTTCTAATCCTTTTATATTTTCATTTTATATCTAATATAATAGAAAAATAATATAAATGTATTATAGATGCGGTTTGGTTTGATTCAGAAACTTGTTTGACAAATTACAAGAACAAGAATTAATTCTTTCTACTGTGACATGTTTCAACTTAAATTTTATTTTATAGATTAATTTGGATCGTTTTAATTACATTTAATATTTTAAAAATAATCACAAAATGAGCTTAAATGGAACCAACAATTCCTGTGAGTAGGAATGGTCCGTTAAGAACAGAAAATATTATCAGTAGTTTTACATGTTCTTCAAAGCTTTGTCCATATATGGTACCGATCAATATTCAAGTATAAACGTTAGTTTTAAAGTAAATTCATTGTATTCTTCCATTACATATTTTCAATTCTTTTTTGTTAGATTGCTTGCCTTAAGAGTGGATCTTCTAATTTAAGGCCATTATACAAATATTCGTTGTGAATAATACCTGTATTACAACTTTACAGTTATACCAAAAATAAATTACAACATTCAGTGTTTTTATTCATAAATCAATATTTAAATACCAAAGGCATAAAACATATTTTTCATGCGTAATTGAGAAATTTTAGAGGCATTGATTTATTTTTCATAAATATATCACCTATGGTTTAAAAAAATAGAAGTAAAATTAATTTGTAGGTCTTTATAGTTTCACAAAATTTATAATTAGGTTTTTGTATTTTAAAAATTTTACTTATTTATATTATTTTTTAAAAAAGAAAATCTATGAAAGATAACACCATTAAAAAATTTATCCAATTTCGTAAATTTATATCGTCAAACTATTTGGCTCGTGAGTTTTGACCATTATTACTTGCAATTTGATATGAATCAATTAAGACGTTAATTACAATGCTATTAAATCTGTTAAAGCAGTAGTTAGTAATTACAAGGATAAATCTAAATAGAAGAACAATCAAATTAGCAGATATTTTTGAATACTTGTAATTTTTCGTAATTTCATTGAATAACAAAATCTTCGCATCACAACCCTACTTTCTCAACCGGATTGAGTAAGGAAATCCATTGGCTTCAAACAGTGATATATCAGCCTACTAAAATAGAACATAAAATTAATGGCAGGGTGAGAACAAAAGGTAAACTATGTGTAAATAATTCCACAAAATTTCAAATTATGTTAACCGTAGAGGGGAATAAATTTAGGACTTGTTTGATTTAGTTTTGATTTTAGTTTTTAAAAATTACATTTTAAAACAATTTAATAAAACTGTTTTTAAGAAAAAATATAAATAAAATTTTTTTGGATAATTTGTTTTTTAAGACTGTTTTTAATTGAATTTTCATTAGTTTTGGAAAGAGAAATAGAAAAATAAAAATAAAGGCATCCTAAAAGTAATTGTGATTTTTAATCGTAAAAACTGAAAATAAAAAATTATTTTTAAAAATAATTTTTAAAACTTAAATTAACAAACAAGTTTTTATATTTTTTATTTTTGAAAACAAAAAATTATATTTAAAAAGAGAACAAACGGCCCTTAATTTTTCTAGTTATCCCTGCGATACAAATAGAACGGCCAAAGCATGGCTTAACTCACAAATGGATTTTTAAAAAGTGGGCTAAATAAGATTTTGGTCTTCCAAAAATTTTAGATTGAACTTATTTTGTTATGTTTACATAAAATTAAAGTTAGCTCATAATTTTATTAAAACATAATATAACATTGTATCATTATGTTTTTAGTAAAATTATATTGTCTCTTAAAACTGAGATTAAAAAATATATATAAAAAAATGGAAGTATAAATGCTATATTATCATCCACGTCACATTTTATAACATGTTTTAATAATATGAAATTAATCAAATCTATTGACAGGAAAAAGTGTGTTTCGCGATGGATCGCTAACTAATCTCATTTTATAACATTTGTATTAACCATTATGCTTAAAACCCCCCAGATTGAGACCTTATCACAACAGTGTTCAAATGGAGACACAAGTAGACCCTAATAAATAAAATTTCTTCAGCTTAAAGGATTGGGTCTGTGTCAAAATGCGCTACAGAAGTACCTACCATCCATGATTTGGATGAAAATAAAAGGAAATGCTTCTCTCCTTCAGCAAGGTTAAAGGCAACAACACGAGCAACTTTATTTACAACAATGAAGTAACACATTACATGAAATTAGAGAGAAACCCAAGTAACCAAATGGAACTACATAAAGCAGTCAAAATGTAGTTGTAGCACATTGCATTCAAAAGACAGAAACCAGTCCTGGAAAACTCAGCACCATATCATTAGAATGTAGCCAATGATTAGTTTGGCCGAGTGAAAGCTGTGTCAGTATACAATATAGCTTCGACAGCAGGGACTTCCGCAAGAACACGGTTGTATCTTTAGCCTCTCAACCAAGTGTTCCTATAAGATGAATTGTCTCGCAGAGAGGCATCATGGGGCTTGTACTCCATAACATAGCTATGAGGAAGCTTTAAGTGACGTTTAATTGAATCTCTCAGAGCCATTACAGCCTGTAATGAGAAAGCAGGAACATTACTAAGGACAAATATGAATGTATATTCGCAATTGCAAAGTATCAGTAATAATTCCAACCTGATGATCAGAAGCATTGCGATTCCACACACTCAATATATCCTCATTGAAACGAATGCTCAGTACAGCACCACATATGTTATCCCCATAATCCAATTGGTCACCCACTAAGGCAAGAACCTGCACTTAGCCATGTAATGCTATTACAAATTTCAAGTCTCCAACAATAGAAGACACAAATATAATTGGAATCAATGGTATGTCATGAAGTCAAATTCACAAAGATATATTCCAAATGGTAATTTAACTGGTCAACAATTTGCCATCATTCAAAACCTCACAACAGTATACAATATTAATGTGGAAACCAAATGAAAGGTATATCATTTGCTAAATAGCCATTGCATAATGTTTATATTAATGTCCAAAGAATCAGCATCATTCAAAACATAACAGTATTAAAAATTAGCCATCACAGATGATCTAGTATTAGCTATATATCGTAAGCAGTGGGTTGCTATCCATTGTAAGGTTTATGATTATTTGATAGAGTACCCAGCTACCGGCTATATTTAGAAAAATGGTCTAAGAAAAAGAGAGGGCACTCAGGATTCAAGAAGAAACTCATGTATTATAAATCATAATAAATAAAGAATTCCACCACTTCTTGACAAATTAGAAAAGTCCTTACATTGAGCTTAATAGTCCTACTTCTCAATTGCAGCGGCAGATAAATTTTAAACCAACCAGGTACTTATGTGCTAAACTCATTCGCAAACAAAAAGAAAATCAGAAATTTTTCCTTACATTATTTGAAAACTAGCTAGTCCCGTTAATGTGATTCTGTTCTGCACAAGAAGAAAATAGCTTCCACAGAAACAACTTCATGGAAATCAATAAACAGAATTACTTTCCAAATCAATTTCTATCAACGCTTCCTCCTCTAGTTATCAGGAACGCACCAACTTTATTTGATAGAAACTTACTTATTAACTAGTTCATATCATATAATGAAGTGGAATTTTTTGTGGAAAATAGCAAAATTTGTTTGCACAAAGCAAATGACAGGTAGATTAACGGAGGCCTAGCTACTCAACATTATTCCACTGCAAGGACAATGGACAAAAACTAATTGGGCAACAAAACCAAGTACCCACAAGTCCTGGTGTTTCTAAAAGGATTAGTAGGTTTCAGTGGTTCTATATTAAGTTCAAATATTAATTGGTTGCTTTCGATTTGATCTTAACTTGCACATAGGGTTAGACTAAATATATATCACCCCAAAAATCAAAGGGCTTAATAGTTATAAAACAGAACAAAAGAGGGAAAAATACAAAAAAAAAAAAAACTTGGTGGGGGCGGTCATTTTGGTAAGTAATTTTCTTACGATGAAAACAGCAAATGGTTAAATTAGCACCCAATATCTCTTAGCTTCCACACAAGAAATGTAGGCCCAGTGGGTCCAATATCTACTAGTCTGCCATCCACTCAGTGCTAACTAGAAGAATTCACTTTTTGAACTAACAAAACAATTCTTTTCATTTTCCTTTTTTGGTTAAAAAAATGTTGACAGAGGCTTCTGAAACATTTTCCCACCCCAAACTAAATGACAAATATGCTGAGTTGAAACCTAGACAACCTCAAATGTATGCACTGTGAACAACCCTGTGGAACATAGAAATCATGCTTCACAAATGTAGTTCAGAGACAAATTTCTATTTTATAAATGGTAATCAAAAACTAGATTCTGTCTTCACTTTCTGTTGAAAAAATCAACAGAACATTTTAGGCCCATAAAACATTTCAATTACTTGAACATAGTATAATTTCAATGGCAAATTTACATAACAACAACAACAACCAAGAAATATTCTATTTAGTGGGATCAACTACACGTATCAAATCAAGCTGTAAATGAGATCTATCAAAAACCAAATTTTCATTAAAACTATTTGATGGAAGAACAAATTTAAATAAACACTCAATAAATTAAAGTGTTAACATTTTATCAAGGAAGATACAAAAGATGCTTTGGAAGAAAATCTTTGCACTTACCAGGTCTTCCCAAAAACGACCTGAGACAACCTTTTTGAATCGTATAATCCATTTACCACCATTGCAGTTAGCAGAGTCCTTCAGAAGAAAGTCATGCACCATGTCAAATGGAACAGCTTATAAATTCTCAATCAACAAGAAAATACAACTCCAGCTACACATTTTAAGAACCTACCTCCCATAAGGGACGAATTCCTTCCTTGAAAAGGTGCAAATCTGTTGGACTAGGCAAAGAAGAAGGACGAGCAAGATGGCAATAGCAGACCCAAAATCCTTCAACCTATAATAGTATTAACACCCGCATTTGCCAAAGTAAGAAAATTTAATGAAATATAAACCACAATTCAACTATAGTCCCTCATAAAGCAAAAGACCTTACCGTACTGAAATCAACAATTTTCTTTATGTTGTCTTCGTACGATGTTTGATTTCGAACTCCGGGCGTTCGACGTGTGTACCAAAATACAAATTTGTGCTGCTCATAAAGACCACCGACACAAAATAAATCAACCAAAATGTAAAATTGCACAAACAGTAAACCACACAGAGATAGAGTGAAATAAATAAGCATAGCCACCAGCCCACCACACATAATCTACAAGCATGTCAAATCATTAAGAGCCAAATCTAATCAACAGAGCATAATCATCTCCCACATATCTGCATCAAATAAGAACAACCCACTACACCCAACATAGCATTTGATCAACTCTTCCAGGATCACAACCATTTCTATTGTAAAAGCAAAAAAAAAAAAGACTCTGGAGGCACAGTGATAAATCAAAGCAAGCTACCCTTAATCAAAACCTTTACAAAAACATGCGAAATTTTTTAACCATTCAGTATCTTCCTCATCAAATAACATATACCCGCAACCCAAAACTTCCGATTTGGTTCATTATATTCCACCTCAGCATGTCTATGCGTAACTGCAAACTTCAGTTATATCCATAAATCGCTAATAAAATCCCGAAATCTCAACAAAAAAAAAAAAAACTAAGAAAAATTAAAAATCTAGATATCAATCACCAGACTTTTCATTTAACGCATTGCATACAAATTATTAAAAAAAAAAAAAAAACACATCGGCTCAACGTCAAAATTACCCTAAATAAAAATAATAATAATAATAATAATAATAATAATAATAATAATAATAATAATAATAGGATTTTTGGTACTGTTTGAACCTTCAGGGGGTGAAGACCAGCTTTAAGGTCACGGGCTTGTCGTTCTTCGGCTTCTTTGCTGTTGCTGTTAGCATCAGCTGCCAATTGAGAAGAAGAATCCAACGTTTGATGAGTACTTTCGGGGTTATTGTTGTTGTTGTTCTCTGACTCCTTCTTCTCCGCTGTCAAATCCATTATCGCTTCCCAAAACCCTAAGCGCCTTTTTTCCTTCTGCTTTCAGTGTTGAGGTTCAGATCAGAGAGATAAATTGTGGGTGGGGTTCTAAGCTTTATAGGTAGCTTCAGTTCTCAAATATTTTAACTTTTTTTCTTTTTTTTTTTTTCCCTCATTTCTTGACTCTGTCTAGTCTTATATTAGATTTCAAATGTGAAAAATACAAGTTTTTTTATAAAAATATAACGTTTTATTTTTTATAATATTAATCAGGTATAATTTATTAATGATTTTTATTTATCTTAATGCATATTTTAAATAAATAAATTATTCAAAAAAAAGTAAATTATTCAAATAATATCTTAAAAATTCACTGAATATTAATTTAAAATAGTCATTTCATTAAATCATTATAAATTAAAATAATAATTATTTTAATTATATATGACAATTTATCTTGTATTTAAGAATTATAGAGGGGACGTAACATTAGGGACCTTGAAGTTGAAGGTCTTTTTTTGATGGAAATGGGGAAAAAAGACAATTTTAAAGATATGTTATATTTAAAATAAAAAATAATGAAGTACCTGGACATTTGAAGATATACCGTGGATGAATATAATTAGTTTATTAATTTAAATTAATTTTTAGTATAAATTATTTTTTTATAAAAAATCCCTTTATATTTGTTTTAATACAAAATAGTCAAAAAAAAGAAAGTACAGTGTTTCATTTTATCTTCTCTGACCATTTTTTTTTCTTTGTTCAAATTTTTGAAATTCTTTGTTTGATTTTGTATAGCTACGAGTATTTGTTTCTGAACAAAAAAAAAAGTCTTTTATATCTATTTTATTTCTTTTTTTTTTTCATTTTATTTCATCTGCTTAGATGTAGAATTTCTTCTAAGATTGACCTCTTTTTCAAATGAGTTAAATCTTAATACTACATTCATCAAAGAGAGACGACCATCTATGAGGGCCAATAACCTTCTATTGGAGTAAATCAATCATTTCTTTAGTTCTTTATAGTTGCAAGTATAAACTAAGGTGTATGAGTGTATGATTTTTTCCTCACAAGTTTAGAAGAAAGAGACTGCAAGAAGAAATTAAAAATCCACAAATTTCCTAAAGTTAAAGTAGCTACTTCCTTAGAACTACTCCGAGATGGTTTCAAAGAAAAACTCACAAGTAGAAAAAAGATTTTGATGAAGCTGACATAAAACCATGATAGATTGACTGCAAAAACTAGTAACCATCCAAAATTATACTAACAAATGAATTCAATTAAACGGTGGACTAAATATTCAAAAATTACTTGAGTAAGAGAGGTTCACGAACAAAACATGAAGATTTGTTCAATCTGTAACAAAAATCACATTTCCGCAATATATGGGACTCGTTAAACCAAAAAAATGCAAAGAGGCTGAAAATGAAAAATAATTGAAAATTGTAGGTGAGAGTGAAGATATGAGAAGATATAACACCCTTATTTTGTTATTTATTATTATTGCAATTTATGTTAGTTGTTTGTGCATGTTGTTTGAAATTAAGAGAGTTTGATTGGTATAAACTGCAAAATATCTCATTGAGCAAAAGAGATCATCCAAAATCAAGCCCTCTCACTATAATGAGGGAGTCTCGCTGTAGTGAAAAATAAATAAAGATGACCCAATAGCACTCTCGTTATAGCGAAGGATTCTTACTGTAGCTTAAATGATAAATAGCAAGAGAAAAATGTTTTGATTTTTTTGCTGTAGCGAAAAAGTCGTGTGTTTGAGGGATATTTAAAAAAAATTATCCTAAAAACCTTTATTTTAGAACCAAAACGCCTCTCCTTTTCTATTTTCTCCATTCTTCCCCTCTTCCTTCTTAGAGAAAGCCTGCCTAACCCTGAATCTCCCTCATATTTGAACTCGAAAGTCTATTCTACTCAAATCTAAGTAAGTTTCCAGAGCTTAGTTCTTGAATCTCGTTCCTATTTCTCTGTTCTCTCTTTTTATAATAATACTATACTCTGTGATGTTAGGAAGAACTTTGGTCTTTGGATAGTATTTTTGGTCAAGATGTAAAGTTTACTTTAGAACCCACGAATAACTTAGTTTTAGAGATTCATTTCCAGGTAAGGGGAGTTATTCCCAAACCCTAGATTTCACTTATATATATATATATATATATATATATATATATATATATATATATATATATATTGAGTTAACTTATCTATAAAACTTCTTAAACTCATTCTTCTTTGTGACTTCAACCATAAACTTTGTCTTAAGTGATTTTAAACAAATCAAAACCCTTTTTATACCAAAACTCAATATATATATATATATATATATATATATATATGTGTGTGTGTGTGTGTGTGTGTGTGTGTGTGTGTGTATACGTATAACTAATATCGTAAGTTATTATCTCTTTGAATAATATATGTGTTGAATAATGAAAAAGTAGAGAAAGTTAAACGTTAGGATAGAAGACTTTGTTAAGACCAAGAGAATATATTCTCTAGCAAATTATTTATGAAATGCAAGATTGGTCTGAGTCCGAAAGTGTCCAACCAAGAGAATGTTTTCTATTTTATAATTATATGCATGATTTATTGATTTGGTATGATTGATGAAAAATGATAAAACTTTTTGGCAAGTACACCAAATCGTTGAAGTTGCAAAGATTATCGTCCACAAGGATAAGTGTTAAGTATCAAACCACAAGAATATTACTAGTTGGGTCACTAAAAACAGGGTATATATAGTAGTACAAAATTAAACACAGTAGAATTGTAAAATTGAAAGTAAAGGTGCTGGAATTATAATTAATAAATGGACAAAAGTAAAACTTAATACAGAAAATAATTAACAGGACTACAAAATGTAAATAACTCAACTAGAGAAAATGAGTTTTTGTAAAGATTAATAAATGGGTTGAGTTTAGAATCCCTTATCTCTTTCCTCTTGCTTAAAATATACTTGTAACTCAAAATATAGTCAATCTAATGATCAGGTTGTCTAAATTATCTAACTCCAATCCCTTAGTAATTGGTTCTAAAACGACTTTTAATCTCCTAATCCCTTATGTAAACCAAAAATGTTCAGCATTGAGGATAAAACCCATATGACCACATTATCATAAATTTTTATTCCTAGACAATTCATAATAAGCATTTTAACCCCGGTCCAAGAAAGTCCACAACTTTTCAGCAATGAACATCTTTTCATCAACCCTATTCACGTAGAACAGCGAAGCATTAAGTACAGAATTAAAAAGTTAGATTAAAGTTTCTATCTTGAGTCACATACAATGCTTAGTTCACTGCAATGGGTAAAAGTATAAGTTCATCTTTACTCAACCCCAAGAGATTTAACAAGACATAATGGAAATGAAAAGAAACAAACTAAAATACATTGAAAAGATAAAAATCATGTTCAGCAGATAAACTTACAGTAAACGAAAATGAAAAAGCTATTGTTCCATTACAAAGTAAAGAAGAACGAAGAAAGGATGTCTATATCTTTCATCTAAATCCTAATAATGAAAGGAAAGGAATGACCTAGCCAATATTCCCTGAAGAGGAATGTTCGAAAACCTAAAAATTATGTCTTGGAAAACGTAAAAAAACTAAAAACAAAAAGTTTCAAGATACTGTCTTTTTCATAAAATTCTGCTTTTATAGGCTCTGTCAGTATCGTGTCCCCACAAACGAAAGTTCATGTCCCCAAAAAGTGTGTCCTACAGCAACTGCATCTTTTACTCTTTAAATCACAATTTCAAATTCCTTCTAATTCCTTCAAAAATGAAATGCCAAATATCAGAATATGACTATTCAATAAATTTTCAGCAATCACAATATTCTATTGAATTTTCTAATTAATTGCATTAACTAATAGTTTTAATTCAATGAAACATGCTAAAAACCTTAAATTTTTCTCTGAGTCAATGACTCATCACAACCCCAAACTTAAATGTTTGTTTGTCCTCAAGTAAAATTTTTTTTTTTTCAACATGAATAGCTAGTTCCTAGAAAAATTGACACACACTCAATTTATCAATCATCTCTCTTGCAACAATTAAATTAATGCAAGCCATTCACAAGCAATTTCTTTAACATTTGACACCAAAACTGAATTAAATTCCTTCTCAAATCAGTATTTCACTCTTTACTGCTTAAGCATTTAGGCTTGCATTTGACTCTCTTTAAAGCCTTTGCTGTTATTCTTTCACACAGATTTGATAAATTTCTAATTCACACTATCCATGTAATCAGTTCTAATCAAGAAAGCTTTCTAAAGGTTAAAATGTGGTCAAGGTTTAGGTGGGAAACAATTTGGTCACTGGTTGTTACTTATATTAGAAAAAACATGAGAGATAACTTAGAAAATCTAAGAAATTGAAGAACTATTTGCACTTCCCCATTGGGTATTTTTCAACTTTCTTAATTGAATGTTGCAGCACTTAAATCTCTATTTTGAATTTATCTTTTCATTCTGTTTTTGTTTTCTATTTTTTTTTCTTTTTTCTTTTTTTTATTTTATTTTCTTTCCCTTTTTTTTTGAAGTAAATTGAATGGTACTCAATTTGAATACTTACTAACTGCAGCAATTAACCAAAATGGCTCTCTCAACATATATAATCATACACCCAAATACAATTTCTCAACCCCAAACTTAAAAGGATTGTTTGTCCTCAAGTAATTTCTAATAGAAATTATCCAAATTAGTGCTCATACTTTCTAAGTTATAAGGAGGGACAAATGTTTAGGCATGTTTGGTGGTAGTGTAGAGGTAAGAGAAAATTTTGGCCAAGCTCAAAAGGGCTAATAAGGGTTGAATGAAAGGTTGGCATTTTAGTTGAAGGTAGCTAAAAACAAAAATGGCCTCAATCATTTTAGAACATAAATGCATGGGCAGAGGACAAAGAAAAGTGACAAATCATGCAAAGAATTTTAGAATCCAGAAGGCATACTCTCATCAAGAAAAATTAAGTTCAATGCTTACCATGGCAATTTTTTTGGAATTTAAAACAATCATGGTGGTCAGCAATGTTCAGAAATTGTGTGAATTCACAAACAATGTGGTGCACAAGAGAGATGCAAGATTTATACAGTTAGTTAGGATCACATTTCAGAGAACAAAACAAAATTAAGGAGAGTAAAAAGAGACTCCCTTGTGTATGTGAATCAAGCTGAGGTATGGGGCTTGCCTCTTGCTTTCTTTGTTAAAATATTTGGACTATTCAGAATAGAAATGATAGCAAACATATATATATATATATATATATATATATATATAAACTGCATAGAATTTTGCTGTGCAAATTGCAGGCTGCATAATAAAGAAAGAATTACTAAGCAAAACAGAATTTTGCAGCTAGAAAAATGAAGCAATAGTTAAGAATGCATGCTGCACAAAACAGAATTTATAGTAATGAAAAATCCAAGCCTGATTGTTCAAAAAAGAGAAGTGCAGTAAATGTATATCAGAATTGACAAAGGACCATAAAAGCATGTATAAATTTCAATTTATAACAAAATTATGTAGCAATAGCACATGTACTTGCACGTACAACACCCAGAAATTAAAAACATTGTGCATTAAAGTGCTAAAAAACTATGAACACTCATGGTAAAAATGAATTGCATTAAAAAGGGAACCCATGGTGTGCTGAAAAATTGTGTAGCAGAAGAATCAAGAATGCATATGGCAACTACGTATGAGCAAGAGATTTGAGCACAAGAAAAAAAATAAAATTTTACAGGACTTCAAAATTTAAAATAAATACCAGCAGAGACAAGATTTCCAACACTTAAGAACAATGAATTTTAAAAATTCAGAATAAAAATTTGGTGCTCAATGTAGTTTGCAAACATGAGTTCAGAGTATCACAAATGATATGATATTTAACAATTAAAAAGCATGTGCAAGGGGAAAAATTAGAATGCTGTGTACATGCAGCTCATTTCAGAAAGTGAAATATCATGGTGAGTCAGAACAATGTAAAATCTTTCTTAATAAAAATTGGATGCTCACTTGAAGATATTAACACAAACAAGAATTTCAAGGAGCACATGAACAAATTTAAGAGGGAGTTTTATAAATAAAAGCACTTAACAAAACACACTAGAATGCACAAAATGATACATAAATTGTGCAACAAATTTATAAAATAAGATTTTCTCTTTTTTTTTTTTATGGATGATGTAAAAACAACATAATGCAGAAACAGTGAAATAAATCATGACCCAAAAACATGAAGAATTTGTATTGAAATGAGGCAATAATGGAAACCCAAAATTTTTAAATTATGCATAAAAGAAAGACTGCACAAACATGAAAACTGCATTTTGGGTACTGAAACACTTAACAAAACTGTAACAAAAATTAAATTAATATTTCTAGAGAGACTCGAACTGGACAAACAAAAACTGCTCGTTAACAACTAAACATTAACAAAAAATTTCTCCTAATTTTTATTTTTTTTTTGTAAAACAAGGTAATAAGCAAAGATGCAAACTACACATAGTTAGAAAATATAGCACTAGAATTTAACCCAAGAAAGCATGTACAAATTTGATCAATGAAATTTGTGCATTAAAAAGGATTCGAGTTGCATATGTCCCCTTAAGAGTAAGAATATGACAACATTGAATAAACCAAGGTAGAAACCCGCAAAGACAAAGTAAACACACCCCCAACAAGTAAAAAGTGTATCACTGTTGATATAATATTCAAGAATTATTGACAGTGAGAAAAAATAAATTTAGGAAATTGCATTACACCTAGAAATAAAGCACAATTGAACCATGCAATGTTCATTTGACAAATGCCCAATTCTACAACTTAACAAAGAAAAGCTTGAAAACTGCAAAACCAAATTTTTCAAAGCTGCCAAAATGAAAAACATTATAAAGAGGATAAACCAGAATGAAGAACATAATAACAGAGTATTCAGAAAAATACATAAAGACATGAAAGGTCAGAGAAATTGAAGCTTGTAAGAAAAATTAAAAGGATAATGAAATTCCACAATTAAATTTATCCTACAAGACATGAACTGCGCAGACCAGGATTGTTCCTTAACAACTGAAACATGAAACAAAATTGCACACAAAAATTTGCAAAAGACTGCACGTAGAAAAACAAAATTTCCTCATCTAAGAAAGATTGTTTAACCCAAACATATTTGTACAAATTAACGATTTAAATATTAATAAAAAAGAGTGCTAGTAGAAATTTGCAATAAAAAAGATAGTGCAGTTATGACGTCACTGTTAAAAAGATTTTCAAGAAATTTCAGTGAATAACAATTAGAGGAGAATGCAGAAAATTTCAACATATTGCAACACACCCAAGGACCATTTGTGATGCAAAAATAGAAAAAGGAGAAACTTTTGTGCCCTAGATTATGTACAGTACACAACAAGCATAAAAACACAAATTGTCACCCTTTTTACGACATGTAAACACACCCAGAATTTAAAATGGGACCAACGTGCTAGCAAAGACCCATAAAGAACACAGAAATAAAAGTGAAATTATGAGGATAAAACCCACAACACACAAATGCAAGAACAGAGAAGAAGAGGGAAGAAGTAGTGCACTAAAAATAGGGGAAGAAAGTGCAAAACAACATTGTGATGCTTCAAACTTTTGATTTTAGCTACCGGAAGGAGAAAATGAGGCACAGAGAGAAACTAGGGGTGGTGAAGGTTCAAAAGATACAAGTGTGTGTGAGTTGGTATGAAGAGTGATCAGTAATGGAGCATTTAAAATGGAAAATGTAAAGATGTAGTTAGTAACTGTACAAGTTACCGCTAACCTCTAGGCTTTTTTTTTTAATATGAAACTAAAATTTAAATAAATATTATTATTACAATTTTTTATATTTTTATATTTATTTTTTTAAATATTAGTATAATAATATAATATTATTATAATAATATTTTTTAATTAATTAATTTTTTTAATATGTATATTTTTTAGATTTTTTTATTTTTTACTAATAAGAAGCTATAATGACAAATAATTAAATATTAAACCTGTTGGGTCTTGTTCTTTCTTTACGGGCACTAAAGCTTTTCAAACAGAGTAAGAACAGACTCGTAAAGAAGAAATACCGAATTGAGGCAGCCATAGACATGAAGTGTGCTTGCTGTCCAAATTGTATTTGTTACAATAAAAAGGTAGCACTTCTCTGGCCTGCAAAATATCAGTTTAACAATAAATAAATAAATAAAATTTGGTTGTTGGATGATTGGGTTGAGTTCTGCCCCAAACTCCAACTTGTACAACTTAGGAAACTCTTTTTTGTTATTACTTGCTCCCTTAGCACTCTCAATAACTCCTCTTCTTCTAACTGTGATAGGGTGTTGTTTCTTATCGTAGGAAGTGTTTTCTTTTCCCCCACAAAAACATATTTTAAGTGTGAGGAAGAGGTTTCAACTCAAGCCTTCGTGATTCTTCCACTCTTCCTCCTTCCAATGATTCTCTTATTGAACTTTTCTGCAAAATTGGTTGAGCCTCAAGCTGTTGCATGCACTCTTGCATTTCTTCATCACTCTCCTCATCAATTTTCATAATTGCATTGGCTACCAGCTTTTCTAATGGATATGAAGAAGTGTTCTGTTTCAAAGTTGTTGCTGCAATAAGTGAATCCACTGTATCAATTCTAAAGCAAGTGTCCTTGTCATCTGGGTGCTGCATTGCCTCAAATACCTTGAATATAACTTTCTCATCATGCACCCTCAACATTAATTGACCTTGTTACACATCAATTAATGCTCTTCCAGTAGCTAGAAAAGGTCTTCCAAGAATCACGGGCACTTCGGAGTCTTCATCCATGTCTAAGACAACAAAGTCTGCTGGAAAGATTAGCTTATCCACCTTTATCAGCACATCCTCCAATATACCATAAGGATATTTAATGGATCGATCAGCCAATTGGAGAGCCATCCTTGTATCTTTGACTTTTTCAATTCCTAATTTCCTCAAGATGGAGAGAGGCATCAAGTTGATGCTGGCCCCTAAGTCACATAGGGCCTTTCCAATGGTCACATTCCCTATGCCTGGATCCTTTAATTTTGGAGGTAATTTTCTCTATAAGATTGCACTACATTCTTTGGTCAATGCTATTGTAGCATCCTCCTTTAATTTTCTCTTCTTTGAAAGTAGATCCTTCATGAATTTAGCATAAAGAGGCATATGCTCTAGTGCTTCTGCAAACGAAATATTGATGTGTAGCTTTCTGAAAATATCCAAAAATTTGAAAAATTGCTTTTCTTTGCCCTTGTTCTTCTGGAGGTGTGGGTATGGCAACTTGAAATAGGGTGGAGGAATTTGAGGCTTGCAAGAGTCCTCCAAAATTTGTTTCTTGGATCTATTCCAATAAGCTTCATCCACCACTAATTTCTGTTTAAGTGGATTCTTCTCCTTTACTTCCTCATTTTCACTCTCCACTTCCTCCTCTTCAATTATGAATTCGGGTTGCTACTCTGTTGCTTTTTCTTTATGTGCATAACTTGAACTCTCCCTCTTTTCAAGTGGCTTTTGCTTGATTTGTGGCTCCACCCTTTCCCACTCCTTGTGGTGATTGCTTGACAGAACTCTTATAGATTTTCAATCGTATTCCCTGAAAATGAGCCTTGAGCTGGTTCATTTATTTTCTTTATAATTTGCCCCATTTGGTTCTCCAAATTCTTCATGGAAGCTTCTTTATTTGCCATCTTTATGCTTGCATCCTGCATAAACAAATTCGTGATTTGAGTTAATTGCATAAGTGCTTTTTCAAAAGTTGATACCTGATCGTGTGCAGGCTGGTTTTGCTGCTGAATTGCTCTAAGATTTTGAAAATTTTGCTGCTGCCATTGTCCTTGTTGATGGTTTGGCCCTGGTGCTATTGGAGGATAATGAGAAGGGTTTGGTGGCCTGGCATTGAAGTTTGAATTTGGTTTGAACTGCTGTTGTTGATGTGGATAAACAAGTTTCTGTTGAAAGTTCTATTGCTGCCATTGCGATTTTGAATTGAAATTCTGCTTCCTTGACATGTTATTCATGAAGTTTACCTGTTCAGCCCCTTGTTCATCATAATGCTCTTTATTAAACTCCTCTTGGTTGGAAGTACCAACAAACTGCACTTGTTTAGTGCCTTCCATCTTCATAATTTCAAGCTTAGAATTTAGGAATTTAATTGCTGAGACATCAATTTGTTTTGGGCCAGCAATGCGTCCAATGTGTTCAATTCCAACACACCCCTCTTCATTGTACTTTTGTCTCTGTGGTTGTAGTTGTTAGATGCCATTACCTCAATAAGTTCACGAGCTTCTGCAGGAGTTTTCAAGGAAAGTGATCCTCCAGCAGCTGTATCTACCATAATCTTTATAGCCACATTCAGCCCATCATCAAATGTCTTTATTTGTAGCCAATCAGGTAGTTCATGATAAGGGCAGCTTCTTAAAAGCTCCTTAAATCTTTCCCAAGCCCCTTGAAGTGTTTCATCTTCTCTTTAAGAGAAAGCCACAATCTCTTGCCTGAGCTTGGTGGTCCTAGAGGCTGGAAAATACTTGGTTATAAATTTAATCTCTAAGTCTTCCCAAGTGGTGATACTTCCTTCTGGTTGAGACAATAGCCAACTCTTTGCTTTATCTCTTAGTGAAAATGGGAAGAGCGATAATCGAACTACCTCATCACTGACCCCATTCATCCTCACCATGTTGCAAATGGCTAAGAAGTTTTGGATGTGGGTGTGAGGGTCGTCTGAAGGATGTCCCACAAACTGTTCTTGTTGTACCACCCTCATCAAATCTGGTCTAATCTCAAAGTTGTTTGCTTGAATGGGGGGTCTCACAATGCTGGTGAGATTTTTTCTTGCTCTTGCACGAGCATAATCATTAAGAGTACTCCTTTCAATGTTATCATTCTCAGCCATGGTTGGAGATCTTTCTTCTTTTTGTGATCTTTTTCCTTTGTTTTTGTTCTTTTTCTTAAAATTTATAATCTGCTAGTCAAGTTCAGGAGATGAGTCACTACTTTTGATTTTCTCCTCGCCTTGCATCAACCGTTACAGCTGCTGTACTTAAGTTCCTGTCACAAACCTGAAACACAGCAAACGTTATTAACCCAATCTAACATATTCTTATTACCATTGATATTAACAATCATTATCTCCAGCAACGGCGCCAGAAACTTGATAAAACTTTTTAGCAAGTGCACTAAATCGTTGAAGTTACAAAGATTATCGTCCACAGGGATAAGTGTTAAGTATCAAACTACAAGAATATTACTAATTGGGTCACCAAGAATAGGGTATATATAGTAGTACGAAATTAAACACAGCAGAATTGTAAAATTGAAAGTAAAGGTGCTGGAATTACAATTAATAAATGGACAAAAGTAAAACTTAATACAGAAAATAATTAACAGGACTACAGAATGTAAATAACTCAAGTAGAGAAAATGAGTTTTTGCAAAGATTAATAAATGGGTTGAGTTTAGAATCCCTTATCTCTTTCCCCTTGCTTAAAATATACTTGTAACTCAAAATATAGCCAATTTAACGGTCATGTTGTCTAAATTATCCAACTCCAATCCCTTGGTAATTAGTTCTAAAACGACTTTTAATCTCCTAATCCCTTAAGTAAACCAAAAGCGTTCAGCATTAAGGATAAAACCCATATGACCACATTATCATAAATTTCTATTCCTAGACAATTCATAATAAGCATTTTAACCCCAGTCCAAGAAAGTCCACAACTTTTCAGCAATGAACTCCTTTTCATCAATCCCATTCACGTAGAACAGCGAAGCATTAAGTACAGAATTAAAAAGTTAGATTAAAGCTTCTATCTTGAGTCACATACAATGCTTAGTTCATTGCAATGGGTAAAGGTATAAGTTCATCTTTACTCAACCCCAAGAGATTTAATAAGACATAATGGAAATGAAAAGAAACAAACTAAAATATATTGAAAAGATAAGAATCATGTTCAGCAGATAAACTTACAGTAAACGAAAATGAAAAAGCTATTGTTCCATTACAAAGTAAAGAAGAATGAAGAAATGATGTCTATATCTTTCATCTAAATCCTAGTAATGAAAGGAAAGGAATGACCTAGCCAACATTCCCTGAAGAGGAATGTTCGAAAATCTAAAAATTATGTCTTGGAAAACGCAAAAAGACTAAAAACAAAAAGTTCTAAGATATTGTCTTTTTCAAAAAATTCTGCTTTTATAGGCTCTGTCAGCATCGTGTCCCCACAAACGAAAGTTCATGTCCCCACAAAGTGTGTCTTGCAGCAACTGCATCTTTTACTCTTTTAATCACAATTCCAAATTCCTTCTAATTCCTTCAAAAACGAAATGCCAAATATCAGAATATGACTATTCAATAAATTTTCAGCAATCACAATATTCTATTGAATTTTCTAATTAATTGCATTAACTAATAGTTTTAATTCAATGAAACATGCTAAAAACCTTAAATTTTTCTCTATGAGTCAATGACTCATCAAAAAGTTTGTTTAATGGTTTAAATAATGAAACGTGTTTTGTCATTTATATGTGAAATAGACTAAGTCTAGGGGTATGAAGTATTAGACATGTTTCATTTAATAAAATGATGAAAAAGAGATGAAGGAAAATTTGTTATAAGTGAAAGGTAAAGGAAAGAACGGGTGTGACTAATTGAGAACTATTGAAAAAAGTATGAGAAAATGAAAAAAGAGCAACTAATATGTGTGTCATAAAAACACCAATTAGTGCGATTATAATATGTGTATTGTAATACATCGATGGGTGAGATTATAATATTGATTGATATAAATAGTATGATTTTGATGTGTCATTGTTGAGATACCGTATGGATAGTTCACGAATACACTGGGGGTATAGGGTCTGGAGTTGTATACATGTGTAATTTAGCTGACCGACGACTGTTCATGAGGTTTAAGTTCTTCGTAATTAGGAAAAGTGCGTTGGTAGTGATTTAGGGGTCCGAAAGTTCCTAAAGTACTGTTAATTGATAAAATGTTCATATTTGAAATGGATATAGTGGCACGAAATATTGGATTAGATAATGATGTTTGGTTAAGTGTGGAATAATGTGCATGGATGACTTTTGTTTGATTAAAATTGTATAAATAAATAAAGTGGTAGTATAAGTTTAGCAACTAAAATTAATTGGGTTGAATTAAATAAGGAATGGAATGTGTATGATTAAATTTATTAAGAATGAAATATATCTATTTTGTTAAATGTTGTATTAGAAAATGTTTCTGCCCTTATTTTGATTATTTTATGAAATAAGAATTTCAGTGGGATGAGAAATTATCACTCTTACAAACATTTTTAGGTAAAGAAGAAATAAAGATGATTGATTCGTTCTAGGATTATACTCGTAAAGGATTATAGAAAAGGAACTGGTATGTAGAATTTAAATTTATTAGAAAAAACTGTAATAATATTGATTGAATTTTCATTTAAGTTATTTATAGTATATAATTATTATAAATGATTTAAAGTCTATGTGTAATATTTAATAGTTAATTGTTTAACTTTTAATTTATATCTAATTTTAATTAGAAAATCATTTTTTAAAAAATAGTTTGTTATCATGAATTTGAAATATGTATATATAATTTGAAATTTTAACTTTTATTTTATCTATAAATTTAAGTTATGAAATATGTTTTATTTTTTATTGTGAATGAGATTTTATGCGGATGAAATTTTTTTTTTCTCATTTTTATTGTTTCAGATTTTATATATATGAATTTTTTTTCTAAATTATCTATTTTTTATTGACTTTAATCGCATCATATTAATATCTATATATTCAAAATAAAAAATTATTTAAATTTTAGAAGGATGTTACATAAGAAAGTTAGGTTAATCGAAATCTTCATCCTTCATCAATATTTAAATCTTAAATTAAAGTAAAGAATTATTTAATAATAATAATTAAATATTTTAAAGAATTAATTAGTATATAATTTTTTAAACCCTTTAAATATAAAATTAAAATTAATAAATTTAGAGAGGATATTATACCTCTTAACAATAAAGGGTACAGGAGATTTTACCAAATAATAATTGTATTTTCACTCTTTTATTCTATTAGTTCTTTTTAACTTTTGGATTTTAGTTTTAAAATAAATAAATTTTTTGTTTGTATTTTTAATGATCTAATTTAAATAAAAAAATTCATAATATCTTATTTTCACTCCCAAATTGTGATGCGTTTGAGAGTGACCGTGGAAGTATAACAAGAAGTAAAAAATGAAGATAGGATAAGGAAATGCCTCGAAGCAAAGAATAAGAAAGGACATTGTGGACAAAGTAAGAAATAGACAGTATATATTTTTATTAATAATAAGTATTATTTATTGAATATAATTTAAGTATTTAATATAATTATATTTAATTTTATTCAAATTCAATATTATAAGTTAAGTGGTAATAATTTTTTATAATGTTTAATTTAATATTTAATAATTTTAATATCATTAATATATAAAATATTATTTAATGTTATGGATATATTTTAAAAGACAAAATTAATACGGTCAAAAAACTTAAAATTTTACATTATAATTTATAACATTTCATCGTATATATTATTTTATACTATAATAATAATTTATTGTATATAAAAAAATTAATTAATAAAATAAGTTATATATCTACTCTTATGTAAAAGAATTATTTAAAATATGTGTTTTATATTAATAATAATTTATTTTCTATTTCAAATTATTCAATTTTTAAAATTTTTTTCTTTAACTATTAGATAGAGTTTGGATACGATCCTAGACAATAGAGTCAAAGATATTCAAATAATGAAGGATAGAGATATTAATGTTTATGTTTATATATTGTGTTTAGAAGTAATAATAAAATATTATGTATTGTATCTTGTATTATTTTTAGATGTAAAAAATAAAATATATAAGGGAAGTGTATGTAATTTTGTAGAATTATTAAGAGTATTTTAGTCTTTAAAAGTATAGCCTTTGTGTCTTGACGTTAAGACACCAATATCCTTTCTTGCAGGAGATACAAGCGTGTCCTTCTATATTTATGTCTTTTTAGTAAGATACTAGCCAAACATTATATGTACATCTCTATTCCATTATTTTTAAACTAAATACTATTTTAATATTTATCAAATTATAAATAATTTTTAAAGACATTAACTTTTATTTATTATTAATCTTATTTGTTTGATGAGTTTATGAAGATCTATATTGAATTAGTTTTACGTGATAAAAAAAATATTTATACTTATAATTTATTAGTCATAGCTATAATATTAAAATTGTCAATAGTTAAATTTGAAATATTTGTCACTTATAATAAATAACTTAGATAATCTTTAAAAATTTATATTTAAATTTCTTAAAAAATTTATATTTATGTTAGAATAATATAGTATTTATATTCATAACTTTGATTATTTTTTATGTTATTATTTATTTTTTAATTTTAAATAGAAAATATTTAATATTACATCAATATAACTAAGTATTTCTATATAATCTAAATTTATTATTTACTTGTTCTCACATTAAATTTTGTAAGTTTGCTTGGTACATTAGTATTTAATATATGTATATTTCAATTATAACGAGTTTCATGATAATAAAAATATTTAGAGTTGTTTTTACATTATAATTTTTAATTAATGGATAAACCTCAAATTAAATATCATTTTTTATTTATGGAAACAACTCCATACAATTAAATACATATTCAATCTAATTAAATTATACATTTATATCATAATCAACATGTCAACATATACTAGTAAATAACTTAACATTTGCATAAAGCATTATGTTTCATAACACGTTGGAAAAGTTATATATCTTTAGAACAAGTAGTTTGCTTTAATAATTGTTTAGATTAGTAAAACTAAATTAGAAAATTTATATGCACTTCTAGTGATATATGAATGCTATTTTAAATCAATTAATGAACCGTTTTACACCTTTAGCTTGATAGGTTCATGAGAACTCTCAAAGAATTTTGGAAAAACTAAAAATATTTGATTGAGGGAAGGCATTGTATTATTGACTTTTTGGAAAGAGTATAAAAGATAAGATGATGATACAAACAATAGGTACATTATTTATCTCAAACCATTGTTTTTCTAATATTGTCATATCATGATATGTTGATGAATAATAAAATTAGGAAATATATGAATAATAAACACATATTCTTATATCAACATATTTACTAATCCAAAACCAAAATACTATAATTTTCTCTCCATTCTTTAGGAATAACACACACTAGAACAAATAAAAGAACTTTGTCACTAAAATCTAACTCTTTTTGCTCCCAATATCTTTTAAACTTTCTTCTATTTTTTACTTACAAAATCCTTTTTATCAAATTTATAGCTTCCATTAATCTCTTTTCAATCTTGTAAATCTATTCATATGTTGCTTTTTGTTAATTAATCTCACTATAATTTTTATATTTCACATCCATCACATTTAAATTAGTTATTATACTCATCTCTGCAAACTATAAGCTACCAATGTGATGAGATGACCAATTTTGCCTCAAATGAGTTTTGAGGGTTTACTTGGTAATTCAACTTAAAGGACTTGACTATAAGCCAAAGTCTCAAAGTTCTTATTCTAGGAGGATGATCCCAACATGTATCTTTTATGTCTTTTATAATAACATATAATTATTGGGCATTATTGTGATCACATTATCATATCATAAATTAGGGCCAAAATGACATGAGACAACATAACTCAACCTTTAAAGAAATAGTTATATATTATGAGCTATTTATTGGCTAACATTCTAAATATTTATAAACTATTTTAATGAGTGAGTCAACTATAACCTTGAAGTTATGAGTTATTATTAGTAATATAACTTTAGAAGTCTGTGATATAGATAAGACAATTGATTTTAGATTCTTGGAAAACTTGAACTCCTTGTTTCAATTGATTTTAAGATAAAGAAAGACGATGATCTCATGTTAGGGTATTTAGGCTTGATGTGAGAAACACTGTATCTTAGCATAATAGTTAGAGTTAATAAGTTAAAAGGAGTTAGATCCATTCATATATGAAGCTTTATGATAAATATTGTCACTATGATAAAACATGAAGGTGGCAAAAGTTTGCTGAAGACTAACTTTATGACTAGGCATGATTTGAAGTTATGCAACGTTTTGTTTCATTGCAAGAGTGTTATATACCATAGATATAGCATATAACAAACAACCTTCAAACTTAAAATTCACTTACTAATTTTATAAGTTTTTATTAAGCAATTATTTTATAAAATATAAATTCATATTCACTTTGGTAAGAAAGGAGTTCAACGTTTCCACTGTTTGGCTCTTTCGATAACTGTTATTAAAAGTTTATCTTTCAAAGACTTATCTATCGGAGAACTTCACATTCATTTGCAGTTTCCTTTTTCCCGCTCTTTGTATTTTTTACTGATAAAAAAAATAAAATAAAATAATAATTATTGTTTATATACATATATGAACAAGATATTTTTATACTGGTATAAATTTAAATTTTTTTACATTAAATCTGAATATTTTATTTAATTTAAATTTAATTAGTTATAATTTATTACTTTATTATATTAGTATAAAAAATTTATGTATATATATAACTTTAAAATAAATGAGTTTAATGTTTATAATAATAAAAAAATAAAGTATTTTTATTTGTATAAATCCAAAATAAAAATAATAAATTTTTAATTTAAGAAAAACAAAAAAATTGGCATTATATTTTTTTATTTAAATACTATATATAGTTTATTAATTTACATAAAAATAATATACTTTGTTATACCTTTATATTCTTATTAATCATTAAATAAAATTTAAATAATTATATAATCAAAGTTTAAAAAAATAATATATATATATATATATATTAACTAAAGTTTGAGTATTAAAATATAATAAAATCTGCAATTTTTTTTTAATTAAAAAAAAAAGAAGAATGGCTCCGGGAAACACACACGAGGTATACACGGGGGTAGGAGAGAGAAAGCGATTTTAAAGTATGAGAATGTAGAGAGAGAAAGAGAGAATACATAAATAACCATAAATATATACATCATTTCAATTTTGAGCTGGAAAGGTTGCTTCTTTGTCCTCACACCCTTCCTTCCTTTAGACATTACCCAACCAAACCAAACAAAACCAAACCCACTTCGCCACCGTCACCGTTACCTTAGCAACCCACCCGACACAAACACCCAAAATCTTTCATTTTTTTCTTCTTTTCCTGTTTTACCCTTTCCTTCCTCTTCTTTCTACTCTTCCTACCCTTCTTCAATGGCGTTCTCGTCTTCTTCTCCTCCATCCATGGCTGCTTCCTTTCTTCTTCTCCTTTCCGTGATTCTGCTTCAATCCGCGTCTGGCTCTTCCCTCTCGTGCCTTCCCCATCCTCCTTCGTTTCTATTCAATCTTCAATCTCAGTGCTCAATCTCGATCCCGTCGAAGCCACCTCTTCAGGTACTTTCCCGTTCTTACCTGATTTCAAAATTGCGTTTGATTTTAAGTTTTGGTGGTTTTGTTTTGTGTTTTTACTTTTTATCGGATTTTATTTCAATGTCTGGGTGGGTGGATGAACAAGGGTTCTGATTTGATTATGTGAAATTGGGAATCGGGGATTTCGCATCTTGTAATGACGATTAATATGGAGAATTTCTTACCCTGGGAAATGATTTTGAAATTTCTTTATTTTGCTGGCTTGAGATAATTTCTCATAATTTCTTGGAAATGTGGTTAAATGTTTTCTTTCAACTTTTTTGTTTTATTTTTTTAATTTTTATGGCAAACAATTGAATTTAGATTACCTTGGGCCTTTAAGACTTCTATTACGACTTTAGAATAGGATAGAGATTACGATGCATAATTTATTGGATACGTTCAACTATTGTACTCTTTGTGGTTTTGGTTGAAAGGGTCAGTTTTGTTGGATCCTAAGGCATCAAATCTGGGTTTGGCTAGTTAAAAGAAAAGAAAAGAAAAGAACAAAAAAAATATGAGGATAGTTTTGTGAGCTTAAAATTGGGGATCTAATTAAAATCTTCCCTGTAAACATTTTTTAGGGTCTATACCAAGTAGAGTTGTCAATTCGGGCTACTGGACCCGAGTCAGGTCACATCGGGTAGCGGGCTAATATAGGCGGCCCACTGTATGATACTTTTTCTCTAAAAATAAAAGATAACTTTATCCAACAAAATTAAAGTAAACACTACAAAATAAACATTTTAACTAGTCTCTTATTTGAACTTTCATGAGAAGGTTTTGTATCTTCAATTGCAATGGCTTCCCTCATCATCCTCTTTATCATAATTTTAGAATCAAATATTAATTATATTGATAGATTTTATTATAAAATAAATTAATAATTTTAATTTTATAAATGACAATGTTAGTTTAAAATACATATTATTTACAAAACTATGTAATTAACTACGTGCACATGAGAGCTTGAATTGTTTCGTCTCCCAATCAATTTTTATACTTGTTTAAAATTTGAAAGCCAATGCTAAAAGCAAATTCTGATGCCACATTAGTTATTGGAATACTCAATACATCACAAACATTTACAATTCTGTTTCTTTTAAAAAATCATAATATAGAAGCAATCTGACGGAAGAAGCCTTCGCTCTTCTAAATAAATATCAAGTTCTAACTTCCTGTTATTAATAGTTCTTGCACTTTCAAATTCTTCAATTTTTTTAAAAAATAAATAAAAAAATAAAATACCAATATTTATGTATATATATGAGAAAATTATTATTATTATTATTTTTAATTCTAAAATTAATTTACTTTATATAAATAATTCATATGTATATAAGACAACATCAAGACTAATAATAATAATAATAAAATATTTTAAAATTAATAGCGCAACAACAATATGCAAGTGCTCAGAGAAAGGATGGAGAAAATACAGGTGAGTTGATGTAGAAGTCTTGAAAAAGTTATAAAATTAGAATTTTGATATAGTGAAGAATGTACAAAAATAGGATAACATTAAAAACTAAAGAAAATCCCTATTGGAATTCGGAGTAATTAGTCACGGCCCATAATCATATTCACTTTAAAAAAATAATGCTGGCTGCAAACGACTTTTGGGCTAATCCTTCCTAAGCTTGCATGGGTTCGGGCTAAAAAGACCTGGATTATTCGGACCTTCAATTTTAAAGTACAAACCCTCTTTCTTTGCAGGTATTTTTGGGCAAACCTATCAGGTAGGCCCATTTTGCTGGCTCTAGTCCTAAGCATCTAGATAAGTATATAGTTTGTATTAATTGTAGCTGAATGAGAAGTAGTTGACTTCATTATTTTTACTGGGTAGCATGGTATCATTGGTGTACCAATAAAATAGGTCCATTTGGGGTCCTCTAATAACCTCTAGAGAGTTATCCATTTTCCATACAAGTAATAGTTGTATATGAATTATTGCTTTGATTCATGAGGAGATTGCATAAATTTCTTACTTTAAACTTTTAACATATTTTTTTACAGATGAACTTGGTAATATAATGCTGTTAATTTTTGTGATGGTCTCTAGCATCGCCTGAACCACTTGACATGACCACTATCATTATATTGTCTTCTTGGAAAAAAAATAAATTCCTATGGTATCTTTTGAATGATTATATTTTCCTCAGGAAAATAATGACATTTTGATTCTATCAATGGGGTCATTCGCATTGTAGCTTTAATCCAAATCCTGAATAATGTCATTATTTTATTTCTCCTTGTTTCTTAAACCATTGGTCTCATAACCCATGGACAAAATCAAAATGTTGTTTAAAGGTGAATAGACTCTGATATCATGTTAAAAAATTTGGGCCTAACTCACTTCTAAAAGCTAGCTCATAGGAGGAGGACTGCCTTAGCCCTTATAAGGAGTATTATGGTTCTATTCTTAGCCAATATGGAACATCTTAACAATACCATAAGCACTTAAATAATTTCTTTGATCGGATGTAATTTGCATTTGCTGAACCTCTACATGAACCATAGGTAAACCCTTGGAATGTGATCAGCATGTAATTAAGATCTAGTGCAAAATTAATTTCTGACACATACTATGTTCATTGCTTAAAGTTAGTCAAGTTTGCTGAAACCTCAAAGTAACAAAATAAGATTAGTCTATTAGAAGTTTTCATATTATATGCATTTTCTTTTAGTTAATACTGTTTATTCTCATGGGCTGGATTGCTTCTGCTGATCCTTAATCACTGTAGACAATAATTTTCAACTTTTCTTTCTTTATAACTAGATTGTAGCTCGTTGGTTGGACATCCATTTTTCTTCTAAAATGTGAGATCCACACTGCATTGATGTTAATATTTTGATCAAACATTAGCAAACTGTTACTATTGATTTTGAAACTAAGTGCTGTGTGGCTTTTGCGAACTTTGGTATTTGGATTTAATACTGATCAGTGATGACTGGCTGGAATTGATTAGTGTTACATGTGTTGCTATTTTGGTTAATGCTTAAGAAGCACAGGTACTTGTGAGGAAAATTTTTTAGTCCTACTACTGTGTTTGATCCTTTTCCTCATCATCTTTTGATGAAATGATAAATCTAAGAGAAAACTTCCAGTAGAGTAAACTGGCTTGATCTGATGGATAAAATAGACTTCTTTTATCTTCCATTCATAGACTACTACTGATTCCTTTCCTTTTTCTCTCTGATTTCTCTTGCTCTACCCGTAAAAGACTCCCATACACAAACCAAACAATTTGCATTTCTTTTACTCTAACCTCTCATTCTTCATTTCTCTGGTCACCACACCCAAAATACACTTCAATCATCTAGTCAGTGTGCAGCAGTTCACTAAAATTGTCTGTTCTTCTAAACTTGTCATTAACCAAGAGAAGACCCACATAAAATTTCACTGTCCCGGAATAACAACTAGAAACATACTTGCGCGTGCATTGGTACTTGAAAATTTTTGTAAGAAAAATAATTTTTAATATTATTTTATAATTAATAACCCAACTTATTATTTTTAATAAGCATGTAAATTGAATGTCCATCTTATTAACAAAGAATAAGGATTTGAAGTGATGAGATTTCCATAAGACATCTTTGACTAAATGGTTTAAACTTGATTGGCTCATTTAGAAAACTCTATGAATAACCTAGCTGACATGATCTAGATTTGTCAAGAATACATATCCTTTTTGCCATATAAGAGTGCTCCCAGACTTTTCTATAGAAAAAATGTAGCAATGTTTATATGGCCATTATCCAAATATAATTTACTCAGAACAGGCTTGTGTAAAAATAATGTAACTTTTGAGTCTATTCTTGTCTTTTTGACCAATCAATGTTTATTTTAAACAATTTACCAAAAAATTGTAAAAAAAATTCCCTGTTTGTGGTTGTTTTGGCCATATGTACAGCAAGTTTCACCCATGTCATGGGCGAAACAATATAATAATATTAAAAAAAGAAAACTAGTTTTGTATTTGTAACTGATGTAAATTTCTCATGCTAACACATGGTGTGTGTGTACAGAGTTTTTGCCCAAGCAATGGACAAAACTTGCCATACGAAAACAGACTACCAGCCACCTAGTTGGTGGAAAGTTTTCAGGAAGTATAGTCTAACTACTGGGCAAAACTAAAGAAAACAAAAGAAAAATAGAGTAGTTGTACCATGGGAAAAACTCTTTTTTCTGAAAGTAAAGCGTTGAAAAACTAGCTCTGGTACTACCAAATGTTGCAATGGATATGTTCTTCACTTCTTGTAAGTCATAACCAGCACAAACATAATATTTCATAAATAATCTTACTGCAGAATTATTCTCAATTGTCGGTCCTTCCATTGGGCCAGCATACTGATTGGACATTTTTTTCAAGTCATGTGGTGGTACCAGTGCTAGTTCCAACGCCTTTTTTTAAGGAGAGTTTTGGCTGTGGTGTGGACAAAATACTCTTTCATTTTTGCAGCAATTGGGTGACTGGTAGTCTGTTTTTCCTTTATTTTTCCCGTTGCTTGAGCAAAACTCTGCATATGCATCACATGTCATGATGCTTGAGTAAGGTAGGGTAATTTGTTAAAAGTAGGTGAACAGATGGTATTAAGAAGAGAAATTGACTCAAAATTTAACATGGTTAAGCCAACTGTGAATGATAGGTTTACTTCTATGAATGAAATCAACAGAGAATTCAGTATGATGATGATTACAATGAATAGTTCAACATGCAAATCCTTCCCCCAATGCACACAATGTCTCACTCTGATTGGTATTATTGTGTGATTAACTTAACTAAAATTCACATAAACATATAAATTTCTTGTTGGGTTTAACCATGGGTTTATTGGGTTTGGTTACATGTTTGGTCAAGATCAAATGCAAAGGAGGTTTCCATTTTATGTGCTTAGCATGAAACCACAATCGTGGGTTTGACATCACATCTTTAGTTGGTAACTACCCATGATTCTTCTTTGCAAATAATTTGGCAGGATATAAACAGGATTTTATTCTTTGTTGAAAATGGTTATAAATATTCCCCATTTTAAAACCAGTTGAATTTTGAATTAATTGAACATTTATCGAGTTTAAGAAAATGGTATCTTTATAGACTGAAGTGACCATATCAAGGCAGAGAGAGGGATATACTTGCTTTGGGTTGATGGGATGTTGGTTCATTTTGTTGGTAAAAATCAAAATTTAATTGACTTTTCTTTTCTTTCCAGCCATGCTTGACTTTTCACTCATTTTCCATTTTTTTTAAGCCTAATGTAATTGCTTCTGGTCTTTGTAAAGGAGCTTTAATTATAGATTTGAGTAAATAGTTACATAGTTCTGTGATGTACCAATTTGCATATTCTGACATGATGTATTTATTTTTTTATTTTGATTTATTCAGGTCGATGGAAATTTCATAGAAGGAGTTCTGTCTGGCAGAAAGCGGATAGAGTATATTTCTATACTCTTCTATGCTTCCTGGTGCCCATTTTCACATAAAATGCTTCCTAAATTTGAAGTTCTTAGTTCCATGTTTCCTCAAGTAGAACATTTGGTTCTTGAGCAATCATCAGCTTTGCCAAGGTTTTGAAGCTATCCCTGTTATTATTTTTAAGTTTCTGGATATTGGTGAAATTAATTCATTTCCTGTTTGACTGGTCTGGGGATGGCTTACAAACTACAGTTGTTAAATCTATTCCTGGTTCAGCAATCTAATTTCCTGTGAGAAATTCTAGCAACACACACTGACACACCCTTTTGGGAAACTCTATTATTGGGTGAACTCCATCTGGAACCCTAATAGGGAATAGGACCCACCAAAGGAGTGAAGCCCACATCATTTAATGGAAGCTGCGTATATTACTAATAATAGTTTGTTGAAAAAAGTGTATTAAAAAGAGTATGTTGCTAGGATTTCTCAATTTCCTTATGGTTAGGCTAATGCCATTAAGTAATGTTAAATATTTTTTTTTTCCTTTTCTACTTTATATTTTATACGCGAACAACTGAAATTATGGCATACTCAATTGACTACCTTTATAATGCATGTTGATATCTACTTTTGTTCTGCTTTGCAGCTTGTATTCAAAATATGGAATTCATAGCTTGCCTACAATATTACTGGTGAACCAGACATCAAGGTTGAGATATCATGGTCCAAACAATCTTCTCTCCCTTTCGGAATTTTTTGAGAAAAACACAGGTAATCATATCCTTATTCTTGTTTCTAAAGATGCAATGATAACAACTCATGTGAAACTTAAGAAACTTCATTGACTGATTTTTTTTCCCTAATTGACCTCCAATGACCTGTTTGCTTCTCTCAGGGTTTGAAGCTAGTAGTAATATTGCTGTTGGTCAACTAAGCAGCTTGATGAGTGATGAAAATTCAACCTCAAACCCGTTGATGGCTTTGTCTCTGAAGGAAACAATGAACAGAGAACCCTACTTATTACTCTCTGTGTTGTTTCTATGTTTGAGATTACTTCTTTTTGTATTCCCCAAGATTTTATCACGTATCCGAGCATTCTGGGTTTCTTGCATTCCCCAGCTGAACATGCAAATATTCGGTGAGACAAGCCAAGTGATGGGACGTGTGCTTCAGGTAATTGATGTCAGGAGGATTTGGACCAAACTAAGACTGTGCAAGACCAGGAATTTTCACGAGAGGGCAAGGAGTGCCCGTGTTTGGGCTTCGTCTCTGGCTTCTGTATCTCTGGGTGAGTCATCATCAGCTAGGTCGTCAACCCAAGGTTTGAACTGACAACTTTATTATGTACTTTTGAGGGTAGTTAAGAGTTTTCTTTTTACCAGTTAATATATCCTCAAGCTGCAGTGAGTGAAGCTTGGCAGCACATAGTCTTCTCTCGCTAATTTTGTTGTTACTTGTTAGTACTAATAGTCAAATGTTGATTTATGTCTTAATCTGGGTTTAAGGAGGAAGCGAACAGGCATGTAAATTTGAGAACTGTTTCCTTTCGTGTAAATTAGTTGTTTCTGAATGAAATCATACACACATTACTGTGATATAAGCATCCTTCCCAGCCACCACCTCCCCACCACACACACAGGCTACAAGTAAAGCAATCTGGAGTGTAACTGATATATTACTATTTTCCAAGTCTGAAAAAATGTACACGGATTCCGCTATTATCTAGTTGGCTGGGTGTGACTAAGTCCATGTTTGGTTTAACGTTTGTTAATTATGGATTCAACGTTTTTATTTATAGCTTCTAAATTGGGTCCACGTTTAGTAGCAGCTTTTTAACGTCAATCTAAACGCACACTAAGTAGTGAATTATTGCTTCCTATATGTTATCCTTTTTCTTCCAAAACTGAATTCACGTGTTGTCAAGCCAACTTTCAACAGTGACCTTTGTGCTTAAGCGTGCAGCTCGTTTCGATTTCAGGTATTGGGTGGTAGGATTGCAGGAAAAGGGTTTTGCAAAGTTTTTCATCATTAATTTGCCTGTTTGTTGCGCCGTTTAAAACTTTGTTCAGTGCAATTGAAACCTTTTTTTATTTTCAGATCGTAAATCATGGTAACTCCGTCCAGTGGCATATACAGACTCTTAGGTGAGGTTTACCTTCTCAGTGCTCATTCATTCTTTGCGCTAAAAGGGTACTACAAACCGTTGAACAACTACATTTTACTTTTAAAATTAGAAAATCATTCTTGAGCCATAATTTCGATGAGTGATCCGAATCAAAACAAGCCCCAACCGAACCCGCAAAAGAAGTCATGTAGAGCTGGATCGTGTTGGTGTTGGATGAGAAAAACAAGAACGGTTCCAAACAGTCTGGTGCGGGTTTTAAAATCTATATTTATGAATAGGAATAGTTGTCGTTTTGTTTAATTTGATTTTTAAATACAAAGTATTTTTGACCAAAAAATTAAAATAAAAAGTAATTCAAAATGCTTATAAAAATAATGTGAAGTTTAATTCAAAATGCTAATAAAATGAACTTTATTATGTAGTTCATTTTGGATGCAATATTAAAGTTAGATAAACCAAACTGATCTTTTATGCAAATGCAGTTATTTTTATGGCTATTTGGAACTCGATGGACATTTCATTATATATATTTTTTCATATTTTTCATGTAATATCTGAAGTTATCTGGCCTTTAGAGGTTTCATCTAGTTGCATGACTTGCAAGAATTATTAAGTTTTACAAATCTTGGTGAAGAGATATTAGGAAAACATAATCATTTTATCATTAGAAATTCTGCAAAATGCTACTTGTTAGGCCATTTGACAATATGTTGCGACTTTCAAGTTGCCACCCTTTTGTAATGTTTTTAAAATTGGATTGGTGAGGCATTTAAGTATAAAAGTTCTAATGCTTATGACGAAATAGATTAATATTTTTTCACGTATAATATAAGAAGTTTTAATTGGTGATACTAATTAATAAGATAATTATAAATATTGTTGAGAAAATAAATTTAAAAATTATTATTATTATATATCCCATTCACCATCATACAAGTTTATAGATGTCTTTATAAGTACAACAATATCTAGACATGAAATAGACAAATTCATGCTTAAACATTCATATTTAACTATATCTCATTGTTCAAGTGTTGAGTTACTTCTTTAATGGAAGCAATATCAGCTCCTTCTTTCAATAGACTAGCAACTTCTTCAAATGCAGCAGCATTTTCAATAGCATAACAAATTAAGTTGACGATGACATCAAGATTGTTGTCAAGATAAGGGTAGTTTGACTTCAACAACATGGATAACTTGCTTGTTGTGATTGGCATATGCTTAGCTGAAAATAAAATAAAAATTAAATTAACATATTATATAATTAAATTGTTAATAATTTAAACAAAAGTTTCTAACTATTGAAAAAAAAATTATTTACCAATTTTAAGAACAAGTTTATTTGGTAGTATATATCCCGTACTCTCATCTTTTAGACGTGCAATAAAGTCACGCCATTCAAATAGAGCCTGAAAGCAATGTAAATAGAACACATGAATTATAATAGATCTTGAGAATTGAGAATAGGAAAATTCAAATCGACGCAGTATAAATATGTAATATGTCAATATGATCTTTTAGTTCTATGAACAATAAATTAAAGAGTGACTTACCGACACAATGGCAAGTTGTTTAGCATTAAAATTAGCCTCTTGCAACCTGTTGCAAAATAGTAATTGAATTTTATTCTACTTTATTTCAAAGATATATAAGCAAAATAAAATTTACATCATATTTCTCGTATAAAAGAGACAACAAATCAATAAATAAATAAAACAAGAAATAAAAAAGGTTTAGAAAACTAGCTATTTGTATAAAATACTAAATTAATAAAAAGAATAACACTTGAAAATGTAACATACCCATAAAGATGAAGGTAAGAATTCTCTGTTAGAACTTCTTTCTCGTATAGATGCATGCAAACGTCATAACTTTGCTTGTAGACCTGATAGTTAAGAGAAATTTCGGTCATATAATAAAAAAAATATTATTGAATCAATCGTTAATCATGTTATATGTTAATTAATTAAAGATTGAATAAATACTTAATATGAATAGGGGAAAAGGTCAAACTTGTCTAATCTTGCAAGAATACAAGAACAGAAGTTTAAACAATTAAAATAATTAATATGTATGAAAATAAAATTACCTCCATTAAAGGTGTATCAATGCTTTCAAGCTCTTTAGGCAAGGCAAATAACTCAATTCTCATTAAATCATATATGTATAGCAAATAATGTGTATCTTCTCTGGCATATCTGTTATTAGAAAAGTAATTAAATAGATTGAAGTAATTAGTATGATTATGACAAAATATTTGGAAGGAAAAATTTAAACCAAACTCAAATAATAAAACAAAACTAATATATAATAATAGTAATATATGAGCTAAAAGAAAGAAATAATTTAGGAGAGCAAATTTGATAAGTTCATGTTACATTTATACCTTAACATCTCATCAGGAATCGGACGTAATCTCCAATCTGCCGTTTGATATCTGTAAGAATTTTAATCATGAAACATTCATAATTTAAGTTTTTTTTTTTTTTAAAAAAATCATGCTGGAAAGAACAATAAAAGATTAGACTATGATAGGATAGGCTGGATCCAAAAATTTGAGAAAAAATTTGAAAGCAACATACTCTTTGTTTGCAGTGACATCACAATAATGACTTAGAAGATACTCCAAACTCTTTCTTTCCAATTTTAAGACCTTTGAAGCCTAATTAATGCAATAAAATTTATTAGTCTAGATTATAAAAAATAAGAGAATTATAGTAACAATTTTTATTATAGTTTTTCATGTTACCAAATAAACTTACAATATATTGTTACCTTATAGGTAATAAAAGAAATAATCTTAATATTGAAAAGTTAAAAATTTTAAAACAAACCTGATGAGTGTCAAACAAATTACAAATGTAAATGCTAAAGTCTCTTTGAAGCCATTCAACGTCACGATTTGCACCATGCATAACCTAATTCATGATCAATAGGGTCAACTAAACGAAACAAATATGTCAAATTAAATGCAAAGTAATCATATGAAACTAACCTTCTTTATTGTGGGATCCTTAAAAACATCTCTCAAATAAGCTCCAATATAAATGCGAAGTTTGAAAGTATCAACAATAAAATCTTCTGTCCTTGTTGATATTTGCATTAGACAAGTCAAACCTTGGTAAGACCGATATTGATTATGTTCCAGATCAACCTAAATAGTGCAAAAAAATATATCAGCAAAAAATTAAGTGACATAACAAGTCAAAATAAAAATTATAAATAAAACTTAAAAATTAATTTTTTATCATTACAGCAAATTCATTCACGTGGTGCAACTTAGTAGCTAATTCTTTCAAATCTTTAACCGTGTCGACAAACTTGAAAGAGGTACTTTCTATTGAAGCAGGCTTGATTGGCACAATGTCATTAAGATTTGTGTCAACAAAATTGCAAACTGAGAGGTGTTCCTGAAATTATAAAGAAATTAATTAGTACTCAAAAATTTATTTCTTTGTGATTCTATTTGATGTTAAACCATATTTCAACGCAGAATACTTTTACTGTGCAGAATTTTTACGTGTGAATAATTCGTAAACTAAGTTGAAATTAAAAGAAAGAAAGAAAGAAAGTTACCAGTGGATGAATAAATCGCTTCTCTTGATCACTCCATTCTAACCAAACATGATCAAATTGCTGCTTCATGTTGTTAAGCCTCATTTTATATTCATGTTGAGGTTTCTGAATTGTTGAGACGTGAAAAGGTACTTTTGATTTCATCAAAGTCATTGTGACTGCAAATGGAAGAAATTGTAATTCTCGCACTGCACTTTGCTCTCAGTTCAGCCGAGTGGAAAAATTGTGTGGAATTATTCTTATGAGTCCTCTATTTATAGCTAAAATTGGAGTATAATTCAAGTGCACTTGACTGGATACGATACTTTTAACCGAATTAGATCACTTTTAAATTTTAAATTGTTCAAGAGATCCTAATTAAATATAACAAATTAACTGATATAGATCAAATATTTTTGCTAATATAGATCAAATATTTTAACAGAAAGATTTTCTTCACAGCAAATAATTGGTTATGTTTGTGCATTTTGAGTGAAAGTGGAACATAAATAATATCATAGTCTAAATTAATTATAAACAAGAGTTATTTTCTGTTTCTATGTCAATATTATTCTACCGTTAAACATTGTCAATAACCAATAAATTTGAATGGCAGATGAAATTGAGAGAAAATAAATAAAAATTTTTTATTATTTGAATAAATAGATATAGGAGATAAAAATAAAAATAATTCTTTCTACATGCTTGAATAAATAAAAAGGAAAGTAGAAAGATATACTGTATAAAATATATTTTTATAATAATAAAAAATTTAAATTTAAATAAAAAATAAATTTTTAATATAATACTTTCTGAAAATTTTTCGTTTTTATATTATTTTAAAAATATATAATATTATAATAGTCTAAATCACAATAATTGTCAACCATAATCCGGTTATTAATTAGTTCCAAATAGACAACAAAAGATTTGATGGAGATTTTTTATAATAATCAGTTAGTTTATTCTGTTTCTAAGATGTTAAATTTAAAAATTTAAAAAATTTAAAAAATTTAAAAAATTTTAAATAACAGATTTAATTTAAACAATTTGAATGTTAAAAAGGTTAAACGAAAATAATTAATAAAAGAATTAAAATTATACATAAGTTATAGTATAAGTACCAATAAGAAAAATTTTTAAATTAAATTTTGTTTATCCTTTTCCAAAATTAAATGAAACTTTACCATATTAAATAGTTTCTTTTGATTATTTTTAAAACTATATTGTGCTGGATTCATCAACTTGTTGGCTCTTGTATCAAATAAAAATTGAATTTGCTTAAAATAATCACAATGAGAAGCTTAGGAAATTTATTATAGATTTGGATTCTGTAAATATTGTGCATCTCTCCATACACCTCGAGGACTTAGTATTATTGGTTTGAGGATAGCAGCTTGGCCAACACATATGTAAGAATACTTGCTGTAAATTTCAACCCGTGAGCCAGAACTCAAAAGTTACATTTCATCAAATCCATTTCTTCCAATTGACCCTTAATTTCTTCTACCCTGAGAAAATCAAAGATTTATTGGATCAGCACTGAGATCATGTCAATAATTTCAAATAAAATATAATATAGTTTACCTATTCAATGGAACTAAGGTAAATTGAATTTAATTTCTCTATGTGAGGAGTGTGTAAGATCTTGTATGCATGTCAAATATGATTACTCATTCCAGCAGTGGAGCATGATAATTACATAGCCTGTCAATCACTGTGACACTTCGAGGTGCATCTGTGTATACAAGACTTATATTATCACATAACTTCTTGTATTTGTCCATTTCCTCATCCATTTCTTCACAATTTCTTTGCCTTCCTTCTGCTCCATTATTCTGACTTTTAGTACTCCAATTTGGAAAAATTTTCTCAGTAGCTGAATTCCATATTTTTCCAAAGCCTTCTTCCTGGCTTGAATTTGCAGGACTCAACATAAATTATGATTCCAATTCCAAAGGGGGCTTACTACAGTAATTTGATCTTTCTAATCCTATTGCATAAACCCTGTCATGTCTGGCCAAAGACTTTGAGATTTCAAGCTCCGAGCTTAAGGCATCTTCTTCCAAAGTCACAATGTATTTTAATCCAATATTCTTATCTGATGATCTGTTTATCAATTCTACCTCCTCAAATATTCTCAACTTATCTAAGTAAATAGTTAGTATTACCAAAGATTGCAAGAGCAACAAACCGCTGCTATACATAATAAACAGAGAAATTGTATTCCTACAATTTTCATATACAATAAAGAGAGAGTTAGGAAGAGAGGAGAAGAGAGTACGTGCTAAAACAGTTGATGTAATGGAGAGAAATAGAGAGAAAAAAGAGTGTTGATGTAGGAATAATATAACTCAAATGCATGAGTAACTATAGGAGCACATACGCATAACAAAAGCAGAAGACATATTTTTGATATACAACGAATATTTGCTTGGAATTTTTACAAAGCCTAAGCCTACCAAGTGTACATCAATTCTGCTGTACCATGATGTCTTGTTTTGGCCCATATAAGTCCTTTTTTAGTTTATATACCCTCTCTTCCTGTCCTTGAACAACAAAACTTTCCGGTTGTTCAAGAAAGATTTCATCCTCCAAGTGTCCATTCAAGAAGACCGACTTGATGTCCATTTGATGTATGACCCAACCATTTTGTTCTGCAATGTGTTAACAACAACTTTATGGTATCCATTCTAGCCACTGGAGCAAAATTTTAGAAAAATCTATTCCAAATATTTGGACTATCCCTTAATAACAAGCCTTGCTTTATGCTTATTTATAGAATCATCTGGATGATGCTTGGTCTTGTAAACTCACTTAACTCAAATAACTTTCTTATGATTGGGTCTGTCCACCAATTCTCATGTCTGATTTTTTTCTTGAACTCCTCCTTCATTGAATTTATCCATTTTTTATCAGCTGCAAGCTCTTCATATCTAGCAGGTTCCATGATGGCAACATCGCACCTTCGATAGATGTCAGAAAGTGGCCTTGTTCCTTTGACAAGGTTTTGATCTACATTTCCTGAAATTTAATCTTCTTGTCATTTTCCCAACTCCAACTATCTAACTCCAAGAATATGACATCCTTACTTACAATTACTTTGTTTTGGTATGATAAATAGATCTTGTAGGCCTTTGAAATTAAGCTATAGCTCACAAAAATTCCAGGCTCAGTTTTCTTGTCCAGTTTATCTGTCTCAGGAAAATGCAGGAACTTTGTCAGGGATGTTTTTGCAACATTGTTCTTTATAAAGATTAGAGCACTATGGTGGAAATGGCCTCTTGTGCCAAAGCTCTGTACAACTAACCTCTTTGTGTACTACAACCTGCTCCTTCAAACTAAGGGGCGTTAGTCATTACCCTGTCAATCACTGTGAAACTTCCAAGCACATTTGTTCAAGGGGTCATTTCCCGCTTAGCTCTTTTGTCGACTATGTGATGAAGCTAAGTAGACTATATTTCTATATGAATTTAGCTTATTATGGAGGTTTATATGGAATTCTTTTAGTAATTTATCTTAAATTATATGATGATTAAACTAATTTATATATTTTTATCGATTATAGAATCATTGAAAAGAAGTTAAAGCTCAAAAGAAGTCAAGAACAACAAAGGAAGGAAGCTAGGAGCAAGAACTTGGGTGTAAAAACGGCGTTTTAATGTTCGGAATTACAAAAATACAATATCAGCCCTTACGCTTGGGCATCAAAACAACCAGGATGGGCGTTTTAACACAAACATTTTTTGACACTGCATGATGTGCGTAAAACCGCTAGGACTAACATTTTAACACGAGACTTGACTCTAAAATCTGTAAATAGATGTCATAGAGTCAAATTTAGAGAGCTCATTTCAGTCAGTTATAGTTAGTGCAATTTCCATTTTTCATTTTCTCTCTTTCTTCTGCACTCTGATAAATCTATATTTTAAGTGTATTTATAAAGTCAATAACGTAGAAAATGATAATAAGACAAATAGAAATGCATAAGAATAGCAACAAATTACTTAATTCTACATAAATTGTAAAAAGAAAAGAAAATTTACTCAATTGCAATTTCTTTGACTGAATTGATTCATTTTTGGTGCATTCTCAAGTGTAGATTGAATGATAAGCAAATTGTAAGGAGTTAGAATGGAAAGAAGCAGGAAATAAGCTTGAAGGACAGTTAGAGGCGGTAGAAGGGACACTCATAAGCTTATGACAACACATTCTGACAAGAAAAACCCTCAAAACCTAGCACGAGTCCAGCATACAATTCCTAATGTCTTGACATTTGGTCAAGTTCAAAATTATCTAAATTCTTCTAAGAGCCTACTTGTATATCGACTTCTGCAGTTGTATAACAACACATTGAGCTATCAGATGTCTAAAAGTAGCTCTATGTGCAGTAGATTGTTAACGGAGACTTCCATACTTTTATCTCATCTCAGTTTGTCTAAGATTGAAGTGAGAAACCTTACATTCAAGGATTTAGCTTCAATGGAAGTCATCTTTGTTTGTAGATATTCCTTCTACGCTCATTTTTTTTTTGTATTTTTGCAATCTATTTCTAATTTCGTAGGTTGGCATAGGATGGATTCCAGATTGAACTTCATTTAATTCTTTTTCTTATGAATCTAATTCAGTTTTTCATGATAAATTGTATAACTTTACTTATGCACTTAATGCTTCTTCGGTTTGGTCAATAGAATACATGAATTTTAAGCATATTTCACAATTGACACATCGGTTTTGTGCTTAGATCTGAAGTAAGTTTCTCTGTTTTCTGATTACCTTGACATAAGACTTAGGATTCAATGTGATTGCTATCAATTTGTGAGCTGAAATGATGCTTCGAGTTAAATCTATCTTTGACATTAGGTTATCAATAAACTTGGTCATAGTATTTTCAATATTCATAGCTTAGAATTTCATACATGCAATTAGTTGTAATTTTTCTTGTTGAATTTAAAAATTCACATAAAAAATTTAGAAACAACCAGCGCATGAACAAATTTGAAAGTAATTGATGAGGGTTGAAATGTTGGAATCAGTGTCTTAATGCTCAATAACCTTGTTAACAATTGCAATGCTAAAATTAGACATCATAATGTCCAATAAACTAAAAATTGAAAATTAGTTCAAAGCACCAGGGTATTAAAAAAAAAATAGAGGTAACTAAGCATTGCAACGTGCACAAGTTAATCAAACTTTGGGAACCCTCTATAATGAGAACATCTTAATGCCAATAATAATTAGCATTGAAATACTCATTGCTGACAGTGGAATGTTAAGGTCATCGAATAGCTCTATAAACTTTTATGAATTCGAAGAACTAAGAAAGTAAAAGGAATCTATAAGAAAGAAAGGACTCCAATGCTTATTAACTAAAGAGAGTTTATAGAAAGGTGATTACAATTTTTCAATGAATGATTGAATATTTTCTATACTTGCTTTATATAGCTAACTATTACAACAACCTAACTAAAATACCAGAAATAACCCATATCAATGCCTTCTCCACCAAGAAATCCTTGTCTTCATGGATGGAAATTAGGGAACTTCTTCAAATCATAGTAAAACTCCTGGGTGATTTCTTTTGACAGCTGAGGCTTCCATTTAACCAATACCTTTGTGACAACATGACCTCACTTGGAATGGTCCAAAGAATTTTGGTGCTAGTTTAGCATTGTTTTTGTAGGAAACAAATATTTGCCTATATGGGTGTAGCTTTACATAAACTAATTCCCCTACGTAGAACTTTTTTTCAATTTTATGTTTATCAGCTAATTGTTTCATCCGTTCTTGAGCTCTTCAAAGATAAAACTCAAGTAACTTCAACATTTCCTCTCTCTTAGTCAAACTCCTATCAACAAAGTTGATTTTTGAGTCCTTTTTTAGGTAAGGTAAGTGTGTTGGTGGTGGCTATCCATATACAACTTAATAGGGTGTAGTGTTTATTGAAGAATGGTAGGTAATGTTATCCTACCATTTAGCCAGTGGTAGTCATTTGGACCATTGTGAAGGATTGTTAGAACACATACACCTGAGATATGTTGAGGCACATATTCATGACCTTTGTCTACCTATCTGTTTGTCGGTGGCAAGCTGTAGAAAGCTGAATCTAGACCCTTGATAAGCCATGTAGTCTTGCTAGAGCTAGCTAATGAAGATCGGGTCTCTATCATTGGTAATGGAGTCCCGAAACTTGTGTTGTTTAAATTCATTATCAAAGTAAGCTTGGGCCACTTGAGCTACAATGTAGGGATGTTATAAGGTCATGAATTGGGCTGCCTTACTTAATATGTCAACCACTACATAGATAACTTGTCTACCATATGGAAATGGCAACCCTTCAATGAAATCCATGGTTCTGTGTTGTCATACCTGTCCAAGGAAGGCCTGGAGAAGCTGTTGTTTCATACTTAGACTGTTGGTGTACATGAAATTATTGAATGAGCAGCTTGACATCCTTGGTCATCCTCTTCCAATATTTAATAGACGTTATTCTTTTTAACGTGGCATTTCTGCTTAAGTGTCCACCTGCTGCCTCTAAATGTAGCCATTGAGTGATGTCATGCTTTAACTTCTTGTCTTTACCAATTATTAATATGCCTTTTCTTCTTAGTTCATCCTTTTGCCAAATATAATGCTTATGCGTAGAAGGATTGGCTAACAATTCTAATATTGTTTTTTGTAATTCCTTATCAGATTCCTAGTTTTGTTTCATTTTGTTCAACAAGTCAGATTCCAACCGGTAGATGTTGAGAGCTTGGCATTCTACTGACTTAATCCTTGAGAGGGCATCTGCAGTAATATTTTCTTTTATGTGCTTATATTCAATGGAAAAATAAAATTTCACGAGCTTGACTAACTATTTTTGTTGGAAGGTAGTGGTTAGTCGTTGGTCTAGGATGTATTGCAAGCTTTTATGGTCAATTTTAATAATGAATTGTCTGTTCAACAGATAATGCCTCTACTTTTGGACTGCAAAAACTACTGGTAATAGCTCATTCTCATATATGGACAAGGCTTGTTGCTACTGGTTTAAGGGCCTATTGATAAAAGCTATTAGGTGGTGTTCCTGCATGAGGATAGCACCTTTGCCTTGTCCTGATGCATCCACCTCTACCATGAATGTCTTAGAAAAATTAGGTAAAGCCAAGATTGGTACCTGTACTAATCTTTCCTAAGCTATTGAAATGCTAATTTTGTTTCGTTAGACCAATAGAAATTGTCTTTCTTCAACATCTCAATAATGGTTTGGCAATACTACCATAACCTTTTACAAACTACTTGTAGTACCCTTCTAGGACTAGAAATCCTCTTAATTGTTTCAAATTTTGAGGTAGAGGCCATTGTTGCATTGCTGCTATCTTATTAGGGTTTCTAGCAACTTCATCCTTAGAGAGAAAGTGTCCTAGGTATTCAACTCTGGGTGCCCCAAAATAACATTTACATTTTTTGGCATATAGTGAATTAGCTCTCATGGTGAGTAGTACTTGCTAGAGGTGGTAGTCCTCCAAGCTACTACTGTAGATCAAAATGTCATAAAAAGAGACTAGCAAAAATTTTCTTAAAAAGTCTTTAAAAACTATGTTCATGAGTCCTTGAAAATTGGCAGGGACATTAGTGAGGTCAAAGGGCATAATTAGGTACTCAAAATGACCTCCATATGTCTTGAATGTTGTTTTGTAGACATCAATTGGGTCCATCCTGACTTGATTGTAACCTGATCTTAAGTCAATTTTAGAAGAAAAAAAAAATAGTTGATCCACAGAGTTCATCTAATAAGTCCTTAACCAATGGAATTGGAAATCTGTCTTTCACTGTGGATTTGTTCAACTCCCTACAATCAACACAGTCTCCAGGAGCCATCCCTTTTTTTTTCTCACCAATACTACTAGACTTGTAAAAAGGTTGTTACTGTTTTGTATTATTCCACTATTCAAATATTTTTGTACCAAATTTTCAATGATGTCTTTCTGGTTTTTCGCATATCCGTATGGCCTTTTTTTCACAGAATTAGCCCCTTAAACAAGAGGGATGTTGTGATCATAAGATGGTCTGGATGGTGTCAAGGAGTTTGGTTCCCTGAATACATCCTTATAGTCAGCTAATAATTGATCAATAGTAAAGGTAACCTTTGGTTGGGCAATATAAGTTGTCAAAGCATTCAACAGACTACCCTTTTAATCACACAATTATAATAGAGACAAATGGGCCCCAGTGTCTAGAGTTCTTCCTAACTATTGCATTTTGATAGTCTTAGTAACAATAAAAGAGGAATCTCGTAACACATGTCTTCTTTTGCCTTGTATATGGAAATCCATTGTCATGTCAAAAGTAAATATAATAACAACAACCTAAAGATAATAACATTATGTTAGAAGTAAAGAAGTTTGTTAGATGCTCCAAACAATTAATTACACCGCTGTGCCATCTGCAACCAACACATTTAGTGGGTCAAGTTCTTCAATTGGACATCCTAATTTCTTGGCTATTTCCATATCCCGAAAATTGTGGGTGCTCCCACTATTGATTAGAATATGTAGTGGCTTCTTGTAGTATCATGTGAACCTTATTGTTTTGAAATTGGCCACCCCTATAAGTATGTACATTGTTGTAGTATCAAACTCCTTGTAGTATTCCGATGCTACGTTTTTCTGTCGTAACTTCATTAGCTTTGCCATAGGATTGGCTCAAATGTCTCCAAAGTATTCGATTGGAATATGTGTATATTCCTTCCAAAATGGAAAAGAATGTGTATGTACATTTTTTATGAACGTCGTGTGCCATTCTAGTGATTTCCTTCTAAATGCACGACTGCGAGCCTTACCTTCACCTCCTCGGGTGTGCCATCAAGCAAGAAGTAAGTATTGCACTAATAGATCTAAAGATTCACATTTTTCCTGTTGAATCTTACGAAATCAATGCTTGCCAATCGTGTCCCACACGAATATTGAGTGGCAGTGTTACCTAATCGTGTTACAGTGGCATGCAAGTGGATATTTACTTTAGAATCTTGGGCTTTTTTTTATCAATTATTACATGGTATTCTGCAAGGATTTGCCTAATGTCCTTTATATTGAGCTCACTATCTCCATCAGACATACTTCCACTTGTGATGTCAACTTGTTTTTCAAATCCTTCATTGCTACTTGTCCTCTGGTTGCCTCTGCCATGATGGTGGTCTTTGGAAAGATAAGTTGATACCTATTAAGGTTGTAGAATAGCTCTATTAATTTCTATGAATTTGAAGAACTATGGAAATAAAAGGAATCCTATAGCAAAGAAAAAACTCTGATGTTTATTAATTAAAGAGAGTTTACAGAAAATATGATTACAATTCTCAATAAATGACTGAATATCTCGTATACTTGTTTTATATAGCTAACTTTTATAACAATCTAACTAAAATACCATAAATAACCCATATCATGGAATTGTTTCATAAACCTACATTTAATGTCACAATACTTAGCTGAACATAACACAACGCCCATACGCAAAAGTTATAAAGATTTAAGGTACAAATGCTTACTTTTATCAAATATTCATATTTTTCTTCTAATAATTATCTAAATTCGCGCATTCACATCTTTCCTAATAGTGTTGTCGAATGACGAAAATGGCGACGCCATAGCATATCGCCATGGCAGTTTTTGAACTTGCCGTTAAACTGCTTTTATTATATGGCCTTTTTACGTGGCGGTTTGCCATAGTGGCCGTTACACACATGGCAATAATGGCAACCATGGCGGAAAACTTTCAAAAATAAAAGATTCAGTAATTTTGGCCCAAACCCGACCCGGTCCAAGGGTGACTCGCACAAAAAACTTAGTAAGTCCTCTTATTCATCTTGTATTACCCTACTCTCTCATCTCTAATCCCTCTCATCTTTGTTTGTCTCCAATCCTTCTTATCTTTGTTCGTCTCTCTATCTTCTCCGACGTAGCACTAGTCTTAGATCATTCAATGACCTTAACCTCCATTTTTTATGACTGGTCTTCTATCTCTGGCGACCCCATATTTTTTTGTAGCCATTTTTTTCTTATTTTTTCCTCTCTCTTGCAATTTTTTTTCCTTATTTTAGTTTTACCTTTCCATCTTTCAATTTTTTCCTCTTACACATGTTTATTTTTTCTCTATTTTTTCTAAAAAAAATATCTTTATTTCAGCTTCTCTTAACATGGCTCAACAAGAATCTTCATCATTAAGAGCTTCTAATCGATCTGACCTATGATGAAAATATGCTCATTCATTGAAAGAGGGTGATACCAATAACATTATATGTAACTTTTGTGAAAAAGTTATGAGTGCTGAAATCATTAGAGTGAAACAACATTTGATTGGAAAGAAAGGTAACATGAAAGCTTGCCCTAAGTGTCTTAAAGAAGTGAGAAAAGAGATTAAGGCATATCAAAAAGATAAAAAGAGTCAAAACAACTTTGAGATGCCAAATCTGAGAAGCTTTGAAAGCATAAGCTATGATAAAAGTGAGGATGAGGAGGATACCCAAACACATAGTATTACCACGGGTAATTAGAAAGGGCTAATGGATTTGATAAATGCATTCTATACTTGGTCCTATAATGTAATTCATAAATGATAATTGAGATTTTTTGAGCTATCCATTGAGAGAATTTATTATTAAGTCCATTTTATTCATATTTCAGGAAAAATGATCAAGAAGTGAGAGCTTAAAATGATATTGGAAATTGAAGCAAGAAAATAACTAGAAATATACATGGGCAAGTACATGGCCGTATACATGAGCGTGTATCTCACTGATTGCATCAATTAAGCACATAATTAGAGTCAGAGATATACATGGGTAAGTACATACCTGTGTATATGAGCGTGTATCTAACTAATTGGGTCAATTGAAGTACATAATCAAATCAGAGATGTAAACGGTCAAAGTACATGGATGTGTACATGGGCGTGTACTTTTAATGTACGTTAGAATTAAACTTTTGCGATAAAATGAGCCCTAAGACTACTCATATAAAAGAAAACTTAGCATTAAAACCTAAGGGATGCCATTTTTGAAAAAAAAAGAGTTATTAATGGCTGGGAGGATGCAATCAAGATCTTTAATTTCTCTCTTTTGTAATTGTAGTTTCTACATGTTTAGGTTTTAATTTTTCTTTGAGTATCTAGACGTAATGAATTCTACGTGACTAAATCTTTTGGAATTCTTCTAATGTTGTTTCATGTTTTCTTCTTTTGAGTTTAATTGAGTAGTATCAATTGTCTTCTATCTTATTTTTTTGTTTGATTTTGAGTAAAAATCCTACATGAAATTATCATTACTCAATTAAAAGGGCTTGAATGTATTTTTAGAGATAGAAAGACATAAATTTTCTATATTAGGAGTAACTCTAATTATGGAATTCATAATGAACTTCATGCAACCTTGAAGAACTAATTAAAGAAGAGATTCCGATAAACAACCGAATGTTAAGAACCATTATCCTTGAGAAAGGTATTGGTTTATTGTAAAAATTCCTGCAGCAACAAGGGACTAGAACTAAGTAGTTGAAGAAGAATTCCAGTTATTTGGACTTTAGGAAGATTTACAATCTAGATACTCAGTTATTTCTCTTGAATACACTTAGTCATACTTTTCTAGACTTTATTATTATAGAAATTTGTTCCTTTTAATTTGTTATTTTCTTAGTTCAGCAAATTTATCAACATAATTTCTTACTCATATTCATTAACAATTAGGTAATCAAGGAAGCAATTGTTAGTAACAATTTATATGGATACAACACTTAATACTCTATTTTTCGCAATATTACTCTGATAATGGGTGCACTTGCCATCAATTTTTATACATCAGGATTTGTTTTGTAGAAAGTGCAATTGAGAAAAGGAAAGGGTTAAAATTGAGACAAGCAAATATAAGAGAAGTTTGTGACAAAGAAGTCAAAGCAAGGGTCCATCAATACATAGCTTGATTTTGGTATTAAGTTGGCCTTTCCTTTAACTTCATTAAAATAAAGAGCTTTCAAGAAATGCTTACAGCTGTTGTTACTTTTAGTCCAAATTTACGAGCTACAAGTTATCATGATATTCGAGTTCTACTTTTTAAGAAAGAGCTAGAATATACTAATTCTCTCATGAAAGATCATAAGGAGTAATGGAGCAAACATGGTTGTTCCATCATGTCAAATGCATAGATCGATCAAAAGCAAAGATGCTTGATTAATTTCTTGGTCAAATCTAATTTTAATTTCTTGTCGGACTCCTTGTACAACTCATTGTATAGATCTTATACTTGAAGATATTGGAAAGCTTCCATTGAAAAAGAAGACAATTCAAAGGAGAATATCAGTTGTTGGCTTTATTTACAGTCATTCAAGTACCTTGAGTTTGTTGAAAAATTTTACAAACAAAAGGGAATTAGTGATACATGCACTTACTCAATTTGTAACTTCTTTTCTATCATTAGAAAAGCTTCACCAAGAAAAAGCAAATCTTAGAAAGATGTTTACTTCTGAGGAGTGGTGTAAAAACAAGTTGTCAAAAGAAGCTAAAGGGAAGCAAGGAACAAAAATTCTATTAAATCCTGTATTTTGGAATGATGTGATATATACTTTGAAAATCATGGCTCATTTTATCTAGGTGTTATGTTTGGTTGATAGGGAAAGAAGACCAGCCATAGGGTATATTTATGAAGCAATGGAGAAAAGTAAAGAAGCTATTATGAAGTCATTCAAAAATAATGAAAGTAAATACAAAAATGTGTTTACAATCATTGATAATATATGAACTTGTCAGCTTCACCATCCATTACATGTAGTTGGTTACATTTTAAACCCAAAATTCTACTATGACAACCCTCAAATAGAATTTGATTTGGAAGTTACAAATGGGTTGTATGATTGTATCAAGAGGTTGGTGCCAAGTTGGGATATGCAACAAAGCATCTTACTTGAATTACCAATTTATAAGAGTGGTGGTATCTTTGGGTCTGACTTTGCAAAATCAAAAAGAAAAAGCATTGCTCCTAGTAATTCATCAAAGTCTTTAACATTTTAATTTTAGGGTTATAATTCATCTTTAATGTATGGACATTCAACTCCACATTTGTAGTAACTAGCTATCAAAATTTTGAGCTTGACATGTAGTGCATCAAGATGTGAATGCAATTGGAGTATTTTTTAGCAAGTAATTTCTTATCTCTCGAACCTACTACTTTCTTTTAAAAATTAGAAAGAAACTATATAATATTCTTTTAATTAAACTCACGTTGTAGATTCATTCAAAGAAGAGAAATAGACTTCATCACAAAAAATTACATGACTTGATTTATGTGAAATACAACCAATAACTCAAAGAACGTTACAATCTTAAAGATGTAATTGATTCAATTACACTCAATGACATTGATGAATGTAATAAGTGGTTGGTTGGAGAAATGAATGATGATGCTCAAGACGAGGATACTGGAAATGACTTAATTTTTTTTTATAGTGATATCACTTTAATTGTGCAACTATTTATGAAACTTCTGAAATTGGAGAGCCTACAAAAGAAAAGAAAGAGGCCATCAAGTGGTATCACTATCAAAGCTGCAAAAGTTTATAAGATCAAGGCATGTTCAATAGCAAAAGGAAAAGAGAAAATAGTTCTTGAAGATGATGACAAAGAATTAAAAGATGAAGAGATGTCAGAAGAAACAGAAGATGAATTACAAATTAATCTTCCACAATCTTAGGGAGAAGAGGAGGGATATGCTTTGGTGGATGACAAATAGGATGATTATATTGGAATTGAAGAATAGGACTAAATTGATAATCTTTGTTTTTAATGTTAACTTGACATTTGATCATTATATATTTTGTATTGAATTATGCTTTGAATTATGGGTTATACTACATCTATTTTGAGTTAATTATTTTTTATCATTTTTTGTGAGCTATAGTATTTTTTTATATATTTTATTATATCCGCCATAACCCACCATGGCGGCTGCCATAACTTTGTGGCAGTTTTTCGAGTTTCCGCCATGAGCTGTCATTCACCATTGATAACATTGTTTCCTAATTCTTCACACTAGTTTTACACTTCATTCATCAAGATTCAAGGTGCAAATACTCTATGTTCTTAATTAACCTTCATTATCTCTTCTATTTTCTACTTTTACTTTTTCATATATTTGGATTATAGTAAGAAAACTCAAGGATCTTAATTTTTGTATTTCTTAATTTTTTTATGATTGATTCATACTTATAATTGTTGAATATAGTAGAGAATTTTGGTTGAATGTAGTAACCTTTGAATATGTATGTGTAGTACAATTAGGTTTAGTTAGTGTAATTTATCTGTTTGATAAAATGTCTTATTGAATTTTGGTGCATAAGTTAGGAAAATTGGGATTTAACATATGGTTACTAACTTCATTCCAAAAACGTTAATATACATATAGGGTTTAAAGTTTAAGGTACAAGTAATTCAGAATATCAAGTCAGTGTGTGTGTTGATTCAATTGTTAAAATACATCAATTGTACACTCTTAATTGTTCAAATTATTTCTTGAATAATACGTACTTAAAAGAGTAAGTGAATTAATTTCTTGACAAATATAAATACATATAAATTATGAATATATGTAATTTGATTAATTGTTAAATTAGTATGTAGGTGAGAACCAGAGATGATTTTTCTGAGACTTTACAGAAAGAGAGCTAGAGAAGAAAAGATAGTAGAAAAAGTTGTTAGAAAAAGTAAAAGAGCCAAAAAGAAGGAAGTTGCTAAAGGGAAAAAGGTAGCTACATATTCCCAACCTGAGTTTTAAGAATCCTAGAGGTTCAGCTCTATAGATGCTGAGAAACAATTCAAGTTGCACTGTCAAAAGAGACTGGTGACTAAAGATAGGACAATTCAGTTGCAAGAAGACGATTATCCCCTAATCACCATAGAAATAAAGGAGAGAAAATGGGAGAGACTTTGCAATTTGTTAGAACAGAGCTATTCGGAGACAAGTAGGAAGTCTTATGCCAACCTAATTCATTCAAATAGAAGGGCTGAAGCATAATTCAGCTTTAATGTGAGGGGCCACCTTATCAACTTCAATTCAGCAACTATTAATGAGTTGCTGGAACTTGAATACATGCAGATTCCCCTCCATGCTAGTTTAGGAGGCTTATGGATCAGTATGTTGATGAAAAAATAATCCTCACTACCTTTTGCAATTGATGCACTTGCAAAGCCTTATTTGCTTTTACTTATTTGACTTTGTCACTCTCCTAGGATTTGTGACGATTTCTTCAAGAGTCTTATATATCATATTTCTACTATGTTTCTTATTATTCTTGTTTGTATTTGTGTGAACATATATAACTAATCATCCTTGATTAAGAGAGGATAAACTCCTTTAATTCTCATGTATTATTAATGCAGTTTCATTCTTGTTTACCTTTTTTCTTGCAATTGATAGAATTTCTCTTCACTTAATGCATTATTTGGTTTGGTCACCTAAAGAGTGATATCAAACATTATTTCTCAATTGAAAATTTGGTTATTCAGTAAGAACTAAGTAATTCATTCACCATACTTATTAACCTAAAACCTTTTTAAAATCTCTTTGTTGGGCTTTTTCCAATAACCTCATACTATCCTATGAATTACATGTCGTAGCATGTCATTACCACTGCATATTCATGCACATTTTAACTTGTGCCACGACAAGACATCATAATATAAATTATCATCTTGAGCTTATTGCGGTGCCATCTTTTGACAATATGAACCTATTTTTGTGCTTTTTAATTTTTATTGACCTATTTGAACTTTTTTTTTTCTTTTGAGCTCAACTTACCTAAAAAGCATTAAAACAAGTACTAATAATTCAAATATATCTATATATTTTATTTATATCATGACATACATGAGTAAAACTAACCAACACCAAAGAACCATAATTTATTACAAGAATCACTCCACCCTAAATAAATATTATCATATTGATGGTTAGTGCAACATTATTATTTCGTTATTTTCACTCAAACTAAGAATTTAGTTGAAACTCTCAATAAGTTCTCAAATTTTGATAAATTGGATTGACAAGAAAAGGTTCATGACACGAAAAGAATTCTATTTTTATGTCAAATCATGAAGCTATAAGTTTTCTCATGCATCATGATTATAAATCATTTGAACTACAAGTTTAGTTTCGTATATTTGAATTGAAATTGATTATATTATTTGACATTTAATTTCTAAATATTTACTTTTTATATATTTTTATAGGAATGTGTTTTTTTCTAGGCTGGTGTTTATAGATTAGTAGGATGTTCTGCCCTTTTTTCAAGATTAAAATAAAACTTCCAAAGGGCATTAAAAATGGGTTGCATTTTGGATCACTTAAACTTTGCTTGGAAATTGATTTTTAGAAGACAAGAGAGAGGAGAAAGTTTCCATTGTGGTTATTCTTGTTTGGAAGTTTTAAATGGAAGAGAAAAAGTTTATTAACCTTCCAAAACCCTCCTAATCCCATGTTTTCAAATTCACCTAATTTGAAGAGTTTGTATTAATCCTCCTTTCTCCTCTCTTCCTCTCTCTCAAACTCTCAAATAAAGCTTTAAGCTACTTTTGCTCCAGCTCAGATGAGTTCAATTCAGAGTCCCAACCTCTGTATACCCTACCACCTCATCCTCAAGGTCTGAATCTCGGCTCCCAACTCTAAGGACCCGTAAGCCGAACCAACGGTTAATCAATGAAGCACAGAACTCCATATCTACATATGACTCTGAATAAGTGTCTATTACTGCATTTCAGCGCTTTTCTCTTTAGAATCTATTCCCGGGGATTGGTGTGGGCCTCCAAAACTTGGTATACAACCAAATCTTCTTACATGCACTATCCTTAATGCCTAAGGACAAATCCGAGAGATCATTTAGTTATTTTTCTGAATAGACTAAACACCTGCACGGATTAAGTAAACCATCTAAGTTCATGCATTTAAATTAGGGGTTACCTTCTTACTTGACAAAAAAAATCTTAATTTTCAACATAGCATGCGTTAACAATATGAGGAAAATGAATTTAAAGGATCACCCTTGACTCAGCTTATTAAAATAAACGACAATAACTCCCCAAAAGAAAAAAAGAAAAAAAAAAAACAGATACATATTCCTAAGAATTGAATGCATTGGCTCCAAAATATAATTTTAACTGCTTATCAACTTCCCAAAAAAAAAAAAAAAACCAAGAAAAATCAAGTAATCAAGGAAGGATCTTGCGTCGCCGGCGTGGAGTCTCTCGCCTCACATACATCTTCTCCATCTCGTTCAGTGATCGGGTTGATCCATCAGGCATGCTAGCAAATTTCCAGCCGCCGCCACCTCCACGCTTTCCCCGGGAACCCATTTTCTCTACTATAAAAGTCCATCCGTCTGAAGAGCGCCGTCGACTATACTTGTGGCATTTAACCTCTCCAGCCATCTGCGCAGAACGAAAATCACATTGTTCAATGAGATCCACAAATAAGAATCTGAATAGCAGCAAACAAGACAGAGAATATGTTCAACCATAGACCATAGCAGTAATTAAAATGTGTAAAACAACAACCCAAGAATAGTTTGCCACAACTAGTTTTGAACTATTATTTCTTTTATAGAAAAATATTTTGATTAAACAATGAAAAAGGAAACTAAATAACAACCAACTTTTATCTTGCTACGGACAACTATACATGGATTAATCGATGCTATTGGACTCCATACAAAACTAAATTTTTCCTAAAGCCATTTAAAACAATGTTAGTGGTTATTGAATTCTCCCAATGTTTTTATAGGTTTCTATCTACCATTTTTAATTGGAACATCATCCATTAGATTTATACTAGAGCTTCTATTTGTCTCTTTCTCACATCATCAGACTACTTCGGAGTTCAAACAAGCTTTCATAATCTCCTCCTTAGTAGGTGCTACTCTGACTTCTTCCCAAATATTTTTTATCCAATTCTTTCAGATGTTCACTCATCTAACTTAGCATTCTGATCTCTGATACACTATTTTTGTTCTAGTTTGAACTTCATTCACAGCCAATATTCAATACCATAAAATATGGTTGGCAACTGGCACCTGTGTGATAGATTTTTTTTTTTTCTTTTTTCAGTTGATAGCCACTTGGCAATAAAAAATTATGCCTGAAGCATTTGTCCATTTCAACTACTAGCTTCAATCCACATGACAATCTGATAGGTTCACAAGAGTGTACAATAGAAAGAAGTGGGAGGGAATAGGCGGGAAATTCAATAAATAGCCAATTTTAGTGGTTATGGCTGCTGTAATTTTGTATTAGTTACCGTTATAAATAGTCATATGATGGATTAGTGAAGTAGTTGTTTTTTGTAATTGGGAAACTTGGAGAGTGGGGTTCTCTCAAATAACTCCCCTGGTAATCAATTGTAAATCACTATCACTTTGGTACTGATTTGGGAATCAGGGCTTTCTTAATAAAATTCAAAAGTTTTTTTCAGTAATTCTGTACTGTAATATCAACTGGTATCAAAGCACCAATCTTGGTATTGTGGTTCAGCCAAAATCTATGGTGAATATAAGGATGGAATCAAGGATTGAGATCTTGGAGCAAACACTTCAGGAGGCAAATCGTGAAAGAGAGAATCAAGAAAACATGCAACATGAACACTTCCAAAAACTTGAAGATATGATTAGGAATCTTATAGATGTGGTAGGAAGATTGTCACAAGGAAAGAAACAAGATTGCTAGTCAGATGTTGATGACATTAGTTCAAACATTGGGGTCCAAGAGCAAACAACTACAACAAAACCATAATTCTTGATGGCAAAAACTCGATATACCCATTTTCGTTGGCGAGGAGGCATATGGTGGACAAAAAGGCTCTAAACTAGTTTCAATGGTCAGAATCTTGTAATCCAAATCGTTCAAAATAGCAATGGTAAGGTTGTTCCAACCTAATATGATGAAAAACCTGTTTGAAATTCTGATCCGGTTGACACAAAAGGGTACCGTACATAGAACAATTTGAAGTTTATGCGAGGTTCTTGAAGGGAATAGAACAAGATTATTTGGTAGGTATATTTTTAAATTGATTAAAGGATGACATAAAGGCAGAAGTGAAGCTACATGAACCAAACAATTTAGCAGACATAAAAGCTCAAATGGTTGAGGAGAAAATTCACACGGTGGTTAAAGTGGAGACACAAGCAGGGAATAAAGCTACTAGCATGTACAGACCCTATTATGCAACTAGAAGCTATTCTAGAGACCCAAGACTATGAAACATAAATCACTTTGGTGGATAAATTCTGCATTTGCCGTTTCGTGTCAGCAAAATGTTTTATCTGCCCTTGAGCCTTAGTCAAATGAAATTATAATTGACAGTGCTTCATCACGGTCTTTCAAATCTCATGCCACGGCTACACGTGATTCTCCTTCACCATACCCCGACAACAGTAGGAGGCTTATGACCATAGACCTCTTCAAATGGGATAGTATAAATGGAGGAGTGATAAGTGGTATTATATCATAACTCTGCCCAAGACAACCAAAGGGACCAATTTATGGGTTGCTCAGAAGCAAAGCAACCAAGATATGATTTCCAACATCGATTTACCAATGTGTTTGCCCATCGACTGTAGATGATAGGAAGAACTCATCGGCAACTGAGTGTCTTGCAGGGAAAAAAATTCCTACCAAAGAATACTGATAAAGATGGGATCACGATCACTCAAAATAGACAAGGTCACAAGGGCATGCCATGTAACTGAATAATGACTTGAGAATAGTGGACAACTACTCCAACCTGATGCCACTATAGCAGCATTACTGCACAGTACTAACAACTATATTTGAACCTTGTCAATTACATTGCTTGTTTTATGCATTAATGTTAATTTGTTAGAAAATGGATCAAATCACAGATAGAAAAGAGAGGAATGTTAATTGGTGCAATCAGGTTATTTTCTCTTAATTATGAAGCAGTCAAAAGAATCGATGGAAAATGAAGCAATTCAACAGCAATGTTTAGATAGGTGGCTTCAGCTTACTTTTTGAGAGGCTTTCTTCTTCCTTTTCTTAAGTTGTATATTTTCATAATACGATTCCAATTGAGCAGCACAAAATTAACCTGCTAAATGATTGTTAGGGTGCTAGGGCAGGATAAAATCTAAATGATTTTGTGTTGCCTGTGTTTGGTGGCTAGTGCGAGACTCATCTTGAGTTAATATTAACGTTTAACTACCTGTGTGATCAACTTGAAAACTTGCTGTAAGGCCTTGACCAAAATTAAGGATGGGTAGTCTTGTCTCATGAAACAAAGCCCACTACAACAGTTCCAGTCAGCATCAACAGCAAATAACAATATAACATCACTTTTGACACAGGAGCACTAGAAGAGGGTGTATTTTAGCAGCAGGGTTATTCTTTAATTCCTCAAATATGCTTCTAGTTATGGGTAGTGTTTTGGGTCAGATTTATGTAATTAAGAGTTCTAATGTCTTATCTGAGTCCCATGATTCTTGCACCCGCTTGAGTTAGTCGTAAGCGTCAAGGATTACATTTTGCTAGCTTTTTTCCCATAACTTGCTATCTAGTAATACAATACAGCATTACAGCCATGCATTTTATGCTTTCATTCACATGATTGGCATGTCACAGAACAGATTAGCAGTGAAGGGAACTTACTTTCTTTTTATTGAAGTTCATCTTCTCAACAAATTCTTGATAAAGCATCTCATCCTCCCTTTTGGAGATCTCATAATGAACTTGATCCACATCTTTGGTAATGCCATCCCAGCCCTCTGGCATAACCTTGAAGTCAGGTTTGTAAGGAAGCGACGCAACATGGAACTCCCTATCATGAGAATTAAAAAACCTGGAAGAAACAAAAAATCACCATAAGATGCAATTTACTATTTCTCTTTCTCATTCCAAATTCAAAATTTTATTCCCAATCCCACTAAAGGGGCGTTTGGAATAGCTAATCTCATAATTAAATTTATACCAAAAGGTAAGAGTTTATTGAGTGATAAACCTAAAAACAATCAATTTTGATGCGAAAACAAAGAAAAGGCTACACTGACTCGGGGAAAGTATCGAGCAAGAGCTCAACGGAATCATCGAGAGGGTGAGGGAGGTTTTTCTGTTCCTCTTCCTCAAGCTCCTTAAGCCAGAGAATGGCGTGAACCCTCTGGCGCATGATCCTATAGTCCTTAGCGAGCTTCTCAACTGTGTAGAGCTCAGGGTTCTCCTTGTGCAACCGGTAAATCTGGGCTTTCTCGGAATCCTTCAGATAGGAGCCTCTGGCACCGGGTTCCTGAACCTGCTTGAGCAACACGCTGGTCTCAGCCATGCGTCCCTGCCAGCTGTCAACGAAGCCCTTGCTTCTGCGGTTCTCGGCTTCCAGTTCACGGATCTTGTCCTCCATTTCTTGCAATTCGGAGAGAGACATGTTAGAGTCTTCACCGTTGAAGTGGCCGGCGGGGGACCAGGACGGAGGGCTTTGCCATCCCATCTCATCTATGCCTCCACTTTTTGAATCCGTTGAGAAACACAACCTTCTTGAAGGTCCCCAGTGCCTCCACTTTTCATGTGCCGCCACTCTTCGACTTGTTGATGTAATCAAACGTTGCAGGATTTGCATTGTATTATTGTATGTAATCCAGTTAGGAGGAGTGGCAGAGATAGAAGAAGAAGAAGAAGAAGAAGAAGAATAGGGTTGGTCTTGGCTGCTCCTTCAGTGTTCTGCGCCGTGATCAAGGTCTAAAACCCAATCATGATTTTTAGGTCCAATTAAAAGATGACCGTTCGATACATAATTAAAGATTTTTAAGGGTAGGATCGATCACGGGGAACCTGGTTAACGAGTTACACGTCAAATCAAGGTTATTAGCAAACAATGGAGACTTTAACAACAATGGAGGCAGTTTATGTTTTACAAACACCAATTTTAGATTTTCATTTGGAATTTAACAAATATTGTAGCCTGAATCACTTCTTCAATTTTTTCTTTTTCGTTTCATACGTAATTAATCAAGTTTTTATTAAATACTAGTAAATATACCCTGCGCAAGTTTATTTATATATTTTTTATTATATTATTTTGTTTAAAATAATTTTAAAAATTATAATTTATATATAAAAAATATTTTATAAAACTTTATGAATTTATTATTGCCTAAATGGTAATAAAATTTTATTATATTAAATTACATCAAAATGTAATTGTACAATGGAAAATTATGAAACATTTTATTATACACAACACTAATAAATATGCTCATGCATTGTACATATTTATTTAAATTTTTTATTAAAATATTTTATTTAAAAATAATAATAATAATTTAAATATAAAAAATATACTATAGAAAATTTATTATTTATTAATGGTAAGAAAATTTTATTAAATTAAATAACTTTAAAATGTAATTATACTAATAAAGATTATGAAACATTTTATTATACACAATACTATAATAAATATATTGGGACATGTACTGATTTATTTTTTTTAGTAAATTATTTTATTTAAAAATAATTATAATATAACATCCCTTATTTATTTACATAATTTTTTTCTAAATAAAAATAGAAGTATCAATATGATGTGATTAAAATAAGTAAAAGATAAATAAATAGAAAGGATTTTCATATGTAATACATCAACGGGTGAGATTATGACACATGTTGTAATACATCGATTATTGTGATTGCAACATATGTATTAGAATAATATAAGTGATGTGCCACGATTGAGATATGGTATGAATAGTTCAGGATACATTGGGGGTATAGGGTCTGGAGTTGATTTTGAAAATCTGGGAGAAATGAGAATAGTAAATGCAGTTTATTAATGTGTACATGATGTAAAAGTAGGATACATTTATTGTAGGATATATGATGTAAAAGTAGGATATATGTGTTCACAGTAAGGGGTATATGATGTAAAAGTAGGATATATGTGTTCACAGTAAGGGGCCTATAAATGTATCCTACTTTTACATCATGTACACATTAATAAACTGCATTTACTATTCTCATTTCTCCCAGATTTTCACAATCAACTCCAGACCCTATACCCCCAATGTATCCTGAACTATTCATACCATATCTCAATCGTGGCACATCACTTATATTATTCTAATACATATGTTGCAATCACAATAATCGATGTATTACAACATGTGTCATAATCTCACCCGTTGATGTATTACAATACATATATCATAATCGCACCAATCATTGTATTTGTAACACACATACTAGTGTTCTTATTTCTTTTCTCCACACATATTCATCACTTTTCATATCACATAATTTTCTCAAAAATTATAATCATGCATCCTTATTCACAATCATATTTTCCATCCTCTTTCTCATCATTTAATAATTTAACATATATTCAGTAATTCGTATATTAATACATCGATTCTTCCGTACTGACTAAATTTTATCAAATTCATACAATCATCATATTCTATTATTTTATTACATAACCTCAAACAATAACACATCATCACACTTCAGCATCATTATCATATTTTATCAATTCATCACACATTTATCAGACAATACATATTAGCACACAATATACCGGGGTCGGACACCCTCGGACTCAACTCAAATCGTGAAGTTTCATAATAATTCACCAGAGGTCATATTTTCTCAATTTCAATAAAGTCTTCTAACCTAGAGTTTAGTATTTTCTGTCTTTTATTACTTAACTCCTATTCATCTCAAGTAACTTAATTATAAAATTTCTTAGTATTGTTCTAGCTCATGACTTTTGCTAAGAATTTGATTCCAGTAATTTCAAATAAACTCATAACCTTTCTTTATACTAAAAATCCACTCTTATCATATAGTTTCATAAATTTTTTTTATAGATTATTACTAAATAAGTGATTTTAGCTCTCGTGGGGTCACTACATATAGAAATAAAAGTAGGGCTCAGAAATACTCCCCTTACCTGAAAATGGATATTAAAAAACTATGTTCTTCATGTGCTCTAAAGAGAAACTCCACATCTCGATCTAAAATATTACTCAAGGACTAGAGTTATTCCTAACATCACAAGGTATATTTCTATTATGAAAAAGAGAAAAGAGAAATACGAACAAGATTCAAGGGATGAGCTCTAGAAACTTACTTAGATCCAAGAAGAACGGATATCTTAACTTAAATCTGAAGGAGATCTAGAGTTTTTGAAAATTTTCTTTAAGAAGGGAGAGGGATATGCGATTTGGTTAAAAATGAAGATTTTAGGACGAGAGTTCTTTAAATATCTTTCAAACTCGTGACTTTTTTCTTCCTTTGTTGTCTATCATTCTCGCTACAGCAAGAGATTCTAGTTACAGTGAGAAAGCTCTAGAAGGTTCATTTTTCACCGCTTTATTTTCACTATAGCGAGACATCTTATAGTTCACATCAATTAAACACTTTTAAATTCAAATAACATGCACAAACAATTAATATTAATTACAATAATAATAAATTATAAAATGAAGGTATTACATGTAATTTATATATAAAAAATATTTTATAAAAAATTACAAATTTATTATTTATCAAACAGTAATAAATTTTATTATATTAAATGTAGTTATAATGAAAAAGATTGCGAAACACTACATTATATACAATTTTTTTTGTATATTTCATATATTTATAAGCATTTGTTTGTATTTTTAACAAAATTTAATATATTCTTTAATTTTTATAATTTAATTGAAAATAAGTAATAAAAAATTTAAACATATGATAATTAAATAATATTTTACAACAAATTAATTAAAATAAAAATAATAAATTTAAATAGAGGTAAAGGGACAAAATTAAATATTAAACATAAGCAATGTAAACCTATTATTTTATTATTGTTACAAAATATTTAAAAATAATTATAATTATTATTATCATATAAATATATAAAAAATATAACTAATGAATATAAATATAACAAAAATTATTTTTCAATTAAATATAAAATATACTATGATGGATGTAAATATTAGATATATTGAAGTAAGGTCTACATGAACGTTTGCTCTTTGCTGGTTGCTTGGATAATTGTAGGCTATTGGACACGGAATATTTTGGTACTAGGTTTATTTGGCAGAGGAAATGTGTTGGTGGTCGTCTCATTTCTTGACGGCTAGATAGAGTAGTTTGTGACCGAGAGTGGAGGAAGGCTTTCTTGGAGGCGTCGGTAGAGCATTTGGTAAGACGTCAGTCTGACCATAATCCAATTCTGATGCAGTGTTGGAGTTTAAGTGGGACCCGATCGAATCATCCGTTTTGTTTTCAAGCTGCACGGTGTTCCCATTTTTGAATAAAAAATTAAATATAATTTAATTTTTTAAGAGGTTAAAAAATAGAAAGAAGCTAATTTAAAATTTAAAATTTTAATTTTTAAATTTAAAATTAGATTAGAAATTATTAAAGTAGTTTGTAAATTTTTTTTACTAGTCATAAAAAAATAAAGGAACCTTTATTAAAAATAAATAAATAAATAAGATTTAAGATTTTAAAAAATACCTATAAATAAGAAACTTAGGTCTTCAAAAAAAAGACTTGGAGGTAGAAACTTTTTATTTTTACGAGATCTCTTTGAGAGAGAGTTTTAAAGAGAGCTTAGAAAATAAAGAGTAAAAGGAAGAAAAAAGATCAGAGAAAACTATCTAACAGCGTCAAAAATCCTAAAACACATCTCAAAAAATTTATATTCTCATCATTTTTGTTTGCTCTTGTATTTGTTTATTTGTTTTATATGTTTTTCGTTTGTTCCTTTTTTGCGCGCAAAAATCTCATATTAAAAGGTACATCAATTTTTCATTATTAAGAGATTTTGATAGAGTGGATGATCCACCTTCAACGTTGTTTGGATTGTAAGGGTTTATTGAGTAGCTGTGTGCTAACTTGAATCTTATGCAGGAGTGAATTTACTTTAAAAAAATAATAAAGAAAAATCAAGATTTTCGCCAAAAAAAAAATCTTTGAAAATTATTTAAAACACAATTTTCAAAAAAGAACTACGTGGTAGCTTTGATTCTTCCGTTGTATACTAAAGATACATAGGAGCGGGAACATGACCCATCAAGTTCAATTTTTTTAAATTTTTTTCAGGTTCAAAATATCTTTAAAATTATTTTAAACTAAGATTAATTTTAGCATATTTTCTTTATAAAAATTAAAAAATAATTTAAAAAAAACAAAATTTTTTATTTTTTTTAGAAAATGAAAAAAAATAAAGTGTTAAGATAATTTTTTTTACTATATATTTCTTTAATGGAAAAAAAATGAAAAAAGAATAATATTTTTACAAATAACTCATTTCTTTAATTCAATTAATTTTTATTGTGTTTTCTTATTTTAAAAAAAGTAAAATTAAAATCTTTCAAAAAATTATAAAAATTAGAAATAAATCTAAATAATAATAAATTTGAAAATAGTAAACTATTAGTTTCTTTTAGAGTGAAATAAGTGTTATTAAAGTTAAAATAAAATTTTGCACAATCAATTAAAAGGTAACCATTTTAACCAACAGACGTCGGGTGCTAATACCTTTCTTATACATAAATACTCCCAAAATTAAATTTGATTTTAAAGATTTTTTTTTTATCAAAAGTTTTTTTAATATTTTCTTTAATAAATTTGGGGCAACTCTTTATCATCGCTGTTACCCGGTTGAGACACTCCTCTAGTCTATGGCAGAAAAACGCAAGTTTGTTGGGCCTCAAACTACAGAATGTGGCAGATGCCTCTGTCAAGTTTAACAAAGAGGAATTTGGGAACATATTTGGGAGAAAAAAGAGCTGGAGGCTTGGTTAAAAGGGGTGCAACGTGCCCTTGAAACTTGGGACTCTATTGGGCTTCTTAACCGACAAAAAGAGCTGCTCCAGGAGTATGAGTTGTTGTTTCGCGAAGAGGCATTCCGGTTTCAAAAGTCCCGAGATAAATGGATCCGACTGGGTAGTAGGAATACTGCCTTTTTTCATACTATTATTAGACGAAAGAGGGATAAAGTGCATGGGTTGTGGTTGCCGACAGGAGAATGGTGTACGGATGCAGAACATCTTACATCTGAGGTGGTACATTTTTTTAAAACCCTTTTGGGTTCCTGTGATAGAGTTTTTTAGGACATGAATGGTAGGCCTCCACTTACTTTATTTGCTGAAGCAAAACATGCACTTGTAGCACCAGTCCTGAAGGAGGAGGTGTATTAGGCCCTTATGGGCATGAAGTTGTACACGACACCTGGTCCTAATGGGTTTTAACCTATTTTCTTCAAAATGTTTTGGTAGGTTAGAGATGATGTGTGGAAGTTTGTGGCTAATGCTTTTGTACTGGGAGTCTTGGAGCCAGGTTCCACGGATACACTTTTTGTTTTAATTCCAAAGACTGATATTACCCGTTCGTTCAAAGAGTTTCGTCCAATAAGTCTTTGCAATGTTTTTTATAAGTTCGCTTCTAGGGTGCTAGTCAACAAGATCTGATCGTTCTTAAATGATATTGTTAGAGTAGTTTTATTCCTGGAAGGAGCTCGAAGGACGATGCCATTATTTTGTAGAAGGTCGTCCATCACATGCACAAGTCCAAGAAAAAGAACGGTGATATAATTCTTAATCTGGATCTTGAAAAAGTATATGATAGGGTGAATTGGTCCTTCCTCAGACACACACTTCATTTGTTTGACTTTCTGGGTATTATTATTGAGTTAATCATGTCTAGTATATCCGCATCTAGAATCTCTCTTCTCTAGAATGGCAACAAGCTGGAACAACCTTTTCTCCTCTTAGTGGTTTAAGGCAAGGAGATCCACTCTCTTCATTCTTGTTTGTATTATGTATGGAGCGATTAGGTGATTTGATCTCTAAGGAGGTGCTTTCAAAGGGGTGGAAATTGTTTCATTTTTTTGGAGCAGGACCTTGTATCTCACTTATTCTTTATGGATGATGTGCTTCTTTTTATGAAAGCTAGTTTATAGCAAGTTGATTTGGTGGCCAAGGTGTTGAGTTGTTTTTGTGACATATCAGGCATACGAGTTAATGTGGACAAGTCCTGTGCTTTTGCGTCTTCAGGAGTCCCTAGAGTCACAAGGGAAAATATTCTCAATAACACTAGCATTCAGTTTACTCGTCATATAGGTAAATATCTTGGCTTTCGTATGGTACAAGGTCGAGTTACTCAAGCTGATTTTAAAGATATTATGGAGAAAATGGGCCATCGACTAGCTGGTTGGAAGGAACGTGTGTTGGACAAACCTAGTAGAGTGACTCTAGCTAAGTCAGTTTTATCGGGGATTTCGTCGTATGTGATACAAATTCAGTGGCTTCCTCAGTCTAGTGTGATTTTATTGATAAAACATGTTGGCAATTTGTTTGGAAGGGGAAAAATACCCATGGTGCACATTGGGTCGCTTGGGAAAAAGTCACATGCCATAAAAAGATGGGTGGGTTGGGATTAAGAAAGGCCAGATTTCACAATACTGTGCTCCTTGGGAAGTTGGTTTAGAATATTATGTCTAACTCACCTTTGCTTTGGGTGGAGGTACTTCAGGATGAATATCTTCATGATAGGACTATCTTTGAGGCTAGTGTAGTTTGAGGTTCCCCTGCTTGGCGTGCTATTATTAAAGCTACAGATGTTCTTGTGAACGGTTTCGAAATTAAATTGGTAAATGGTAGGTTAAATTTCTGGTCTGATCCTTGGTCACTCAAGATCCCTATAACTCAAGTGGTTCCCTGGGTGGATATTTATGATGTTAAGGTTCAAGTCAAAGACCTTTGGTCCCCACAAGGTTGGCGACTTGATCTACTTTATCAAGAATTGCCCACGTTTGTGACTCAAGCTCTTCATCAGGTAAAACCAATGTTGGTCCCTGATCTCCCTGATTTGTAGATTTGGAGTTTTAACACCGAAGAAAGGTAGACCACTAGATCGGGCTTCCGATGGCTTACGCGGGAAAAGGATTCTCGAGATTGGAAGGGTAGATGGAGTTGGATTTGGCACCAGAATTTACCTGCTAATATTCAATTCTTTATTTGGCAAGATTTCCATTTAGGTGTTCCGGTTAAGCAACTGATGGTGGATCGACATATGATGGAGGAGGGGCGATGCTCGAGATGTTTAATTGAACAGGAAATAATACAATATACCTTGTTCAATTGTGAGTTTGCTTTTGGATTTCAAAATTATATATGCCCTGTGGATGATAGTGACTTTACTAATTGGCTGCATGGACAAATACATGAACGTCTGATTTTAGTGCCTACAGCCATGTGGTTGATCTGGCTGGCACACAATGCGCTAGTTTTCTGCCAACATGTCTCTACAGTGTTAGAAATGTGTTCCAAAATTGTGGCTCAGTCAGGATATATTGAGGGAGCCTTTGCAACTTCTATTTCTAGTCTTGGAGTGTCGAGAGAGGTGTGTCGGATAGCTCTTGCTCAAGGTTTTATCAGGCTGAATGTAGATGGCAGTTTAGTCCAACAGCTTCATGTAGGGTATGGTCGGTTGGATAGGGATCATTGTGGCCAATTCCTGTTTGGGTTTTATGGCTATGCTGGGAATATTTCTATTCTTAAGGCAGAAATATTGGCAGTTATAAAGGGCCTGGAGGAATGCTGGAGGATTGAATATAGAAAGGTGATATGTTTCTCATAGTCGCTTACAATTGTGAATATGGTTCAAGAGGGTGTCCAACATTCCCATGTGTATGCAAATAAGATATCTCATATTAGGAGACTTTTGAGAAAGAATTGGAGGTGCTCAGTGCACCATATTCTTTGAGAAAGAAATAGTTGTGCTGATGCTTTTGCTAAGATGGGATCGACTTTGGAGAATGATTTTATGTTTGTTGATCAACCTCCACCAGAATTGCTAGTGTTGTTACAAACTGACGTCATGTAATCGAGGCTTATTAAATAGTACAATAGTTTGCATTTTTTTTGGTATTTGTAATTAACTCTTAGTTTTTTTGTCTTCTTATTTCTCTCATGTAACCGAAAAAGTCTACACGAATGTAGTCTTATTTTATTTTTGAAGCAAATTAAAGCAAATAATTATGGATAAAATTATTAACGTATGATTTTAAAATGCTATATTTAATATTTGGCTTAAAATATGTGTTATGATAAATCATTTTATATTATGCATTTTGATTTAGATCTATTCTTATATTTAAGATATATTTTTTATTTAACATGAAAAAATAATATTTCTATCAATTAAAATTATAACGTGTATAAATTTAGGAATCATATATAAAATTTAGATAAATATTATCTTAATAACTAAATTAAGATTATATAAATTATTGTATAAATAATTAAATTAAAATTAAGGCAGTAATATATTAATAATAATAAATTAAAAATAATATAAATTATTGTATAGTTTAAAATTTTTTGACTATATATTATAAATTTATAATTTATATATCAATTTTTCTTATTTTTTTAGTAATTTTTGTAATCTTATAATTAAAGATTTATCTTAATAATTTATTTATTTTCAAGTTGTATTATTTTGTATTTAATGATTATATTGTCCAAATTTTCTTTCTTTTCAATTTGCAAATATCAAAACAATGAAAATAAATTTTTTCTCCTTATATTATAAATTTTATAAATAAAAATAATAAAATTTTAATATCATTTTATTTATTGCCTTTAATATGAGTTTCAATTTTATTTGTTGTAAAATTTTATTTTCTACAATTTTTAAAGTTAGTACTCATTTAAATACCTATGATATTTAAAAGTTGTAAAAATAACTTTAAATCATCATTATAGTTCTATAAATAAAATTATTACATATATATATATAAGATTAATTTTTTTTATTTATATAATCAATCATATAGTTAGATTTTCAGGTTAGTTAAACTTTTATACATTTGTTTATATAATCAAGCATGTAGTAAGAGATTTTTTAACTACACTTTTGCTAATTAAGATAAATATAACTGAATTAGAAGAATTTTTTATTTCAAGATCAAGAAAAATTTGTAATATATACAAATTAAATAAATAATTAATTACTCGTGACTTAATTTACTCCAAGATTCACTTTCTTGAGGTAAGAGAGTGATAGTTCTGCCACTCTACTAGAGTTTCCTTAACCTCGTGATTTCACTTTCAATCCAGATACCTCTACATCTCTGGTGGTTCCGCTATGGATTAGCAAAAGGGTTCTTCCCTGTAACCTTAAGTTTTTCTTGGATGTGAAGAGAAAGATGGAGTTTTATGAAGAATAGAAAAGATCCAAAAAGAAAGTCAGTCTGGTGTTCAAAAGCAAGAAGAAAATCAAGATGGTTCAACCATATCCTTTGGAGGACCTGTGAATGCAAGAAGATTTCCCTAAGGAAAGCGACATGAATCAGGTGATACCAAATCCCAATATCTCTACATGTATGTTATATAAGGATAAGGTAGTTGCAGTTAATGACTTAAATCTAGTATTAGGTGATGAGAAAATTATTAAATTGGTCATGAAAGATTTTAATATCCTTTTGGACTCTGAAGAACTTGTAACACAATACGATAATACTGTTAATCTTTGCCTCAAGCTTAAAATCCCATTAGAGGACTATAAGGCATGGTGTAATCCATAGAAATTTAGTTTCATAATAAAACTCTTAGATAAGTTCATTAGTTTTAATTTCCTAAGCCAAAAAATTAATAATCTCTGGGGAAAGAATGGTCACCTTAAAATATTAGATCTTAATAATGATTTTTTTTAATGATTAAATTTGAGAACTTAGAAAATTACAAACATGCCCTATTTGAAGGGTCATGGCTAATAATGGATCATTATCTCTTAGTTTAAAGATGAAGGCATTTGTTTAGACCTAAAAATCAGAACCTTAGGAAATTGGCAGTTTGGGTGCATATGCTAGATCTCTCCCTAGAGCTGTAAAATGAGAAGTTTTTATAACAGGTATGTAGTACCTAGGATCTATGTTGGAGATTGATTCTAACACCTCCTTATTAGCTAGAGGTTGTGCTGCCAGAATTTGTGTTGAAATAGGCTTAAATAAGAAACTCACCCCTTTCTTTAAAGCCCTAGGGCAAGTGTTTAGAATAAAGTACAAGGGTTTGCATCTTATTTATTTTAATTGTGGAAAATACAGGCATAAATTGGATTCTTGTATTGATATTCATAAACCCTCTTTACTTAAGGTAGTTGCTAAGTATAATCATAATCTATCTGAGATGTTTAAGGACAATGTGTCTCCTATTCTTGATTGTCACTCTAGGGAATGTTTATAGGAGTCCCATAAAGATATGTTTAGTGAGGTGCAAAGTCAATTTGGACTCTGGATGTTGGTAAAGAAACCTTTAGAAAAAAACCAACACACTATAGAGGGTCAGGAGGGTCTACTTCTAGGGGCAAAGGAAAAGAGTCATTCACTGGGTCAAGGAACGTTATCAATTGCGGATGGTGGCTCATGAAGAAAACAAAAGAACTGTCATAAAGCTATGGCGACCGCCATGGCAGGTTATGGCAAATATAATAAAATATATAAAAAAATAATATAGGTCACAGGAAATTATAGAAAGGAATTAACTCAATATATGTAGCATAATCTATAATCCAAAGCATAATTCAATACAAAATATGCAATTATCAAATGTCAAGTTAACAATAAAAACAAAGATTATCAATTTAGTCCTCTTCTTCAACTCCAATATAATTATCTTCTTTCTCATCCACTAAGGCATATCCCTCCTCCTTTTCTCCCTCAGATTGTGGAAGATTAATTTCTAATTCATCTTTTATTTCTTCTGACATCTCTTCATCTTCTAATACCACTTGATGGACTCTTTTTTTTCTTATAATGACTCCTAATATGTTGTAGGCTCTCCAATTTCAAAAGCTTCATAAACAATTGTCCAATTTGAAGTGTTATCACTATAAAAATTAAAACTAAGTCATTTCCAGCATCCTTATCATGAGCATCATCATTAATTTCTCCAACCAACCACTCATCAATGTCATTGAGTGTAATTGGATCAATTACATATTTAAGATTGTAATGTTCTTTGAGTTGTTGGTTATATTTCACATAAACTAAGTCATGTAATTTTTTGTAATCAAGCCTGTTTCTCTTCTTTGAATGAATCTACAACGTGAATTTAATTAAAAAATATTAAATAGTTTCTTTCTAATTTCTAGAAGAAAGTAGTAGGCTTCAGAGATGAGATATTACTTTCTCAAAAATACTCCAATTGTGTTAACATTTGGATACACTACATGTCAAGTTCAAAATTTTGATAGCTAGTTTATGCAAATGTGGAGCTGAATGTCCATACATTCTCCATCATTGAGCTATAAAATGAAAGATAAATTATAACTCTAAAGATAAATTATAACCTTAAAATTAAAATGTTGAAGTTGTAACATCCTTGTTTTTATATTTATTATTATAGCATTAAATGTTAGTTGTATGTGTGAAGTTATTTGAATTTTAGAAAGTTTAAATGATGTAAGCTGTATGATATCTCGATGTAGCGAGAAAGAGCATCCAAAATCATGCTCTCTCGCTATAGTAAGGATTCTCTCACTATAGCGAAAAGCTCTCACTGTAGATAGAATGATAGATAGCAAAAAAAAATATTGTCTGATTTTTTTGCTACAGCATGAGAAGGGCTCGCTATAGCGACAATATTGCGAGTTAAGGGGTATTTAAGGGTTTTCAACTTAGAAAACTTATAGTACAATCCACGTTTTGACCTCTCCTTCATTCTTTTTTCTCAGAAAATCTCCCTTAAACTTTAACCTTCCTCTAAATCCAGCCTTGGAAATTCAACCAATCAACTCCAAGTAAGTTCTTGGAGCTTAGTTTTATCATTTTTGTTTTTTTTTTTTTTTTTTATGTTTCTCACTTCTTAAAATGCTCTCTTTTGTGATACTTAGGGAAATCTAGGACCTTTCACTTTCCCTCATAAATTTTCCTTCAAAACTTCGTTTTGAGGTAAAGAGAGCTCTATTTTGCCATTTTAACAAAGGGAATATTTTGTACTCATGAGAGTACTTTTATATGTTTTCTTGAATGTAAATACATGATTGAATGATATTGGATTATAGTGAAAGGTTTTTGAAGTATGTTTGAGTGATTTTGGGTGTTAGAACTATATTTAGTAGTATACGTGCTTTGAACTTAGTTAGGAGTGCTTTACTAAGCATCATCTTTTACTTGAATAATGAGATTGACACGAAAAAGAGTATGTGATGAGTATAAAATGCTGAATAGATTCAGTCTGGAGATGGTGGGAAATCTAGGAGAAACATAAGGTGGTGAGCAACATTCACATATGTGTACACACTCTTTCTGAGATCTAATGTGCCGTATGACCTCACACTCATTTTTAACTAAACTCTTGACTATATATTTGTTAAGGGGCTCATTATTATATATGTTGTATCTGTGTGCATGGGCTAACCGACGATTATTTACCTAGTTGGGTAAGACCTCAAGAACTGTTGGAGGTACCGTATATTTGTGATCACAGTGTACTGGGAGTGCATTTTTGAAAGAAAGGAATGTAATGACTTGTGAAAAAATATTTGCATATGTGAATGTGTGAGAATAATAAATACTATATGTAAGTAGCTAATAATTATTAATATACATTGCTTTTGAGATTGATATTATTGTGTTTTCTTATATTCCATGATTATGATTGTGTTTTGATATTAGTCTTTGAAATAGTCTTATGTTTAAATGATAAGATAAATGTTCATCCTTACTAAATATTTTAGGGAATAAGGATGACAACATCACAAAGACAACTTAGATTAGTAGACTATCTCGTTAGTGGTAGAATGAACTATGACTTTAGGAAGTATCAGTGTTTTGTATATTTTTAATTTAATATAAATTGTGAGGATCATAATATATAGATTGTAGATATAAATGTAAATTATGATGTTCCTTTTGAGTTTCCTGTAAATAGTCATATCCATCACATCCTTAGTTTTTATATCTATCGAGGAACAGTTAGGCCCTCAAGGGTTGTAAATAATATTTTTACTTTCCACGATCGTGAACTTTTTGAGAGACCCACCCGGTATACATTTGAGAGATTTTTAAGTATATACGTTGTGGCAGATTCTGGTAATGCCTACCTCGAAGAAGACGAAGAATTGATCTGGCCAAGATAGAGGGCTAGTACGATATTGATTACTAGGACAGGGTCTTAAGTGCATGGATGTGGATAGAGACTACTCTTAAGACTTAGTTTATTTTGGTTATGCAAATATTTATTTTAAGTCCTACAACTTTTTTATCAATAATTTGTAAATTATTCCAATGTTCATATGTAAATGGACTTTAGTATCCATATATTTCTTTAACTATTTCAGTATAATGTAATTGCTAAATCACAATTTATTTTGTACATTTACTCCCTTGTTAATTTTGTGAATGAATTCATCAACAGAAAAGTTTTAATTTCTTCTAAATTTTATATTGTTTGTTTAATTGAAATTTATTTTATGTCCTCTAAAGATACACAAATTATAAGGTATTTGAGAAGTCAAAATTTAGGGTGTTTCAAAAGTTTTTGATGAATTACTAGGAGCAATGTTTTTTCTTTATGATTTTGTAAAGTTAGACCCAAAGAGACCACTACTACTCTTATAAATTGGTAATTCAAGTAGTATGCTTTGTTGCACCCCAACTTGGCACCAACCTCTTGATACAATCATACAACCCATTTGTAACTTCCAAATTAAATTCTATTAAAGGGTTGTCATAATAGAACTCTGGTTTAAAATGTGACCAGTTGCATATAATGGACGGTGAAGTTGACAAGTCCATCTATTATCAATGATTGCAAACACATCTTTGTATTTGCTTTCATTATTTTTGAATGACTTCATAATAGCTTCTTTACTTTTCTCTATTGCTTCATAAATATACCCAATGGCTAGTATTCTTTCCTGACTAACCAAATGTAACACCCGACAAGAGGAGCCATGATTTTCAAAGTCTATACCACATTAATACAAAATATAGGATTTAATAGAAATGTTATTACTTGTTTCCCTTTAGGTTTCTTTGACAACTTATTTTTACACTACTCCTCAGAAGTACACATCTTTTTAAGATTTGTTTTTTCTTAATGAAGCATTTCTAATGATAGAAAAGAAATTGCAAATCTAGTAACTACACGTCTCACAAATTACCTCTTGTTTGTAAAATTTCTCAACAAACTCAAGGTACTTGAATGAATGTAGATAAAGCCAATAACAGATATTTCCTTTTGAATTGTCTTCTTTATCAAGGGAAGCTTTCCAATATCTTTAAGCATAAGATCTATGCAATGAGTTGCACAAGGAGTCCAATAAAGATGTTGTCTTGTTGCTTCTACCATCTTACCAACTAAGACATAATTGCTTCCATAATCCGTTATTATTTGCACAACTTTATCTTTTTTAATCTTCTCCATAAGAGCATCAAGCATCTCAAATAATTTTTCACCAATCTTCACAAAATTAGATCCATCAATAGACCTCATAAACATAGTCCTAGTAGGAGAGTTGACCAAGAAATTAATCAAACATATTTGCTTTTGATCCATCCATGCATATGACATGATGGAACAACCATGTTTGTTCTATTGTTCCTTATGATATTTCATCAGAGAATTAGTATATTCTATCTCTTTCTTAAGAAGTGAAACTCAAATATCATGATAACTTGGAGCTAGTAAATTTGGACCAAAGGCACCAATAACTGTGAGTATTTCTTGAAAGCTCTTTAGTTTAACAAGGTTAAAGGAAATGCTAGCTTGATACCAAAATCGAGCTATGTATTGATGGACCCTTGCCTTGGCTTCTTTGTCACATCGTTCTTTTATATTTGTTTTTCTCAATTTTTTCTTTTTTCTTTTCTCAGTGGCACTTTCTGGCTTTCTACAAAACAAGTTCATTGGGCTTTTTTTATTTCCCATGGCAACGTTACAGGTTTGGGTATCCTCTTCATCCTCACTTTCATCATAGCTTATACCTACAAAGCTTCTCAAATTTGACATCTCAAAGTGGTTCTGACTTTTTTTTTTTTTTTCCTTTTGATATGTTTCAATCTCTTTTTTAACTTTTTCTGGACACTTGGGACAAGCTTTCACGTTATCTTTCTTTCCAATCAAATGTTCTTTCACTTTAGTAATTCCAGCACTCATAATTTTTCTACAAAAGTTACATACTATATTATTTGTATCTCCATCTTTTAGAGAATGAGCATATTTCCCCCCAAGTCAGAAAGATTAGAAGCTTATAAATAATTTATTGAAGATTCTTGTTGAGTCATGTTAAGGGAAGATAAAATAACGAGAATTTTTTTTTATGAAAAACAGGTAAAAAATAGAGATGTGGGAGAGGTAGAAATTGAAAGATGGAAAGTGTAAAATTGAAATAAGGGAAATAAAGAAAAAACAAAGAGGGAAAAATGAAAAAAAAAAGGCTACCAAAACAATGAAGTCATCGAAAATAGAGGTTGGAGTCGTTGAAAATGGAAACAAAATTGCACCAAAACAGAGATTGAAGCTGTAACACCTTAAATTTAATTTCAAATATCAAATTTCATAAAATAGGAGAAAATAAAATTTCATTCAAAAATAGTTTTTCCCATACATAGTTCATTAAAATATTCAAAATAAGGATGGGTTACAACTTGCATCAAATCATTGCTACATGATTAATTCAATTACAGCAGATTTCAAATAAATTTCTAATCTTATAGCAGTTTCATTCATCTTTTCACTAAGTCTGGTGCTGATCATCTTGATCCCCTGAAAAATAAATGTAAGGGTGAGTACCTTACACTATTCAACACACACATAACATAGAGACTTACCTTGCATATTCACATGTATTTTAACATATTCTACGCAAGTCTAGGTAATCACAAGTAACATTTTTAAGTATTTCATTTAAGTTCATAACTAATACACTCACGGCACCAAAAGATTTTACTCATGTACACTCATCACATGCTACAACAAATTCACATCATGGATGGTCGTCAGTTACTCTCGCCTCACAGATATCACGTGGGTAGTCACGAGTCGCTAGGCAAAGGAAGTAGTCAAAGATCTAGTCAAGAGGAGAGTGTGTGCCTTGTGGTGCACCCACGCTCACTGTTGGTGTCACCACCACTCTCTCTTCTTCAAGGTATTTCTACCGTCTCTATTTTTCATACCTCCAGTGTATCGCTGAACCATTCATAGCATCATTACAATGGCATTTAGCATGTCCCATTCAAACACATTTCAATCGCATGCAATATTCATATTCGCACACGGCACTCAGGCCCACTTCCATTCACATTACATGATACTCAGGCCCATACTTATGCATAACACACAACACAAAGGCCCATACGCAATCATCCACAATGGGTTCAACTAACTCATCATACATCACATTGTAATCAAACGTACAATAATTCCCATCAAAACACATGTTTCCTACCCTATATCTTAGCCACATTATAATATTTAGCAAAATAAATGGTAAATCATACACAATGAGATAAGGTAAAATCCTCCCTTACCTCAAATTGAAGACTCGCATACAAACAATGGTAGAAAACATTCTCCATACGAATTTCATCCTTAAAACATATAGAAAACTTTATGAGAACTCAAAGGGAACCTAGAAAATAAAGAAGAGGGACAAAAACCAAAACCTAACCATTAAAACTCAACTCCAAGTGTTCTCAACATGAATCCGACCTTTAATCTAGCTCACAAACGGCTTTGGAGGCAATTTAATCGGTGAAATAGGATTTGAGATTGAGAGGATCACAGAAATTTCGAAGGTAAATATGAGAAATGAGGTTCCCCAAACCCCTTTTAACCTCTTTCTAATCGCAACACTCTTGCTACAGTGAGACATTCTCGCTGTAGCGACACCTCTCTCGCTACAACAAAAATCTCAGAGAGAATTACATTTTAGTTTCTGCAGAATCTTGCTATAGCGAGACTGCACCTAGAAATGCATTCCAAACTGTCGCTATAGCAAAAGACCTCTCGCTGTAGCAAAAAGGCGACAGTTTCATGCCTTTCTCCCAAGGCCCTCTCACTATAGTGAGAACACTCCAGTATTACACCTTTAACCTGTTTTCAGTCCAATCAATCCAATCCAATCATATACATATACATTTATACGCATCCATATGCATTTATACACATCAGCATTCAAAATTCATCATGCACTCAAGTGCAAATTCCAATATGCATTCACATCATATATATATATATATATACACACACACACACACACACACATCAATAATCAATATTACAAAAATTTGGGTTGTTATAACTCTTCCATCCTTTAGAGAATTTCATCCCCAAAATTCAACCAAACACATAAAATTACACAAACAATTCCAGATACAACTCTCTCATCCTACTCTCCATTTTCCATGTGATATCTCCCTCATCGCTTGAACTCTATATCACCTTTACCAATGAGATATCTTTACCCTTAAGCTGTTTAACATGGTGGTTCGCTATCCTCAGCAGATACACATCATAAGGCAAGTCTTCTCTCACTTGAACCGGGTCAAGATCAATCACATGGAAAGAGTCTGATACATACTGCCTGAGTTGTGACACATGAAACACTTGATGTAGATTCGAGAAACTCGAAGACAATGCTATCCGGTATGCTGCAGGACCAATCCTACTCAGCACTTTGAATGGCCCAATGAACTTAGGAGATAGTTTCTGAGATTTCAAAGCTCTCCTAACTCTAGTCACAGGTTAAACCTTCAAAAACATGTGGTCACCTACCTGAACCTCTAACGACTTTCTCCTTCTATCATAGTAACTCTTTTGTCGATCCTGGGCAGCCTTCATCTTTTCTATGATCATTTTGATATGCTCATTTTGGCGTTGGATCATATCTGGTGCACACAAAGTAGCCTCTCCATTCTCATACCAACATAAAGGAGTCCTATATCTCCGCCCATACAAAGCTTCAAATGACGTTATTCTAATGCCGGCGTGATAGTTGTTATTATACGTGAACTCTACCAATGGCAAACATTCCTTCCAAGTCCCTTACTGCTTAAGCACACAAGCCCCCAGTAAGTCCTCCAGGGACTGAATAGTTCTCTCGGTCTGTCTATTTGTGGGTAATAAGCTAAACTAAGCTTCAACTTAGTGCCCAACGCCCTCTACAGGCTCTCCCAAAACATCAAGGTAAACCTCTAGTCTCTATCAAACACTACACTGGTCGACACTCCATGCAATCAAACTATCTCTCCTATATACAGGTCTGTAAGCCTCTCCAACTTATACTTCATGTTAATCAGGAGAAAGTGTGCAGCCTTCGTCAACTGATATACCATCACCCAGATGGCATTATAATTATTTCTGGTCCTCAGTAATGCAAAAACAAAGTCCATGAAAATACTATCCCATTTTCAATCAGGGATCTCCAACGGTTGCAATAACCCAACTAGATGATGGTGCTCTACCTTCGCCTTCTGGCACATCTCTCTTCATTCTATTTCACCAAAAACTCTTTTAGAGATTCTGATACATTTTGGTCGCACTAGAGTGAAAACTCATCCTACTCTTACGTGCTTCCTCCAGTATCATTTGCTTTAACTCATCCACTTGGAGAATGCATACTCGGTTCCAGAATATAATCATCTCGTTCTCATCATAGTGGAACTCCAAATTATTTCCTTCATCTTTCTGCCTCATCATATCTTGCAAGAAAGCATCTCCTTGCTGCGCATCTCGGACATACACCAAAAGTTGTTATGAATTGTCATCGTCCCAAGGTACAAACTCTCTGACCTTACCTGCATTGCTAGATTCATGTCCCAAAATTTTTCAATCAACTCCATCTCTTTCACCATCATTGCTGCCACGTGCAATGACTTTTTGCTCAGAGTATCGGCCACCACATTTGCCTTACTAAGATGGTAAGACAATGTGAAGTCATAATCCTTGAGGAACTCCATCCACCTCCTTTGCTGCATGTTCAGTTCTCTCTGATCAAACAGATACTTCAAACTCTTGTGATCATTGAACACCTCAAACCTCACTCCGTACAGGTAGTGCCTCCATATCTTAAGAGCAAAAATCACCGCGGCTAACTCCAAGTCGTGTGTTGGGTAGTTGACTTTATGCAGATGTAACTGCCTTGAGACATAGGCAACCACTCTCCTATCCTGCATCAAAACACATCCAAGTCCTTACCCAGACACATCGCAATACACATTGAACTTCTATTCCGGGTCGGGTAAAACTAACACAAGCGCTGAAGTCAGCTTTATTTTCAGCTCTAGGAAACTAGCTTCACACCCTTTGGTCCACTTATACTCCTTACCCTTGTGGGTCAACTTCGTTAAGGGCAATGCTATCTTTGAAAATCCTTCAATGAACTTCTTGTAATAGCCTGCTAGTCTCTAAAAACTACAGACCTTAGTCACATTACTTGACTTCGGCCATCCAGCTACCGCTTCCACTTTTGTAGGGTCTACCATGATCCCCTCCTTCGACACTACATGCCCTAAAAACTGAATCTATGACAACCAGAACTCGTACTACGAGAATTTTGCATAGAGTTGTCTTTCCCTCATAATTTGCAAGACAACCCTCAAGTGCTCGACATATTCTTCCTGAGTCTTCGAATAAATTAGGATGTCATCATGGAAGATCCTACTCATGGAGTCCATGAACACTGTAGGCGCATTAGTCACTCCAAACGACATCACTAAATACTCTTAGTGACCATACCACGCCCTGAATGTCGTTTTAGGTACATCCTTATTCTTTACCTTGATCTGATGGTACCCTAACCTTGGGTTTATCTTAGAAAATACTGCAGCTCCTCTCAACTGATCCATCAAATCATCAATCATCGAGAATGGATACTTGTTCTTGATTGTCATCTTGTTCACACATTCTCATTCTCTCATCTTTCTTTTTCACCAAGAGCACTAGCACTCCCTATAGTGACACACGGTCTTACAAACCGTTTCAGCAACAAATCCTCTAACTGCTTCTTAACCTCCGCCAACTTTGTAGGTGACATCCTATAAGGTGCCACTGAAATCGGGCTTGCCCTCGGGATGAGGTCAATGGCAAATTCTATCTCCCTTTAAGGCGGGAATTCAGAAACATCTTTAGGAAAAACTTTCAGGAAATTCTATACTCCGGCTCCGCCACGCTTTCAGCCTCTATGGAAAACATGACCATAAAGGCCTTGACGTTTACTATGTTCTCCCACACTCCTTAACTCGTAAGCCTTAGAACCTCCACCATTTTCATGCCGAAGATCAAGTCTTCTCATTATAGTCCAACAGCACATGGTTGGCAGTAAGCCAATCCATTCCCAAAATTACATCCAGTTGAGAAAAAGGTAAACAGACCAAGTCTACCTCAAACTCCTACCGTGCACCATTATAAAGCATTCCAAACACACTCATGACGTCACAATCGGCTTTCTCGTAGGGGTATTCACCGCAACATTGCATGGCAATTCCGTCACATATAAGTTCAAACTCTTCACACAATCCACAGAAACAAAAGAGTGCGTAGCACTCGAGTCAAATAACACATCAAGCAATCGGCCCTTAATAATATATTTACCTCAAATCAGCTCCTTAAACTATGAAGCCTCCGCCCCTCTCATGGCAAAGACTCTCTTGGGATACTCAGCTTCGGCCCCATGCTTCCTCTTGATTCTGGCCTCTAAGCTGTACTCGTACTACCATTCCTCATGATAGCCCAGCACACATTGACAGTGTGCCCCGACTTCCCACAGTTACTAGAAGTTATCCATGGTTGTAGGCAGTCCCTCACAATGTTAATTGAAGGATTATTTGGTATTGGAATATATTTAGATGGAGTTGAAATTTAAAAAAAAAAAAAAAAGAGTGAACAGTACCGTGTGAACAGTGCAACTGCGTATGAACAGTGCAAACCGCGTACAAACCGTGTATGAACAGTACCAACCGCGTATGTACAGTGACTGCTGACGTCATCGGTGACGTCACATACGCGTACAGTGCGTGTACAGTACGCGTGTACAGTGTTTTCTGGCGTGAATAGTGCCCTGAACAGTATTTTCCGGCATGAACAGTAAATTTCAAAAATTCCGGCGATGAACAGTAAATTTCAAAAATTTTCTATAAAAAGGGAGTTTCACAGGAAATTTCATTTTCTTCACCTCTATCCAAGGTTCTCAAAGGTTCTAAGGCCGTAAACCACCATTTCTCTCATACTAAACCTTCCTAAACTTAGATTTCTCGTCAGATCTGAGATTCTACATCTATTCTGAAGGATTGGAAGTAAGTTTCTTTAAGTTTGAAGCTAGATTTACCGTTCGTTTCTCTTCTCCTTCTCTTTCTTATAGAAATTCATGGTGTTCTTAGGAGAAACTCCGTTCTAAAGCTGAATCTTCGGTGAATTTTGCTATAATCAAGTAATATTCGGTAGATCTAGTGTGAATCATCTTTCTGAGGTAAGGGGAGTTTACTTTAACCTATGAACTATGTTTTGAACGGTTTAATATGTTATTTCAAGATATTTTGATATGATTTTGTTAGATCTATTGAATAAAAGCTATTTTCTAAGTCAGAATCGTTGTTAATTAGTTTAAAATGCTGAGATTTTGCTGATCTATAATAAACTTGCCGTAGTTGAGCTGTTAAAATAATTTTGGTGGCGTGCATCATGCTGAGATATATGTTTTGCATCATTATAGAGCCGAGTTACATGTTTAGGTGGGTAGACATGTAACGGTAAGTTCATCTTGAAATTTCTTGTCTTTGTCTTTGTACGGATCCAGACACCTACGGAATGGGTCGCTCCGGACCGCTCGGTTCTTCTTCGGATTAATTAGGTTTGTGAAACCGGTTGGAAGCCGTTTTCATCTTGTGCATTAGATGGGCTGGAAATGCATGGGGTTATTGCTGTGAAAAATATTTTGCTCTATATATATATAATTTTATTTTATGTTTGGTAAGCTCACCCTTGCATTTCTTTCTATGTCGTTGTGTGCGTGTGTCTTTGCGATGATCGTACGGTGGTACGTGAGCGGATGTAGCAGTGTTGCATCTACTTCACAGGCTGAGGGGCCAGTGAAGAAAAGTTAGAAGCTGGAGTTGAGTAATAATGCATCAAAGTCCTTTTTCTTTATATATGAGACCTCATGTCGAGGGAGTCACGTATTATAATTTTTTTTGGTATTTTGAATATTATAAACTAAATGTAATATTATGTTGATCTGTTGGATATTTGTTGTAAGGAACTTCATTTTACTTTGAATGAGAAGTGAATTTTTATACTTATATTCTCTATTATTTACCTATTTTTAAATAAGTATGTGGTGTAGAAACAATGTTCTCGGTCCTTTATAAAAAGGGGTCGTGACACCTATGTTGGTAGTGAGACTAGTATTTCAAACTTCGCAGCATTTTCTCCTATGGTCATGTTTTCTTGCTTCAGCTCAAGGAACTTTCTGGCTTTTTGCTTCTTCAGATCACGAGGGAAGCAATTCCTTGGGAAAATTGCCTTAAAGGCCTCCCACTGAATATAGACATCTTCTTGTGACAATGTCTAGCCAACAAACCTCCACCAGTCTTCTGCCTCCCCACATAGCAAGTAGGTGGTGTAGCTCACCTTGTGCTCCTCACGGCATCCTATTGCATTGAAGACCTTCTCTATATCTGCCAACCACCTTTGATCTCATTCGGGGTTGAAACCTCCCTCAAATTTTAGAGGATCATGCCTAGTGAAGGCAGACAACCCTTAATATTCAGCCGGCTCCCCACCTTGGTTATGCATCAAGGTCTCCAGAATCTGAGCTATGTGCTCCATTAGGTCATTGGTGTCTCTTGCTCCTCTACCTTTATCTATATTAGCCATTCTAAGCTAAGTTAACCATAATGCAACAAACCACATTGAATTCGTCAGATTAATACAACATTTAAATTTTAGGCAATCAAAACATATCAACACTTAACTTGGATGCTTCATCCCGATACCTCAGTCTAGCTTGGATGAAGTGCTCTGATAACAAAATTGTAACAGCTTAAATTTAGTTTCAAATATCAAATTTCATAAAATGGGAGAAAATAAAATTTCATTCAAAAATAGTTTTTCCATACATAGTTCACTAAAATATTCAAAATAAGGATGGGTTACAACTTGCATCAAATCATTGCTACAGGATTAATTCAATTATAGTAGAGTTCAAATAAATTTCTAATCCTATAGCAGTTTCATCCATCCCTTCACTGAGCTCGATGTTGATCGTCTTGGTCACCTAAAAAATAAATGTAAGGGTGAGTAGTCCACACTATCCAACACACACATACACACACAATATAGAGACTCACCTTGTACATCCACATGTATTCTAACATATTCTACTCAAGTCTAGGTAATCACAAGCAACATTTTCAACTATTTCATTTCAGTTCATAACCAATACACTCATGACACCAAAACATTTTATTCGCGTGCACTCATCACATGCCGCCATGCTCACTGTAGCACTATGATCACAGATTCACATCATGGATGGTCATCAGTTACTCCTGTCTCACGGATACTGCGTGGGCAGTCATGAGTCGCTCGGCAAAGGTAATGGTTAGAAGTCTAGTCAGGAGGAGAGTGTTCGACTTGTGGTGTACCCACACTCACTGTTGGTATCACCACCACTCTCTCTTCCCTAAGGTATTTTTACCATCCCCATCTTCTACACCTCCAGTATATCACTGAATCATTTATAGCATCATTACAATGGCATTTATAACATGCTCCATTAACACACATTTCAATCGCATGCAATATTCATATTCACACATAGCACTCAAGCCCACATCCATTCACGTTACACGGCACTCGGGCCCATACTCACTCACAGCACACAACACACAAGTTCATATTCGAATCACATTATTAAATCACCACTTAATAACATTCCACAATACGCAATCATCCACAATGAGTTCAACTAACTCATCACACATCACATTGCATTTAAACATACAATAATTGTCATCAAAACACCATGTTTCCTACCCTCTATCTCAGCCACATTACAATGTTTAGTAAAATAAACGGTAAATCATATACAATGAGATAGAGTAAAGTCTCTCTTACCTCAAATTGAAGACCAACGCACAAATAATGGTAGAAAATGTTCTCCACACAAAATTTGTCCCTAAAACACATGGAAAACTCCATGAGAACTCAAAGGGAACCCAGAAAACAGAGAAGAGGAATGAAAATCAAAATCCTAACCATTAAAACTCACCTTCAAGCTTCTTCACATGAATCTGACCTTCAATCTAGCTCACGAACGGCTTTGGAGGCAATTTAATCGATGAAATAAGATTTGAGATTGAGATGATCAAAGAAATTTTGAAAGTAGATATAAGAAATGAGGTTCCCTAAACCCTAGACCCCTTTAAACCGCGTGCTAGTTGTGACACTCTTACGACAGCGAGACATTCTCGCTGCAGCAACACCCTTTCTCGCTACAACAAAAATCTCAGATGGAATTATATTTTAGTTTCTACAAACTACACCCAGAAATGCATCCCAACCTATCGCTTTGTCGCTGTAGCGAGAAGACGATAGTTTCACACCTTCCTCCCAGGCCCTCTCGCTACAGCGAGAACACCTCAGTATTGCACCCTTAATCTGTTTTTAGTCCAATCAATTGAATCCAATCATATACAAATACATTTATACGCATCCATATGCATTTATACACATCAGCATTCAATATTCATCAATAATCAATATTACAAAAATTTGGGACGTTACATAAGTAGCCCAGCAAAACATAAGAGAAAGAGATCTCAGCAGAGAGAGATCTTAGAAAGAGCAGAGAGAAATCTTAGCAGAGAAAGAGTTTGAGATCTCAACAGAGAGTGAAGAGAGATCGCAGAGAGAGAGAGATTGCGGGGAAAAGAGAGGAAAAAAAACCTTCACTTTTGGGTTGGGTTATCTGAACTAGGTTACGTTGTTGGCCCAAACTTAGAGAAAAACTCATTTTTCTACCTACAACGCCATATTTTTTCCATTTCTGCCATGCGCATAACAGCCGCATGGCACTGCCATGAAGATTCACCACGCCACACTTGTAACGGGTTCTATCAAAACTGCCGAACCATTCCGCTATGGCGCCATAACGATTTTTTAATAACACTGGGTTCAAGATTTGGGATGCTACAAAATTCTGATAGAGATTTGGGTTAAAAGTCCTACCCTGTTCAAAAAAGTCCATCTAAGAGTAAGGGTATGCTCGAGTTGGAGGTTTCACATCATATTAAGGGATTTAAACCTAGGTCTGCAGGTAAACGTCTATATGATCCTAGTAATAATAAGTTCTCTAAAACGATAACTAAGTCTAGATCCAAGCCTAAGTTTGAAAAACAAATTAATCCAAGGGGTGCTGAGATGCAGGATCTTTTTGAATTTGATACTAAGACCGAAGATATAGTTAATGATAAAGACAAGGATATTATGCTTCTCATAAGTAAAATGCAGAAAGATATAAATATTCACCCATCCCAAAACTACTCTATCCAAGGCCTTTTAGGCATGAATCCTAATAAGGATTGGTCCTTGTACATCAAACTTGATAAACCTCCAAATAGGGAGTTTCCTTTGGATATGGACTTAGTTTGAACTTTAGGTACAAGGGCTCAAGATCACCTTGATGCTTCCTTGGCCCTGGAATCTAGCTGGAGAATGCTCAGCATCATTTAGATGCTTCCTAAATTTCTCCTTCTCTTATGTATAGCTTTTTGTGGAACTATAGGGGAGCTAGTGGCAGATCCTTTTCTAGAATTTTGAATGACCTGATTGACATTTATAACCTAAATTTTGTGGCTTTATTTGAACTTAGGGTCAATCTTGATAAGGCTGATAATAGTATTAACAAAACTAAACTTGATGGTAATACTAAAGTTGAGGCCTTGGGTTTCTTTGGAGGCATTTGGTGTTTTTGGAACACCACTAAGGTTAAGGCTTGTGTCTTGTCTAAATCTAAGTTTGTTATCCACATTAAAATTAGTTACAACGATCAACCTCACTGGATTCTCTCCTCTATATATGTTAGTCCTCAAGAACAAATTAGAATTAATTGTTCTAATGAACTGATTGAATTTAGTCGTACAGTTACTAGCCCCTGGTGTGATGCTGGGGATTTTAATTTTGTGTTCTATAAAAAGGAAAAAAATGGTGGGAGTACTATTAATCCAATCTCATTAACAACTTTGTTGATTGCCTTAATGAATGTGACCTCAAGACTTGGGATTTAAAGGAATTCTCTTTACTTGGCAGAGAGGTGATCCTAAAGAGAGAACGAATAGAGTAGTGGCTAATGAGGACTAATGCCTCTTATTCTAGAGTAGCACAATCATCCATATCCATGTCCCTAAGTCTAACAATGTGGGACTTTTTCTTAGAATGAGTACTATGGATAGGGTATCTCTTGCTAAAAAAAACCCTTTAAGTTCTTAGCTTCTTGGGTTTCTCACCCTAACTTCCCTAATCTAGTCAAATCCTCTTAGTACATCTTTAGTTCTTAGACTAAAAATGTTCATAGGTTTACAAACAACATTTTTAAATGGAACAAATCCACTTTTGAAAATATTTTCTATAAGAATAAGAGAATTTTTAGTAAAATTGAAGGAATTTCTAAGAAGCTTGCTCTCTATAATAATTCTTTCCTCACTAATCTTGTGAAATCCCTTTGGAAGGAGTATAATCAAATCCTGGACTATAAAAAGTCTTATTGGTTCCATCATTGTAGATCTAAATGGATTAAGTTAGGGAATAAGAACAATAGTTACCTCCATAAAGCAGCTATTGTTTGGGAAATAAAAATTTCATAGTTGGCAACTGGGAATACAACCATTCTAAGCTTCAACTTTTAGTCCTAACCTATTTTAAGGACATTTACCATGACCATTCAACTTTGGTTTCTCCTTTAAGAACCCAGTCTTGTTTCCTACCTCTTAGAAACTCTAACATCTAGAGATTCTCTATTATTCTTTCCATTGAGGAGGTTAAAGCCTCCCTATTTAGCATAGAAAATTTTAAATCTCCTGTCCCTAATGGAATTCGTGCCTTATTTTGTGACCTATCCCTTGTTATCTATAATTTTGTACTTGATATTTTTCAAAAACTTACCAAAATTTCAGTTATTAACCATATTGTAATCACTTTCACCCCTAAAATAGAGAGCTCTGAGGTTATTAAAATTTTTTGGCCAATCTCTTTATGCAATATCAGTTATAAAATTGTTACAAAACTTCTTGCTAATAAGCTTAGGGATGCTTTTTCTCACTTAATCTCAGTCAGTCAATCTAGTTTTATTTCTGGTAGATAAGACATTGATAATGTCTTTATTTTGCAAGAATTGATTCATTCTTTTCATAATCTTAAAAGAAGAAATAACTATATGATTCTTCAGCTTGGTCTAGAAAAGGCTTATGACAAGCTTAGATGGAATTTTGTTTATGATACCCTTCAAAATATAGTATGAACTCAAGTATGGTTAGTCTAATTTTTCTGTTCCATTTGCTCATTCCAGAGGCATATGCCAGGATGGTTCCTTATCTCCCTATTTATTTGTCCTTTGTATAGAGAGACTTGCCTATATCATTAGGGATAGAATTAATAATGAAGATTGGGCTCCCTTTTCCTTTGGGCCCCAAGGGCTAAAAATTTCTCATATGTTATTTGCTAATGATTCAATCCTAGTTGCTAAAGCTAGTTCTCAACAGGTTAAAATCATTTCAGAGGTTTTATCTGATTGCTACTCTGCCTATAGCCTAAAAGTAATAATGAAAAGTCTTCTTTTTTCTTTTCTAAGCATACATATGCCTCCACTATTAAGGTTATTAGTGACTATCTAACCATTAAACCTATTAGCCAGCTTAGTAATATTTAGGGATTTCTATTTTGCACCAGAAACTTGCTAGAATTCATCTGTATTTTATTCTGGATAAAATTAAGAAAAAATTAGCCCTTTCAAAAATGAACTCCCTTTCTCTTGCTACTAGAGGTACTCTGGTCCAAGCATGCCTTATGACTATCCCTGCCTATGTTATGTAATCTCTAATTCTCTTTTCTATTTGTAATGAGATAAATAGTCTATGTAGGAAGTTCATTTGGAGTTCTTTGGGGAAGAGGAAATGTTACCTCAATGGTTGGCAACACATCTGCAAGCCTAAAAATGAGGGAGGTCTGGGGTTCAAAGATCTGTACTTGCTTAATAAATCTTATATAATGAAATTATGCTGGAGGATGATTACCTCCCCTTCTGACTTATGGGCTCAAGTTCTTAGCCATAAATATAATTTTAGCCCTAACTAAAGTTTGGGTGTACTGGAAAAGCCTTATGAGCATTTGGCCTCAATTTTCCCAAGGCCTTAATTAATGTATTAACGATGGAATGTCTATTAAGTTCTAGATTGATAAATGGATCCCTTGTGTTGATAGATTGATTGACCATGCTATTACTCCTATTTTTGAGCTCGATCTTATTCCCCTGTAGCTCTGTTTATTACTCAAGGTGACTGGGACTAAGATAAAATCTATTTCATCCTTCGTACCTCAATAGGTAATTCCATTGCCTTAATCAATCCCCTTACTAGATTTGATGGGTCTAATTCTGCCTTCTGAAATCTTTCTAACAATGAAAAATATGCTCTGAATACTGCCTATTATATGCTAGATAACGTTGATATTTGGAAATGGAAAGGTCCCCCTAAAAGTGTTTTTCTCCTTTGGAAAATAGCTCATGAAAATTTATTCACTAATGAGGAGAGATTTATTATAGGTATGACTGAGTCTCATACTTGCCCTAGGTGTAAGGATGACCTTGAAACTATTATACATATGTTAAGGGACTACTTCTTTGATAAAAAAGTTTGGGATACTTTTATTTTCCCCAAGCAATAGGTTTCTTTCTTCAGTTCTCATATTTCTAACTAGCTACTATCCAACTCATCTCAATCTTATTGTACTCGTTTCTATATCCAGTCCATCATTTTTGGTTGTATTGTTTGAAATATTTGGAATAATAGGAATCAATTTATTTTCCAAAATTCTCTTTCACGTCTTGGTAATTTAGCCCAAAAATCTTTATATGATACTGAGTATTTCTCTTTTGGTGGCAGGTTTGATTCTATACCTCTTTCCAATTTAATCTCTGATTATGGGATGGTTAGATGGACTCCTCCCTCTACTAATCAACCTAAACTAAACGTGGATGAAGCAATCTCTATATTGAAAGGTATGGCTGCCTGTGGGGAATTGATTTGGCATAGTCATGGCAAATTTAGTATTAGGTTTTGCAGTACTTAACTTTATGCTCTCCTCTCTCTGTTGAACTTTGGAGGATCTTTTTGGGTATCCAGTTAGTTGTCTCTACCAAAATCCAAGTTATCTAGGTTGAGAGTGACTCTAAGAAAGTCATTGCTCTTGTGTTAAATGTCCAACTTCTTTCCCATCATCTGTTTCCTTTACTTTGTGATATTATAAATAATTTAAAATCCATTAACTTTGTTAGTTTCACTCATATATGTAGAGAAGCATACCAATGTGTTGATTATTTAACAAAATTAGGTCTAAATGCTCTAGTTCCTCATTCCCAGTTTAAAACCCTCCCTTTCCTTTTGCCTTTCCTTAATTTGGACTCTAATTTCCAGGGTTATTCTAAGCTTTGTGCCTAGGTTCAAGTGGACCTTCTTAGGAGTCAGAGGGGCCACGACTCCCCTAAAGCTTATAAATCTTTTAATAATTAATATATATATATATATATATATATATATATATATATATATTCTACTGGTCCTACAACTAATTGATAAAACATGAAATAAATAGATATGCTTTTATAGAATAAAATGGATCGTGGCCTATGCCCATTATTTCAATTTTAAAAGTTAAAAGACTTTTTATACATAGAGCAAATACATAAGTGAAAGAGAAACTTATTCAAGAAGAAACTTCTCATCTTATCCTTTCATGGTTTTGCTTCTACTAAACATAGATGTGCACTATTTACAAAAAGGTGCACTTTTTTATTATTATTTACTTTCAGTTATTAAACTTATTTATAAGTAGCAAGTCATAAGCTAAAATAGTTATAAGTTACAACAAAAAAGTGTGCCTCTTTTTTTTATCATTTACATAGATGCAAATATACTTAATCTTTTGTATATTTATTACTACTTTGCATTAATATATTTTGAGACTTTGTTTGAGAAATATAAATTTTAGTTAAATCACTTGATCAATATATATGCCTCCCCTTAAATTTTTAGGCAAGATCTGCCATTGCCTAGGTTGTTTTTTGTTTTGGGCTTTTTTAAGTCCCTCTTACTAGCCAAAAGAAAAAAAATAATATATCACTTAATTATTTTTAAAAATTTATATATTAATAAACTAATTACCTTGTTATTAGGTACTTAACCTCTTTATAGTAACATTTGCATTTAAAATTTTATAGCTATGAAATAAATATTTATCTAGTGATAGAGGCAAAAAAATATAATACCCACTATGTCTTAAAAATGTATTGTTCATAATTGTAATACAACAACAAAGAACACCAATATAAAATTTAATTAAAAAAAATTAATTAAAGGATAAGATATGAAGAAAAAATATTAAAAAAATTAAATTTACCATGTCATTCTTTTATTTTTTTTATAGCCAAATTTTTATATATGTTCTTTAAATTATTACACTTAAGAAGAATAATAGATTTTATGATATCAATATTTTTAACAATATGCAAATCATTAAAATTTATATAATAAAGTGAATATGGTTAATTAAAAATTATTTAAAAATCAAAAAATATAAAGTATTATCAATAATTTTTTAATAAAAAAAATAAAAAAATTATATCTAAATTTTTGTAATATATTAAAATTGATATAAATCTTTGTTGATTTTATCGTAAAAGTAAAAAAATTCTATAATATATAAATGTACATAAAAATAAAATCTAATACACAATACTACTTAAAAGTAATGTAATTTTGTATTGACTCAATAAATATAAAATAAAATAAAATAATTTATTAGAATAAAATAAAAATACTAACCTAAACTATGCATATACTTATTTAAATAATTATTAAAAAATGAAATATAAAAAATATATGATAGTAAAAAAAAAAATTATTTATATAGTTAAAGATAAAAATTTATTTTGTAACATAATAAAAAAATAAAGAATCATTCTTCTCATTTGTATTATAATTATTTGTATGAATGTTTCTTATGCTTAAAATATAAATTTGGTCTAATAGAATTGCCACTTTTTCTTCACATTTAATAGTATTTCATTCACCATTAATGTATCCAATCAAATAGTAAGGTAGGGGGATGATATTGTAGGGTCAATTTCAAAATTGATATTTAATGGTACTAAAACTCTGACAGGTAATGATATTTAGGAGCTTTAATCATTATAAAAATTTAAATAATAAAATTAAGAAAAATGTATTCATTTATTTTATTTCAAATATTTTTAAATTTATTATACACATTTTTATAGTTAATATATTAAAATAATTAATTAATAATATTATTTAAATAAAATAAATTAAAGTAATTAATACTTTTTTTCATTTTTAATATTCTGTGATCAATTTGTTCAGTTCTATTTATAATCAATTTTTAAAAATTCTATTAAATTAAATTCATGGTTAATATTCTATTTTCATTTTTAACATCTACAGTAATCAACATAAAGTTTTTATATATAATCAATTATACTGATTAAATTGTATTTTTTCTCCTAATACTTTTAATATTTAAAAATATTATTAAATTAATTTAAATAAGTTCTTTATTCATAATTTTTTATTTTTTATTCTTATAACTTTTAAATTTTATTTTTGTTTCATATATTTTTAATTTAATATTTTAAACTTTTAAAAAAAGTTATGTAAAAATTACTAATATACATTATATAAAATTTAGTAACGTAATTTAGTAAGAATAGTATATATTAATTTAGTAATACGTTGAAGCGTATAAAATTTTGCAACATGTTAGTAGTTTAGTAATAAAATTAATTTTAAGATGATAATATATAATAATAACAAAATAAAAATAATATATATAATTACATAACTAAATATATTGACAAAATATAAATACGTTGGTCATATACTATTTTTAAAATCTTATAAAGTATTAAAAATATTTTTATAATAATATAATAAAAATTGTTCAGTCTTCAAAACTTTAAATTGTTACTTTTTGTTTAACAGTTTATTTTTTTTTTCAAGTTGTAACCTTAAAAAAATAAAACACATATATAGTACATATTATACTATACATTAATTCCTTTTGTAAAAAAATAATGATCTTATAGTTGGATATTCATAGGAAGAATTAATTATTTTTCATTTTTCTTTTGTTTTGAACTTGATAATTAAATTGTTTAAAATTTTCTTTTTCCAAGTAAAAATATCAAATAATAAAAATAAAGTTTTTTTTTCTCATATCATAAACTTTATAAATAAAAACAATAAAGTTGAAATATTCTTTTACTTTTTTATTTTTATCATTAATTTCAAAATTTTATTTGCTGTAAAAATGTGTATTTCATTATTTTTAAAGTAAATATTTATTTTTACTTGAAAAATATATTAATTGTTTATAATATTTAAAAATTGTGAAAACATATTTAAATCTTCACCATCATTCTATAAAATAAATTATCACAAAAAAATAGTTATATATTATATATTTTAATATTATTAATATGTAATGTATACAAATTAATGTAATAATATATAATTTAATTAATTTTAAGATTAAACTTTAGAAATTAGAACACATTCTTATATCTATATCAACAAATTAATTATATTATCCTTGGGTATTTAACATTTTACAGCAACATTCACATTTAAAACTTTTATATGTGAAAGAAACATTTTTCTTGCAATAGAGTTGAGAAATATAATACTAACAATGTTTTAATTATATATTGTTCACATTTATAATAACAAACAACATTATTATAAAATTTAATAAAAAAAATTAATTTTAGTTAAAGAATAAAATAATAAAAAATTAACTATAAAAGAAATTAAATTTGTTATATCACTATTTAATTTTGTTATAGTCAAAATTTTAAATATGTTATTAAAATTCTTTACTTTAAGAAAAATAATAAGACTTTGTAAAATTAATATCTTTAATAGTATATACATTATTAAAATCTTTATAATAAAGTGATAATAAATAATTAAAAATTTAATTAAAAAAGTAAAATATTATCAATTTTTACCATAATTTCTTTTTGATTTTGATGTAAAAATTAAAACATTATCTATAATATATGTATTTATATATTTTTTGTAAGTAAATAGTAACCATATTTATAAAATTTATTTAAACAAATAAATTTTTAAAAAATAATAATATGAATAACTTAAAATTTCTTCACAATAGTTTATATAAATATTCCAACATTGATGTTTTTGAAAGTTTAAACATTGTTTTCTTTTATTCTTTCTTCAAATAATTCAATATAATCACCTCATACTATTTTTTTTACTTTATTTCCTGAACAAATAATTTAAGTAAAATCAAAATATTTTTTTATAAATAATTATATTTTCTAACATTAAAACAATTATTTCTACCTTATGTCTTGTAATTAAAATATCACAATATTAACTTTGCTTTAAATAATTATTTTTTCTTTAATTGGACTTATGCACATGATCACTTGAATTACATATACTCATAAAATAATATCTACTTGATAAGATACTATTTTCATAATAAATTTTTGAATTTTCTACGTTCGCAAACTCAAAAATATAATAAAAAATTACATCATCATTGTAGTCTAATTTCTTCATAATAATTATATTATAAAATTAAAACATTAAATGAATATTTTCAAGTAAAACAAATTTATTTTTATTTTCTATCACTAATTTTTTTATAATATTTTTTTTTTCATATACTCTCTTAAATCAAAGAGCAATACTTTTTTTTTTATAAAAGTAATTATTCTAAAAAAGAAAAAAATCAATTAAAAAGTTTAAAATAAATCAACCAAAAATTAACTAGCATATAACAATTTATTAAAAAAATATAATTAAAATTTGTTAAAATAATAAAAATGTAATTAAAGAAATACAAAGATTAAATACATTTTTATTATTATTAGTATATTAGTATTAATTAATTTTTTTTAAATATATATTTTAACTGAGTTATCATTGTACTATTTGCACTTTTATATTTCAATAATTTATCGTATAACCATCAAGAAAAATTTATTAATCTTCATCAAAAGATGTCTTTTCTCCAAAAAGTATTAAAAGAACATAAAAATAAATATATTTATTAAAAAATATCAATGTAAAAAGTGATATTTACATACTTAAATATAATTAATAGTTACGTGTAATAAATATAAATTAAATTTATATATGAATATGATATTTACAAAAATATATCATGAACATTATACAAATATAATTATAAATAATATGGATATAAAAATATAGATTGATTTAGATATTTTAATTAATTTTAATTATAAAAAAATATATCATGATTATTATACAATTAATTAAACTTTAATAATATTAATTTTTTATTATTTATATTTTATTTATTACTAATAAGTTTAAAATACCATAAAGAAATATATAAATATATTTATCACATGAGATTTTATTATTTTTCAACAATCATTTTTAAAATTTATTCATAGATATTTTGTTTTCAAATTTTAAAATATGAATATATATGATTTGTTAATTACATAATTTTTATATATTTTGAATTTATACTATTGTTGATTGGATTAGCTAAAAAAATATTGAAAAAAAAAATTGGTAGAGAAAATTAAAGTAAAGAAATAAAAAAAAGAAAAAAAATTATAATATCAAATGTGAGACTCTTCTAGCATATGCTCTAAGAAGTAATAAGTCTGAAGAAGATAGAATTTAATCTTTGAAACCACAACTAAAATAGCTCTTAGTTTAGCTAAAAAATTTGATGATCTATACTCTTTTCTCATTCACTTCTTTGTATCCCAAATAACATTAGCATATTTGTAGAAAAGTGAAACAATTTCTACCACAAGATTTATGTAACATAAAAAATGTCTAATATTTAGATTTTCAACTATTTTTTACACCTAACAAGCATGACTACAAGCGTAGATATTGTCAAAAATATAATGAACCTATGAGTTCCTTTAAGCCAATTTCCATCTTTATTTTTAATAAGAGCATAAAAATCAGTTCTTACTAAGCTTCGCGCACTCTTATCAATATTAAGATGAACTAAAATTTCAACCAAAATATAGCAGAGAATTTTGGTCAAGGCTGGGATGACCGGAGCCAAAAGCATGCCAACTTCTATGGTTTCATCACAGAAGCTGTCAGCATTTGGTGGAACTGCCTTCTCTGATCCATCTCTGTACAGATCAGTGGTAGAAGGGCTCCAATATGCCATAATCACTAGGCTAGATGTAGCCTATGCTGTCAACAAAGTGTCACAATTTATGGAATCACCATTGGATTAACATTGGAGGGCTGTCAAGAGAATACTAAAGGACTTAGCTGGTTTCATTAACATTAAATTTCACAAAATGATAGAGCTGAGAATCATTGCATATTGTGACTCAGTCTGCAGTTCAGACATTCATGATAGGAAGTCAACAACTGGCTTGTGTGTATACCTTAGTCCCAATTTAGTGTCCTGAGGTAGTAGAAAACAACAAGCTATCTCAAGAAGCAGTACTGAAGCCGAATTAGAAGCATGGCAGCATCCTTAACTGAGATCCTGTGGCTACAGAACATGCTGACTGAACTCCAACTCACTTGCACCTGTCCTCCTCCGATTTTCTGTGTTAATCCAGGAGTAGTCCAACTTTCAGCCAACCCTGTGTTCCATAAAGATCAAAACACTTTGAACTTGATTTTCATTTTGTAAGAGACAAGTTCTTGCAAAACAAAATCCATGTCTAACACATTCCAGCATCTGATCAAGTGGCAGACCTCCTCACAAAACCAGTATCTTCTGCTGCTGCCTTTGAGAAGTTCAAAACTCAGAAGTTAACTCAGGTTAGTGACTAAGGGGATATAGGAGATAAAGCCCAAGCCCAATCAGGAAGTCAGCATTAGCAAGTTATAGATTATTATCAGAATTTGTCAAGAAGTTAATCACTTTTAGCAAGTTCTTATCAAGGTTGTTTTTGGTTGTGATTCTGTTATTAGTTGTTAGGTGGTGTAAATAGCCACAATTGTATCTCTCTCTTATCAATTAATACAATACACACTTTGTCCAAGCAATTACAATCACAAAATCCAAGGCAAAGCTTTTGCCTTCCATCTGAACTTTGAACACCTCCCTGTCCTCTGAATCTTTAATCAAGCAATGTTTGTCTTCAAACAGCACCTTATAACATTTTTCCAGCAACTGAGGAACACTTAAAAGGTTTTGATTGATTTGAGGAACATATAGAACATCATAACGTAGTTTAAAACTTGTGTGGCCTTCAAACTTCATTTCCAATCTTGACTTTTGAAAGAACAATTTTATCAAGCTCTTTGAAGAGATCACGATCATAAGTCACATGGTTTGTACCAACATTGTCAGTGAGCCAACTTTTGTAGAGCTATTAGCAACAACAACAATTAAACTGCTCCTATCCTCTGCAACCTTACTTCTTCTTCGTGTTGAAATTTGCATATCCTTTTCATTTGGTCAATGTATGACCACATTTTTGACATTGTGCATCTGGCCACCACTAGCACCTTTTCTACGAATGACTAGTTTCTTGGTGATGAGGGAAAGGTGGATGAAGTTTAGCGTTATTGCTTTCATTGTTGTTTTTTCTATTTTCAAAATCTCCAGTCTTGTTGCTATTGCTTTTTCCATTATTGTTGATTTGCAACTTGACTTGAAAGGCATCTTCCATAGATCCTTCTTGCGTCATAACACTTCTTTGCTCTTTCATTCTTTGTAAATCAAATTTCTTTTATTAAATTTAGCACATGCATATTTCGTATCATTTGATCTCCTGCATATTCTTCTTTAAGGTAATCCTAAATTGCTTTTGCTGTAGCACATGCATACTTCGTATCATTTGATCTCCTGCATATTCTTCTTTTAAGGTAATCTCAAATCTCTTTTGCTGTTTTGAAGGTCATGATTCTAGTGAAGATAGTTTTTGAGACACAAGCAAATAGACATGCCATTGCCTTTGCCTTCTTGGTTTTTTTCTCTTTCTAATTTTTAATTGGGCTCTGACATGGAGCAACATCATTATCTTCTTCCACAGCTTCAAAATCTTTTAAGACTTCTAGGAAGCTTATTATTCACTCTCTTCAAGAACCATATGATCAAACCTCAAATTACTCTGAGAAATCAAACAGAAGGATCAAGATTCTATCATCAGGCAATATTGAGGGGAGCCTATTGTATTCTAATTTTCAATAATCAATATAATCAGAATGCAGCTTATATGGTGATGTTCAGTTCCAAGGTGGAGCAGAATCAGTCTCATTTGTAGAGTCGTGTCCCCACAAAGTATTTCATGTCCTCACAAAGCAAACCAGAAATAGAAAAATGACAAAAAACAGAAAAATGCATAAAACTTTAAAAGGATAGGGAAAAGAAGAAAAGCACCAGATCTTTAATGTGGTTCAGCCAATATGGCCTACATCCACAGGAGAGAGCAACCAAAACTCGTTCACTAGTTTATTAAGAACTGATTACAAAGAATCCACCTTGCTATTACAATTGTAAGAAGACTAGAAACTAACTTTATAAAGGGAACTAACAGTCTTAACTGAATTGAAAATAAATAGTTTCTAACAGCAATTCTGTTATTGTGTTTTTAACATGTTTTTGAGTCATAACATCTTCACAAATCTCCACCTTGACTTAAAACATTAGACATAAGTTATTTCCATGAGTTGCTCTCCCACTTATCTTCAATTACCTTGTGAAATTGATTAAGTCCAAGCAATGCTTGAACTTTACTTTAGGAAGGGACTTTGTCAACATATCTGCAGGATTTTCCTCAATTGCAATTTTCAGCACTTGAACCTCTTTTGAATCAATCACTTCTCTAATGAAATGAAACTTCACATCAATATGTTTAGTCCTTTCATGGTAAGTTTGATGGTTTGCCAAATGAATAGCACTTTGGCTATCACAAAAGATATTAATCCTAGCTTGACTTATGCCTATATCATCAACCAAACCCCTTAACCATAATCCTTCCTTTACACCTTCTGTAAGAGCAATGTATTCAGCCTCAGTAGTTGATAAAGCTACCACCGATTGTAAATTTGCTTTCCAAGTGACTGTTGTCCCAAACAAGATAAAAACATAACCAGAAATGGACTTTCTGGTATCAATATAGCCTGCAAAATCTGCATCCACATACCCTATTATAGCATCACTTCTAGCTAGCTCCCTCTAGAATCTCAAACCATAATTCAATGTACCATTAAGATATCTAAGCACCCACTTAAGAGAATTCCAATGAGTTGTACCAAGATTTGCCATGAATCTGCTTATAAGACTAATAGCATAAGTTAAGTCTGGTCTGCTGCACACCATTCCATACATGATACTGCCAACACCACATGCATAAGGGATAGACTTCATCTCATTCCTTTCTTCCTCAGTTTTAGGAGCCTGAGAAACTGAAAGTTTAGTAAGAGAACCCAAAGATGCATGGACAGGCTTAGGTTGATGCATTCTAAATCTTTCAACCACTTTCTTTAGGTAATTTTGCTGAGATAAAAACAGTTCTCCATCAGTCCTGTTCCTTACAATGTCCATGCCTAAGATTCTTCTAGCTGGTCCAAGGTCCTTCATTTCAAACTCAGAACTGAGTCTGTCTTTGAAAGTCTTTATCTCTTTTATGTTAGGACTGGCCAGTAGAATATCATCCACATATAGCAGTAAATACAACACACACTTCTCATTTCTCTTAAGAACATACACACAACTATCATATCTACACCTGTTGAAGCCAAACTTTACAAGAAAAGCATCAAACTTCTTGTACCACATTCTTGGACTCTGTTTTAGGCCATATAGAGACTTCTTTAGCAAACAAACTTTATTCTGTTCTGCTGCAAAACCTTCTAGTTGTTGCATAAAGATAGTTTCCTCCAATTCTCCATGTAAAAATGCTATTTTCACATCCATTTGCTCCAATTCTAGGTCCAACTGATTCACCAAACTCAATAAAATCCTTATAGAACAATGTTTCACAATAGGTGAAAAGATTTCATTGTAATCTATTCCTTCAACTTGAGTAAACCCCCTTGCTACAAGCCTTACTTTGAATCTTAGTGACTCCACTCCTGGTATGCCTTCTTTCCTCTTGAAGATCCATTTACAACTCACAACTCTCTTGTCTTTTGGTAAATCTACAAGTTCCCAGGTCTGGTTCTTCATAAGAGATTTCATTTCTTCATGTACAGCCTTCATCCACTGCTGTGATTCACAACTCTCCATGGCTTCTTTAAAGGTTCTTGGCTCCAGATTTTAAATTTCTTCTGCCACACTAAGAGCATAACAAATCAGATCTGCATAGCCAAATCTGTTAGGTGGTTTATGAATCCTCTTAGTTCTGTCTCTGACTAGTTGATAATCAGAATCATTATAGAAGTTTGTAGCTGCACTTGCACCAGAACTAGATGTTTTTGCTGGTTCTATTTCTGGATCTGCAACTTCAGAATTTTCTCCTTTTGTATCTGAAACTTGAGTAAGAGACTCCACCTCAAATTGAGTATGTTCTCTATTTAAAGTATTTTTATGCTGTTCTTCCATCAACATACCCATTTTAGTTTCATCAAAGGTGACATCTCTGCTTATAATACACCTTCCTCCTCTTGCTTTAAGTCTCCATAACTTGTAACCCTTCACACCTTCAGGATATCTAAGAAAAATGCACTTGACAACTTTTGGTTTTAGCTTTCCTTCCTTAATATGAGCATAAGCAAGTGATCCAAATACTCTCAGTCCTGAGTAGTTTGTTGGCTGCCCATTCCATGCTTCCATATGAGTTTTAAAATCTAAAGCTGATAACGGACACCTATTTATCAAATATATTGCAGTAGTGGCAGCTTCTCCCTAGAAACTCTTTGGCATTCCTGTTCCAAGAAGCATACATCTCACTCTTTCCAAAATAGTTTTGTTCATCCTTTCAGCTAGGCCATTCTATTGAGATGTATTAGGTATTGTTCTATGCCTTTTAATACCTTGATTCCTGCAAAACTCAGCAAACTGCTCTAAAAGAAACTCCAGGCCATTGTCAGTTCTAAAAATCTTAAGTTTATGTCCTGTTTGGTTTTGAATCAAAGTGTGCCATTCCTTAAACCTATTAAAAGTTTCAGTTGTATCCTTTAACACATACAACCAAACTCTTCTAGTAAAGTCATCAATTATGGTAAGAAAATAAGAACCTCCACCTAGAGTTTTAACCCTTGAAGGTTCCCATAAATCAGAATGCACATACTTAAAAGGTCTACTTGAAACATGCATGCCAGACCCAAATTTAATCCTATGAGATTTTCCTAGCACACAATTTTCACAGAAATCCAACTTATTCAGTTTTTCACCCTTAAGTAAATTCTGTTTTTCCAATTCAATTAATCTTTTTTCACTAACATGCCCAAGTCTAAGATGCCACAATTTTGCTTTATCAATTAAACAATTACTAACCACAACAGCATGTGCAATAACAGTAGAACTATCCAAGATAAACAAGCCATTATTTTTATCTTTGTTACCTTTAGCAATGATTAAAGCTCCATTTGAAATCTTAAGAATACCATGCTGAATTTTAGTTGAGTATCCTAAAACATCAAACATGCTTATAGAGATAAGATTTCTTTTTAGTTCAGGCACATACCTCACATCCTTGAGGAGATATTCCCTGTTATCAATCATCTTCAATCTGATGGTTCTAAGACCTTGCACTTTGCAGGGATGATTATCCCCCAACAAGACTATTCCTCCTTCTTTCAGCTCCAAGGTCTCAAAATAATCCTTCTTTGGACACATATTAAAGGAGCAGCCTGAGTCCATGACCCAATCCTTTGAGGTTTGTGATATAGATACAACCAAAACCCCTGCACTTTCATACCCATCTGCAGCAACTACTAAGTCTGCTGAATCAACAGAGAGCCTTGCATTGTTGTTGCCTTTTTCAGGACAGTCTTTCTTGAAATGACCTGTCTTATGACAATTAAAGCACTTGTATTTAGTCTTTTCTCCATTCTTGGACTTAGACTTAGACCTCTTTCCCTTCTGTCCTTGCATTTTCTTCTCAGTTCTCCCTCTTGACACATTCAAGCCTTCCCCATTACTGTCAAACTTAGTTTCTCGTTGCCTTTGCAACTCCTTAGTTCTGATAGAGGTTTGGACCTCTTCCAATGTAATGGTCTGCTCCTTGCCAAAAAGAAGAGCATCTTTGAAATGTTCATAATTCTTGGGTAGAGAATTCAGTAGCAAAAGGGCTTTGTTTTCATCACCAAGATTCACTTCAATGTTCTTCAAGTCATCTAGAATTTTATTAAATTCTGTCAATTGTTCAGTAATTGATTTTGTTTCATTCATCTTGAAAGAGTATAGTTGCTGCTTCAAACAAAGTCTGTGAGCCAAGGATTTTGTCATGTACAAAGATTCTAGCTTGATCCACATTGCTGCAGCAGTTTTCTCCTTTGCAACCTCTCTCAAAGCTTTGTCTCCAAGACACAAGATTATAGCACTTCTTGCCTTCTCACTCAGATCAGCTTTTTCCTTGGGAGTTAATGAGCTTGACATATTCTTTTCTCCCTTAATAGCTTCTGCACATCCTTGTTGAGTCAAGATAGCGTCCATCTTGATCCTCCACAAGCCAAAGTCATTGTCTCCTGAGAATTTCTCTATATCATACTTGGTAATTCCCATTCTTGAAGTTTCTAGCTTGATTGTCCCCACAGACGGTGCCACTTGTAGAGTCGTGTCCCCACAAAGTATTTCGTGTTCTCACAAAGCAAACCAGAAACAGAAAAATGACAGAAAACAGAAAATTGCAGAAAACTTTAAAAGGATAGGAAAAAGAAGAAAAGCACCAGATCTTTAATGTAGTTCAGCCAATGTGGCCTACATCCACAGGAGAGAGCAACAAAAACTCGTTCACTAATTTATTAAGAACTGATTACAAAGAATCTACCTTGCTATCACAATTGTAAAAAGACTAGAAACTAACTTTATAAAGAGAACTAATAGTCTTAACTGAATTAGAAACAAATAGTTTCTAACAGCAATTCTGTTATTCTGTTTTTAACATGTTTTTGAGTCATAACATCTTCACATCATCAATAGGTGACCTTCCTGGGGATGCTGATATGCAGAGGCCTCTTAAGATGGTTCCTGAAAGTAGATACGTTACTCAAACAGTTCTCATTAAAAAGCCACTTCAAAAGATTAAACGTAAATTTGTTTGTGGCCTTTCTTTTGTTCTTCTAGCGATGGCTACTCCTTTACTATGGATCAATAGTCAAGAAGAAGGCCATTTTCTTGTTCCAACATAATGTGCTCATTCAAGTGTTTACAACCCTCAATTAAGAGCATTGTAGAATGGTTCTGTGAAAGTGTTTGCTGATTTCAACTAAATGCTGGAAGCTCAGTGTAGAAGTAAAAGATGTGTAAGATTGGGCACACTCAATGTGCTTTTATTTTTCTTATACACTATATAAAAACTTTTGATTGAATTCTAACTTCTGGTGGATGGAAGCGCAAATGCATTTATTTTTATGTGTATTTGGAACTCGATGAACATTTCATTCAGTCAAATTAAATGTCATATATTTTTCATGTAATATCTTAAGTTAATTACGTGACTTGTAGAGGTTTTATCTGTTTGCCTAACTTGCAAGAATTGTTACGATAAATTTAGCTTCTCGGTTACCACATTGAATGCGTGAGCTTATGATTAACATTTTTATAGTGGATTAAGTTTTACTAACCTTGGTGAAGACATTTTAGGAAATTTTATCATTAGAAATTGTGCAATGCTCATTGTTAGGCCATTTGACAATATATGTCGATTTTCTAGTTGCCCTCTTTCGTAATGTTTTTAAATTAGACTGATGATTGAATTGGTGAGGCATTTGAGTATAAATATCTATTGCCTGTAATGAAATAGATTAATATTTCTCACACATAAATATCAGCAAGTTTTAATCGTGGATACTTTTAAATACTGATGAGAAAATAAACTTTAAAAATATTATTATTATATAATCAATTCAACATCATACAAGTTTGTAGATGACTTGTACAACAATATTTAGACATAAAATAAACAAATTCATGTTTAAACATTCATATTTAAATGATAACTATATCATCATTAGTGGTCGAACATCATTAATTCAATTGTTGAGTTGCTTCCTTAATTGCAAAAAGATCGACTCCTTCTTTTAATTAAATAACAACTTCTTTAAATATAGTAGTGTTTTAAATAGAATAGCAAATTATCTTGACGATAACATCAAGATTGTTTTCAACATAATTTCTTTTGTTTATCCTTTTCCAAAATTAAATGAACCTTTACCACATTAAATAGTTTCTTTTGATTATGTTTGAAACTATATTGTTCTGGATCCATCAACTTGTTAAGGCTCTTGTATCAAATAAAAATTGAAAAGGACAAACCTAAATTTTACACACAAGGCATACATTTTGTCTCTGCTATCCAGTGAATTTGCTTAAGATAATCACAAAGAGAAGCTTAGGCAATTTATTATAGATTTGGATTGTGTAAATATTGTCCACCTCTCCATACATCTTGAGGACTTAGTATTATTGGTTTGAGGATAGCAGCTTGGCCAACACATATGTAAGAATACTTGCTGTAAATTTCAACTCGTGAGCCAGGACTGAAAAGGTACATTTCATCAAATCCATTTCTTCCAATTGACACTGAGTTTCTTCTACCCTAACAAAATCAAAGACTTAGTGGATCAGCGCTGAGATCATGTCAAGAATTTCAAATAGAATATAATATAGTTTACCTATTCAGTGGAACTAAGGTAAAATGAATTTAATTTCTCTATGTGAGGAGTGTGCAAGAGTATGCATGTCAAGTATCATTACTCATTCCACATAATTACATACCCTGTCAATCACTGTGAAACTTCGAGGTGCATCTGTGTATACAAGACTTATATTATCACATAACTTCTTGTAGTTGTCCATTTCCTCATCCATTTCTTCACAATTTCTTTGCCTTCCTTCTGCTCCATTATTCTGACTTTTAGTACTCCAATTTGGAAAAATTTTCTCAGTAGCTGAATTCCATATTTTCCCAAAGCCTTCTTCCTGGCTTGAATTTGCAGGACTCAACATAAATTCTGATTCCAAAGGGGGCTTACTATAGTAATTTGATCTTTCTAATCCTATTGCATAAGTTGCTTCTGGTGAGCTTACTGTCAGATGGCTCAGAATGGACCCTGTCATGTGAAGGGCCAAAGACTTTGAGTTTGAGATTTCAAGCTCCGAGCTTAAGGCATCTTCTTCCAAAGTCACTATGTATTTTAATCCAATCTTGTCGTCTGATGATCTGTTTATTAATTCTACCTGCATCAAATATTCTCAACTTGTCTAAGTAAATCTGAAATTGCAGCTGATAAAAAAATATGAAACTGTAACAGCAAATGGACCGAAGTATCTTCCAGCAATTTAGCATGTATGGCAAATTGATTCAGGCATTTCGGTATATCAAAAGGTCACTTCCCATACCCATATTGACCCAGCACAAGCTAGTTCTAGTTCTAATATTACCTTAAATTTGAAGTTTCTTTATATAACACAATATTAAATTACACCTAGGAAAATATACCTTGATGGATTCCTTTGGATTGCCATTAATCTTATGTAGAACCCAATTAGTTGGGGAGAAAGAAAGTTCACCATCATCAGTTTGAAACTTGAAGTTTAAAGACACCCCTCCTTGAATAATGGCATCACCATATTCTCCCTCTGACACAGCAGTGTGGAGCAACTCCACTTTGCCTCCATGCCACATAGGAGTCTTGTAGGAAGTGATCAACCCACTTGGAAGCATCATGGTCGCAACGCTTCCATTTTTCAACTCCATTTTTGCAATGCAATTGTCACCAACTGCTTCAAAGTTGACTCCATGTCCACTGAATTCTTCTTCCAAGTAATCAAAGTTGATGGGTTGGTAAGGAACGGAAGCCACTAAAGGGAGTGGAAAGTCTCTCTTGCATTGCTTGTGTGGTATGTTACAACTAGCAGAAGGAAAACAAGTGTGTAGAGAAAGTGTGTTTCTAGTTGAAGTAAGAGTGGATGTGGGAATGAAACTAATGGAGCAAAAAAGTGAACTTAAAGCCATGGTGATGTTTCATGCCAAATGAGGTGTTACTTAAGACATTGTTGGGGAAGAGAACTTTTTCTTGGTCTTGTTGGCATGGCTAAGAATTGGTCTATGTGGATAACGTGATTGATTTTATCGCTTCTGATTTTGCGTTTTAGCAACTTGGATAATTTAAGATATTTTGTAGCTTTTGTTCTTCTCTGACACTTTGTCTTTTTTGCTTCGTTTAGCAATATATAGGGATTGGTTCGATATTCAAGCATGCTGTATATTTCCTATGCTAACAAATTGGGTTTTAATTTAACAAAATAATGAAATTTTAATTGTAATAGTCAACAGCTGGTATTTTCCTGTCTTCTGACCCGATTATTATGGGAAAATGCAATCTGAGTTTTTGTTTTGTCATACATTATTGTAAGTTTAAATTTAGAGTTAATTACTCCAATTTCTCCTTTATTTTTCGCTTCTTGTAGTACTTAATTTTAATTTTTTAATAAAATTCTCTTCATTTTAAATATATTGCAGTGTAGTCTAATTTTAACGTTATATTTAACAAAATAAATAGTCAACTATTATCTTTTTATTAAAGTGAAAGTACCCATAATTTAAGTTTAGATTTATTGCACAAACACTATATTTTATAAGCATCACAAATTTTTTTCTCATATTTTATTAATATTTTAACCTATTTTAGAACTAAAATTTATAATTCTCAAATACGTAAATGATGAATTTTTTAAAAAATAATATAAGAAAATACATTTTGAAATTAATTAATTTTATATCTTCAAAAAAATTAAAATACTTAAAAAAATATTTACGTAAATCCAAATGATTTCGTAGGTGTTCTAAAATGGTTTTAAAGAAATACTCCCTCCTTAATAACAATTAATTTAAATAATTTTAATTATTCTAAAGATATAAAAATAATTAATTGTTCTATATTTTTTTATAACATGGGTTTAATTATAAAACATTTATAAAATATGAGAAAGGTTTTTGTAATGCTAACAAAATACATGGAGTTTTCTGTAATGAGTCCAAACTTATATAAGTGTATTTTTATCACTTTTAATACAAAAAATTATAATTGACTACTGACTAATGTTTCTATTAATTGCAACATTAAAATTAGACAACAGTGTGATAAATTTTTAAAATGAAAAGAGTTTTGTCCAAATTTAAAAAGGATTTGTGATTCTATAAGAAGTTAAGATAGTAGATAAAAATTGACTTAAAAAAATTCTAAACAGTCAATTTTTTAGGACTGTGGATTGATTGTAATTGAAAAACAAGGGATTGTGGAGTAGATGAAGCCTTTATTTAAAAAAATAAAAAATATAATAAATAGAGTAAAAAAAGGGATACTCTTAAAAAACATGAAAAAAGAAAGATAAGGGAGAGAAAAGGAAAGAAGAATAGAGTAAAGATGAAGAAAATTTATTCTCAAATCACATTTTTTTGAAGATAACAAGTAATTCTAAGTCATTACAAAGAAATTGAAGGAACAAATGTTAGAGGGTTGGAGGAGAAATTTAACCAAGAACTTTCAACTATTGTAAAGTAGGTTGAAAGAACAAACGTGGAAGAGAATAAGGTTTTTTTGTTTGTCGAATTAAATAAGGATAATTTTACCTTTTGTTCTTTTTTCTGTATTTTTACACATTAATTTTGTATGGTAATAATTCTTCTCATTTATTTTTTTTAAATTTTTTTCTTATCTCTTTTATCCTATTTTTTCTGATGGTGAACCAATAATTACAAAAACAAGAAAAAAAATCATATTTTGTGATATAAATAATAAATAAATTATTTTTTAGTGACTTGTATCTTTTATTAATATTTCTTTTATAACCAATGAAATAAAAGAACCCTATACATAAATTATTTAATAGAAGAATTAAAAAAAAAACTTTTAATATGTCACTT